>JARQOD010000004.1:545805811-545896476 GCA_033576555.1 Oophaga sylvatica | reverse complement strand
AGGGGCTATTATTTTTTTACCGCCGTAAAAATTTGGGCCAACTACCATACCTGCCAAACGCACGTAGGCATACCAAAAAAGGGAAAGGGTTACCTTTAGTCCCAAAAATACCCCTAGCAAATGGACCCAGAAACAATTCCAAGTTTTAAAATGTTTAAAAATTTTAAATACTGTATTTGTATTTTATTAATGCCTTTGAAGTTTCCTTCCTCCCCAAGGGAGAGTTATTGTTATGAATAAAAAGTATTTTTTTTCACCCCGGGGATGGTTTAAAAAGGGGGGGTGTAGCCCAGCTGGTCTGGACCCATGTTCCCCAAGTGCAACAAGGGAAAACCCCACAATGACCTTTTTTGCACACAACAATCTGCACTATTTCCCGTCCACCAAACCCCTTCCGCAGTTTATAAGGCATGTAGACCTGATTTACCTCAAAAAACTGTCAAACATCGGGTTACCTCAACAAGCAATCTCCTCAAACGTTTTAAGAGCTGAGTATTGTCAGTTTTCACCTCAGACGAGCAGGGAGAGGGAGAGAGCTACTGAAAGCCTGAAGACTTCAGCGTATACTCAGTTTACAGTGTGGAGTCCAGTAGTAGTGGGAAAGATTGCCACTTAGCCTGGTCAAAACTGAGCCAACTGAGAGTACCTTCAGTGAGTAAGCGTGCCGACGCTTTAAGAGCGGTGAAGAGAAGGAGAAACTGCCATTTACTGCTAGTGTGTGCTTATGCTAAAGGCGAAGTAGGACGAAAGGTGAGTGGAAGGAAAAGAGAGTGACAGAGGTTGAAACAGCATTGATCGCTTACCTCTACTCTGCACCACCGGACACCGGGTCCGAGCTTGCTAGCATCTACACGACTAGTAGGAGATACCGGAGACCCTGTGGGACTTCATGTCGCAGGGGCCCATCAGTGCTGATACGTAACCGGGGTCAGGAAGACGGAGTCTAGCAGGGCCCTGCACACAGAGACACTGTTCTATCCTAGAGAAGGCCTCACCACAAAGTCAGCTGGGCGTATAACTGAAGACAGAGTTAGACTTTGCTCTATGCAGGTCAGAAACTCACACACATACAGGAGTACGGAGGCCCTACACCTACTCAGTGGGATTACTGGACGTGCATCCTCCACCCTGACAGCTTCCTGGGACGTGCCTGCAACTATACCATCAGTAAAGGTACAGAAAGAGACTTTCGTGTGTGTGTCTGCCTTATTGCTCCTGCACCCCTACACCGCCATATACCCTGAGGGATCAGTCTTGCCTGTGGAAGACTTAACACCTTGCTGCCCAGTAACAACCCCTCAGAGGATCTACCCTGCAGCGCTGGTCACCCTGACCAGGAACCACAGGTGGCGTCACGAACAAACTGTACATACTTTATTCCCCTGTAAATATCCCACATTTGAGGTGAGTCCCCAAGGCCACGGACCGAGCTGCGCTACCCGTGCCATCCCCCATTGAAGTGAACGGGCTCGGTGCCGAGTACCCCACAGGCCCTGGCTATGGGCGACTCATATCTATCTTCCTTTTTTGTTTCATAGCAGAACAGGGATGTAAGACTTTTTCCTAGGACACTCTCCGCCTGTTGCGAGGCACTAAACATCTCGCACAGTTAAGGATGGTCACAATACAGCAGCTTAAGTTACCCCAAAATCATGGTCTACAACAGAGATCTGTGGCTTATTCTTCAGCCAGCATGGACCCCTTTGCCAGGGGTTCAACCTCTTGTGTCAGAGACTGTGGTGTATGGCTTCCTCCATCATTCTCCCTCAGATCTGAATCTCAGCGCAGCAGGTGCAATGACAAGACTACAAGGCGCCCCCTGCTCCGAGATGTGCTGTGCTTCAGTCCACGCTCTGGAGACCGGAGCAGCAATGGAATGAAGAGAAGTGAGGTTTGTTTGTTTTTTTTGTTAATTAGCACATTATGGTGGCATTATACTACAATAAGCACTATGTTGGGTCCATTATACTACATGAAAGGCTATGTGAGGTGTACTGTGCTACATGGAGACAATGTGGGCTCATTATACTATATGTAGAGCTATATGAGGTGCACTATACTACATGGAGGACAATGTGGGGCCATTATATAACAAGGAGGGCTATTTGGGGGTCATTATACTATTTGGAGGGCTATGTGGGGTCCTTTATGCCTTATGGAGGGCTCTGTGGGGATCCATTATACGGTTTTCAGGGCTATGTGGGGGTTCATTATACTGTTTGCAGGGCTTTGTGGGGGTCCATTAAACTGTGTGGAGGGCCATTATACAGTATGCAAGCATTAATACAGTGTCAAGGTTTGTTTTTAGGTCTATCATACTGTGTGGTGGTCACTATACTGTTTGTAGCACTGTGTGTGGGCCATTATGCTGTTTAAAGGGCTAGTTAGGACAATCATACAGTGTTGGGGTTGGGTTATGGCCATCATATTGTGTGGACAGATTTGTCAGGGCTATTATACTTATTGGAGGGCTGAAACCCCTTTGTTGGGGTATCATACTGTATTGGGGTCACCATACTTTGCTGTAAGAAAATTACTTTGAAAGGGCAGCAACATTGTGGGATATGCTCGTTGCACCATGATTGCTATGTATGCCCCTGGTTAGAGCCATTTCTGCAGTTCAAACCCTTTTTTTTTTTTTTTTGAAGATGGATCAAAATGCCAAGATGCTGGACGTTTCTCCATTGGATATACTGTGATGACACAAGATGAGGTAATGAAAGCCGAACCACACTCTTCTCTGTGGCATAGGGGGCAGAGAAGAAGGCACTCATTGAGTCGTGTAGAGAGGCAAAGGATAAGATGGCCAATGTGTACGCAGACAGTAGATCTTTGCTCATATCACATGAGAAACCTATAAAAACTGCAGAGAGTATAAGGGCCCTGATGGAGGCTCTCCTGTTACCGGCTAAGCTTGCCATAGTGAAACTTAAAGCTCACACCTGAGCTGATATCAATGAAGCCAGATGAAATGCGCAAATTCAGCCGCCAAGGAAGCAGCAAGGAGGTCTAGAGTCAAAAGTTTAGTACCAATGCAGATCAAGACCTAAGTGGCACTATAAAAGCAGTAGGAGGGGAGACGCAGGGAGCCCAGTTGTATGAGGAAGTTTTGTGGAAAAAGTGTGATAAACTTTTTCTATCACAAGCTCTTGATGATGGCCCAAGTATCTCATAAGTGACACTACATATGGTCTCGATATCGACCTTATGAGAAATCTCCAGGTTGGGGCTGATGTATAGAAAATAGCTGAAATATGGGAGAAACTGGAACACAATACAAATAAAAGTTTAATTGTGGAAGAAAAATTCTCTTTCCTGAACCAGCCAATTGGTTCCAGAGTCCTCTCAGGGATCTCACGAACTTGAACCTTTGGGTTAGGTAAATTTCTTCTAAACCTCAGTGTAATACACTTAAGTCGGGAACTTTGGAATTTGCACATTGATTTCAGTCCTTGTTGAGTAAGTGTAATTAATAAGGGAAACTGAGACTTTTTTATACAATACTGAATCTTGCTACAATTCCTATTTCAGTAAAGAAAGTGTTGTTATTTCTGCCTCCGTCTCAGCTTTTGACTCACTGGATCTTCTTTGGACCTCTGGTCATTACAACCAACTTAGAACTTTCTCTTTGAGTTCTAAAACGTTTCTGATAAGGAATTGTGAATAGTGATGAGCGAGCATGCTCGCCACTACTCGGTGGTCGCCCGAGCATCTCACTGCTGAGTATTTCCCGGGGTTGCTCGGCTGGAGCTCGGTGTAGTAGAAATATGTATTTGTAGGCGATGTATGGGCGGCAGTCATCTAGCATATGTTTCCAGGCTGCAGCTCTTCACAAAGGTCACACGTGTTCTCCTGAGAAAAGGCAGTTTAGACCCCACACACAGAGTGGTCAGAGAAAAATAATGTATTCATTGGTAAGTAGTGTAAAAATATGGGAAACGATCGCCACTGACGTCAGGAAGCGAAGCATATCACGTGAGTAACCTGACGTTCAAAATTCTTGAAACGTATTTTATTTATGCATTCACTATTAGTCATACAGACAGTTAACCCCTTTATTCCATCAGACGTACTATTCCGTCCATGTGACCCTGGACCTAATTCCCATGGACGGAATAGTACGTCATGGGCGATCAGCTGCGCTCCCGGGGGGAGCGCAGCTGATCGCCGCCGGGTGTCAGCTGATTATCACAGCTGACACCCGTGACTGTGTGTCAGGAGCGGTCACGGACCGCTCCCGGCACATTAACCCCTGGCACACCGCGATCAAACATGATCGCGGTGTACTGGGGGCACAGGGAAGCATCGCGCAGGGAGGGGGCTCCTTGCGCGCTCCCCTGAGACCCTCAGAGCAGCGCGATGTGTCGCGCTGTTCCGAGGGTCCGTCCTCTCTCCAGGTCCCCTGATCCAAGAGCTGAGAGCAGGCGCTGAGGAAGCCTGCAGCGATGCCAGAGCGATCGCTGGTGTGACAGAGTACTGTGCACACTGTCACACCAGCGATCTGATAAAATACTGTGATGTCCCACCCTGGGACAAAGTAAAAAAGTAAAAAAAAATAAAAATAAAAAGTGGTAAAAAAAATCATAAAAAAAAAAAAAATATTCCCCAATAAATTCATTTTTTCCTGTAAATAAAAAAAAACCAAACAATAAAAGTACACATATTTGGTATTGCCACGTCCGTAAAGACCCCCCTATAAAACTGTCCCACTAGTTAACCCCTTTAGTGAACCCCTTAAAAAAAAAAAGAAAACGAAGCAAAAAATCAATGCTTTATCATCATACCGCTGAACAAAAAGTGAACTAACACGCGATCAAAAAGACCGATATAAATAAAAATGGTACCGCTGAAAACGACATCTTGTCCCGCAAAAAACGAGCCATCATACAGCATCATCAGTGAAAAAATAAAAAAGTTATAGTTCGCAGAATAAAGCGATGCAAAAATAATAATTTTTTATATAAAATTGTTTTCATTCTATAAAAGCGCCAAAACATAAAAAAATGATATAAATAGGTATCGCTGTAATCGTACTGACCCGAAGAATAAAACTGCTTTATCAATTTTACCACACGCGGAACGGTACACCTCCCCCAAAAGAAATTCATGAATTGCTGATTTTTGTTCATTCTAACCTCCCAAAAATCGAAATAAAAAGCGATCAAAAAATGTCACTGTGCTCAAAAATGGTACCAATAAAAACGTCAACTCGTTCCGCAAAAAATAAGACCTCACATGACTCTGTGTGCCAAAATATGCAAAAATTATAGCTCTCAAAATGTTGTGATGCAAAAAACTATTTTTTTGCAATAAAAAGCGTCTTTTAGCGTGACAGCTGCCAATCATAAAAACCCGCTATAAATAGTAAATCAAACCCCCCTTTATCACCCCCTTAGTTAGGGAAAAATAATAAAATTAAAAAAATGTATTTATTTCCATTTTCCCGTTAGGGTTAGGGTTGCGGCTAAAGTTAGGGTTGGGGTTGGCGCTAACGTTAGGATTAGGGTTAGGGTTGGGATTATGGTTAGGGGTGTGTTAGGGTTAGGTTTGTGGTTAGGGTTGGGACTAGGGTTAGGGGTGTGTTGGGGTTAGGGTTGGAGTTAGAATTGGGGGGTTTCTGCTGTTTAGGCACATCAGGGGCTCTCCAAATGTGACATGGCGTCTGATCTCAATTCCAGCCAATTCTGCGTTGAAAAAGTCAAACGGTGCTCCTTCACTTCTGAGCTCTGCCATGCGCCCAAACAGTAGTTTACCCCCGCATATGGGGTATCAGCGTACTCTGGACCACAAGAGTTATTGTGCAATTTGTCCTATTTCTCCTGTTACCCTTGGGAAAAAAAAAACTGGGGGCGACAAAATCATTTTTGTAAAAAAAAAAATGATTTTTTTTGTTTTTACGGCTGTATGTTATAAAACTTCTGTGAAGCACTTGGGGCTTCATAGCGCTCACCACACTTCTAGATAAGTTCCTTGTGGAGTCTATTTTCCAAAATGGGGTCACTTGTGGGGGGTTTCCACTGTTTAGGTGCATCAGGGGCTCTCCAAATGCGACATGACGCCCCCGACCATTCCATCAAAGTCTGCAATCCAAAACATCACTACTTCCCTTCCGAGCCCAGACGTGCACCCATACAGTCGTTTTCTCCCACATATTGGGTATCAGCGTACTCAGGACAAATTGGACAACAAATTTTGGGGTCCAATTTCTCCTGTTACCCTTGTGAAAATAAAATATTGGGGGCGAAAAAATCATTTTTGTAAAAAAAAAAGGATTTTTTTATTTTTACGGCTGTACGTTATAAACTTCTGTGAATCACTTCGGGGTTCAAAGTGCTCACCACACATCTAGATAAGTTCCTTGTGGGGTCTATTTTCCAAAATGGTGTCACTTGTGGGGGGTTTCCACTGTTTAGGCGCATCAGGGGCTCTCCAAATGCGACATGGCATCCAGCCAATTCTGCGTTGAAAAAGTCAAACGGCGCTCCTTCCCTTCCAAACTCTGCCATGCACCCAAACAGTGATTTACTCCCACATATGGGGTATCAGTGCACTCAGGACAAATTGCACAATAACTTTTGGAGTCTTGTTACCCTTGGGAAATAAAAATTGGGGTGAAAAGATCAATTTTGTGGAAAAAATATGATTTTTTAATTTTACGGCTCTACATTATAAACTTGTGTGAAGCACTTGGGGGTTCAAATTGCTCACCAAAGATCTAGATAAGTTCCTTAGGGGGTCTAGTTTCCCAAATGGGGTCACTTGTGGGGGGTTTCCACTGTTTAGGCACATCAGGGGCTCTCCAAATGCAACATGGCTTCCAATCTCAATTACAGCCAATTTTGGTTGGAAAAAGTCAAATGGTGCTCCTTCCATTCCGAGTTCTGCCATGCGCCCAAACAGTGGTTCCCCCCACATATGGGGTATCAGCGTACTCAGGATAAATTGGACAACAAATTTTGTGGTCCAATTTCTCCTGTTACCCTTGGGAAAATAAAAAATTAGTGACTAAGAGATAATTTTTGTGGGAAAAAAATAGGATTTTTTATTTTCATGCCCGGGCATTATAAACTTGTGTGAAGCACTTGGGGGTTCAAAGTGCTCACCAAAGATCTAGATAAGTTCCTTAGGGGGTCTAGCTTCCAAAATGGGGTCACTTGTGGGGGGTTTCCACTGTTTAGGCTCATCTGGGGCACTACAAACGGAACATGACCCCATCAATGTTTGCATTCCAAAACGTTACTGCTTTCTTTCCAAGCCCTGCCGTGCGCCCAAACAGTTTCCCCCCCCACATATGGGGTATCAGCATACTCAGGACAAAATGGACAACAACTTTTGGGGTCCAATTTCCTTGGGAAAAATCAAAAATTTGGGACTTAAAAATCATTTTTGTGGAAAATTGTTGTTTTTTTCACACACAGGCATTATAAACTTTTGTGAAACACTTTTGGGTTCAAAGAGCTCATAACAGATCTAGATAAGTTCCTTAGGGGGTCTAGTTTCCAAAATGGTGTCACTTGTGGGGGGTTTCCACTGTTTAGGCGTATCAGGGGCTCTCCAAACACGACATGGCGTCCAATCTCAATTCCAGCCAATTTTAGTTTGAAAAAGTCAAACGGCGCTCCTTCCCTTACGAGCTCTGCCGTGTGCCCAAACAGTGGTTTTCCCCCACATATGGGGTATTGGCATACTCAGGAGAAATTGCACAACAACTTTATCTGCCCATTTTCTCCTTTTACCCTTGTGAAAATAAAAAAAAGTTTGTAAAAGATAATTTTTGTGGCTAAAAAGTTAAATATTAATTTTTTCCTTCCACGTTGCTTTAGTTCCTGTGAAGCACCTGAAGGGTTATTAAACTTCTTGAATGTGGTTTTGAGTACCTTGAGGGGTACAGTTTTTAGAATGGTGTCACTTTTGGGTATTTTCTGCTATATAGACCCGTCAAAGTGACTTCAAATGTGAGGTGGTCCCTAAAAAAATGGCTTTGTAAATTTTGTTGTAAAAATGAGAAATCACTGGTCAACTTTTAACCCTTATAATTTCCTAACAAAAAAAAATTTTGGTTCCAAAATTGTGCTGATGTAAATTAGACATGTGTGAAATGTTATTTCTTAACTATTTTGTGTGACATATTTCTCTGTTTTAAGGGAAAAAAATGCAAAGTTTGAAAATTGAAAAATTTTCAAAATTTCGCCATATTTGCGTTTTTTTTCAAAAATAAACGCAAGGTATATCGAAGAAATTTTACAACTAACATGAAGTACAATATGTCACGAGAAAACAGTCTCAGAATCGCGAAGATCCGTTGAAGCGTTCCAGAGTTATAACCTCATAAAGAGACAGTGGTCAGAATTGTAAAAATTGGCCCGGTCATTAACGTGCAAACCACCCTTGGGGGTGAAGGGGTTAATTTCTGACGTTTCAGCCGTTATGGCCTTTATCAAAGAAATTTATCTAAGAATAAAGAGAAATATAAATGAAAAATAAAAAATAAAAATAAATATTTTTTAGATACCAAGGTCATTGTTAACCATGAAGGTACTCTCTCAAGAATCAGCCTTAGAGTATATGATCCTGGTGACTGGCAGACAGTAGTAGTAGTAGTAGTACTTCCGGGACTCACTGCCTGTGTGTTCTGTGAGTGGTGGTAGCGTGTATGAGCGGGGTGCGTGATCTGTGTCAGGGTGTGATTTTCTGATGGGGGGAACCCCATCACGCATGATGCAACCATCTGGATTAAAAAAAAACGTGCCTAGGATGGGAAATAGAGATGTGGGGGTGGCAGGGAAGTAAAGAAAAACAAAAAAGAAAATAGAATTCTAATAGCCACAACTTAGAAGAATTTGGTGCAATGTAAAATAAAAATTAATCTTCATACTAAAGGATAAGGCCACAAATTATCGCATATCAAAATGAGGCTGTTTTTTCAGTATGTATGTAAATGTACCTGGGTACTTAAAGATAACGTCCAGTACTAGAAGGATCTGGCAGTGCTGTATGGTCTCAGGTATTGTCACTTATCTCTGTTCAAATGATGGATGCTTCGACTAAGTTTGGTCAGCCTTATTAAATTCCTGCAAACTTTCACAAAGTTTTTGGACACTGGGTTTGTTCTAGACTTTGTATTATAGTCTCTCTTTTGTCATCCTCATCCAACTATGAGTGTGACAATATGAAGTGTGATTTTTCAATGTTCTTTCATGGCCACAAGGTTCTGCCCGATGCATGAAAATGATGTTCCACTACATCTGCTTGATGTTCCACTACATCTGCTTGCCTCTTGTGTTATAGGGAGGCATCAGTCATGGAAATCTTTTTTAATGCTGTATTAGGAGGTATTGTACCCCATAAGAGCCATTCGATAGCACACACAGTCCTCATGGGTCTTGGTTTGTCATATGAGGCCTCTGCAGAGGGTATATCTATGTATTTAACATAGTGATTTGCATGAAGGCCAAGTCAATTCTTGCCACAAGTCTCCACTGCTACTGAAAAATCAGGCCAAATGTTCAACAGTTCCTTTGGAGTAAAGTGGTGGACGGTGACGAGCCTTGTGAACTTACACCTGTCATAAGGAACGCTTTCTCCTATAAACCAATTTTCTGAAAGTTCAAAGATTTTGACTCCTAACTTTTGTAAACACATTCCTACAAAAACATCTTCAAAGGGAATATCTGCATACTTGCTGCAGCTAGGTATATCTTTTTTGCCATGTCCCCAGAAAAAACATACCCCGTTCCCGAACAGAAGGGTGGGTAGAACTTTTTGGAGTAGGTTTTGGTGGACATGTACCATTTACTGTCCTTTTCTCTGTGCGGTAAACTATTGTGCACAATCATCCCTGTAAAAAAGTTATTCTTGGGTGAACTTTGAGGCTGTAAGATTCTGTTCACTAGAAACCAAGGGTTGAAGAACATATCCGAATCGATTTTCATGATGTAGTTTACTTTTGGACACAAACGACTGGCCCACTCTATGCCCATCAAAGTCTTGATTGTCAAGTTGTAGTAAGAGTCCAAGAAGTCTTGCATTATGATGTCTTGAAACTGGTGACTTTCTCTGATAACTTTCTCATCATGATTCTCCGACCTTCCCAAGAGGAAAAGCCTGATGATATGGACACCATTAACCAAAGATTCATTTGCCCAAGTGTTCCTCAAGATGTTTCTGGTGTGGATATCTTGAGGAGCTGAAGGAATGAGCAATAATAAGAATGGTGCCCCTTCTTTACATTTCTCCTTTTCTTCTAAGACATACGGATAAAAGGGGGTGATGGCCCTCTGAGGAACCCGGGAGAAGATCTTTTCATCTTGAGTTCTCCAGTCACTTGTATATGCAAGAATTAATACAACCAATGTAACAATTAAGAAGACTATCTTCAAGCAGACACGAGGAATGGGCAACTTGGTGGCTTCCTGTGAAGAACAATGGATAGATCAATTAGAACTTCTCATTCTTGGAGATATTTCTATCATCCCATAGTTCACATCCTCAACCAAACTAAGACATCCAACTCTAGTACATTACTTATCCCTAGAAAATATTTATCTCGATTGGCGCTGCCTTTCAATAATGGTATCTTTTCTCTAATTAGATGATCTTCATCTAAAACTGACAACTCGATTCCAACCTGAAATACATAGCAATCAAACACGAATATAAGAAAACCTTTTGAAATAGATGTATCATTTCACCGTCACTAGGAAACAAAGACCCATTTTTTTTCTATACTTTTGAGATGTAGGGTTTTCCCCTGAACCCGGATTGGAAAACTGGAAAGATTTAGTGTCCCACTTTCCTCCATCCCCCAAAGAAAAAGCACCTACAAATGATACTGCCTATGAATCCTGATCTTTTCATTTTAGCACAATTATAACCTACGCTATGCTGCCACATAGTGCACAGGTAACAATGCCCAGTCAATAAACCCAAGGGCTGTACAACATGTATTTCAAAATTTCTTACAAAAGTATTGAACTCCAACCTCAATGCCCTTCAAAGACGTTTTATGTTGACCTGGAATGCTGGCTGTGAATCAGACTTTTCACTGGAGATGAGTGAACCAGCTCAAGGCAATCACATTTGTCCAACATTTTACAAAAAAATTAGGATTGGCTGGAATTCAAATTTTTTTGGATTCACTTTGAAGGCGCTGGAAGGGGATTATGGGACTTTATGATGTCGGAGGGCCCAGTCGGTGCTGAAGGGCTGTGCTACAAGGAAAAGGTGAGGACGAGGTGAGTATTATTATTTTTTTATTTATTTTGTCATTACCTGTGTATGACGCTGCAAGTCTTTCTAGCCATATTCTAAGGCTGCACTCGCTAGTCTGTTTACAGATCACAATACGCTAACTACCTGCGGAACTCTGACCCAAACTAACAGTCTTATAGGCATACAGTGGCTTGTGAAAGTATTCAGCCCCTTGGCTTTTTGCCTTGTTTGCTACTTTGCAATCTGTGTTTAAATATTTTTGTAATCTGATTTCTGTGTGATGCAATCAGCACTAAATAGTCTAAGTTGGTGAAGTGAGAAAAATATAGGCATAAATTAAATTTATGGGATCGAATAACTAAAAATTGGCATGTGCATATGTATTCACGCCTGTTGCAATGAAGCCTTTAAAAATTTCTGGTGCAAGCAATTACCTTCATAAGTCACATGCTTACTGACAGGACGTCCACCTGTGTGCAATCTAAGTGTCACATGTCAGTCAGTATATACACTTTATCTTTTCTGAAAGGCCACAGAGACTGCAACACCATTAACAAGAGGCACCACTAACCAAACACCACCATTAACAAGAGGCACCATTAATCAAACACCACCATTAACAAGAGGCACCACTAACCAAACACCACCATTAACAAGAGGCACCACTAACCAAACTCCACCATTAACAAGAGGCACCACTAACCAAGCACAACCATTAACCCCTTAATCCCATTGGACGTAATATTCCGTCCATGTGACCTGGTACTTAATTCCGATGGACGGAATAGTACGTCCAGGGCGATCAGCTGCTCTCCCGAGCGGAGCGCAGCTGATCGCCGCCGGGTGTCAGCTGATTATCACAGCTGACACCCGGCACTATGTGTCAGGAGCGGTCACGGACCGCTCCCGGCACAGTAATCCCTGGCACACCGCGATCAAACATGATCGTGGTGTACCGGGGGCACAGGGGAGGATCGCGCAGGGAGGGGGCTCCCTGCGCGCTCCCCTGAGACCCTCAGAGAAGCGCGATGTGTCGAGCTGTTCCGAGGGTCCTTCCTCTCTGCAGGACCCCGGATCCAAGATGGCGCCGGGGTCCATCCGGGTCCTGCAGGCAGGCGGCTTCCTCAGTGCCTGCTGAGAGCAGGCACTGAGAAGCCTGCAGCGATGCCAGAGCGATCGCTGGTATGACAGAGTGCTGTGCACACTGTCACACCAGCGATCTGACCCTATACAGTGAAGTCCCACCCTGGGACAAAGTAAAAAAGTTAAAAAAATAAAAATAAAAATTGTTTAAAAAAATCATTAAAAAAAAAAATATTCCCCAATAAATTCATTTTTTCCTGTAAATAAAAAAACCAAAACAATAAAACTACACATATTTGGTATCGCCGCGTCCGTAACAACCCCCCCTATAAAACTGTCCCACTAGTTAACCCCTTTAGTGAACCTCTTACAAAAAAAACAAAGCAAAAAATCAATGCTTTATCATCATACCGCCGAACAAAAAGTGGAATAACACGCGATCAAAAAGACCGATATAAATAAACATGGTACCGCTGAAAACGTCATCTTGTCCTGCAAAAAACGAGCCACCATACAGCATCATCAGCAAAAAAATAAAAAAGTTGTAGCTCGCTGAATAAAGCGATGCAAAAATAAATTTTTTTATATAAAATTGGTTTTATTCTACAAAAGCGCCAAAACATAAAAAAATGATATAAATGAGGTATCGCTGTAATCGTACTGACCCGAAGAATAAAACTGCTTTATCAATTTTACCACACGCAGAACAGTATAAAACGCCTCACCCAAAAGAAATTCATGAATTGCTGATTTTTGTTCATTCTAACCTCCCAAAAATCGAAATAAAAAGCGATCAAAAAATGTCACATGCTCAAAAATGGTACAAATAAAAACGTCAACTCGTCCCGCAAAAAATAAGACCTCACATGACTCTGTGGGCCAAAATATGCAAAAATTATAGCTCTCCAAATGTGGTGATGCAAAACTATTTTTTGCAATAAAAAGCGTCTTTTAGCGTGATAGCTGTCAAACATAAAAACCCGCTATAAATAGTAAATCAAACCCCCCATTATCACCCCCTTAGTTAGGGAAAAATAATAAAATTAAAAAAAAGTATTTATTTCCATTTTCCCATTAGGGTTAGGGTTGGCGCTAAAGTTAGAATTAGGGTTAGGGTTGGGATTAGGGTTATGGGTGTGTTATTGTTAGGTTTGTGGTTATGGTTGTGACTAGGGTTAGGGGTGTGTTGGGGTTAGGGTTGGAGTTAGAATTGGGGGGTTTCCGCTGTTTAGGCACATCAGGGGCTCTCCAAACGTGACATGGCGTCTGATCTCAATTCCAGCCAAATCTGCGTTGAAAAAGTCAAACGGTGCTCCTTCACTTCTGAGCTCTGCCATGCGCCCAAACAGTAGTTTACCCCCACATATGGGGTATCAGTGTACTCTGGACCCCAAGAGTTATTGTGCAATTTGTCCTATTTCTTCTGTTACCCTTGGGAAAATAAAAAACGGGGGTAAAAATATAATTTTTTTTTAAAAAAATGATTTTTTTTGTTTTTACGACTGTACGTTATAAACTTCTGTGAAGCACTTCGGGGTTCAAAGTGCTCACCACACATCTAGATAAGTTCCTTGTGGGGTCTATTTTCCAAAATGGGGTCACTTGTGGGGGTTTCCACTGTTTAGGCGCATCAGGGGCTCTCCAAATACGACATGACGCCCCCAGACCATTCCATCAAAGTCTGCAATCCAAAACGTCACTACTTCCCTTCCGAGCCCCTACGTGTGCCCATACAGTAGTTTTCTCCCACATTTTGGGTATCAGCGTACTCAGGACAAATTGGACAACAACTTTTGGGGTCCAATTTCTCCTGTTACCCTTGTGAAAATAAAATATTGGGGGTGAAAAAATCATTTTTGTAAAAAAAAAAAAGATTTTTTATTTTTACCGCTGTACGTTATAAACTTCTGTGAAGCACTTCGGGGTTCAAAGTGCTCACCACACATATAGATAAGTTCCTTGTGGGGTATATTTTCCAAAATGGGGTTGTGTGGCCCAGCTTCGCAAGGCACACATATCTTCTGGAAAATGCACAGGAAGGTAACTGTAAAGCTTGATATTCATTCACGCACACTTCTCAGCATTGCCACTAGAGGCATATCAGACTATTTAAGTAGTGTGACGTAGCAGTCAGTGTTCAGTCAAGTTCCTGTCTTTGGACAGAGAGGTCGAGTTTAGATTCATTCCAGTCAGAGCTCAGTCTGAGCTAGACAGAAGGGAGTCTGTTTTCCTGTCTTAGGACAGTGCAGTCAAGCCTAGGGTGGCTCAGGAGTGAGTCATCCCATCCATCTTAAGATTCATTCCAGTCAGACAGACGGAGGGAGAGGAGAGAAGTCTGAATCCTGACTGAGCTTGTGTAGCTCATCTGACAAGAAAGTGGAGGCTAGTACGGGTGAAGTGAATCATCCTAGCCTAGTCAGATCTACCCCTTAACCTGCTACTCAGAACAATCTGCCTGTGTTCCTGTGAAAGAAGAAGGAAAGGAATTACAGCAGTTATACCAACGAGTCAACAGAAAACAGGTCAGTGAGCACTGAAGGAAAGCTGACCTTTATACGATTGCTACACGTGCTTATGTTAAGAGCGTGAGCAGGGCGAAGGGCGAGTGGAGAAGTAAGAGTGACAAAGGGACAAATCACCCTCACTCAGTTAACCGGACACCGGGGTCCGAAGCGTTGCTAGTGCTTCACGCCTAGTAATAAGAAAACCGGAGGCTTTCTGGACTACAAGTCGCAGAAGGTAGCCCTAAGCGCTGATACGTAAACGGAGTCAGGGAGAACAGGGACTTTGAGCAGGACCCTGCAAAAGTAAGGACTTAGTTCTCTCAACATCTGATAATCAGAGACATGGAAGGCTCCACCACAATGTTGGCCGGGCGCAGTTGCTATTGAAGGAGTTGCACTTGACTTTATGCAAGTTGTACTCACACACATAAAGAGGATAAAGGAGGCCTCTAACCTGCTCAACAGTTTTCCTGAATGTGCATTCTCCAACCTAACCAGCTTCCCGGGACATACCTGCAACACCTACAAGTAAAGGTATGGAAAGAGATTGCATTGTGTGTGACTGAATTCTTATCTGCACCCTGCATCACCACCATAGACTTTGAGGGACCAGTTCCACCTGTGGGGAACCTAACACCTAGCTGCCATAACATCCCCTCAGAGATCTACCCTGCAGCGCTGGTCAATCAGATCAGAAACCACAGGTGGCGTCACAAACTATTCAAATCTACATATCCCCTGTAAATATCCCCCATTGCATGACCGCCAGGGCCACGGACCGAGCTCTGCTGCCAGTGACAACTCCCATAGACTTCCATGGGCTCGGCTCCGAGTACCCCATAGCCCTGGTACCCACACATGTGGTGCGCGTCATCTAAAATCTGGCGTCACGAACAGGATGCGAAGCTTGCAAAATTGTGAGTCCTGTGTTGCCTATATTGACTGTTTTGTGCAGAAAAGACTGTTTGCTGTTTTGTCATTTTTGGCGCCAATTACCGCCATTTTTACCGCCATATTCACGCCCTGAGGCGCTGGTGAAGAAGGTGGGCGTGCATTCGTGGGCGTGTACCCCCCCTGTGGCGCGAAAGTTATGGCCGCCCTCTCAAAATGCTATTATAATGTGAGATCCTACCCCACTGCAAGGGAGATCCGCCTTCTCTTAATCTTCTATGCAAAAAAGAGGAAGCGCAAATCCCGCCTCCACGGAGGAGACCAGATTGTCCCTGATGGAGAACACAGTCTGGCCTGGGGAGAGATGGCAGAAGGACAAGAGCAGCTATGCAGTGGAGCGGTGGAGCGCAGGCCCTGCTCCCCGAGAAGCTGTTGTTTGAACCGGAGCCATCCCTAATACAGAAACTTCAGCAAACCTTGCTGGAGTGCAAGGAGGAGAATGCGGCGCTTAAAAAGTTAATCCAGCGCCAGGCAGACATGGAGGAGACCGAGAGACGCTGGCGTGCCCAGACACAGCGGCTGCTGTGGGACGCAGTGCTCTCTCCCACAGACGTAACGCCATCACCTGACTTTCCTAAGCCCCTGCTGAAGAAAGCTGAAGGAAAACCGGAGGCCGCCCCCAAAAGAGCTGTACCTGATCCCACCGATGGAGAGGTGGAAGAGAAGGAGGCTGAGGTAGTCCTGCCTGTTCCGGAGTGCCAGCTAGGCCAAGAGGCTGCAGCAGATTACAGTTCCCCGGTAGGAACACAGGAGGGGTCCCAGCCATCATTGCCAGAAATCGATTGGGACGCAATGCAGTATCTGGATGACGTCACTTATGCTGTAAAAGTGGAGAATGAGCAGCGACGCCGTGATCTGGATAAACAACGTCAACAGGAGCAGAGAGAGGCGCAGCAGCGGTACCATGAGAAGTTCCTTGCTGATAAGGAGGCCGTCCGGAAGAATAAAGGTACGCGACGGGAACCGCGGCGCCAGGGGTGCATAACTGGGTTCCAACTCCGCAAAGGCTGGGGCTTCATACATGAGCCGGGCCTATACCAAGAGATCTTTGTGAGTCGGAGAGATGTGGAGTCCCATTTAACCATCGGGCACCCTGGGAGGGATCTTGTAAACGGGGACATTGTCAGCTACACGCGGCACTGGGGGTTAAAAGGGTGGTACGCCTTAAACGTCACCCGTGTCAGTGACCCCGTCCCTGAAACCAGTGAGGTCTCCCGTGCCACAGCACCGCAAACCCCAGCAGCGTCATCTTTGGCATCCGCACCAGGCCGTGCACCAGCATCACCCCCTGCGTACTCCTCTACACCCAGGTCTTGCTCTGCAACGCAATCTGCGACCATTTCAGCATCACAATCTGCGACTACCTCAACAACGCAATCTGCGTTCTACTCCACGGAGATACCTGTTAGGTCCCCAGCTCAAACAAAAGATGTCGCTGCACAAACGTACATTGCAGGACATGATCTTCTTGTAATGGGTTCCCGAGGTCATTGTATACTTCTGGCCCCAGGAATGGAAAAAGTAATGGTCACAAGCAAGAAAGATGAAACACAGTAGGACCCAGACAGGGGTTTACTGCAACTGAACATGTACAAAGTTTGAAGAAGTTTTATGAAAAATTTGCACTTTACTGAAAAATGTTTGATAATATGTCTTATGATGTTTATTTACTCTGCATATTTAAAGTAGAATACCCGGCTGGGTAAAAAAGAGTTAAAGTATTAATGTGATTTTACTTGAAAAATGTTTTATCATGCAAAGGACTGCGTGGCTGTGGACTTTGCCAGCCCAAAAACTTTCTTGTAAATAGTTCGCACTTCGGTGCCCCATTTTGGTTTTACATAAAGCTTACTACCTCTGAAGAAAAACCCGTATGGTGTGGCCTAGAGTGAGGTCTGCAGCAATGAAGTCCTGCAGCCCACCCAGGACCCACGTGGGAGGTTTTTGGTGCGGGTCCTCCACAAGAATCTTGTCTTATACTGTGTATATTTATTGAAAAGTATTTTGATAATTTTCTACTGACTTATGTACAAATTGTAACGTTCAAGAGTCCTTACCTCCCGCAAGGGATGAGTTATTATGTTGATGTTATATGCAAAACAAAAATGTTTTTCTTTTCTATTTCAGCCCGGGAGTGCTGAGTTTAACTAGGGGGGGATGTGTGGCCCAGCTTCGCAAGGCACACATACCTTCTGGAAAATGCACAGGAAGGTAACTGTAAAGCTTGATATTCATTCACGCACACTTCTCAGCATTGCCACTAGAGACATTTCAGACTATTTAAGTAGTGTGACGTAGCAGTCAGTGTTCAGTCAAGTTCCTGTCTTTGGACAGAGAGGTCGAGTTTAGATTCATTCCAGTCAGAGCTCAGTCTGAGCTAGACAGAAGGGAGTCTGTTTTCCTGTCTTAGGACAGTGCAGTCAAGCCTAGGGTGGCTCAGGAGTGAGTCATCCCATCCATCTTAAGATTCATTCCAGTCAGACAGACGGAGGGAGAGGAGAGAAGTCTGAATCCTGACTGAGCTTGTGTAGCTCATCTGGCAAGAAAGTGGAGGCTAGTACGGGTGAAGTGAATCATCCTAGCCTAGTCAGAGCTACTCCTTAACCTGCTACTCAGAACAATCTGCCTGTGTTCCTGTGAAAGAAGAAGGAAAGGAATTACAGCAGTTATACCAACGAGTCAACAGAAAACAGGTCAGTGAGCACTGAAGGAAAGCTGACCTTTATACGATTGCTACACGTGCTTATGTTAAGAGCGAGAGCAGGGCGAAGGGCGAGTGGAGAAGTAAGAGTGACAAAGGGACAAATCACCCTCACTCAGTTAACCGGACACCGGGGTCCGAAGCGTTGCTAGTGCTTCACGCCTAGTAATAAGAAAACCGGAGGCTTTCTGGACTACAAGTCGCAGAAGGTAGCCCTAAGCGCTGATACGTAAACGGAGTCAGGGAGAACAGGGACTTTGAGCAGGACCCCGCAAAAGTAAGGACTTAGTTCTCTCAACATCTGATAATCAGAGACATGGAAGGCTCCACCACAATGTTGGCCGGGCGCAGTTGCTATTGAAGGAGTTGCACTTGACTTTATGCAAGTTGTACTCACACACATAAAGAGGATAAAGGAGGCCTCTAACCTGCTCAACAGTTTTCCTGAATGTGCATTCTCCAACCTAACCAGCTTCCCGGGACATACCTGCAACACCTACAAGTAAAGGTATGGAAAGAGATTGCATTGTGTGTGACTGAATTCTTATCTGCACCCTGCATCACCACCATAGACTTTGAGGGACCAGTTCCACCTGTGGGGAACCTAACACCTAGCTGCCATAACATCCCCTCAGAGATCTACCCTGCAGCGCTGGTCAATTAGATCAGAAACCACAGGTGGCGTCACAAACTATTCTAATCTACAATCCCCTGTAAATATTCCCCCATTGCATGACCGCCAGGGCCACAGACCGAGCTCTGCTGCCAGTGACAACTCCCATAGACTTCCATGGGCTCGGCTTCGAGTACCCCATAGCCCTGGTACCCACACATGTGGTGCGCGTCAGGGTCACTTGTGGGGGGTTTCCACTGTTTAGGCGCATCAGGGGCTCTCAAAATGCAACATGACGCCCCCAGACCATTCCATCAAAGTCTGCAATCCAAAACGTCACTGCTTCCCTTCCGAGCCCCGACGTGTGCCCATACAGTAGTTTTCTCCCACATATTGAGTATCAGCGTACTCAGGAAAAATTGGACAACAACTTTTGGGGTCCAATTTCTCCTGTTACCCTTGTGAAAATAAAATATTGGGGACGAAAAAAATCATTTTTGTAAAAAAAAAAAAAAAAAAATTATTTTACGACTGTACGTTATAAACTTCTGTGAAGCACTTCGGGGTTCAAAGTGCTCACCACACATCTAGATAAGTTCCTTGAGGGTCTAGTTTCCAAAATGGTGTCATTTGTTGGGGTTTCCACTGTTTAGGCAGATCAGGAGTTCTCCAAACACGGCATGGCATCCAGCCAATTCTGTGTTGAAAAAGTCGAACGGCGCTCCTTCCCTTCCAAACTCTGCCATGCACCTAAACAGTGATTTACCCCCACATATGGGGTATCAGCGTACTCAGGACAAATTGCACAATAACTTTTGGAGTCTTGTTACCCTTGGAAAAATAAAAATTGGGGTGAAAAGATCATTTTTGTGGAAAAAATATGATTTTTTAATTTTACGGCTCTACGTTCTAAACTTGTGTGAAGCACTTGGGGGTTCAATTTGCTCACCACAGATCTAGATAAGTTCCTTAGGGGGTCTAGTTTCCCAAATGGGGTCACTTGTGGGGGGTTTCCACTGTTTAGGCACATTAGGGGCTCTCCAAATGCAACATGGCTTCCAATCTCAATTACAGTCAATTTTGGTTGGAAAAAAGTGAAATGGTGCTCCTTCCATTCCGAGCTCTGCTGTGCGCCAAAACAGTGGTTCCCCCCCACACATGGGGTATCAGCGTACTCAGGACAAATTGAACATCAACTTTTGTGGTCCAATTTCTCCTGTTACCCTTGGGAAAATAAAAAATTAGTGACTAAGAGATAATTTTTGTGGGAAAAAAATAGGATTTTTATTTTCATGCCCGGGCATTATAAACTTGTGTGAAGCACTTGAGGGTTCAAAGTGCTCACCAAAGATCTAGATAAGCTCCTTAGGGGTCTAGTTTCCAAAATGGGGTCACTTGTGGGGGGTTTCCACTGTTTAGGCACATCTGGGGCACTGCAAACAGAACATGACCCCCATCAACGTCTGCATTCCAAAACGTTACTACTTCCTTTCCAAGCCCTGTCGTGCACCCAAACAGTTTCCCCCCCCCAAATGTGGGGTATCAGCGTACTCAGGACAAATTGGACAACAACTTTTGGGGTCCAATTTCCTTGGGAAAAATCAAAAATTTGGGACTAAAAAATAATTTTAGTGGAAAATTGTTTTTTTTTTTTCACACCCAGGCATTATAAACTTTTGTGAAACACTTGGGGATTCAAAGTGCTCACAACAGATCTAGATAAGTTCCTTAGGGGGTCTAGTTTCCAAAATGGTGTCACTTGTGGGAGGTTTCCACTGTTTAGGCGCATCAGGGGCACTGCAAACACGACATGGCGTCCAATCTCAATTCCAGCCAATTTTAGTTTGAAAAAGTCAAACGGCGGTCCTTCCCTTACGAGCTCTGCCGTGTGCCCAAACAGTGGTTTTCCCCCACATATGGGGTATTGGCGTACTCAGGAGAAATTGCACAACAACTTTATCTGTCCATTTTCTTCTTTTACCCTTGTGAAAATAAAAAAAAAGTTTGTAATAGATCATTTTTGTGGCTAAAAAGTTAAATATTCATTTCTTCCTTCCACGTTGCTTCAGCTCCTGTGAAGCACCTGAAGGGTTAATAAACTTCTTGAATGTGGTTTTGAGTACCTTGAGGGGTGCAGTTTTTAGAATGGTGTCACTTTTGGGTATTTTCTGCTATATAGACCCCTCAAAGTGACTTCAAATATGAGGTGGTCCCTAAAAAAAATGACTTTGTAAATTTTGTTGTAAAAATTAGAAATCGCTGGTCAACTTTTAACCCTTATAATTTCCTAAGAAAAAAAAAATTTGGTTCCAAAATTGTGCTGATGTAAAGTAGACATGTGGGAAATGTTAGTTCTTAACTATTTTGTGTGACATATTTCTCTGTTTTAAGGGAATAAAAATTCAAAGTTTGAAAATTGCAAAATTTTCTAAATTTTCACCATATTTGCGTTTTTTTCAAAAATAAACGCAAGTTATATGAAAGAAATTTTACCACTAACGTGAAGTACAATATGTCACGAGAAAACAATCTCAGAATCGCGAAGATCCGTTGAAGCGTTCCAGAGTTATAACCTCATAAAGAGACAGTGGTCAGAATTGTAAAAATTGGCCCGGTCATTAACGTGCAAACCACCCTTGGGGTTAAGGGGTTAACAAGAGGCACCACTAACCAAACTCCACCATTAACAAGAGGCACCACTAACCAAACACCACCATTAACAAGAGGCACCAGTAACCAAACACCAACATTAACAAGAGGCACCACTAACCAAACAACACCATTAACAAGAGGCACCACTAATCAAACACCACCATTAACAAGAGGCACCACTATCCAGCCACCGCCATTAACAAGAGGCACCTCTAACCAAACACCACCATTAACAAGAGGCACCTCTAACCAAAACACCACCATTAACAATAGGCACCACTATCCAGCCACCGCCATTAACAAGAGGCACCTCTAACCAAACAATACCATTAACAAGAGGCACAACTAACCAAACAACACCATTAACAAGAGGCACCACTAACCAAACACCACCATTAACAAGAGGCACCACTATCCAGACACCACCATTAACAAGAGGCACCTCTAACCAAACAATACCATTAACAAGAGGCACCACTAACCAAACACCATGAAGACCAAGGAGATCTCCAAACAACTCAGGGACAGAGTTTTTGAGAAGTACATGTCAGGATCGCGTTATAAAATCCCAATCTCTGATGATCCCCGGGGCACCATCACATCCATTATCATCAAAGGGAAAGAACATGGTACCACAACAAACCTACTAAGAGAGGGACGTCCACCAAAACTCTCAGCCCCAGCAAGGAGGACATTAATCAGAGAGGCAACACAGAGACCACAGGTAACTGTGAAGAGCTGCAGAGCTCGCAAGCAGAGACTGGAGCATCTCCCCATACATATAGTTACATAGTTATGTAGGTTGAAAAAAGATATAGGTCCATCAAGTTCAACATTTCTCCACCAAATGTACATTTTGCCACTAATTTAACAATATCCTGCAATGTTATATGTATCAAGGAAACCGTCCAGTCCTTCATGATAAGCCGTACACTTCAGAGAGGTGGCCTTTTATTGACGAGAGGGCAGAAAAAAGCCTTTAATTACACACAAAAATTGTAAAGCTCATTTTAACTTTTCCAAAAGACATGTTAGAGACTCCCCAATTATATGGAGGGAAGGTGCTGTGGTCAGATGAGACCAAAATTGAACTTTTTTGGCCACCAAGGTAAACGCTATGTCTTGCGCCAAACCAACACAACTCATCACTCCAAAACACCATCCCCACAGTGAAACAAGGTGGTGGCAGCAACATTCTGTGTGGATGTTATTTGGGAGCAGCGACAGGGAAAATAGTCAAGAGTCATGGGGAAAATGGATGGTGCGAAATACAGGGATATTCTTGAGCAAAACTTGTTTGTCTGTGAGTGATTTGAGCGACGGAGGTTCACCTTCCAACAAGACAATAAACCAAAGCATACTACTAAAGCAACTCACGAGTGGTTTAAGAGGAAATGTGTAAATGTTCTGGAGTGGCCTAGTCAAAGCCCAGACCGTAATGCAATTGAGAGTTTTTGGTCAGACGAAGATTCCTGTTCACCAGAGGAAACATCTAACCTGAAGGAGCTGGAGCAGTTTTGCATTGAGGAATGGGCAAATATCCCTGTGGCCAAAGTGGAAAACTCAGAGACTTATCCGAAGCGACTTGAAGCTTTTATTTGCATCAAAAGGAAAATTTACAAAGTACTGACTTTAGGGGTGTGAATAGTTGTGCACACTGAAGTTTTCAGTTATCTTGTCCTATTTGTTGTTTGCTTGACAATACAAAGAAAAACAAATGTTCACAGTTATAGGCATGTTCTTTAAAGGAACTGATGTAAACCCTCAAGAAAACCGTGAAATTCCAGGTTGTGAGGTAGCAAAACACAAAAAATGCCAAGGGGGTGAATACTCTTGCAACCAACTGTATATAGTGCTGTTTGTTTCAGGAGAAATAGTGTAAAGCATTCTTACAGGAGTGGTGACTGATAAGGTATCAAAAAACGAAGCTCAGATTACTTATCTTGTAGTTAAATTGAGTAAAATCCGATATTATACCCCGTAGCAGCATTTACAATTCTGACGTGTATCATCTGGGCAATGTGCATATTATTTCATGTCTTTAAGCAGGGCCCAGCAGCAGTTCCTGGACCTGGTAGTGCTAAGTTTGGGGATGGAAGATGATCAATACTTGGCAGCAACCAGTAAACAATGTGTTGGGCTTCAGGGTTTCTGCTCCATATATTACTCTACCTGTAGGCTGCCAGAGCAGACATCAGCTGATGGATGGAGATGTCAGGCGTCAGAAAAATCAACCTATTAATTATCTGCTTTCTCCCTACCTACCTGCGGAGGTTGGCACCCTAGACCTGCACAGTGGCACCCCCGCTCGTTGGTGGCTATCCCTCCCTTTCCCTAAGCCAACCCTAAAAAATAAATATAGGGTTCAAAGGAGTCAGCGGTTAAGGTACCATATGTTTATAATCAGGTCAACATAGTACCCTTTTTCTGATGTATCATATGGTACGTGCACTATATCAGAACAGGGAGCCTCTTATATTGAGGCAAATGATATGAGTGATATATATACAGTCAATCTCATAAGGGTTATATCATAACTTAGAGATTATATAACTGCACATATCTCTTTGTAATCAGATCCACGCAATACCCAACTATTGGCACAGCACATGGCACAGAAATTGTAGTCAAAAAGAGATAACCCTATCAATAAGGGTGCAGACAAAATGAACTCAAAAACCGGATATATCGAAGGACAAAAAGTGTAAGGGAAATATAAAGGATTTAATATATATTCCCAGGCTTAGATATAACAAAATAACATCAATATGTCCTAACAGAGAGATTATTTAAGTATATGCCAATATAACCCAATATTGCACGTAATCCAAAATAGTAGATATTGCAGATAAAGCATTGAGATTCAGATATTCAACACTGGGAAAGAGATGCCCTCCTATTCCACATCTCAAAAGTGCTTTTGTGCTCATAAATAAACATATATCTATTATTATTGCACCTAGTCCTCAATCTGATCAATTGATATGGTTCATCAGGGTTTCCCAGCTTCTATCCTAAATGCAATAAGTCCAGCATGCGTGTACTCGACACGTTTCTCCATCATGCGGTTCACCAGGAGAACATACTGGCCATGTCCATATAGAAAAGAAAAAACAAAGGACTTATCTTATAGTAGCCAAACTATGGGTCATAGATAGCGTGGGAATGGTACCATCCGCGTGCGCCACGGAGCCGGTGTCCGCCATATTCAGACCTCCCCTTTGTTCCTCTATTTGAGGCATCCATCAGGGTACTTCCGGGTAATACCGGAGTCTACTTCCTGCATGCCTGAGACGCAGATGTGGTTCATCTCACGCATGCGCGGATAATACCGGGATCCATTTCCTGCGTCGATGGAACACAAATGCGGTTCATCTTGCTCATGTGCGAACCATCCCGCGCAAGCGCTGATTGCGCCATGTTACCTCTTATCATTCCTTCCCTTCCACCTTGCTGAAACGCAAATGCGATTCACAACGCGCATGCACTTTTATCCATAAATAGGATGCAGGGGGAGGGTGTCTAGGGCAGCTTACCGACTGGTCCATACTCATGCAGAATAGTGAGGTCATTAACCTATAAAGCTCAAAATTTTATCCAAAGGTCAAATCCATAAATATTTCTATCATACAATAAACATAATTAGATTTAGGCCAACACCTATCCAGGTCAATGGGCCTCTATAGTAGATTTTTCTCATGGACTGAAAAAAAAAAAAAAAAGAAAAACCGAGGGGCCGATCCAAACGACACTAGAAGGAGGAGAGGTGGGGGTTCACAAAAAGCAGCCAAATTGCAACTGTTCATTGAGACCATCCGGGGATACGCTATTCGTACGATAGATCTATTTAGCCTCCATTTATAGGATCAGACGGTCCCAATTCCTCCCCCTTTTTAGTGGTGTAACCTCTTCCATAGCCATAAAGTGGAAGCAATCCAAATCCCCACCATATACGCGTCTCGAGATTGGGGTTATCCTGGGCATTAACAATATCTCGCAGGTGCTCCCCCACTCTCCTCCGGAATTCCCGCTTAGTCTTTCCCACATAGTCGGTGGGACAGATGCATTGGAACAAATATACCACTCCGGCCATCTTACAGTTGGAAAAATGTCTACATTGATAGATCTTTCCCATGCTAGTGCTAGAGTATTGGCCCTCAGAATATATTTACAGAATTTACACTTTCCACATTTAAAGTTTCCTTTTTCCCTGTTGTTCAACCATGTCGGTTGTTTTACCATAGGATAATATTCACTCTCTTATAGACCTCTCCTTTTGCTATGTCACAGGGGAAACTCAGATCACACACATCTGGGTCAGTTTTTAGTATATTCCAATACTTTTATGTAACTTTTTTTTACCTCTCCTGATTTATTAACAAAAGTGCCAATAATTCTAATCTGAGGTTCCAAGTCCTCCTGACCCCTTTTTCCTCAGTAGTGATATCCTATCTCTTGCACTAGCTCCATTGAAAGCAGTGCTATGGAGTCGGAGTCGTGGAGTCAGAGTCGGAACGCATTTTGGTGGAGTCGGTGTCATGGAAATCAAGGAGTTGGAGTCGGAGGTTTGGCTTACCGACTCCACAGCCCTGGTATGAGGGAGTCTGAGTCGTGGAGTCGGAGTCATGGAAATTGAGGAGTCGAAGTCGGAGGTTTGGCTTACCGACTCTACAGCCCTGCTATGAGGGAGTCGGAGTCGTGGAGTTGGAGTCGGTGTCATGGAAATTGAGGAGTCGGAGATTTGGCTTAATGACTCCACAGCCCTGCTTGAAAGCCTCATCCAGGATACTCAAGGAATACCCTCTGTCAGTAAATCTGTCTCTCAGCTCTCGGGCCTGATGATAAAATGTAGTAATTGATGAACAGTTCCGTCTTACACGTAGATACTGGCCTTTGGGGATCCCTCTTCTCATGCTGGGGGGGGAGTTGTGGCTATCCCATCGTAAAAGATTGTTTGTAGCTGTGGGTTTACGGAATATTTCCGTTATAATATGCCCAGTGTCACTTGTAGATTGTAAGCTCTTACGAGCAAGGGTCATCATTATTTTGCTTTAATTATTGTATTATTTTGAATGTTGTCACTTATGACTTGCATATGAACTGTGATACTGTAAAGCGCCGCGGAATATGTTGGTGCTATATAAATAAAGATTATTATTATTATTATTATTAGGTCCAAAAAGCTGATTGATCCATAATTGATCTCATATGCCAGCTTGAGACCCAAATGGTTGACATTAAGTTCCCAACAAATTTCAAAAAGGAGTCCGGGCAACCCGACCACAGTATCAGCACATCATCCAGGTTCCGACCCCAGAACAATCATAGAATCATAGAATGGTAGAGTTGGAAGGGACCTCCTGGGCCATCTGGTCCAACCCCCTGCTCAAAGCAGGATTCTCTAAATCATCCCAGACAGATGTCTGTCCAGCCTCTGTTTGAAGACTTCCATTGAAGGAGAACTTACCACCTCTCGTGGCAGCCTGTTCCACTCCTTGATCACCCTAACTGTCAAAAGTTTTTTCTAATATCTAATCTGTGTCTCCTCCCATTCAGTTTCATCCCATTGCTTCTAGTCTTTCCTTGTGCAAATGAGAATAAAGATGATCCTTCTCCAATGTGACAGTGAGTCGCACACACCAAGTGGGGTGGGTACCAGGGCTATGGGGTACTCGGCACCGAGCCCATGGAAGTCTATGGGAGATGTCACTGGCAGCAGAGCTCGGTCCGTGGCCCTGGCGCCATACAATGGGGAGAATATTTACAGGGGATTATAGTAATAGTTTGTGACGCCACCTGTGGTATCTGATCTGATTGACCAGCGCTGCAGGGTAAATCTCTGAGGGGATGTTATGGCAGCTAGATGTTAAGTCCCCCACAGGTGGGACTGGTCCCTCAAAGTCTATGGTGATGCAGGGTGCAGATAAGAAGTCAGTCACACACAATGCAGTCTCTTTCCATACCTTTACTTGTAGATGTTGCAGGTATGTCCCGGGAAGCTGGTTAGGTTGGAGAATGCACATTCAGGGAATTGTTGAGCAGGTTTGAGGCCTCCTTTATCCTTGAATCGTGTGTGAATCTTAACCTGCGTGAAGTCAGGTTTAACTCTGAATATGACAGCTTCGCCCTGCCAACATTGTGGTGGGAGTCTTCTGTTGGATAGAACTAGTCTTTTGTGCAGGGCCCTGCTAGACTGTTGTCCTTCCTGACCCCGGTTACGTATCGGCACTTAGGGCTACCTTCTGTGACTTGAAGTCCAGCAAGGCCTCCAGATTTTCTATCACTAGCCGTGAAGTACTAGCAATGCTTCGGACCCGGTGTCCGGTTAAACTGAGTGAGGGTGATCCGTCACCTTAGTCACTCTTCCTTCTCCACTCGCCTGTCGCCCTGCTCTCGCCCTCAACATAAGCACGGGTAGCAGCGAGTGTGGTTGGCAGCTTTCCTTCAGAGCTCACTGACCTGATCTCAGTTGACTCGATGCTATAACTGCTGTGATCCCCTTCTTTCTTTCCTTCACAGAACTCTGTCCAGAGCAGCTCACAGGACGCTTCGTCCGACTGTATACACGCTGTAGCTCTGAGAGTTGCTTTCCACTTTCATAGGAACACAGGCAGCTTTTCTGAGATAGCAGTTCTGATTGTAGTTCTGACTAGGCTAGAGTAAATCCGTCTACTCGTACTAGCCTCCACTTCTGTATAAGATGAACTATCTGAGCTCCGTCAGGAATCAGTCTTCACTCCTCTCCAAGACTGAACTCTCTTCTCCTTCCGTCTGTCTCTGACTAGAAACAGAAACTAACTGAACCTCTCTGTCCAAAGACAGGAACTTCAATCCTACTTCTGTCTAGCTCAGACTGAGCTCTGACTAGAATGTTAACTTAACTCTGACAGGAATCCTCTCACTCTGGTGTCCTGAGGAGATCTCATCTGTCCCTCACAGCTTGTCTGAGGTAACTGCTGTTCTGATCTCTTCTCTGAGGTACAACCAACAACTAGAATAGCTGTCTGGCTAGAATGCCTACTGCTGCATTTCTCCACGCCCCTAAATACCTGAATCTAAGGGGCTCCCTCTGGTGGCTCCTGGGAAATGTGTGAGATGTGAATGAATATCAGGCTTCACAATTACCTTATCTGTGCATTTTCCTGAGAACATGTGTACCAAGCGCAGCTGGGCCACACATCCCCCCCTAGTTATCATCAGCACTCCCGGGCTGAAATAGAAAAGAAAAACATTTTTGCATATAATAACATTAACAATATAACTCATCCCTTGAGGGAGGTAAGGACTCTTTAACGTTACAATGTGTACAATGGCATTAGAAAAATATCAAAACATTTTTCACATAAATATATACAATAGATTCTTGTGGAGGACCCGCACCAAAAACCTCCCAGTGGGTCCTGGGTGGGCTGCAGGACTTCATTGCTGCAGACCTCACTCTAGGCCACACCATACGGGTTTTTCTTCAGAGGTAGTAAGGCTTTATGTAAAACCAAGATGGGGCACCGAAGTGCGAACTATTTACAAAGAAAGTTTTTGGGCTGGCACAGTCCACAGCCACGCAGTCTTTGCATATGAAACATTTTCAAGTAAAATCACATTAAACTTCAATACTATTCAAATTAGTACTATATTTCTTATTACCCAACTGGGGTATTATATGCAAAATTTATGCAAACTATGCAAACATTTATCACATATGAATAAAAGACAATAAAGTGCAAATTCTTCTTTATCAAACTTCTTCAAACTTTATACAGGTGCAGTAAACCCTGTCTGGGTCCTACTGGTCTTCTTCTTTCTTGCAAACTTCAATAACGTCTTCCACTCCTGGGGCTGGAAGCACGCGGTGCGATCTGGAGCGCATCACTAACATGTCATGGCCTGCAATCTGTGTTTGAGTGGCCACAGTCCTTGTTACAATTTTGCGATTTGCTTTGCGACTTCCTGGAGGCCTAACAGGTGCCTCTTCTAAATACAGATTTGGCTCAAAAGAAGTCGCTGTGCTCTGCAGCGTTGCAGAATAAGACGCAGGTGCACGCAGTGGCTCAGTTGGGGTCGCACTTGCAGTATAGGATGCAGTATAGGATGCAGGTGCGCGCAGTGGCTCAGTTGGAGACGCACTAACCTGCTGCTGTCGCTGCTCATACTCCCGGCGTCGCCACTCGTTCTCCATCACGGACGGCTGGGTCTCCTCCGGTGTCCCTACCGGGGAACTGCATTCTGCTGCGGCCTCCTGGCCTGGCTGGCACTCCAGTCTGGGCAGGGCCTCCTCAGCCTCCTTCCCTCCGGCCGCATCATCGGTGGAGTCAGGATCAGCTCTTTCGGGCCGGCCTCCGGTTCTTCATCAGCCGCTTGCAGTGGTGGCACAGGTAACGGCTTCGTTCCAGGGGGAGAGAGTATTGCGTCCCACAGCAGCCGCTGTTTCCGGGCACGCCAGCATCTCTCCGTCTCTTCCATTTCTTCACGGCGCTGGATCATGTTTCTGAGCACCGCATGCACCTCCTCTAATTCCAGCATGATTTGGTTAGTGTCCCGAACTGGGGACGGCTCCGGCACAGGTAACAGCTTTTCAGGGGAACGGGGCCTGCGCGCCTCCGCTCCTCCACACAGCACCTCCTGTCCTTCCGCCATCTCTCTCCAGGCCAGACTGTCCTTTCCATCTGGAACAATCTGGTCTTTTCCGTGGAGGCGGGATTTGCGCTTCCTCTTCTTGGCATAGAAAATGAAGAGGAGGCGGATCTCCTTAGCAGTGGGGCAGGCTCTCACATTATAGTAGCATTTGGAGAGGGCGCCCATCACTATCGCGCCACAGGGGGGTGCACGCCCACCTTCTTCACCAGCGCCTCAGGGCGCGAACATGGCGGCAAAATGGCGGAAAATGGCGCAAAAAATCACAAAAACAGCAAACAGTCTTTTTGCACAAAACAGTCCAATAGGCACACAGGACTCACATCCAGTAAGCTTTGTATCCTGTTCGTGACGCCAAAGATGAGTCGCACACACCAAGTGGGGTGGGTACCAGGGCTATGGGGTACTCGGCACCGAGCCCATGGAAGTCTATGGGAGATGTCACTGGCAGCAGAGCTCGGTCCGTGGCCCTGGGCGCTCATACAATGGGGAGAATATTTACAGGGGATTATAGTAATAGTTCGTGACGCCACCTGTGGTATCTGATCTGATTGACCAGCGCTGCAGGGTAAATCTCTGAGGGGATGTTATGGCAGCTAGATGTTAAGTCCCCCACAGGTGGGACTGATCCCTCAAAGTCTATGGTGATGCAGGGTGCAGATAAGAAGTCAGTCACACACAATGCAGTCTCTTTCCATACCTTTACTTGTAGATGTTGCAGGTATGTCCCGGGAAGCTGGTCAGGTTGGAGAATGCACATTCAGGGAATTGCTGAGCAGGTTTGAGGCCTCCTTTATCCTTGAATCGTGTGTGAATCTTAACCTGCGTGAAGTCAGGTTTAACTCTGAATATGACAGCTTCGCCCTGCCAACATTGTGGTGGGAGTCTTCTGTTGGATAGAACTAGTCTTTTGTGCAGGGCCCTGCTAGACTGTTGTCCTTCCTGACCCCGGTTACGTATCGGCACTTAGGGCTACCTTCTGTGACTTGAAGTCCAGCAAGGCCTCCAGATTTTCTATCACTAGCCGTGAAGTACTAGCAATGCTTCGGACCCGGTGTCCGGTTAAACTGAGTGAGGGTGATCCGTCACCTTAGTCACTCTTCCTTCTCCACTCGCCTGTCGCCCTGCTCTCGCCCTCAACATAAGCACGGGTAGCAGCGAGTGTGGTTGGCAGCTTTCCTTCAGAGCTCACTGACCTGATCTCAGTTGACTCGATGCTATAACTGCTGTGATCCCCTTCTTTCTTTCCTTCACAGAACTCTGTCCAGAGCAGCTCACAGGACGCTTCGTCCGACTGTATACACGCTGTAGCTCTGAGAGTTGCTTTCCACTTTCATAGGAACACAGGCAGCTTGTTCTGAGATAGCAGTTCTGATTGTAGTTCTGACTAGGCTAGAGTAAATCCGTCTACTCGTACTAGCCTCCACTTCTGTATAAGATGAACTATCTGAGCTCCGTCAGGAATCAGTCTTCACTCCTCTCCAAGACTGAACTCTCTTCTCCTTCCGTCTGTCTCTGACTAGAAACAGAAACTAACTGAACCTCTCTGTCCAAAGACAGGAACTTCAATCCTACTTCTGTCTAGCTCAGACTGAGCTCTGACTAGAATGTTAACTTAACTCTGACAGGAATCCTCTCACTCTGGTGTCCTGAGGAGATCTCATCTGTCCCTCACAGCTTGTCTGAGGTAACTGCTGTTCTGATCTCTTCTCTGAGGTACAACCAACAACTAGAATAGCTGTCTGGCTAGAATGCCTACTGCTGCATTTCTCCATGCCCCTAAATACCTGAATCTAAGGGGCTCCCTCTGGTGGCTCCTGGGAAATGTGTGAGATGTGAATGAATATCAGGCTTCACAATTACCTTATCTGTGCATTTTCCTGAGAACATGTGTACCAAGCGCAGCTGGGCCACACAACAGCCCTTGAGATATTTGTAGACAGCTATTAAGTCTCCTCTCAGTCTTCTTTTTCGCAAGCTAAACATTCCCAAATCCTGCAACCGTTCCTCATAGGACATGGTTTGCAGACCGGCCACCATTCTGGTGGCTCTCCTTTGAACTTGCTCCAATTTGTTGATGTCTTTTTTAAAATGTGGTGCCCAAAACTGGACACAGTATTCCAGATGAGGTCTGACCAAAGAGGAGTAGAGGGCAATAATGACTTCCCGTGATCTAGACTGTATGCTTCTGTTGATACATCCTAGAATTGTATTTGCCTTTTTTGCTGCTGCATCACACTGTTGACTCATGTTCAGTCTGTGATCAATTAGTATACCCAAGTCTTTTTCACATGTGCTGTTACTTAGCCCTATTCCTCCCATTTTGTATATGCTTTTTTCATTTTTATTGCCCAGATGTAGTACTTTGCATTTTTCCCTGTTAAAAACCATTCTGTTAGTTGCTGCCCACTGCTCCAGTTTATTTATATCTTTTTGAATCCTCTCTCTCTCTCTTCTCTAGTATTAGCTACCCCTCCTAGCTTTGTGTCATCAGCAAATTTGATCAGTTTACCCTCAATTCCTTCATCTAAATCATTGATAAAGATGTTGAACAATACAGGGCCCAAAACAGAGCCTTGTGGTACCCCACTTGAGACATTCTTCCAACTGGATGTGCAGCCATTTACGACCACTCTTTGAGTCCGATCACTAAGCCAGTTATGAATCCACCTAACAGTTGCCTTGTCCATTCCATACTTAGTCATTTTTTCAATAAGGATTGTGTGAGATACTTTGTCAAATGCTTTGCTGAAGTCAAGATATACTATATCTACAGCATTTCCCTGATCCACCCAGTCAGTGATTCTGTCATAGAAGGAAATTAAGTTAGTCTGACATGACTTATTAGTTACAAACCCATGCTGACTCTGTTTAATCACTTCATTCTTATGCAGGTACTTACATACATGTTCTTTAATAATTTGTTCAAAGATTTTTCCTGGTATAGAAGTCAGACTCACCGGCCTGTAGTTACCTGGGTCCACCTTATTCCCCTTTTTGAAGATAGGAACAACATTTGCTTTCTCCAGTCTTCTGGGACTTCTCCTGTTCTCCAAGAATTTTCAAAGATTATGGACAGTGGTTCAAGAATTTCTTCTGCTATCTCCTTCAGTATTCTGGGGTGTAATTCATCTGGACCTGGAGACTTGAATTCATTTATGTTAGCTAAGTGTTTCCTCACTGTCTTTCTGTTTATAGATATCCTGGATTCTTCTATTCATTTAATAGGACAGTGAAGATCAGTTGATGTTACATTTCCTTTCTGAGAGAAAACAGATGCAAAATAGGAATTTAAAAGTTCAGCCTTCTCAACATCCTTTCTGACCATTTCATCATTTTCATCCTGTAAAAATCCTATAGCATCTTTGACTTTTATTTTACTTTTGACATATCCCCAAAATCCTTTTTTGTTTCTTTTGACATCTCTTGCAAGCCTTAATTCATTGTCAGCTTTAGATAATCTGATTTGTGCCCTGCAGGTTCTGCAGATGGCATTATATTCTTCTTTAGATATGCCTCCCTCTTTCCATTTGATAAATATTTCTTTCTTCCTTTTTAGCATGTGTTTAAGTTCTGTGTTCATCCATCCTGGTTTCCTTAAATGCTTCCCATTCTTCCCTCTTTTTGGAATTGTTAACGATTGTGCTTTGAGAATCTCATTTTTCAAGATGTCCCATCCTCCCTGGACATTTTTGTCCTTAAGGATATCCTGCCATTGGATCCCTCCAATTCTCTTTCTGAGTCCCTTAAAATCTGCCTTTCTGAAATCTAACCTTGACGTCTGAGTCTTCACAGGTCTTCCTCCTCTTGTTATCCAAAATTCTAAAATAGCATGGTCACTACCTCCTAGGGTCCCAGCCACTCTTACCTCCTCAACCATTTCCTCCCTGTTGATAAGGATTAGATCCAAGGTAGCAGATCCCCTTGTTTTCTCCTCTACCTTTTGAAAGATAAAGTTGTCAGCAAGAGAGGATAAGAATTTCCTTGACCTGTTAGTTTTGCCTGAGAGAGATTCCCAACAAATGTCTGGATAGTTGAAATCTCCCATGACCACTATGTCATATTTTTTGGAGAACTTGGCCATTTGATACATAAAGAGTTCATCCATATCTTCAGCTTGCATAGGTGGCCTGTAGTAAATGCCTACAATGGTGTCCTTTCCATTGTTCTGTCCTTGTATTCTTACCCAAACAGTTTCTACAGAACTCCCAGTCTCTGAAGCGTCAATCTCTGTGCAGATATACGCTTTTCTAACATATAATGCGACACCTCCTCCTCGTTTATCAAGTCTGTTTCTTGCAAATAAGTTGTATCCTTCTAGCCTTGTATTCCAATCATGTGTATCGTCCCACCAAGCCCTCAGTAATTCCAATGACATCATACTTCTTCTCTTGCGTTAGTAGTTCCAATTCTCCTTGTTTGTTGCCCATGCTTTGTGCATTTGTATAAAAACATTTTAGTTTGTGATTGGTTTCTCTTCCTCCAATATTTTTGTTATTTAGATTGTTTTGTCTTCGTTCTTCCTTTCCACTTCTAATAGCCGAGTTCTCAATAGCATTTGTCAGGTGTATGGCTTTTTCTGGCGTTTTGCTTCCCTTCCCACATTGTTCTAGTTTAAAGCTCTCCTGATGAGTGTAGCAAGGCGACTTCCAAATACATGTTTTCCAGTCTTCGTAAGGTGCACCCCATCTCTAGCAAGTAGTTCATCGTATAGGTAATTCACTCCGTGATCCAGAAATCCAAATCCTTGCTGACGGCACCATCGACGTAGCCAGTTGTTCACCTGCAGAATCTTATTGCACCTCCTTGTTCCATGGCCATCCACTGGAAGGATGGAGGAGAAGACCACCTGCGCTCCCAGTTCTTTCACTTTCTTACCTAAGTTTTCAAAGTCACTGCAGATGGTTTCCAGGTCACTTCTTGTGGTGTCATTTGTCCCCACATGTATTAGCAGGAATGGGTAGTCATCTTTAGGTCTGAAGAGTCCTGATATCCTGTCAGACACATCTTTAATTTTTGCACCTGGAAGACAGCACATTTCTCTTGAGGTTATATCCGGTCTGCAGATAGCGGCCTCTGTTCCTCTCAACAGGGAATCCCCTATGACAACAACTCTCCGTTTCTTCATCACAATAGTTTTCTTTCTCCATTCGGGAGGACTCTGAGGGCGTACAAGGTTACTCCTTGTGGGCAAAGTCTTATCCTGATGTATTTCTTCATCATTCTCCTGTGTGAGAGCCTGGCACTGGTTCCTGAGCAGTATGGGCGCTGACTGCTTCACGATCCTCCTGCTTCTCTGGGTCACATGCTTCCATTCCTCTGTTTCTTCAGGTGCAGGTCGAATTTCTTCTCTTTCTGCACCTTGAAGAGATAATTCTGCTTTGTCTAAGAACTCTTCACCTTCCTTCATGATCTTCAATGTAGATAACCTCTCTTCTAGATTTCGTAACTTTTCTTCCAACATGGACACAAGCTTGCATTTGTGGCATGTGAAATTTGGCTTTTCCACTGGTAAATCTGTGAACATGTAGCAAGAAATGCAACTCACCACATGGCTCCTAGCCTCTTCCATGCTCTTATTGTTAAAGAGATATCACAGCGGTGAAAAAAGTGTCAAAATTCTAGCGGCGCGCGGTTTACCGATGTCCTCCTTTCAGCTGCAACAGCCAAAACCCAGTGTTCTTGGAGCTCGCGGAGACTCTTCACTTATCCCAGAATGAACTGGGAATATGCAAATGATCTCCTCAGGACTCCTCCCCAATATATTGGGGTTTCACCAGAAAGTGCCATCTTAGGGAAAGGGAGGGATAGTCACCGACGAGCAGGGGCGCCATTGCTCAGGTCTAGGGTGCCAACCTCCTCAGGTAGGTAGGGAGAAAGCAGATAATTAATAGGGTGATTTTTCTCTCCCCTCCTTTCCAATTTGTTTGCAGACAAAATATCTTCTTAAGTGTCCGTGTGAGTCATAAATGGTTTTATCTATATGCTTATAAAAATAAAAATTATTTTCTAAATATTACTAATGTGACTAGTAGGTGGTAGCATCACACAGTTACCCGGTATCTTGGCTATAAAATGTTCTGGCGTCTTCACTTTTAGAAATCTCATTGATCTCACACTACGCTCTTCAGTAGCATTACAGCAGCCGAGCTATCTGTTGCCAATATTTTAGCCATAGGAAGCTTCTTGTAACTAACTTTGAAAAAAATCGTATTCTTAGCTTCCTGCTGCCACATACAAACTCTCAGCGGTTCCATGTCGCATTGCATAAAAGAGTAAAAAATAAAAACAAAAAACTTAATAGAGGTTGACCTCAACTTCTTCCATTAACCAGGGTGCCGAGTTGCTGCAAAAACCTTTAATTTGATTGTAATACTGCATTTACCCAGCAGGGGAACATTCAATCACTTGATTATTACCAGCGTGATCACATCACATCAGGTCGTCATTTAAGGGTAAGTTTCTTACAAGCGTTTTTTGTCCAATATTATTAGTGAATTGCCTTATAAGCAATTTCCTGGCATAGCGCAATTACAAAAGGTACAAAGGGCAACAACCAGAAAAAAATTCTTACTGCCACCATAAAAAGAGTAAATACAGCAAAATTGTAGCTTTATTAGTGTACAGACAAAGAAAAATTGGCATAAAAAGTGAAAAAAAGTCTTATAGTAAAAAAATGTTAGCACTAAAAACGTCATCTTATCCATCAAGGAATGTGGCCCATTTACCCGGCCTAGTTGACATCCCTGCTTTAGGAGGGGGGTGTACTTTGTGCACTTCTCCCCTCATTCTCCAATAAGACAGGACCTGGTCACCACTAATAAAAATTTTCTCTTAAAAATAAAATAAAACTTAAACATAGCTTTATCACCTCATCCGTAAAAGTACGCTCTATGAAAAATATTAATTAACCCCCATTCATAAATGCCATAAACAAAAATACTGTAATGCTAAAATTGTAAGATTGCAGTACACTTGGTTTTCATGGTAAATGAGACACGTTGCTCCCTGTAGTGTTTAACCCCTTCACCCCCAAGGGTGGTTTGCACGTTAATGACCGGGCCAATTTTTACAATTCTGACCACTGTCTCTTTATGAGGTTATAACTCTGGAACGCTTCAACGGATCTTCGCGATTCTGAGATTGTTTTCTCGGACATATTGTACTTCACGTTAGAAGTAAAATTTCTTCGATATAACTTGCGTTTATTTTTGAAAAATATGACGAAAATTTTTACAATTTTGCAATTTTCAAACTTTGAATTTTTATTCCCTTAAAACAGAGAAATATATCACACAAAATAGTTAAGAAATAACATTTCCCACATGTCTACTTTACATCAGCACAATTTTGGAACCAAAATTTTTTTTTGTTAGGAAGTTATAAGGGTTAAAAGTTGACCAGCGATTTCTCATTTTTACAACAAAATTTACAAAGCCATTTTTTTTAGGGACCACCTCTCATTTGAAGTCACTTTGAGGGGTCTATATGGCAGAAAATACCCAAAAGTGACACCATTCTAAAAACTGCACCCCTCAAGGTACTCAAAACCACATTCAAGAAGATTATTAACCCTTCAGGTGCTTCACAGGAACTAAAGCAACGTGGAAGGAAAAAATGAATATTTTACTTTTTAGCCACAAAAATTATCTTTTACAAACTTTTTTTTTATTTTCACAAGGGTAAAAGGAGAAAATGGACAGATAAGGTTGTTATGCAATTTCTCCTGAGTACGCCAATACCCAATATGTGGGGAAAACCACTGTTTGGGCACACGGCAGAGCTCGTAAGGGAAGGAGCGCCGTTTGACTTTTTCAAACTAAAATTGGCGGGAATTGAGATTGGACGCCTTGTCGTGTTTGGAGAGCCCCTGATGCGCCTAAACAGTGGAAACACCCACAAGTGACACCATTTTGGAAACTAGACCCCCTAAGGTACTTATCTAGATCTGTTGTGAGCACTTTGAACCCCCAAGTGTTTCACAAAAGCTTATAATGCCTGGGTGTGAAAAAAAAAAAACAATTTTCCACAAAAATGATTTTTTAGTCCCAAATTTTTGAATTTTCCCAAGGAAATTGGACCCCAAAAGTTGTTGTCCAATTTGTCCTGAGTACGCTGATACCCCATATGTGGGGGGGAACTGTTTGGGTGCACGGCAGGGCTTGGAAAGGAAGTAGTAACGTTTTGGAATGATGACGTTGATGGGGGTCATGTTCCGTTTGCAGTGCCCCAGATGAGCCTAAACAGTTGAAACCCCCCACAAGTGACCCCATTTTGGAAACTAGACCCCCTAAGGAACTTATCTAGATCTTTGGTGAGCACTTTGAACCCCCAAGTGCTTCACACAAGTTTATAATGCCCGGGCATGAAAATAAAAAATCCTATTTTTTTCCCACAAAAATTATCTTTTAGTCACTAATTTTTTATTTTCCCAAGGGTAACAGGAGAAATTGGACCACATAAGTTGTTGTCCAATTTGTCCTGAGTACGCTGATACCCCATATGTGGGGGGGAACCGCTGTTTGGGCGCACGGCAGAGCTCGGAATCTAAGGAGCACCATTTGACTTTTTCCAACCAAAATTGGCTGGAATTGAGATTGGATGCCATGTTGCATTTGGAGAGCCCCTGATGTGCCTAAACAGTGGAAACCCCCCACAAATGACCCCATTTGGGAAACTAGACCCCCTAAGGAACTTTTCTAGATCTTTGGTGAGTAATTTGAACCCCCAAGTGCTTCACACAAGTTTATAACGTAGAGCCGTAAAATTTAAAAATCATATTTTTTCCACAAAAATGATCTTTTCACCCCAATTTTTATTTTTCCAAGGGTAACAAGACTCCAAAAGTTATTGTGCAATTTGTCCTGAGTGCGCTGATATATGTGGGGGTAAACCACTGTTTGGGTGCATGGCAGAGTTTGGAAGGGAAGGAGCGCCGTCTGACTTTTTCAACGCAGAATTGGCTGGACGCCATGTCGTGTTTGGAGAGCTCCTGATCTGCCTAAACAGTGGAAACCCCCATAAATGACACCATTTTGGAAACTAGACCCCTCAAGGAACTTATCTAGATGTGTGGTGAGAACTTTTAACCCCCAGGTGTTTCACTAAAGTTTATAACGTACAGCCGTAAAATAAAAAAATCTTTTTTTTTTTTACAAAAATGATTTTTTTGCCCCCAATATTTTATTTTCACAAGGGTAACAGAAGAAATTGGAACCCAAAAGTTGTTGTCCAATTTGTCCTGAGTACGCTGATACCCAATATGTGGGAGAAAACTACTGTATGGGCGCACGTCAGGGCTCGGAAGGGAAGTAGTGACGTTTTGGATTGCAGACTTTGATGGAATGGTCTGGGGGCGTCATGTCACATTTGGAGAGCCCTGATGCACCTATACAGTGGAAACCCCCCACAAGTGACCCCATTTTGGCAAATAGACCCCACAAGGAACTTATCTAGATGTGTGGTGAGCACTTTGAACCCCGAAGTGCTTCACAAAGTTTATAACGTACAGCCGTAAAAATAAAAAATCTTTTTTTTTTTTACAAAAATGATTTTTTCGCCCCCAATATTTTATTTTCACAAGGGTAACAGGAGAAATTGGACCCCAAAAGTTGTTGTCCAATTTGTCCTGAGTACGCTGATACCCAATATGTGGGAGAAAACTACTGTATGGGCGCACGTCAGGGCTCGGAAGGGAAGTAGTGACGTTTTGGATTGCAGACTTTGATGGAATGGTCTGGGGGCATCATGTCGCATTTGGAGAGCCCTGATGCGCCTAAACAGTGGAAACCCCCCACAAGTGACCCCATTTTGGAAAATAGACCCCACGAGGAACTTGTCTAGATGTGTGGTGAGCACTTTGAACCCCGAAGTGCTTCACAGAAGTTTATAACGCACAGCCGTAAAAATAAAAAATCTTTTTTTTTTTGCAAAAATGATTTTTTTGCCCCAATATTTTATTTTTACAAGGGTAACAGGAGAAATTGGACCCCAAAAGTTGTTGTCCAATTTGTCCTGAGTACGCTGATATCCAATATGTGGGAGAAAACTACTGTATGGGTATTGGGTACACGTTGGGGCTCGGAAGGGAAGTAGTGACGTTTTGGATTGTAGACTTTGATGGAATGGTCTGGGGGCGTCATGTCGCATTTGGAGAGCCCCTGATGCGCCTAAACAGTGGAAATCCCCAACAAGTGACCCCATTTTGGAAAATAGACCCCACAAGGAACTTATCTAGATGTAAGGTTCTTTGTACATGTTTCTTGAAACTCAGTTTTTCCGTCGGCCATTTTGCTTTCTGTCTTGCTGCAGCTATCTTGCCCTCAGTCAATATGGAGTTTCCAGCTTTCATGTTCCCGCCCTGATTCTCTCCCTCTTGCTTCTTAAGCAGCCTCAGCTGAGCAATCAGTGCTTCAGAATCAAGCCTGCAGTGAGCCTGTGACCTGACTCCTGAAAACCTTGGACTTTGTACTCCAGCTATTTCCTACTGAGGAACTTTGGAACACTTGCGGACTCTGGAAACCTGCTATTTGATAAATCCACGTTTGCATGGAATTACGGTAACAGAGAAGAGATCCTGAACCTGTTGTGGAGAGTTATTGCTGAGCTTAAGTTACTCTGGCCTGCTGTGTCTCCTGCTTCTGTACCTGCAAACTGTGTGACCCTTTTTGCCACTTGTATGAAGTAATACAAGTCCTTCTATATCAAACCTGTGTTTCATGTGTTTTCCTCGCACCCAAGCACAAGACGCTATATGAACTGTACACCATACATTACAAGATTCTGAAGCCAAACGTTAGTGTCTGCTGGGTCTGGGAAAGCCGTGTCTGCTGTGACTGTGGATATCAGATGTCCGGTTATATTTCTGTGATGACAGTGGTTGTGACTTCTCACAACCATTCCAGGTGAGCACATTCCCTTAATTTTACTCTGCAGTGTTACCACAGGTAAACACTATTGTTTTTTTTTTTTCTCTTCTCCTTCCAGTACTCCTGTCTTAAAAGATCTGGAAGATGGAGGCTCGCATAAAGGAGCTTTGCGGAGTGACTGATACAATCCTTGCAGATATACAGACTATAAAGACCCGTTTTGCAAACCTACAGGACCTCACTAATCACAATTTGCAAGTGTTTGGACAAACTACCCAGGATTTACGAGCCAGGATTGAGGTTCTAGAGGAACGAGTCCAGGCTCCTGCCATAACCCCGAGTTCTGGGATTCCCAAGTTACCCCCTTTTCATTTTGGCGGTGAACGTGAGAAATTCAGGGGATTTATTAACCAATGCAATCTTTTTTTTTCTGCACATGCTTCACAATTTCCCACTGAACGATCTAAAGTGCTTACTATAATCATGTTGCTTACCAACAAGGCTTTGATGTGGGCAAACCCTTTGATTGAGACTGAGGATGAATGTTTGGATCATCTTGATGCTTTCATTTCAGCCATGGGGCAGGTGTTTGATGACCCCAATCGAGGTGCAACAGCTGAAGCAGCCATGTTAACTTTGCGCCAAGGTAAGCGCTCAGTAGCCGAATATGCCTTGGATTTTAGGAGATGGGCCCTCGATACCACTTGGGACACTTCCGCCAAAAAATCTATTTTTCGAAAAGGGTTGTCTCCACTGATTAAGGATGAACTTGCTCGTGCCGACCCTCCCACTGCGTTAGGTGACTTTATTAACTACTGCATCCGTATTGATGCTCGTCTGACTGAACGCAGGCAAGAGAGATGGTTCGAAAGTAATCGCACTAACCTTTTCCTACCTTCCTCCCCAGCTAAGGAACCTTTGAGTAGGATCACACGGGAACCTGAACCTGAACCCATGCAGGTGGACTCTTTACAAAGACGGGTTAGTGATGCACGCAAATAACATCGTTTAAAGGAAAATCTATGTTTCTACTGTGGTAAGTCAGGGCACTTCATTATAAACTGCCCCAGCCGTTCTCGTAAGACTACTGCAGCAGTCATTCACTGTGAGTGTTGCGAGAGGAGATCTGTCAGGTCCGAGCCTCAGGCTCCAGAGAGATCTGCAGCAACAGATATTGATTTCTCGGACTTAAACTCCGTCACTTCTGAGGGCGATGACTGTGTAAACGCTGCAATTTTTCAAGTTTCCTCAGCGGTGTCCCAGCTGAGTTGTAAGAAAAACAATTCTCATTGCTTCCTTTCCATCAAACTCTGGGTTGACTCAGTCTGGGTGTCTAGCTCTGCTATGATCGACTCAGGGGCAAGTGGAAATTTTATGGATATCTCCTTTGCTCTGAAACAGGGGATACGTTCAGTGAAGAAGGCTACTCCAGTACAGATGGAGACTGTGGATGGCTCCCTGCTGACCTCTGGACCAGTGGATCAGGAAACGGAGCCTTTGAGGGTCCTTATGGGTAAAGATCATCAAGAGAAACTGTCCTTTATGCTTATCTCTTCTCCCCACTTTCCCATTATTCTAGGGCTACCATGGCTGCAGGCTCAGAACCCTACCATTAACTGGGAGACCAAGGAATTACACTTTCCAGAGAAACAGATGAGTCCAGAAGTTTCAATTGCTCTGTTCCTAAAGGAACCATGTCAGTCCCTGAACTACCAGCTGTATACCAGGACTATGTGGATTTATGTGACAAGAAGAACGCTGACCAGCTTCCCCCTCACCGTCCATATGATTGTCCAATTGAATTATTGCCTGGAGCAGAGATACCTTTTGGTAAGATCTACCCCCTGGCGGGGCCCGAGCTAAAGGCTTTAAAGGATTACATAGACGAAAATCTAGCCAAGGGCTTCATACGCCCCTCTTCATCTCCTGCAGGTGCACCCATCTTCTTTGTGAAGAAGAAAGATGGATCTCTGAGACCCTGCGTAGACTATAGGGAACTCAATAAGGTTACTATTAGAAACCGTTATCCATTGCCTTTAATCCCCGAGTTATTGGAGAGAGTGCGGCATGCCAAAATTTTCTCTAAACTGGATCTCCGTGGGGCCTATAACTTGGTCCGTATTAGACCTGGGGATGAATGGAAGACTGCATTCAGGTCACGCTATGGACACTTTGAATATCTAGTTATGCCTTTTGGTCTGAGTACCGCCCCAGCCACTTTCCAACACTTGGTGAATGACATCTTCAGGGATCTCCTAGATACATTCGTGGTGATTTATCTGGATGATATTCTAATTTTTTCTAACTCCACAGAGGAACATCATGGACATGTGAGAATGGTCTTAGAACGTCTAAGACAAAACCATCTTTACATCAAACTTGAAAAGTGTGAATTCCATAGGACCGAAATTCAATTTCTGGGGTATGTACTGTCTACACAAGGGATTAGTATGGATGGAAGCAAGACCCAAGCCATCAAGGATTGGCCAATTCCTAGAAATGTGAAGGAGGTGCAGCGCTTCATCGGGTTTGCCAACTTCTATAGACGTTTCATTAGGAATTTCTCTGAGGTAGTGTCACCTATCACCCAACTTACCCGGAAAGAGTCTAGGTTCTCCTGGACCCCCCAAGCCCAGGAAGCATTTTCCCGTCTAAAGGATAAATTTACCACCGCACCTATCTTAGTACATCCCAACCCCGAACTTGCCTTCATAATAGAGGTGGATGCTTCAGACTGTGCCGTTGGAGCTATACTCTCTCAGAGAACAGGTGAGAAGAATGTCTTGCATCCCTGTGCCTTCTTTTCCCAGCAGTTGTCTTCGGCTGAGAGGAACTACGATGTGGGCAATAGAGAGTTGTTGGCCATTATTGCCGCCTTCAAAGAATGGAGACACCTTCTTCAGGGAGCTGCACAGCAAATAGTCGTCCTGACAGACCATCGTAACCTTGAATTTATCAGGTCGGCTAAGTGCCTGACTCCTCGCCAGGCTCGCTGGAATCTTTTCCTAAACCAATTTAATTTTGTAATTTCTTATAGGCCAGGATTGCGCAATGGAAAGGCTGATGCACTCTCTAGGATTCATTATTATTATTATTATTATTATTATTATTATTTATTTCTATAGCACCATTGATTCCATGGTGCTGTACATGAGAAGGGGTTACATACAAATAAGCAGAGAGATTCATTCAGCAGAGACCCGTCCACTTACTCCTCCTAAGACTATTCTTCCTGACTCTAGATTCCTGGGAGTGATTCATAATCAAGACCTACTTAAGGACATCAAGGAAGCATACCATGCGGATTCCTTGTTGGCACAACCCCCAAGGGACGTAAGTCTTGTCTTTAAGAATGGTGTGTGGATTCAGGGACAACGTCTGTATATACCTGAAACAGTCAGATTGAGAGTATTGCAACTCATCCACGATTCCAAGATAGCCGGGCATAGAGGAATTCTAAAGACACAGGAATTTCTTTCTCGTTTCTTTTGGTGGCCCACTTACAGGAAAGATGTTTTAAACTATGTCACTTCATGTGAAGTCTGTGCAAGATGCAAAACACCTCGCTCCTCACCAACTAGTCTGTTGCACCCCTTCCCACCCCGTCCCGCCCGTGGGGATCCATTTCTATGGACTTCATTGTGGAGTTACCAACCTCTCAAGGGAAGAACACCATTCTAGTGGTGGTTGATCGTTTAACAAAGGCAGCTCATTTTATCCCTTGTGTCGGCTTACCCACTGCAAAACAGACATCAGATTTGATGATTAAGAATGTGTTTCGCTTACATGGAGTACCGGATGAGGGCATTTCGGATCGAGGGGTGCAATCACTTCAAGGTTTTGGCAAAATTTCTGTGCCGCATTGGACTTTAAAGTAAACCTTTCTTCTGCTTTTCATCCCCAGACTAATGGACAGACAGAACGAACCAATCAGACCCTGGAGCAGTATCTCCGCTGCTTTATCTGCCACCTACAGGATGATTGGGTGGATCTACTTCCACTGGCTGAGTTCTCTATAACAACTCTCAGAGCGCCTCCACTAAGCAGTCTCCTTTTTACTCCAATTTAGGTTATCATCCTAACATTCTTCCTCGATTTCCCATAGAAACGCCCTTGCCAGCAGTGGCTGAAAGAATCACGTCTTTACAAAAGAATATGGATCTTCTAAAGGAAAATCTGGAATTGGCTCAGGAAAGGTACAAGAAAGCAGCAGATAAATTTCGTAAACCTGCACCAGCTTTCAAGGTAGGAGACTTGGTCTGGCTGTCAACCAGAAATCTTAAGTTAAGGATTCCATCGTCTAAGTTGGGACATAAGTACATTGGACCCTATAAAATCAGTAAAATTATAAGTGCCGTTGCTTGTCGTCTTCAACTGCCCAGAATTATGAGAATCCACCCTGTCTTTCATGTATCCCTACTAAAGGCTGCAACACCCAATACGTTTCCTGGACGTTCTTCTCCTTGCCCTGACCCAGTGCTAGTCGATGGTCAGGAAGAATTTGTGGTGGAAAGGATTCTAGATTCCAGGTTGTACAGAAATCAGTTACAATATTTGATTAAATGGCAGGGCTACCCAGTGGAGGACAACTCATGGGAACCAGTCAATAACGTTAATGCTCCTCGCTTGCTCCGCCAGTTTCATCAGAGGTACCCAGACAAGCCTGGTCTGAGGTCATCCGGAGGTTGTCCATAAGGGGGAAGTAATGTAAGGTTCTTTGTACATGTTTCTTGAAACTCAGTTTTTCCGTCGGCCATTTTGCTTTCTGTCTTGCTGCAGCTATCTTGCCCTCAGTCAATATGGAGTTTCCAGCTTTCATGTTCCCGCCCTGATTCTCTCCCTCTTGCTTCTTAAGCAGCCTCAGCTGAGCAATCAGTGCTTCAGAATCAAGCCTGCAGTGAGCCTGTGACCTGACTCCTGAAAACCTTGGACTTTGTACTCCAGCTATTTCCTACTGAGGAACTTTGGAACACTTGTGGAGTCTGGAAACCTGCTATTTGATAAATCCACGTTTGCATGGAATTACGGTAACAGAGAAGAGATCCTGAACCTGTTGTGGAGAGTTATTGCTGAGCTTAAGTTACTCTGGCCTGCTGTGTCTCCTGCTTCTGTACCTGCAAACTGTGTGACCCTTTTTGCCACTTGTATGAAGTAATACAAGTCCTTCTATATCAAACCTGTGTTTCATGTGTTTTCCTCGCACCCAAGCACAAGACGCTATATGAACTGTACACCATACATTACACTAGATGTGTGGTGAGCGCTATGAAGCCCCAAGTGCTTCACAGAAGTTTATAATGTACAGCCGTAAAAACAAAAAAATAATTTTTTTTGTACAAAAATGATATTTTCGCCCCAGTTTTTTATTTTCCCAAGGGTAACAGAAGAAATAGGACAAATTGCACAATAACTCTTGGGGTCCAGAGTACGCTGATACCCCATATGTGGGGATAAACTACTGTTTTGACGCATGGCAGAGCTGAGAAGTGAAGGAGCACCGTTTGACTTTTTCAACGCAGAATTGGCTGGAATTGAGATCAGACGCCATGTCACATTTGGAGAGCCCCTGATGTGCCTAAACAGCGGAAACCCCCCAATTCTAACTCCAACCCTAACCCCAACACACCCCTAACCCTAGTCCCAACCCTAACCACAAACCTAACCCTAACACACCCCTAATCCCAACCCTAACCCTAATCCTAACTTTAGCGCCAACCCTAACCCTAACTTTAGCCGCAACCCTAACCCTAACGGGAAAATGGAAATAAATAGTTTTTTTTAATTTTATTATTTTTCCCTAACTAAGGGGGTGATAAAGGGGGGTTTGATTTACTATTTATAGCGGGTTTTTATGATTGGCAGCTGTCACGCTAAAATACGCTTTTTATTGCAAAAATAGTTTTTGCATCATCACATTTTGAGAGCTATAATTTTTGCATATTTTGGCCCACAGAGTCATTTGAGGTCTTATTTTTTGCGGACGAGTTGACGTTTTTATTGGTACAATTTTTGAGCACGTGACGTTTTTTGATCGCTTTTTATTTCGATTTTTGGGAGGTTAGAATGAACAAAAATCAGCAATTCATGAATTTCTTTTGGGGGAGGCGTTTATTACCGTTCCGCGTGTGGTAAAATTGATAAAGCAGTTTTATTCTTTGGGTCAGTACGATTATGGCGATACCTCATTTATATCATTTTTTCATGTTTTGGCGCTTTTATAGAATAAAAACAATTTTATATAAAAAATAATTATTTTTGCATCGCTTTATTCTGCGAGCTATAACTTTTTTATTTTTTCGCTGATGATGCTGTATGGTGGCTCGTTTTTATGCGGGACAAGATGACGTTTTCAGCAGTACCATGTTTTTTTATATCGGTCTTTTTGATCGCGTGTTATTCCACTTTTTGTTCGGCGGTATGATGATAAAGCATTGATTTTTTGCTTCGTTTTTTTTTAATTTTTTTTAAGGGGTTCACTAAAGGGTTAACTAGTGGGACAATTTTATAGGGGGGGTCGTTACGGACGCGGCGATACCAAATATGTGTACTTTTATTGCTTTGTTTTTTTTATTTACAGGAAGAAGTGAATTTATTGGGGAATATATATATATTTTTTTTATTTATTTTGGATTTTTTTTTAAAACATGTTTATTTTTATTTTTTTAACTTTTTTACTTTGTCCCAGGGTGGGACATCACTGTATTTTATCAGATCGCTGGTGTGACAGTGTGCACAGCACTCTGTCACACCAGCGATCGCACAGGCATAGATGCAGGCTTCTCAGTGCCTGCTCTCGGCAGGCACTGAGGTAGCCGCCTCCCTCCAGGACCCCGGCGCCATCTTGGATCCGGGTCCTGGGAGGGAGGAAGCCCTCAGAACAGCGCGATCACATCGCGCTGCTCTGAGGGTCTCAGGGGGGCGCGCAGGGAGCCCCCACCTTGCGCGATCCTCCCCTGTGCCCCCAGTACACACCGCGATCATGTTTGATCACGGTGTGCAAGGGGTTAATGTGCCGGAAGCGGTCCGTGACCGCTCCTGACACACAGTCATGGGTGTCAGCTGTGATAATCAGCTGACACCCGGCCGCGATCGGCTGCGCTCCCCCCGGGAGCGCGTCCGATCGCACGAGACGTACTATCCCGTCCCTGGTCATACGGGCCCAGGTACCATGGACGGGATAGTACGTCCGATGGCAGTAAGGGGTTAAAAGCTAAAAATTTAAAAACTCCTTAATCATGCTTCATATTTTATGACACTAAAATGTTTAAATATTTGTAATAAAATATTTAACTGTTAATACTTTGTTTTTAATTGTTTTACTTTTTTATGATACATTTCTCTTAAGAATGGGTGAGTGACAGCCAAAGTTTGCTACGAAGGTGAGGTTGTGGAAGACAGTTTCATGTCACACGTGATGCACCATGGCAAGACTGAGCACAGCGATAAGACACAAGGTAGTTATACTGCATCAGCAAGGTGTCTCCCAAGCAAAGATTTCGAAGTAGACTGGGTTTCAAAATGTGTTGTTGAAGCTGTTTTGAAGAAGCACCAAGAAATGGGCGATATTGAGGATTGTAGACACAGTAATCAGCCAAGGAAACTTAGTGCCGCTGAGGAAAATCACATCAGGCTTACTTTCCTTCAAAATTGGAAGATGTCCAGCAGTGCCATCAGGTCAGAATGTGCAACAATCAGTGGGACCCCGTGAGTCAATATGTTAAATCTTTGGCTGCAACAGAAAGCAGATTGTTCTCCAAAGGGATAAAGTGCAGCACAATAATGAGTATCTGCAGGCAACAGTGAAGCATGGTGGAGGGTCTTTGCAAATTTGTGGCAAATCAAGTTTGAGCTTTGGTCAGGATTAATGGTATGTTCAATGCTGAGAAATACTGGCAGATACTTACCCATCCTGCAATACCGTCATGAGACGTCTGGCTCCAAATTTATTCTGCAGCAGGACAACTCCTAACATACAGCCAAAGTCATTAAGTACTATCCAGTGTACAGAAAATCAAGGAGTCCTGGAAGTGATGATATGTCCCCCACAAAGCCCTGATCTTAACATTATGGAGTCTTGTATTCCATAAAAAAGTGGGAATTTGCACAAGCCCACATCCACAGAAGCTCTGGGGTTAGTTCTCCCAAATGTTTCTGACAACCTCTCTGCTGAGTTCCTTCAAAAACTATAGCACAAACAACTTCTGCAGAACTTTGCAGGTGAAAGAGGACCATGCAGAAACAAAAAAAGACTTTACGGAATAACACATAATTCTACACATACCAAGAAGTGAGGACCCTGCTTACATGCTTACAATCTATAGATATGTTACTTAGAATGCAAATTAGTGGGAAAATTTGAGTTACCATAGTGAATGACCATACTATAGTGAATGACCATACCATAGTGAACACACCTGCAATCAAGCTTTCCCAGTGCACAAACCTGGAGGAAAGAAAGGGAGATGACAAAGGAAGTTGAAAAAAAGGGAAAATGAAAGACTTTGGAAACAATTTAGGGCAGATAAGAAGAGGTTAGAAATGCACAACTGTCTGATCTACTATGAAAAAGGAGCAATCAGTTACAAGTGAATGAAAAAAGTCCATCAGCTTACTCACCATTTGCTATGCTGAGGCTGTATCTGTATAAGAACCAGCAGAAGAATCAGTCTTGTAAGTTAATCCTCCGGCTTGCCTGTAACTATAGATGGTTAATAGGCAGTGAAAGACAGTGATAGACAGAAAATTGCTCAGAAATGAGAAACCTAGTGGCTATAACTATAGAGAAATTTTTCACTCAAAATACAATCTATTCTATTATTTCTAAACACTGTTTTTCGGTGATTACTTTGTATCTCCGTTCATACTGCACCCACACACACATGATGCACCATTTGAAAGGTAAACTTGCCCCCTTCAGCAAGAAAATAGCCAAACAATCCACACATCCACAATTTGATCACAAAATACAGTTTAAACATTAATTTTCATAAACCTGCAGTAAGGAAAAATGACCTGCAGGTGGCACCACAGTACCCCAAAGCACACTACCACAAAGCTGCTTACAGACATCACAAACAAATCCAAACATTTGCCTTGGGGCTTTCCAGCTTGCCAAACTGCTTGCCCAGCCTATTTTAGCCAAACTGGAGGATTGCTCACTTCACTGCAGGTGAGGCACATATGCAAACACATTTGTATACATGCACTGCCTATTGAATTGCACACTTGCTCCATTCATACTCCACCCACACAAACAAATGATATACCATTTGAAAGGTCAAATGACCTGCAGGTGGCAGCACACTACCCCAAAGCACACTACCACAAAGCTGCTTACAGACATCACAAACAAATCCAAGCATTTGCCTTGGGGCTTTCCAGCTTGCCCAAGTGCTTGCCCAGCCTATTTCAGGCACATTGGAGGATTGCACACTTCCCTGCAGGTGAGTCACATATGCAAACACATTTGTATCTATGTACTGCTTTTTCGGTGATTACTTCGCCCACACACACAAATAATACACCATTTGAAAGGTAAACTTGCCCCCTTCAGCAAGAAAGAGCCAAACAAACCACACATTCACGATTTTATCACTAAATACAGTTTAAACATTCATTTTCATAAACCTGCAGAAAGACACAATGACCGCAGGTGGCGCCTCAACCGGAAGACATTTCTTGGCCTCTACTTATCAAACCAATTTATTGTATTACCAATCTACATATATAAATGCCTGTCTGTGTTCATCATCTCATGAAATACATTTACATTTCACCAGCTTGCTTTTTCTGAAATTGTCTGTGACCCCGACCACCAATGTGCGAAAATTTCGCATGGGCCAAGCTAGTATTTGGTGAAGGAATTTCATTATTTTATAGTGGCTATATTGGTAATCTATTAAGTTTTCATAAGTTTGTTGAAATGATAGTGACCATTCAGACTCATGGTAACGACAACACTTAGGCTGCTTCTCGTTAGCATATCTTTTCTTATAGCGGTCTATGTATTACTGTCATATACCTAATGTTCAGCACATTAAATTATTAACTACTGTATTTTCGGACCATAAGACGCACTTTTTCCCCAAATTCCCCAAAAGCTCGACAGCCACAACTCATGCATGGATTGCTGAACAATCAGGCAATCCCTGCATGTGTTGTGTCTGTCGAACAGCGGAGAGAAATGCAGCCGCGGGGACTCTAAGGCTATGGTTCCACGGTCCGGAACCATAGCGCTTTTGACGGAGCGGAAATTCCGCTCCGTCTAAGCCCCGCCCCCTTTCTGACGCGCGATCTTTCGGAGTGTTTCAGGACACCTCCGGAACACCTCCGGAAAGAGCGCAGGGCTACATAGCCCTGTGTTAATTCTGTTGCGGCGACGCACCGTCGCCGCAATACGCGAGGACATGCTGCGGTCTAAAAGACGCGCCGCATGTCCGTTTACGCAGGTTTGCCACCTGCGTATTGTTACGCATGGTGGAGACGGGATTCCTTGAAATCCCCTCCACTATGCTGTAACATCTGGACGCTGCGTGTTTGGCGCTGCGCCAGCGCACAGCGCCAAACACGCAGCGTTTCCTGACCGTGGAAACTCACCCTAACATATTTTTCGAGCATGCCGGTTAGCACCTGAGCATGCCCAGATAACACCTTATCCCAGCGCCCTCGCTCATCTCTAGCAACAATATAACAGAGTAAAAACAGAAAGAAAAAGCAAACTAGGGATGGACGTTCCTTTTTGCGTCTTTATAAATGCCAGGAGTTCTTACTTACATCTGACGACTTGTCTTGGAGCTTAGTTTTCAATAGTTCTTGCTGAATCATACTAATCCGAACTAAACATACTGTGCAAACATGTGCCATCAGTCTGTAACGAGCATTTCCATCATCAGTGACCTTGAAGTGGTGGGAACAGCAATGCTAAAATGTGATGTGAAGAAGCAAATTGAAACTGGAGTCTGATACAACATATAGGAAAAACATTCTACTTGTGTTAAAAGGAAATGGAAACCACACGTATCTCACATTCAGTTGGCCGTGCATGAGTTACACCCAGTTGCTTCGTTGGAAAGTTTTCAGATAAAGGGCTCATACTCACTGGCTGGAAAAAATCGGTCAGTTTTCAGGATGGAAAAAACGGTACAATTATATGTAATTGTCATGCGATTTGTATGTGATTTTTAATTGCTCCATCCGTTTTCCATCAGTTTTCCATCTGTATGCAATGCGATTTTAACATGAAGTTTTACATAGAGCAGTTATCTCTATGTAAAAAATCATGTAAAAATCACATTGTAAAAAAAAATGTACACAAAAAGCAAATAATTCTATATATATATATAATATATACAATATATACATACACATATATATATAATATATATATATAGGTCATACACTTCTACATAGATCAAAATCATATATATAAACCTCATAAAATACTTTTTATTAATAAAAACTTATTTAAAGGTATACCACCCCAAAATGAAAAAAAAACACCAAAAACATGCACAAATACAAAGTCAAACAAATAACACACTCAGGGGATGGTCTATATGTCCCTAATATGTTTCCTAGGCTGATACCTTCCTAACCGCGGAGGTTGGCACCCTAGAGGGAACGATAGTTTTGGCGCCCCCGCTCAACGTAGTCTGCCCCTAGGGGCCCTGGTAAATACTAATGCCACTTAGGGTGCCTCTACCCAGATGATAAAGGGGCCCCTAAAAACTAAACAATGATAATATCTGGCACTAATAGGACCCTAATCCCCTTATTGATAACACTTCTACATAGTATAATAGCCGCTAATTCATCCCCGGCTATAAAATCACACTGACAGCTTTAATAAAGAATAGAAACAATACATATACACACATAGAATACATATATATATATATATATGTCATTGTGACATATAAATATACATATATTTATAGTTCATACACTTCTACATACTGTAATAGCCGCTAATTCAATTGCCGGCTTTTGTGAAATCACAGAACCCGACATGAAATGACACATGGTTTACATTGTTAGGGTTCGAGTTCCCGCTGCTGCACAAGGGGAGTCTCGAACCAGTCCCGCTGCGGTCTCCCATTCATCTCCGGCCGCAGTGGAGCGTGCTCTGCAGAGACGTCGGTCCAAGCGTCTTGCCCACTCCAGTACTGTGCAGTGACTTGCTGCTGCCTTTCCTGGATCTGCTATTATAGCCAGTGCTGGAGCAGACGTCTTTGGGACAAAGTCCTGCGTTTTCCCTTCTGAGCATGCCCAGAGTGAGATCTCTCATTGGAGATCAGGGGTCACATGCTCAGGTACTGCAGCAGCTCCTATTGGTCTGCCAGGAAGGTCCTGTGACTACTGTTGTTCTGGAACAAGCTTCATTGGTCCTTGTTCCTGGCAGGTCCTGTAGCTGTTACTATAAAAGGGTAGCATGGCTGGGCCGCCATGCGCTAATATCAACCATTGTATGCTATGCGCCAGTGTGGTCATGTGTGTGTGTGGTTAGGGACCCGGCTGAAATAAGCCACTAGAATACCGACTTAATCGGTGAGGAGTTTGGTGTGCTAGCTGGTCAGGGTCGGCGTCCTAGATGCCCTAGATTACCGGCATAACCGGTGAGGAGTTTTGATTGCCGTATTCAGGGTCTGGCGTTCAGACGCCATAGATTACGGGTGACTCCCGCGAGGACATTAGCACATGATCACGCTTTATGTACGCTTAGCACTTAACTGTGTACCTGGGTGCCTGACAGGACACAGAACTTTTTCTCAGCGGCCCTGTGACTTAACAGGGTTCGCTTTCAACGCTAGACAGCGCCCTAGCGTGTTTTCTTTGCGACTCAGTTGTGTTTAGTGAGTTCGCACACATCGCCATATAGCGCTGTTGCTCTCCTTCTAGCGGCTCTGTGGAGTAACAGAGTTCGCACTTATTGCCACAGCGCGTTACGGCGTTGATGTTGGCGACTCTGCGGGATAACAGAGTTTGCTTCTTACGCCATTTTACTAGCAGCAGGCTCCGCCTGCACGGTGGACCCCGGGCTGCGAACGCACCTCTCCACATCTTATATTTGGTGCGTTCCGCAGACCCTAACATACATACAGTTAACCATGTCATTTCATGTAGTTTGACATATGGTTTTAACTTACAATTACATGAGTGTATGTGTGAAAAATTGCAGACATGTAGGGGTTAATTAAAGGTGTAAATTAGTTGAAAAAAAATGCGTGGGCTCCTGCTGTATTTTCTCCACCAGACAGACAAAGCAAGCGAGTGGGGGCATATAATAATAGCCCAGGGAGGGTGCATTTATTTTGTGCCCCCCCTGGCTACTAACATCTGCCCCCAGACACCCCAGAAAAGGCAAATCTATAATTAGATTTGCCCTTTCTGGCACTTTGCCCATCTATTCCCATTGCCCTGTAGCGGTGGCGAATGGGTTAATAAGGGGTTAAAGCCACCTTGCAATTGAAAGGTGACTTTAAGCCAGGTTAAAATTGAGAGCTGTCAATTAGACAACTATCAATTATTAATCCTATTGTATGAAAGAAAAATCAAAACACACACTTTAATAAAAAATCAGTTTAATGAAATAATCAAACACTTTTTGACCATCTTTTATTTTCCTACTAAAACCATTTCCTGTAATAAAAATAATAAAACAACATGATTCTTACCTATCCGATGCACAGTCAGGTCCCACGCTGTAATCCATCAGAAAGGGTTAACAGGTTACAGCTAATGCTGCCTGCTGAGCTGTTACCCCCTGAATGAATCAGTTCCTCTCCCTGCGAAAGGAGAGGAAGTGATTAATGTGTGAAGCTTAATTGATTTATTCCCACTTTCACTTCAGGTCAGGTCATCCTGACCTGACCTGAAGTGAAAGTGGGAAACAATCAATTAAGCTTCACCCAGTAATCACATCCTCTCCTGTCGGCCGGAGATAAGCTCATTCATTCAGGAGCTTTCAGCTGAGCAGGCAGCATTACTTGCGCTGCTTGGCTGAAAAATAGTTAACCCTTTGTGAAGGATTACAGCGTGGGACATGACAGATCGCTGAATAGGTAAGAATAATGTTGTTTTATTATTTTTTCTTAATTATAGGAGATCAAGAGCTTCGCAAGGATTAAGAGTTAAATAAAAGATGGTCAAAAAAATGTGTTTTTATTTCATTAAAATTATTTATTCTTAAAGTGTGTGTGTTTTTTTTATTTACTTCAATAGGATTAATAATTGATAGTTGTCTAATTGACAACTCTCAATTATTAACCTGGCTTAAACTCACCTTTCAATAGCAAGGTGGCTTTTACCCCTTATTAACCCAACGAATTTACACCTTTAATTAACCCCTACATGTATGAAATTTTGCACACATACATTCATGTAATTGTAAGTTAAAACCATATATCAAACTACATGAAATACATGGTTAACTGTATGTAAACCATGTGTCATTTCATGTCGGGTTCTGTCATTTCACAAAAGCCGGTAATTGAATTAACGGCTATTACAGTATGTAGAAGTGTATGAACTATAAATATATATGTGTAAGAATGACATGTATATATATATATATATGTATTCTATGCGTATGTATCTAGTGTTTTGTGAGCTGTCAGTGTGATTTTACAGTAGCCGGGGATGATTTGCCGGCTTTTCAAAGGACACTGGTGCATATAAATCGGACAGCACTCGCATGGTGTGAGTGCTGTCCGATTTTTTTATCGCATCCATTGACTTGCATTAGCGATTATCATGCCAAAATCGCATCAAATCGCAGCATGCTGCGATTTTTTTCTCACAACAATTTTGGCTGAGAAAAAAATCGCAAATGAGATGTCACCTATTGAATAACATTGGTCAGATTTGAATCCGATTTTTTTTCGGCTGAATATCATCCGTTTTTGGCGCAAGTGAGTATGAGCCCAAAAAGGAACTTTTGGCCACAATCTCAAATGCAAATCATTTTGAGTATGTCATAATTAACCTTCCAAAATTAGGTAATATCAAAGCACTAAAACATCTAGATGTGCTTCAATCAATCCAGACTCCAGCCAAGCGGCATCGTTATGGTTGTCAGAAGTAGGCTTAAGGAGACTGTTGTCATTAGAAAATGATCTATGGTTTAAAGCAGGCTTTTGAGCTACAGGGTTTTTCTTAAAAAAAAAAAATTGCAATTTTTTTTTTACTGGAGGGGCGTGAAGAATAATAGCGATACAGAAAAATACCTAAAGTGCTTCTCACTAAATTAGAATATCATCAAAAAGTTAATTTATTTCAGTTCTTCAATACAAAAAGTGAAACTCATATTATATAGAGTCATTACACACAGAGTGATCTATTTCACGTGTTTATTTCTGTTAATGTTGATGATTATGGCTTACAGCCAGCGTCGGACTGGAACACCTTGGGCCCACCAGAGAAAATCATTCTTGGGGCCCACTATGTAGCTACATAGAAATAAATACAAGACCACCAATTGTGCAGTAAAACACACTAATATCAGGGTATAATATAAGGTAGTACATGTCTTAATTATGTAGCAGGAGTTGGGGTAGCCTCCCTCATAGATTATAAAGCAGCCCCCTCATAGGGGATAATGCTGCCCCCCATTGGGATAATGCTGCCCCCCTCATAGAGGATTATGCTGCTCCCCTCATAGGGTATAATGCTATATATATATATATAGATATAGATAGATAATAGATAAATACCATATATACTCGAGTATAAGCCGACCCCCCTAATTTTGCCACAAAAAACTGGAAAACGTATCGACTCGGGTATAAGCCTAGGGTGGAAAATGAGATAATGCCCCATATGCTGCCCCATGTATTATGCCCCACAAGATGCTCCATAGATTATGCCCCATATTCTGCCCATGTATTATGCCCCCATAGATGCTCCATAGATTATGCCCCCATAGATTATGCCCCCATAGATGCTTCATAGATTATGCCCCATAGAAGCTCCTTAGATTATGCCCCCTTAGAAGCTCCATAGATTGTGCCCCCACAGATGCTCCTTAGATTATGCCCCCATAGAAGCTCCATAGATTATGCCCATAGATGCTCCATAGATATGCCCCCATAGATTATGCCCCCATAGATGCTCCATAGATTATGCCTCCATAGATTATGCCCCCATAGATGCTCCACAGATTATGCCCCCATAGAAGCTCCATAGATTGTGCCCCCATAGATGCTCCATAGATTGTGCCCCCATAGATTATGCCCCCATAAATGCTCCTTAGATTATGCCCCCATAGAAGATGAGTCGCCCGTAGCAGGACCGTGGGATACTCGGCACCGAGGCCGTTCACTTCAATGGGGGATGTCACGGGTAGCACAGCTTTGGTCCCTGGCCCTGGGGCTCACCTCAATAAAAGGGGATATTTACAGGGGATTAAAGTATTTACAGTTTGTTCGTGATGCCACCTGTGGTACCTGGTCAGGGTGACCAGCGCTGCAGGGTAGATCCGCTGAGGGGTTGTTACTGGGCAGCAAGGTGTTAAGTCTTCCACAGGCAAGACTGGGTCCCTCAGGGTATATGGCGGTGTAGGGGTGCAGGACGGAGAAGGGGCTTTCAGCCGCAGGAGCAATAAGGCAGACACACACACGAAAGTCTCTTTCTGTACCTTTACTGATGGTATAGTTGTAAGCACGTCCCGGGAAGCTGGCAGGGTGGAGGATGCACGTCCAGTATTCCCACTGAGTAGGTGTAGGGCCTCCTTACTCCTGTTGTGTGAGTTTCTGACCTGTATGAAACGAAGTCTAACTCTGTCTTCACTTATACGCCCGGCTGACTTTGTGGTGAGGCCTTCTCTTGGATAGAACAGTGTCTCTGTATGCAGCGTCCTGCTAGACCCCCGTCTTCCTGACTTCGGTTACGTATCAGCGCTCCTGGGCCCCTGCGACCTGAAGTCCAGCAGGGTCTCCGGTATCTCCTACTAGTTGTGTAGATGCTAGCAAGCTCGGACCCGGTGTCCGGTGGTGCAGAGTAGAGGTAAGCTATCAATGCTGTTTCAACCTCGGTTACTCTCTTCTTCTCTTCCACTCGCCTTTCGTCCTACTCCGACCCTTAACATAAGCACACTAGCAGTAGATAGCTGATTCTTCCTTCTCTTCACCGCTCTCAAAGCGTCAGCACGCTTGCTCACTGAAGCTACACTCAGTTGACTCAGTTCTGACCAGGCTGAAGTGGCTATCTTTCTCCACTCTTACTAGCCTCCACACATTGAACTAAGCTCAAATCTGCAGTCTTCAGGTTCTCTCACTTACTGCTGTTCCCTTTCCTTCTTTCTTTCTAATGCTCTTTCTGAAGCAGCTATCAGGACCTTCTGTCTAACTGATCTGTGCACACTTCTAGGAGCTAACTCTCCACACTCCAAGGAAACTAACAGCTTCACAACTTTCTGAGGTACTCTCCTCACACTTCTGATCTCAGCTCGTCTCATCTCATCTCTAAGGTAATCTGATCTGATCTGAGGTAACTGCTGTGTCTTCACTACCCTTATATACTGCAAAAGGGCTCCCTCTGGTGGCTCTAGAGAATAGTGAAGGTGTGAATGAATATCAGGTACTTGTGGGGGTTACCTTTGGTGCATCCTCCTGGGTAATGTGGCTCCAAGCGCAGCTGGGCTACACATCCCCCCCTAGTTAACATCAGCACTCCCGGACTGAAAGAAATAATTTTTAGATTAACATCAACATTTAACTCTTCCCTTGCGGGAGGTGAGGACTCTTTAACGTTACAATATAAATACACTTTTAATACAAGTAGAAAAAGTAGAAAATACTTCAGAGCGCAAATACACAGTATTCTTGTGGAGGACCCGTTCAAAACCTCCCACGGTGGTCCTGGGTGGGCTACAGGACTTCCCTTTTTGCAGACCCCACTTTCGGCCACACCACACGGGTTTTGTCTTCGGAGGTAGTAGTGGTTTCACGTAAAACCAAGATGGGGCACTAAGTGTCAACTATTTACAACACAGTTTTTGGGCTGGCAGAGTCCTCAGCCACGCAGTCCATCAGAAGACATGTGAAAAACACATTACCGTACTGGGTATACTAAGCATAATAGCTATGTAATACATTTTCAAAACTTCTTTTCACACTATATCACAATAAAGTGCAACATTTCAAACATAACATCTCTGGCAACTTTTTACAATACAGTAAACCCTGTCCGGGTCCTACTGGTCTTCATCAGACGACTCTTTAAACATTGCAGCATCTTCCATACCTGGGGCTGGAAGCACACTGTGGGTTTTAAATTGCAACACCATCAAATCGTGTCCTGCTACCGGGGTTTGGGTAGCTACAGTTCTTTTTCCTTCCATACGATTGCCTGGAGGCCTGACAGGTGCCTCTCCTAGGCTTGATCTCTGCTGCGTGCTCAAGCATGACTCAGCAGGGGACGCTCTAGCAGTCGCTGCGCTCTGCAGAGTTTCAGAGTGTGACGCAGGTGCGCGGACTGGCGCTGGGGTTGCAGAGGCCTGGGACACTGAGACGCGGGGTGCGTTTCATGCTTCAGGGACCGGGGCGCTGACTCTGGAGACATTCAGGGCATACCACCCTTTAAGCCCCCAATGCCGTGTGTAGGTGACAACATCCCCTATTAGCAGGTCCCTGTCCGGGTGTCCCTCAGGCAAGTGCGACTTCACATCCCTGCGGTTCACGAAGACTTCCTGGTATAGGCCGGGTTCGTGGATGAACCCCCAGCCTCCCTGGAGTTTGAAGTCCCGTATTGCCCCCTGGCGCCGCGGTTCCCGGAGCATACCTTTGTCTCGTCGGACGATCTCCTTGTCCGCGAGATCCTTCTCCCGGTACCTCTGGCGAAGCCGCTGCGCCTCACGCTGCTCCCGCTGCTGCCGCTCCTCCTGTTCACGGCGTCTCCATTTGTTCTCCTTCTGGGCGGCGTACTCCACATCGTCCAGGAGCTCCATTTCCTTCCAGTCGATCTCCATAGCTTCAGGCAGGATCACGCCGGGTTCACTCCCTTCCTTCGTCCCTGCCGGGGGACAGTACTCCGCTGCTACCGGTGCGGCCTCTGGTTCCAGGCCTGGCTGGCGTTCCGGTCCGGGCAAGGCCTCCTCTCCTCTCCTCCGCCGCGTCCTCTGCGGGGTCAGGTACAGCTCTTCCGGGGCCGCCTCCGGTTCCTCCTCAGCCGCTGGTTCCAGTGGTGGCGCAGGTGGCAGTTGCGCATCCAGGGGGAGAGCAGCTGGTCCCACTGCAGCCGCAGTTTCAGGGCACGCCAGCTCCGCTCCACCTCCATCTCTGCGCGGTGTCGGGCCAGATCCCGCAGCGCCGCATCCACCTCCTCCACACGATATAACACTTCATCTCTCTCCCGACCTGGGAATGGTTCGGGCACAGGCTGCACCTCTTCAGGGGAACGGGGTCTGCGCACCGCCATTCCCCCACACAGCGACTCCTGTCCTTCAGCCATCTCTCTCCAAGCCAGACTGTGCTTTCCATCCGGAACGTTCTGGTCTTTTCCGTGGAGGCGGGACTTTCGCTTTCTCTTCCTTGCACTGAGGATGAAGAGGAGGCGGATCTCCTTTGCAGTGGGGCATGATCTGACGTTGTAGTAACACTTAGACAGGGCGGCCATAATTTTCGCGCCACAAGGGGGGTACGCCCACGGATTCACGCCCCCCTTCTTCATCAGCGCCTCAGGGCGCGAACATGGCGGTAAAATGGCGGCAAAATGGCGGCAAAATCACAAAAATAGTAACCACAGTCTTTTTGCACAAAAACAGTCCATTCAGGCACACAGGACTCACTTATAGCGAGCTTCGGATCCTGTTCGTGACGCCAGATTTAAGATGAGTCGCCCGTAGCAGGACTGTGGGATACTCGGCACCGAGCCCGTTCACTTCAATGGGGGATGTCACGGGTAGCACAGCTCGGTCCCTGGCCCTGGGGCTCACCTCAATAAAAGGGGATATTTACAGGGGATTAAAGTATTTACAGTTTGTTCGTGACGCCACCTGTGGTACCTGGTCAGGGTGACCAGCGCTGCAGGGTAGATCCGCTGAGGGGTTGTTACTGGGCAGCAAGGTGTTAAGTCTTCCACAGGCAAGACTGGGTCCCTCAGGGTATATGGCGGTGTAGGGGTGCAGGACGGAGAAGGGGCTTCAGCCGCAGGAGAATAAGGCAGACACACACACGAAAGTCTCTTTCTGTACCTTTACTGATGGTATAGTTGTAAGCACGTCCCGGGAAGCTGGCAGGGTGGAGGATGCACGTCCAGTATTCCCACTGAGTAGGTGTAGGGCCTCCTTACTCCTGTTGTGTGAGTTTCTGACCTGTATGAAACGAAGTCTAACTCTGTCTTCACTTATACGCCCGGCTGACTTTGTGGTGAGGCCTTCTCTTGGATAGAACAGTGTCTCTGTATCCAGCGTCCTGCTAGACCCCCGTCTTCCTGACCTCGGTTACGTATCAGCGCTCCTGGGCCCCTGCGACCTGAAGTCCAGCAGGGTCTCCGGTATCTCCTACTAGTTGTGTAGATGCTAGCAAGCTCGGACCCGGTGTCCGGTGGTGCAGAGTAGAGGTAAGCTATCAATGCTGTTTCAATCTCAGTTACTCTCTTCTTCTCTTCCACTCGCCTTTCGTCCTACTCCGACCCTTAACATAAGCACACTAGCAGTAGATAGCTGATTTTTCCTTCTCTTCACCGCTCTCAAAGCGTCAGCACGCTTGCTCACTGAAGCTACACTCAGTTGACTCAGTTCTGACCAGGCTGAAGTGGCTATCTTTCTCCACTCTTACTAGCCTCCACACATTGAACTAAGCTCAAATCTGCAGTCTTCAGGTTCTCTCACTTACTGCTGTTCCCTTTCCTTCTTTCCTTCTAATGCTCTTTCTGAAGCAGCTATCAGGACCTTCCGTCTAACTGATCTGTGCACACTTCTAGGAGCTAACTCTCCACACTCCAAGGAAACTAACAGCTTCACAACTTTCTGAGGTACTCTCCTCACACTTCTGATCTCAGCTCGTCTCATCTCATCTCTGAGGTAATCTGATCTGATCTGAGGTAACTGCTGTGTCTTCACTACCCTTATATACTGCAAAAGGGCTCCCTCTGGTGGCTCTAGAGAATAGTGAAGGTGTGAATGAATATCAGGTACGTGTGGGGTTACCTTTGGTGCATCCTCCTGGGTAATGTGGCTCCAAGCGCAGCTGGCTACACATTATGCCCCATAGAAGTTCCATAGATTATACCCCCATAGATGCTCCATAGATTATGCCCCCATAGATGCTCCACAGATTATGCCCCCATAGATTATGTCCCCATAGATGCTCCACAGATTATGCCCCCATAGATTATGCTCCCATAGATGCTCCACAGACTGTGCCCCCATAGATGCTGCATTTTATAGGCCCCTTTATGCTATCGCAGCTGCTGCAAAAAAAAGACATACTCACCTCTCGTCGCTGGGGGCCAGGTGTCGGTGTCCTGAGCAGGCGGGGACACCGGCGCGCTATGGGGGACAGGTGCAGGTGTCACCGCTGGCTCAGGGCCCCGGCACCTGAGATATTTACCTGTCACCCGCTCCACCGCTGAGCGCCGCTGTCTTCGGGTCCTCCGGCAATGAATGATCAGGCAGAGGGCGCGGCGCTCACTAATGACGTCATCGCGCCCTCTGCCTGAACATCGCAGCAAGAGGACCCAGGACACGGCGTGAACGGACAGTAGTAATGAATTCACTGCTTCCACGCCATGTGGGCGTGGGAAGCAGTGAATATTCATTTCTCTTTAGCAGCAGGGACAGGGGCTCCTGCCTGCTGTCACCCGCTGCTGCTCCGCTGGCACGGGGCCCCCATGGCAGCTGCGTGGTGTGCCGCTATTAGCGACACGCCACCGGCTGGTGGCCCCTGGAGCAGCGGGGGCCCTAGGCAACTGGCCCCTGTATGCCAGCAGGTGCCAGGGCCCCCCAGATGTCAGGGCCCACCGGAGAATCCTCGGGTTCTCCGGTGGGCCAGTCCGACCCTGCTTACAGCCAATGAAAACCCAAAAGTCATTATCTCAGTAAATTAGAATAATTAAAAAAACACCTGTAAAGGCTTCCTAAGCGTTTATAAAGGTCCCTTAGTCGGTTTCAGTAGCTCCACAATCATGGGGAAGACTGCTGACTTGACAGATGTCCAGAAGGCAGTCATTGACACACTCCACAAGGAGGGGAAGCCACAAAAGGTCATTGCTAAAGAAGCCGGCTGTTCACAGACTGCTGTATCCAAGCAGATTAATGGAGAGTTGAGTGGAAGAAAAAAGTGTGGTAAAACAAGGTGCACAAGCAAGCTCTCCCCTGGGCTATGATGTGGTGTTTTTGACACATGATGCCGGCGCCCAATCATCCCTGGCATCCCTATCTCCACCTTCAGACAAACTGAACATGAAGAGGAAGTCTGGGCTGCACCTGATCCCTGACTTCCTCATCACGGTCAGTTTGTCCAAAGGCGGAGACAGTGACATCAGCACTGATTGGGCGCCGGCCCGGGCATCATGTGTCATTCCACTGCATCACAAACCCAGGACCGCGAGTGCCGACACTGCTGGAATGGAACCGGCACAGGAGGTGAGTACAGGCTTTATTATTTTATCATGGCCGAACATTAGTTTAGAAGGGGTTGTCCACTACTAGGACAAAAACCTAGATTAAACAATAGGTCATTTTTCTGATGACACGTTCCCTTTAAATCTACCTTCTGTCTTATCAGTGGTTGAAGCTGCTTCTGTCTCCCTTCTCCATGTTTATATGCTGCAGATCTACTTATTTAGACTGGCTTCTGTGTATAAGCACAAGCTCATCAGCCGCCACTCACCATGGTGTCATTGTATGGGTAGTTGGTTTCCTTTATGGAAATAATACAATGAATAAGTCCTAAAAGAAACTGCACTGAGCTATAAGAGCCTCAATCATGACTGTTCTAGAAGTAATGAAGCCATTGTCTTCAAAAAAGTGACTCTACTGTAAGTAAAGGACCCAAAACTGACGTCTTTCTGCATCCTGACAGTAATATGATTTGTAGCATCTTGTGCCAGGCAGCTGCTGCAAAAGCCAAACTTAACCGTCCATAAGTTGGGGCGTAATTGAATCACAGCAAAGTTTCACTCCGGTAGTGCGCGCATTCATACCAAGATATTACAATGATGCTTACCTCATTTGCAGCTGCTCCCATGGACGAGGGGATAGAAGGTTGTCAGATCAGCGGAGAACGGTATTACCCAGGCTAAGCTAGATCCAGCAGCCAGTATAACTGCATCAGCTGAAAGGGATGGGGGATTGGGTAGATTTTGGAAGCAACATGCAGAATCAGCATTCCTCAAAGATACGGTATTCACAGGATCATTTGGGGTTGATATAGCGAATGACAGAGCTCACTGAATAATGGTGATAACGATCATGTGGCCAGAGCTTTAAACTAACATGTTGACTATGTTTTGGCACTATGGTCTTTACATGTGAGACAGCAAGACTGTTGTACCCAAATAAGTCCCCGCATGGCCTTGGTTGGTCTGTTTGCACAACCTCACCAGATCGTACAAAGGAGGAGCACACTATGGCAGTAATATGCCCTTTTTCTTTATTCTTGATACAACAGCTTTGTGTAGCTTGGGCACTCGTATACATATAAGTAGTGGTAGTGACGTCAGATGAGAAGGTGTCATCCACGTCAATAACCCCTTTTGACACTGGGTAGGATTATCATCAGGTACTGTCCAACATGTCATCATTAACCATAATATCACCAGTGGCCTAAATATCAAAAACAATAAAGGGAACCAACCTTTGAGTGTATGGTAAATTATTAATATCGCTATGCAGTGATTACATGCATATACAGTAAAGAAATATTACTGCCATACAGTGACTACATAATATCGCCACACAATGACTAGACAGTACCATCATACAGTGACTGAACAATATTGACACACATTAAATGAATTCTACCCACCTACAGTTACTGAAAAATAGCACCGTAACAAAATAATTCCACTTCAGTATCACTAATACCACCAAAGAGTGATTGAAAAATTACTGCTGTATAGTGATAAAATAGTCACACAGTACTATATTAAAAAAATACAGCAACCAAATAATACCATCATACAGTAACTAAATACTATCACGCTGTTACCAAATTATACCACTGTTAAGGACAAGCGAACCCGAACTGTAAAGTTCGGGGTCCGAACCGGACTCCTAGTGTTGTGAATGGGTTTGAGATGAGTTCTGAGCAGAGGCTCCCTCTGGTGGTTACAAGCGGTACTAGTGAAGATTGTGAGGACTGGGAATCAGGTGTTACTGACTGGTCTTATATAAGGGAGTCATTTTCCCATCAGGGTTGCCGGTGATCAATTGTTCTGGTCTGAATCCTTCATTCCAGTTTCCCTTGTAGCCTGCTGTGTCGTGTCTGCATCTCCTGCTACCAGATAAGAATTTTTCTTCTTTTGTGTTGTTGCTATATTTTTGCATTTTGTCCTGCACTTCTTTGGGGCCTTCTGGGTTCCCTCCGGGGGCTTCTGCCTTCTCAGTTTAGTTCAGCCACTGAGTTTTGTTCTTTTGCTTTTTCCAGTTTTTTCAGTGGCTGCTGTTTTGATTTTGTTACACCAGAGAGCTAATTTAGGTGGTAGAGGTCGTGTGATCTCAGGTGATTTTGAAATTAGTAGAGTTGGTGTTTTTGAGGGTTTTCTGGGATTGCAGTAAGTACCCTTCCTATCCTTTTCTATTTAGATAGTTTGGGCCCCAGCGTTTGCTCATACTATTTTCATTCTGTGTCAGTATTTCCTCTTGTCTAACCGCCATTACATGTTTGGGGGCTTTCTATGTTCTTTGGGGTTCTGCTCCGGGGCAGATAACTTTCCTATATCTATCTTTAGGTGTAGTTAGTTTCTCAGGCTGTGACGAGGCGTCTAGGACCAACGTAGGAACGCTCCACGGCTGCCTCTAGTTGTGGTGGTTAGTCAGGGTACTGCAATCCCATAGATTCCAACTGCTCTGGTGTATTGCCTTTTTTACCTGCACTCCTCAGCTACCGAAACATAACAGTATCACCGGCCAAAAAATTGAAAATTGTATGGTACTCACAGAAGGGAAAAAATATTGTGATAGAAAAAAGGTTGTCAGAGTTGTCAGAGATATTTTTCTGTTTGTTGCATTTTTTTTTTTTTTCCCTCTGTATCTCTGGGTGCTGGGGAGGATCTTTTCTCCCAATGGAGTTTGCACAGTTGTCTGGCCGTGTGGATCAGCTTGCCACTGAGGTTCGGAGTATTGCTATCTATCTTGCTGGGTTGCCTGTTGTGGAACCTAGGATCCCCATGCCAGATTTGTTTTTAGGGGATCGAGCTAAGTTTCAGAATTTCAAAAATAATTGTAAATTGTTTTTTGCCTTAAAATCTAAGTCCTCAGGAAACGCAGCGCAGCAGGTTCAAATTATCATCTCTCTCCTGCGCAGCGATCCTCAGGATTGGGCTTTTTCCCTGATACCTGGGGATCCTGTTTTGAGTGATGTTGATGCATTTTTTCAGGCTTTGGGGTTATTGTACGATGAGCCTAATGTCACTGATCAAGCTGAAAAAGCCTTGTTGGCATTAAATCAGGGGCTTGATAACGCTGAGTTATACTGTCAGAGATTCCGTAGGTGGGCAGTCCTGACCAAATGGAATGACGACGCTTTGGCGGCCCTTTTCCGGAAGGGTCTGTCGGATAATGTAAAGGATGTTATGGTGGGATTCCCTGTCCCTCTGGTCTCAATGATTCCATGTCATTAGCGATTCAAATTGACAGACGTTTGCGTGAGCGGAGAAGTATGCGTGGAGTGGTGTTGCCTTGTGAGCCAGCTTCTGAGCCCATGCAGTGTGATGGAGTGGTGTCTGGGGCACAGCGTCATGAGTTTCGAAAGCGCAATAGGTTATGTTTCTACTGTGGTGATGCCTCTCATGCTATTTCAGTCTGCCCTAAGCGGGGAAGACGTTTTGCACGCTCAGTTGTCTTGGGTAGTGTTCAGACTAAGTTTTTATTAACTGTCACTCTGATATGCTCTCTGTCCTCATTTTCTGCTCAGGCTTTCGTTGATTCTGGAGCAGCTATTAACCTGATGGATTATGATTTTGCTAAACGTTGTGGGTTTCCCTTGATACCCCTACAGAAGTCTATTCCCCTACTGGGGATCGATTCTACCCCTTTGGCTGAGAATAAACCCCAGTTTTCTACTCAGGTGATAATGAGGGTTGAACCTGATCGCCAGGAGTGCTGCAAATTTTTGGTTCTATATAATCTGCATGACATTATCGTGCTGGGTTTCCCTTGGTTGCAGTCTCATAATCCTGTTTTGGATTGGAAATCTGTGTCTGTAACCAGTTGGGGCTGCCAATGTGTTAATACCAACACTCCTGTTTTTTCTGCCTCCCCCCAAGCTCAGGATGTTCCTGACTTTTGTTTGATTTTTCTGATGTGTTTAGCGAAAGTAAATCTGCATCCTTACCTCCCCATAGGAGCTATGACTGCGCTATTGAATTAGTGCCGGGTAGTAAATTCCCTAAAGGTCGCCTTTTTAACTTGTCTGTACCTGAACATGACGCTATGCGGTCTTATATCAAGGAATCATTGGAGAAGGGTCATATCAGACCATCCTCTTCACCCTTAGGTGCCGGTTTTTTTCTTTGTGGCCAAAAAAGATGGTTCATTAAGGCCGTGTATTGATTATCGTCTCTTGAACAATATTACTGTGAAATATCAATACCCGTTACCCTTGATTTCTGACCTGTTTTCCAGGGTGAAAAACGCTACTTGGTTTACCAAGCTTGACCTCAGGGGGGCGTATAACCTTATTCGCATTAAGCACGGGGATGAATGGAAGACGGCATTCAATACCCCTGAAGGGCATTTTGAGTACCTAGTGATGCCCTTTGGGCTCACTAATGCCCCTTCCGTCTTCCAGTCCTTCATGAATGACATTTTCAGGGATTTTGTGGACAAATTTCTGATTGTTTATTTGGATGATATCTTGATTTTTTCTAATGACTGGGACTCTCATGTGAAACATGTTCGGACTGTGTTCCAGATTTTGAGGGATAATGCTCTGTATGTGAAGGGATCAAAGTGTCTTTTTGGCGTACAGAAGATCTCATTTCTGGGATTCATTTTGTCCCCATCTGTTATTGAAATGGACCCGGTCAAGGTTCAGGCCATCTGTGATTGGGTCCAACCTACTTCATTAAAGGCTCTTCAGAGATTTTTGGGTTTTGCCAATTTTTATCGTAAATTTATTGGTAATTTCTCGGTTATTGTTAAACCATTAACTGATTTGACCAGAAAGGGTTCTGATGTGGTGAATTGGCCTCCTGAGGCAGTCTCTGCATTTCAGGAACTTAAGCAGAGATTCACTTCTGCTCCTGTTCTACGGCAGCCTGATGTTTCTCTGCCATTTCAGGTGGAGGTTGATGCCTCTGAAATTGGGGCAGGTGCCGTTTTGTCCCAAAAAGATCCAGAGACCTCTAAAAGTAACCCTTGTGCCTTTTTCTCTCGAAAATTTTCTCCTACTGAACGTAATTATGACGTGGGTAATCGGGAGTTATTGGCCATGAAGTGGGCTTTTGAAGAGTGGAGACATTGGCTGGAGGGAGCCAAACATCAGGTGGTGGTCCTTACGGACCATAAGAATCTGGTCTATCTGGAATCTGCCAAGCGACTCAATCCTAGACAGGCCAGGTGGGCCTTGTTTTTCACACGTTTTAATTTTGTGGTTTCCTTTCTTCCTGGCACTAAGAATGTTAAGGCGGATGCCCTCTCGAGGAGTTTCCTTGCGGACTCTCCTGAGTTATCTGATCCTTCTGTTATTTTGAAAGAGGGTGTAGTTCTTTCCGCCATCTAGCCCAATTTGAGACTTGCTCTGGAGGGGTGTCAGGAGGATAGGCCCGAGCGCTGCCCTGTTGGAAAATTGTTTGTCCCGGACCAATGGAAAAAGAGTGTGATGTCTGAGATTCATTGTTCCGCATTGGCTGGGCATCCCGGAATTTTTGGTACCAGAGACTTGGTTAGTCGGTCCTTTTGGTGGCCTACCTTGTCTCGCGATGTCAGGGAATTTGTGCAGTCCTGCGGGACTTGCTCTCGCTCCAAGCCTTGCTCTCGCTCTAGTGGTTTGTTGATGCCATTGCCTGTGCCCAAGAGACCATGGACCCATATCTCTATGGATTTCATTTCCGATCTTCCTGTTTCTCAGAGAATGACCACCATCTGGGTAATTTGTGATAGGTTTTCCAAAATGATACATCTTGTGCCATTACCTAAGTTGCCTTCCTCCTCTGAATTGGTGCCGTTGTTTCTTCAGCACGTGGTTCGTTTACACGGCATTCCTGAGAACATTGTGTCTGACAGAGGAGTCCAGTTTGTTTCCAGATTTTGGAGGAATTTTTGTTCTAAACTGGGTGTTCAATTGTCTTTCTCCTCGGCATTTCATCCTCAGACCAATGGTCAAACTGAGAGAACAAACCAGACATTAGAGACTTATCTAAGATGCTTTGTGTCTGCTGATCAGGATGACTGGGTCTCTTTTTTGCCTTTGGCTGAGTTTGCTCTTAATAATAGGGCTAGCTCTGCCACTTTGATGTCTCCGTTTTTCTGTAATTCTGGTTTTCACCCTCGATTTTCTTCAGGACAGATGGAAGCTTCTGTCTGTCCAGGTGTTGACTCTGTTGTTGAGCGTATGCAACAGATTTGGGACCAGGTAGTGGAGAGGTTGTCCCTCTCTCAGGAGAAGGCCCAGCGGTTTGCTAACCGGCATAGGACTGATGGTCCTCGGTTTAAAGTGGGGGACTTGGTCTGGTTGTCCTCAAAGAATATTCCTATGAGAGTAGCATCTCCTAAATTTAAGCCTAGGTTCATTGGACCTTATAAGATCATGGAGATTATTAATCCTGTTTCTTTTCGTTTGCTTCTTCCAGGGACATTTAAGATCCATAACGTGTTCCACAAGTCCTTGTTGAAGAGGTTTGTTGAGCCAGTGGTTCCTGCTACTGTGCCTCCTGACCCTGTTTTGGTTGAGGGCACTCTGGAGTATGTGGTTGAGAAAATATTGGATTCTCGTTTTTCTAGACGAAGACTCCAGTATTTGGTTAAATGGAGAGGTTATGGTCAGGAAGACAATTCTTGGGTGTTTGCTTCGGACATCCATGCTAGGAGACTTATCCGTGCGTATCATAGAACTCATCCTGACCGACCTGGTTGCTCAAATGAGGGTTCGGTGACCCCTCCTCAAGGGGGGGGTACTGTTGTGAATGGGTTTGAGATGTGTTCTGAGCAGAGGCTCCCTCTGGTGGTTACAAGCGGTACTAGTGAAGATTGTGAGGACTGGGAATCAGGTGTTACTGACTGGTCTTATATAAGGGAGTCATTTTCCCATCAGGGTTGCCGGTGATCAATTGTTCTGGTCTGAATCCTTCATTCCAGTTTCCCTTGTAGCCTGCTGTGTCGTGTCTGCATCTCCTGCTACCAGATAAGAATTTTTCTTCTTTTGTGTTGTTGCTATATTTTTGCATTTTGTCCTGCACTTCTTTGGGGGCCTTCTGGGTCCCCTCCGGGGGCTTCTGCCTTCTCAGTTTACTTCAGCCACTGAGTTTTGTTCTTTTGCTTTTTCCAGTTTTTTCAGTGGCTGCTGTTTTGATTTTGTTACACCAGAGAGCTAATTTAGGTGGTAGAGGTCGTGTGATCTCAGGTGATTTTGAAATTAGTAGAGTTGGTGTTTTTCAGGGTTTTCTGGGATTGCAGTAAGTACCCTTCCTGTCCTTTTCTATTTAGATAGTTTGGGCCCCAGCGTTTGCTCATTCTATTTTCTTTCTGTGTCAGTATTTCCTCTTGTCTAACCGCCATTACATGTTTGGGGGTTTTCTATTATCTTTGGGGTTCTGCTCCGGGGCAGATAGCTTTCCTATTTCTATCTTTAGGTGTAGTTAGTTTCTCAGGCTGTGACGAGGCGTCTAGGACCAACGTAGGAACGCTCCACGGCTGCCTCTAGTTGTGGTGGTTAGTCAGGGTACTGCAATCCCATAGATTCCAACTGCTCTGGTGTATTGCCTTTTTTACCTGCACTCCTCAGCTACCGAAACATAACACCTAGTCTCTTGTACTGAACCCCTAGTGTCTGGTACTGAACCCCGAGCACAGACTTGTCCAGTTTTCTGTTCGTGTTCGGATACCTAATAATGTTTGTTGAAAGGCTGCAGCTATATAAATGCCGGATCACGAGTGTCACAGCCATTATGCTTGTATTAGTGTAGGTACAGGACGTAGACTGTTTATCTGCCAAAAATCCGCTGCGTGTACTCTGCACCCATATCTGTAAGAGTACTGTGCTAAAAAGTCACTGTGTGTACCCTGCACCCATATTTGTGGGATTACTGTTTTAAAAATCTGCTGGGTGTACTCTACACCCATATCTGTGGCAGTACTGTGCCAAAACACTGCTGTGTATACTCTGCAACCATATCTGTGGGAGTACTGTGCAAAAAAGCCCTCTGTGTATATTCCCCCTGCCTGTCAGAGTACTGTGCCTTTAAGCCTCTGTGTGTACTCTACAATCCTGCCTGTGGGAGTACTGTGCCTCTAAGCCTCTGTGTGTACTTTGCAACCCCGCCTGGGGGAGTATTTTGCCATTAAGCCTGTGTGTACTCTGCAACCCTACCTGTGGGAGTCCTGTGCCTTTAAACCTCTGTGCTCTGTGCTCTGCAACTCCGCCTGTATGAGGACTGTTCCAAAAAGCCTCTGTGTACTCTGCAGCCGTGTCTGTACGAGTAGTGTGCCCCCCAAACTTTCTACTCTGTAGCCGTCAATTTCCCATTCTTGGGCCAAAAAAATTATTTTATTCTACCGCTGTGTATATACGAGTAGTGTGTCTAAAAATGTTTCTAGTCTGCAGCCATCTTTTTGTGAGTAGTATGTCTAAACAAATTTCTAGTTTGCAGCAGTCTGTTTCCTATTTGTGGGCCAAAAAGCCTGTGTTTATACTATACCAATAAGCCTCTGGGAGTACTGTGGCAAAAAAACTTCAGGGAATACTGTGCCAAAAGCCTTTGCTTGCAGTGTACCAAAAAGCCTCTGTTTGTACTGTACCAAAAAACCTTTGGGAGTACTGTGCCAAAAAGCTTCTGAGAGTAATGTGCGAAAAGCCTCTGTATACACTGTACCAAAAAACCTCTGGGAGTACTGTATCAAAAAGCCTCTCTTTATACTGTGCCAAAAAGCCTCTGGGAGTACTGTGACAAAAAGCCTCTTGGGGTACTGTGAAAAAAGCCTCTGTTTGCACTGTACCAAAAAGCCTCTGGGAGTAATGTGCCAAAAGCCTCTGTCCTGTTAGAAAAGCCTCTAGGAGTAGTGCGCCAAAAAGCCTCTGTTAGTACTGTACCAAAAAGCCTTTGGGAGTACTGAGCAAAAAGCCTCCGTTTGCACTGTACCAAAAAGCCTCTGTACTATACCAAAAAGCCTTTGGGAGTACTGTGCCAAAAGCCTCTGATTGTACTGTAAGAAAAGCCTCTAGGAGTAGTGTGCCAAAAAGCCTCTGTTTGTACTGTACCCAAAAGCATCTGGGAGTACTGTGCCAAAAGCCTCTGTTTGCACTTCTGGAGACAACGCTGTTTCAAAAAGCCTATGTTTGTACTGTAAGAAAAGCCTCTAGAAATAGTGTGCCAAAAAGCCTCTTTGTATTGTACCAAAAGCCTTGGTGTACTGTGCCAAAAAGAATCTCTTTGTACTGTAGGTCTTTTTATTATATATATAAATACAAAGCCTCTGTTTGTACTGTACCAAAAATCCTCTGGGAGTACTGTGCCAAAAAGCCTATGTACTGTGCCAAAAGCCTCTGTTTGTACTGTGCCAAAAAGCCTCTGGGAGTACTGTACCAAAAAGCCTCTGTATGTACTCTTCAAAAAAGCCTCTGGGAGTACAGTGCCAAAAACCTCTGCGTGTACGAGTAGAGTGCCCAAAAAATAATTATATTCAGCCGCTGTATATTTGTGAGCTGTGGTCCTAAAATACAGTTATACTCTGCACCCATGTCTTTGGGAGTACTGTACGTAAAAGCAAATATTTTTAATCTGCAACCATGTCCGGGAATACTGTGCCAAAAAACCTGTGTGTGTACTCTGCATGCCCCTCTGTGGGAGTACTCTGAAAAAGCCTCTGTGGGAATACTTTGCAAAGCAGCCTGTCTGGTTGTACTTGCGGACGCGGCCTGTACACTGCCATCTGCTGCCACCACTGCCTCACTCCAGCACGCGGCTGCTGCCTGTACGCTGCCACCCGCGGCCGCCACTACCTCACTCCAGCCTGCGGCCGCCACTACCTCACTCCAGCCTGCGGCCGTAGCCTGTACGCTGCCATCCGCAGCCGCCATTGCCCCACTCCAGCCTGTGGCTTCGGCCTGTGCACTGTCACCTATGGCAGCGTACGAGCCGCAACCGTGGGCTGGAACAGGGTAGCGGCAGCCGCAGGTGACAGTGCCGCTGCCCCCCCCATCCCACGACTGTGGCCAGCATGACAGGATCCGCAGCTGCCGCCATCTCGCATCCGAGAGGGGCGGACTCAACGCCAGGGAACTTCTCCAGGGCCTGTTGCGCCCCGTCTGGACCTGGGTGTAGGAACACCCGAAGCCTACGACAGCTCCTCGTCGGCTGTGCCCAGCGGCTGATTACCGAACGGACACCTTCCGGACAACAGCTCTGCTGGATGTCAGAGAAGGATAAGTGACACTCCGTTAACTGTTCATTATAGTTCTAGGACCTTTAGACGGCCATATCGCAGCCCTATAGTCGTTGGCACCTGCCTAGTAGCCGTTTGCTTAGTTGTTTGTGTATTGTTTGTTGTATACTTTCCCTGTGAGGAGAACTACTCTCAGCTTACTAGTTATTCCTATAACCCCTATATAAAGGTTAAGTTTAAGCTTGCTCCGTCTCCGACTCGTCACTGCATCCCACGTACTTGCGAATACCACATTTGGCGTAGTCGTCAGGATGCAGTCTCCAAGCGGAGAAGCAGCAGACCAAGGGGCAGGGGTGGCCCCCGGTCCAGCTTATCATTGGGGGCCATGCTGAACAACTTGCTCAAGTTCCACCGGCAGTAATACCACGCTGTGGAACTGGGCGGAGCGAATGCAGGGGTTGTTCAGGATGACCCCTGATTTGGAGGCAGAGGTGGCCATCATGGCATTGGAGGGGGAGGCCCGGGACTCCGTCATGTTAAGACCCCCGGGGCAACGAAATACTTTTGTCCGGGTGTTGCAGACCTTGGAGGAGACCCACGGGGACCCGACTGATGTAGGGGAACTGAGAACCCGGTGTGATTGCGCTGTTCTGAGGGCCTCCTCCCTGCAGGCCCCCGGATCCAAGATGGCCGTGGGGTCCTTCCAGGTCCTGCAGGGAGGCGGCTTCCTCAGTGCCTGCTGTGAGCAGGCGCTGAGAAAGCCTCCTGCACTGCCTGTCAAATCGCCGATCTGACAGTGCTGTGCACAGTGTCAGGTCGGCGATCTGACACTATACAGTGATGTCCCACCCTGGGACAAAGTAAAAAAGTAAAAAAAAAAAAAAAAGTTAACATGCGTAAAAAAAATAATTCCTAAATAAAGAAAAAAAAATTGCCCAATAAATTCATTTCTTTATGTAAATAAGAAAAAAACAATAAAAGTACACATATTTAGTATTGCTGCGTCCATAACGACCCTCCCTATAAAACTGTCCCACTAGTTAACCCCTTTAATGAACCCCTTAAAAAAAAAGGCAAAAATACAATGCTTTATCATCATACCGCCGAACAAAAAGTGGAATAACACGCAATCAAAAAGACGGATATAAAAAAACATGGTACCACTGAAAACGTCATCTTGTCCCGCAAAAAACAAGCTGCCATACAGCATCATCAGTGAAAAAATAAAAAAGTTATAGCTCGCAGAATAAAGAGATGCAAAAATAATTATTTTTTATATAAAATTGTTTTTATTGTATAAAAGTGCCAAAACATATTAAAAAAATGATATAAATGAGGTATCGCTGTAATCGTATTAACCCGAAGAACAAAACTGCATTATCAATTTTACCACGCGCAGAACGGTATAAACGCCACCCCCCCAAAAGAAATTCATGAATTGCTGGTTTTTGTTCATTCTGCCTCCCAAAAATTGTAATAAAAAGCGATCAAAAAATGTAATACGTCCAAAAATGGTACCAAAAAAACGTCAACTGGTCCCACAAAAAATAAGACCTCATATGACTCTGTGGGCCAAAATAAGGAAAAATTATAGCTCTCAAAATGTGGTGATGCAAAAACTATTTTTTGCAATAAAAAGAGTCTTAGCGTGTGACAGCTGCAAAACATAAAAACCAGCTATAAATAGTAAATCAAATCCCCCTTTATTGCCCCCTTAGTTAGGGAAAAATAATAAAATTTTAAAAATTTATTTATTTCCATTTTCCCATTAGGGTTGGGGCTAAAGTTAGGGTTAGGGTTGGGATTAGGGTTAGGAGTGTGTTAGGGTTAGGTTTGTGGTTAGGGTTAGGGTTGGGACTAGGGTTAGGTGTTATGTTTCGGTAACTGAGGAGAAATAGCAAAAATAGCCAAAGTAGCAATACACCAGAGAGGCTGGAAACTACTGGGTTGCAGATCCCTAAACTAACCGCAACACTAGAAGTAGCCGTGGAGCGTACCAACGGTGATCCTAGACGCCTCGTCACAGCCGGAGAGATAGCTACACCTAAAGACAGAAAGATGAAAGCTAACTGCCCCGTAGCAGAACCCCCAAAGAAATAGGAAGCCCCCAAACATGTAATGGCGGTTAGACAAGAAGAAAATACGAACACAGACAGAAAATAGAATGAGCAAACGCTGGGGCCCAATTCTGTCTAGATAGAAAAGTATAGGAAAGAATTCTGACTGCAACCCAAAAAACCCTGACAAAAATGCCAACACTTCTGATTAACAAAAAACCTGAGATCACACGATCTCTACCACCTAAATCAGATCTCTGGTGTAACACACAGCAATTCAGCAATTAAAAAGTGACACAGGAATAGAGCAAAAGTGCAAACACAAACTGAGCACAAATGCAGCGCCAGGCCCCAAAAGGGGACCAGGCTGAAGTCCACTGCAAGGCAGCAAACCAGCAAGGAAAATCCAACCAGAGGAAAAAAAAACAGCAAGTCACTTATCTGAATGAAAGCAGGAATGCAAGCTGAGCTCCAACCAAGACCTGGAAGAACAATTGATTACCGGCAAGGCTGATGGGAGTTCAGGTCACTTATATCAGACCATTCGGACCCAGCTGAAAGCCATTCAGCAATTGGTTCATTAAACTCAGCAACCACCGGAGGGAGCCCCAGCTCCGAAGTCGCCTCCAACGTGTTCACAACAGTTTGGGGTATGTTGGGGTTTGGGTTGGAGTTAGAATTGGGGGGTTTCCACTGTTTAGGCACATCAGGGGCTCTCCAAACGTGATATGTTGTCTGATCTCAATTCCAGCCAATTCTGTGTTGAAAGTCAATGGGCGCTCCTTCCCTTCTGAGCTCTGCCATACTCCCAAACTGTAGTTTACCCCCACATATGGGGTATCAGCGTACTCAGGACAAATTGCACAGTAACTCTTGGGGTCCAATTTCATCTGTTACCCTTGGGAAAATAAAAAATTAGGGGCAAAAATATCATTTTTGTGGAAAAAAATATGATTTTTTATTTTTATGGCTCTACGTTATAGTCTTCTGTGATGTACTTGGGGGTTCAAAGTTCTCACCACATATCTACAAAAGTTCCTTGGGGGGTCTAGTTTCCAAAATGGGGTCTCTTGTCGGGGTTTCCACTATTTAGGCACATCAGGGGTTCTCCAAACGCGACATGACGCCCGCAGACTATTCCATCAAAGTTTGCAATGCAAAACGTCACTACTTCCCTTCCGAGCCCCGATGTGTGCCCATACAGTAGTTTTCTCCCACATATGGGGTATCGACGTACTCAAGACAAATTGAACAACAACTTTTGGTGTCCAATTTCTCCTGTTACCCTTGGGAAAATAAAAAAAAAATGGGGACTAAAAGATCATGTTTGTGGAAAAAATATGATTTTTTTTTATTTTCACACTCGGGCGATATAAACTTTAGTGAAACACCTGGGGGTTCAAAGTTCTCACCACACATCTAGGTAAGTTCTTTGAGGGGTCTAGTTTCCAAAATGGAGTCATTTGTGGGGAGTTTCCACTGTTTAGGCACATCAGGGGCTTTCCAAACGTGACATGGCGTCTGATCTCAATTCTAGCCAATTCTGTGTTGAAAAAGTCAAACAGTGATTTACCCCCACATATGGGGTATTAGCGTACTCAGGACAAATTGCACAATAATGTTTGTGGTCTTGTTACCCTTGGGAAAATAAAAATTGGGGTGAAAAGATAATTTTTGTGGAAAAAATATGATTTTTTTAATTTTACTGCTATACGTTATAAACTTGTGTGAATCACTTGGGGGCTCAAAGTGCTCACCACAGATCTAGATAAGTTCCTTAGGGGGTTTAGTTTCTAAAATGGGGTCACTTGTGTGGGGTTTCCACTGTTTAAGCACATCAGGAGCTCTCCAAACGCCACATGGCGTCCAATCTCGATTCCAGCCAAATTTGGCTTCAAAAAGTCAAATGGCGCTCCTTCCCTTCCGAGCTCTGCCGTGCTCCCAAACAGTGTTTCCCCCCCCCACATATGGGGTATCAGCGTACTCAGGACAAATTGGAGAACAACTTTTGGGGTCCAATTTCTCCTGGTACTCTTGGGAAAATAAAAAATTGGTGACTAAGGCTAAGTGCACACGTTCAGGAATGTTTGCAGAATATTCCTGAGCAAAACCGGACTTTTTTCGTGGTAAAAACGCATTTTTTGCGCGGATTTTACGCGTTTTTTTACACGTCTTTGTTGCGTTTTTGTGCGGATTGTGTGCGTTTTTACCCCGATTTTTCCCTGAACTTTCTAGGTCAATAATATAGCGGGAAAAACGCTAGAATTCTGCGAAATTAATGAACATGTTGCTTCTTTTTCCGCGATGCGGTTTTTTCGTGGAAAAAAACGCACCATGTGCACAAAAATTGCAGAATTCATTATAAATGATAGGATGCATTTTTTACGCATTTTTTGCCGCGAAAAAACGCGAAAAAAAAACGTGAATAATCCTGAACGTGTGCACTTAGCCTAAAAGATTTTTTTTGTGGGGAAAAAATATAATTTTTTATTTTCATGCCCGGTCATTATAAACTTCTGTGAAGCACTTGGGGGTTCAAAGTGGTCACCACAGATCTAGATAAGTTCCTTAGGGGGTCTAGTTTCCAAAATTGGGTCACTTGTGGGGGTTTCCACTGTTTAGGTACATCAGGGCCTCTGCAAACTGAACATGACACCCATCAAATTCTGCATTCCAAAACGTCATTACTTCCTTTCCGAGCCCTGCCATGCACCGAAACAGTTCCCCCCCCCACATATGGGGTATCAGCGTACTCAGGACAAATTGGACAACAACTTTTAGGGTCCAATTTCCTTGGTAAAAATCAAAAATTGGGGACTAAAAAATCATTTTTGTGGAATTTTTTTTTTCTCATCCAGGCATTATAAACTTTAGTGAAACACTTGGGGGCTCAAAGTGCTCAGATGTAGATAAGTTCCTTAGGGGGTCTAGTTTCCAAAATGGTGTCACTTGTGGGGGATTTACACGATTTAGGCACATCAGGGGCTCTCCAAACGCGACATAGTGTCCAATCTCATAACCAGCCAATTTTGGTTTGAAGAAGTCAAACTGCGCTCCTTCCCTTCCGAGCCCTGCCGTGCTTCCAGACAGTGGTTTTCCTCCACTTATGGGCTATCGGCATATTCAAGAGAAAGTGTACAACTTTATCGGTCTATTTTCTCCTTTTACCCTTGTGAAAATAAAAAAATTGTTTGTAAAAGATCATTTTTGTGACTAAAAAGTTAAATGTTCATTTTTTCCTTCCACGTTTCTTCAGCTCCTGTGAAGCACCTAAAGGGTTAATAAACTTCTTGAATGTGGTTTTGAGTACCTTGAGGGGGCAGTTTTTAGAATGGTGTCAGTTTTGGGTATTTTCTACAATATAGACCCCTCAAAGTGACTTCAAATGTGATGTGGTCCCTAAAAAAATGGTGTTGTAAAAATGAGAAATCGCTGGTCAACTTTTAACCCTTATAACTTCCTAACAAAAAAAAAATTTTGGTTCCAAAATTGTGCTGATATAAAGTAGACATGTGGGAAATGTTATTTAGTAACTATTTTGTGTGACATATTTCTCTGTTTTAAGGGAATAAAAATTCAAAGTTTGAAAATTGCTAAATTTTCAAAAATTTCAACATATTTACGTTTTTTCATAAATAAACAATAAACGAAAGTTGTATCGAAGAGATTTTACCATTTTCATGAAGTACAATATGTCATGAGAAAACAATCTCAGAATCGCGAAGATCCGTTCCAGAGTTATAACCTCATAAAGAGTTATAACCTCATAAAGGGACGGTGGTCAGAATTGTAAAAATTGGCCCGATCATTAACGTGCAAACCACCCTTGGGGGTAAAGGGCTTAAGGAGCAGCACGTAGAGTAGTCACGGATAGCCAAGGAGTCAGTACACAAGAGCAACAATGTGATTTAAGGGAGCAGCATGTAGCATAGCCAGGGATAGCCAAGGAGTTGGTATACAGGAGCAGCAATGTGGTTTAAGGGAAGACAGACTTGTGAGCTGATGTACCATATACATGTGTGTTTGTCTCTGGCTATTGATGTCTGCTGATATGCTAATTGTGCATTGTATTCTGAAAACAGTTTGTGAGTTCAAAGGTAAATAGGGAAAGGCTATGATGCTGAACTGAAGCACACTGGGTAAATCTAAAAATAGATCACCTGCCTCTGGTATAAAAGAGACTTCTTTTCTTTTGGTTGGTGTCTTTCTCCAGGATCTCAGCTGAGGGTACATCGGACCCAGCTGAAAGAACACAGGACTGCTCTTGGTTATCTCTCTACGCTTGTCGTTTCCTCCTCTCTGTGTGCGTACCACAGGTGGGGTAGCGACCCTGGGAGCTCAGACATAACGTCTACCATGATCTCGGCGTGTCAGCAGAAGGGTGAGACCCTGTAATGTGCACCATCTTGGGGGTAATTTCTGGGAATATTCTGTTTGCTATAGGGTGCTGTGGTTCAATAAAGTATTGCCACACTGTTTTACCCCAACCCTGCGTTGTCTGTGTAGTAGGTTGCCCACAGGGAGAAAGAGCGGTTGTTCAGTGGTATGAGCCCTGGTCCATGCAGTCTTTCTAAAAGCAGCCAGCAGGACAAGAGCAGCCACTGATCCCGTTTCTCTACAATTGGTTGCAGCGGTGGGATACTACTCAGCCCGGCGAAACTGGGGGAGCTGGAGGGGACTGGAGGAATGCAGACAGACCCAGCAGATCATTGATGAGGCATATACAGTAGATTTCGGATGCCACCATGTCCAACCCCACCAACTCGGCCTTGGGAAGAGGACCAGACTAGATGTATAGCCCTAACGAGAAACGACAACTACAGGAGCTGTGCCAGCGTCGATGGCTTGAATACCGGACCACGGACACTCGGTTGGATTTGATCAAGGAATTAGTTCATTGGGATGCCCAGAACATTGTGGAGGATGACGAAAACTCTGCTGAGATGGATCCAGAGGAATTGCCAGAGCCAGGACCCTGTGCAGGTCTGGAATCTACCCAGTCACCTGGAGCCCGAGTCTAGGAGTTGTTGGTTGCATTGGGACCTGGAGCCTCAGGTGAAAGAGCTTGTGTTATGGAAGCCGTTTAGGGAGTTCCAGTACCCCTACAACCAGCATCGGACCCTACCCCAACAAGGAATGCAGCTCCGCTACAAGATATGCCAGAGTTTAATGAGTCCAACACCGAAGTCGATGAACATCTGCAAGATTTTGAGACTTTAATGCTGATGCACCAGGTGCTCATAGCTGATTGGGCTAAATGCCTGTGGACTAGTTTGACTGGTCGGGCACGGGATGCTGCCCGGTCACTTGGGCCTTGATTCTGCCAGGATTATGGTACTATTAAGGACACCTTGCTGTCACTTTTTACCATCATCCCCGAGAGATATCACACCAATTTCCGGACATTGTCTTGCCAAGGGGTCTCCTATGTAGAATTTGGCAGTCAACTCCGGAGACACTGCAACTGCCGGCTCGACAGTAAGGCTGCCCACTCTGCTGTTGCCCTTTGGGATGTGATCGTGCTTGAGCAACTTATGGAGAAGATGGCCCCAGAAATTCGAGAGTGGGTAGCTGACCGGAAGCCCGATTCTCCAGAGCAAGCAGCCCGATTGGCTGATGAATTTATAGCCAACCGACCTCACTGGGGACCAGATATGCCCCCTGATCCAAGAAGACCCTTCAACCAAAGATTTGACCGATCACCAGGACCAAGGGTTACCAACAATGATTTTTTTAGCCCCTATTTTTATTTTCACAATGGTTACCAGAGAAATTGGACCCCAAAAGTTGTTGTACAGTTTGTCCTGAGTACACTGGTACCCCATATGTGGGGGGGAACCACTGTTCGGGCACACGTTTGGGCTCGGAAGGGAAGTAGTGATGTTTTGAAATGCCGACTTTGATGGAATGGTCTGCGGGTGTCATGTTACGTTTGCAAAGTCCCTGATGTGTCTAAGCAGTAGAAACTCCCCACAAATGACCCCATTTTGGAAACTAGACCCCGCAAGGAACTTATCTAGATGTGTGGTGAGCACTTTGAACCCCCAAGGTCTACACAGAAGTTTATAACGCCCGGGCATGAAAATAAAAAAAATCATATTTTTTCCACAAATATGATCTTTTAGTCCCCAATTTTTTTATTTTCCCAAGGGTAACAGGAGAAATTAGACCCCAAAAGCTGTTTTCCAATTTGTCCTGAGTATGCTGATATCCCATATCAAGGAGAAAACTACTGTATGGGCACACGTCGGGGCTCGGAAAGGGAAGTAGTGACGTTTTGAAATGCTGACTTGATGGAATGGTCTGCGGGCGTCATGCTACGTTTGCAGAGCCCCTGATATGCCTAAACTGTGGAAACCCCCCCAAATGACCCCATTTTGGAAACTAGACCACCCAAGGAACTTATCTAGATGTGTAGTGAGCACTTTGAACCCCCAAGTGCTTCACAAGTTTATAACCCAGAGCCATGAAAATAAAAAATCATTTTTTTTCCTCAAAAAATGATTTTTTAGCCCACAATTTATTATTTTCACAAGGGTAACAGGAGAAATTGGACCACAAAAGTTGTTGTCCTGTTTGTCCTGAGTACGCTGGTACCCCATATGTGGTGGAGAACCACTGTTTGTGCACACGTCGGGGCTCGGAAGGGAAGTAGTGATGTTTTGTAATGCCAACTTGATGGAATGGTCTGCGGGCGTCATGTTACGTTTGCAGAGCCCATCATGTGCCTAAACAGTAGAAACCCCCCCAAGTGACCCCATTTTGGAAACTAGATCCCCCAAGGAACTCCTCTAGATGTGTGGTGAGCACTTTGAATCTCCAAGTTCTTCACAGAAGTTTATAACGTAGAGCCGTGAAAATAAAAAATCTTTTTTTTCTACAAACATGATCTTTTAGTCCCCAATTTTTTTTCCCCAAGGGTAACAGAAGAAATTAGACCCCAAAGTTGTTGTGAAATTTTTTCTGAGTACGCTGATACCCCATATGTAGGGGTAAACCACTGTTTGGGCACACGTCGGGGCACGGAATAAAGGGAGCACTGTTTGACTTTTTGAACGCGAAATTTGCAGGAATCAATGGTGGCGCCATGTCGCGTTTGGAGACCCCCTGATGTGCCTAAATAGTGGAAACCCCTCAATTCTAACTCCAACCCTAACCCCAACACACCCCTAACCACAACCCTAACCCCTTCACACCCCTAATCCTAATCCAAAACCTAACCATAACCCTAACCCCAACACACCCCTAACCCTAATCCCAACCCTAACCATAACCCTAACCGCAAGCCTAACCCTAATCCCAACCCTAACCCCAAAACACCCTAACACTAATCCTAACTCTAACCCTAACCACAAACCTAACCCTAATCCCAACCCTAACCCAAATTCCAACCCTAACCCAAATTCCAACCCTAACCCTAATTCTAACTGTAACCCTAATTCTAACCCTAATGCTAAGGCTAGGTTCACATTACGTTTTACCAGTCCGTTCAACACATAGCGTTGACGGGCTGGTAACGGTATAGCATAACGCAATCGCGTTATGCTATACCCGCTAGCGCAGATGAATCAGCAGATGATTCATCTGTGCTAGCGGTGATGGAGCCCAGACGCTGCAGCTCCATCACTGAATGACGGCACGTCGCGAACGCATGCCGCTTTAACGCATGCGTCGCGATGCGCCCTCAAATGGGGGTGAATGGCAGCGTTAACAGACTGCGTTACACCACGTTATACCGCGGTGTAACGCAGTCTGTCTAATGGACTGCCATAACGCAATATGAACCCTAACCTTAGTCCTAACCCTGACCCTAGTCCTAACCCTAAACCTAGTCCTAATCCTAACTGTAATTCTAACCCTAATGGAAAAATAAAAATAAAAATATTTTTATTTTATTATTGTTCCCTACCTATGGGGGTGATGAAGGGGGGGTTATTTACTATTTTTTTTATATAGACCCTATCACAGTGATCAATCACAGTGATCAAATTGTACTTTCATTCATTTTTTTAATCTGCCGGCTGGAAGATTCGGCGGGCGCACTGCGCATGCGCCCGCCATTTTGGAAGATGGCGGCGCCCATGGACCGTGCAGGAGAGACGCCGGGAGGAAGACGGCGACTCCGGCGGTATCTGGGGGGATTGGAAGCGTGGGGGGGTATTGGAGACCTGGGGAAGGGATCTGAGGCCTCGGGGGACCTAAAAAAAAGAGGAGGGGAGCATTTAGTGACGGTGGTGACCGGTCACCACCATTTATCGGTGGCGGCGGCCAATCGCCGCAGTGACTTGGTGTGGGGGGGGTCGGATCTTTGTCTCCAGCCATGGCCGATGCTATTGCAGCATCGGCCATGGCTGGATTGTAATATTTCACCAAATTTCATTGGTGAAATATTACAAATCGCTCTGATTGGCTATTTCACTTTTAACAGCCAATCAGTGCGATCGTAGCCACGTGGGGGTTAAGCTAACCCCCCTGTGGTGAAGCACAAAGGGTCTTGTTCCTGCGGGTCAGGTGACCTTTCAGTGACCCCGGTCACCCGGCCCACAGGAACGCGATCCTTTCATGACGCCACATAGGCGTCACAGGTCGGATTGGCACCGACTTTCATGATGCCTACGTGACGTCACAGGTCGAGAAGGGGTTAATTTCCCAGACAACTATGATTTGAAGGAAGCCAAGGAGAATTGACTTTTTATCTGTATATTGGCTTGTGGATTTAAGTGTTGATTCTGGTGGATCAAGAAGACAGACTTGTGAGCTGATGTCCCATATACCATAGTGTGTGTTTGTCTCTGGCTATTAATGTCTAGCTATGCAGATTTGATGAACATCTTCTGAGTCTGCCATTTTCAGCTCTACCGTCCATGTCTATACGCAGGATCACCATCAGGGCATTACTGCTCTTACTGGTGTATGGGGCTCGGTGAGTAGAGGGTGCCTGGACCGGTCCCTCCTCTCCTCACCGGGCCCCAGGGGCAGGATCCTGCCGGTGTAATATCTGAAGGTGGGTGAACGGATGCACGTTCAGTTTAAAATCTTTGTCCGCACGGCAATAAAAGCCACCAGCGAATCACTGGCCAGCAGCTGACGTCAGCAGTATGTCACCGGTGTATGACGTCACTGTCATGCACCCACGAGTCCGCGCTTCACATGCATGAAGGAGACTACACCAGGTAAGGAGAAAGTGTTTTTTTTTCCTTTTTTTTTTAACTGGAAGAGGCAAGCCACAATTTGGGGGCAGATTAGGCAGAATCACAGGACACAGGGCAGGATGAAGACAGATTGGGTAGGATGGAGGCAGACAGATGGGGCAGGATGAAGATAGATGGGCAGCTGCAGCATCATGGGACACATGGGGCAGGATGGAGACACATCATTCAGGATCATGGGGCAGGATGAAGACACATGGTGCAGGATCAAGGGGTAGGATAGAGACAGATCGGGCAGGAGCATGGGGCAGGATGGAGAGTCACTAATAGAGTTGAATGAATATATTCGGACACGGTTGCCGAATCTGATTTTCCCATATTTGTGCCATATTGGTACCCTATTCGTGCTGAATTTATGTTTGATGATCGTTTCGAAACATATTTTATAATTTCTACTCCCATTAACTCAATGGCGTTTGGCTTTGTTCGATGAATATTGCAAATTCAGTATTCGCTAGCGATCCAAATCCGAACTCGCTCAAGTCTATTCGTGACAACCGACATAGCTGCTATTTTAACTTTCTGAAAAGTTGTCCTGCATTTGTCCCAAACTCCTCTAGGCAAATATTCTTCTATTTTGCTGCTTAACTAGTTATATTTCACATTTCTTATGACCCTTGTGTATTTTGGAGTTTGGACATCAGGGTGCAGGGTGCAGCGATGTTGGCAGGAATGAAGGTCTAGCCTCTTCAACGAGGAGTCACACTTTTGTCTCAGAAGCAATGATAGCCAGAGATTGGTCTGAAGACCCTGTGAGCAACAACATGAAGAAACCTTCACAAAAAAAAACATAAAAAAGCCCCAGGTTCAATAAAACAACCCCAGGTCGCATTTTGTTGGTGCTACTGTGAGCAGCCTGCATGGCCTAAACATGCTACCATGGCCTGCAGCATCTCCAGACTTGTCTCCCATTGATCTGGGAAATCTTTGGTCAGTAATTGCTCTGGCCCTGCCAGTTTGATGATTTGCCCAAGCATATTCTTCAGCAGAACATTCCTCAAATGACCATTAATAACCTCAGTGATACCAGCCAAGGCTGGAAGTATGGGGATTTCTGCATGTGGCTCTCATCCTCCAGACTAAATAAATCCAGATATTTTAACAATTTTCTTTTCCTTTTTTAATAATTTTCAGATAAGTAACATGTCTATCCATCCTATAATTTCCATAATTTAACTACTTTTCCTTCTTGATGTTGCACTTTCAGTGTTGAAAAGTATGGAGATGAATGAAAAATGAATATATGTATATTGCATTAGTCAGTGCTGGCAAGCTAGTACCAAGGTGTAGGGGGTGGCAGCAGACGTTTTGGAAGCAAAAGATGTGTTAATGTATTTTGCTCATTTGTGTGATAAAAAGTTGTTGCATTTTATTTTTATGGCTGGTTTGTGCCTCGGTTCTCCTGGACATTCTGCCTCAAGGTTGTCCCTGAGATGGAGGAGGTCTGTCCACTAGGGGGACCATTACCAGCATGTGGATTTGGTTTACACATGTAGTTACTACAAGGGATCAACTTATTAGTTGGGAGGGGTTAGATTAGTTAATAGGGGAGACACTTCCTAGCTTTAGTCAGTTACATTAAGAGTGTAGGAGAGTTAGTGAGGAGTCTATGAGAGTCAAGTGTGTGAGGTAGGTCTGAGGAAGTGCTAGATAATGAGGATGCCAACAGTTTCCCAGAAAGCAGAGGCAGCAGAGGTGAAAGCGTTCTTTCAGTACAAGTCTCCTAACAGTATGAAGACACATCCGAATTTTCATGTGGATGTCGGGGCAGTCTTGGGCCTAGAGTCCGGAAGAGGTATTGAGTGCCATGTTTCTGTCTTCCCTGTGAGAAAGATGTTAGCCTGGTCACAGTAAAAAGGAAAGATATGGGCTTCAGGAAAGTGTTTTGCTGGATAGGAAGCTTCTGAGACCAACAGAAGATGTTGAGTGAGGTGGAGGCTGATAGTACATAGGACAAAGGGAATATCACCAAAAAGGGACTTTGTCTCATTATGTATCTGCTTGTATCCGTATTGCACAGTAAAGCCGAACTTGTTGAACCGGACCTATGGTCAACTGTCATATCTGTAGCTGGATCTGGTCCCACAGATGGGGAGGTAACAAGGGCTTCCAAACAAGTGAGTATAAAACAAACCTCCCAGCCCCTCACACACGTCAGACTCCTGTTTAGAAGAAGGGTTTTAGGGCAAATAGAACTCAATTTCGGGTCACAGCAAAACGGCCCTGTACCCCCCCTTCAAATGTCTGACGGAAAAGTGCCAAGTGCTCAAGAGATAAGTAGACAAGCTCACAGTGGCAGAATAATATGTGATTGGTAATGTTCAAACAAATTACCAGGCACATTATGTAACATTAATCTCTCATTAAAATGTTTAATAAAGGTGGTGCTGCGGCTTTCACCTTTCCGAAACTGAGCAACGCCTTTGATAAAATTGTACACATATTAAAAGTTGGTGAAAACGAAATCCCCAGTTACATTTTAGATGCTAGGGTGGTTACACAATGTGCAGCTCGTCCCCGGCAACAAACACCAACTCCAATAAATCACTTAAATATAGGAGAAAAATAATAAATAATATTTTTATACTTCTCTTTCTCCTATATTTAAATGTATTAAAAGTTTTTGAAAATTGGACTTAATCCATGGGTAAACCTGAATCCACTGAGCTAAAAGAATAATTGTAGAAATGACTACAAAAATCCTAGGCTACTCAATTCAACAGTGAATAAAGAAATGAAAAAACAAAAATGATAATAATAAGGTGAATGAAAATTAGATCAAAGTGATAAACTCATAGTAGGTGTTTATATTTTTTCAATGTTTTTTTTATGACTCTCATTTTTGTACTTAACAAAAAGCCAAAAAGTTCAATGTCATATTTCAGAAAGTGTTGAGATTGAATATCCACTTTGACTCAATGGGAGACATTAATGATATATTGTCCCTCCCCCGCTCCAATTTTAAAGGACATTGAATCAAAGTGTAAATTAAATCTCAACACTTTTGTTCCTAATGGTCTGATTTTTGTGTTTTTCCAATACACGCAAAGGAAATAAACATGGGTATAACAAAACTTGTGTAATATTTCAATAATTTTCTGGAGAAATATTTCATTTTCTGGAACAATTTCAAGGGTGCAAACACTTTCGGCCATGACTGTATACACACACATTATATAAAGGCACATATCTTAGACAGGGGTCCTGACCTGTCACAGTTCGACCCTACTGTCAGTATGTCAGCATATTTGTATATCCATTTTTTTAAATTAGGAAGTAACTAGAGATGGGGGAATTTCTTCATTTGGAATTTAATTCTATTCAAATTTCACAAAAATCCACATTCTATAGATTCTCCGCACAAATTCAGCAAAATAGCGCCCAATTGCATTTGCTTTCTTGCTGAAGATGTCAGACAAAAAGTTAAAAAAATAAAAAAACTTCCCAATCCCACTGTTCCCTGCCCACTGACCGATTCTCTGCACCTTCCATCCACAACTTTTGGCCATAGCCCCCAGAAGTCACTACACATGGGCACTGGTCTCTGGGACATGCTTATGGCCAGAAGCCCTGGATTAGTGTGAGCACCAAGCTGGAGATACAATGCCTTGGAGGTGCCGAGGATCGGACAACAGACAAGGAGCATGTGGAGCGACCGGAGAAGTGACATGTAAGGTGAGTAAATGTTTTTTTTTTCATTTTTACATGCTCTTGGGTCTGGAGAGCATAATGTGGGACATTTAATTTGCAGAGAATAACTTGAAGAATCAGTTTACCAAGTCAATTTTACTGCGTAATGAAGGTCATAAAAACAAGACCTCCTAAAATCCGTAATGAAATTGTCTTTTTTTTCATCATGACACACTACTATTTTCAGCACTTTACATAGTAAAGGGATTGATGTCAGTGAAAACTGCATCTCATATGTATGAGTCAATGGAAAATAAAATAGTCATGGCTTTTGGAAGAAGGAGAGGAAAGAAAGAAGCTTAAATTCAAAAAGTGGCCCCGTTAAGAAGGAGTTAAGTTCTACTTGAAACACTTTTTTGTTTTTACTGCAAACTGTACATTCAACCAAATAACTCTCATCTGATCAAAACTCATTAACCCCTATGGTAACTCACAAAATTAGTTCAGAATTGGAGAGTTTATGTTACATTTAATCCCATATTCTTCCATATATTCCTTCCCTATTCGTACTTTGACAGTGGCAAGTTCCTGGAGATCACACAAGGTTGCCCAGTCTGATTTTCACGTTTTTGCTATTTCCCTCTGCTTCCACTACAGACTCATACACAGTCCCTAATTGTACCCTGCAAAATTCCTTATGTATGCTTTCATCTGTTATGAATGTGCTAGAGATGGTTTCTGAGCAGAGGCTCCCTCTGGTGGTTACAGACAGTACTGAACCTTTCAGCAAGGAATGGCAATCTGGGTTCACTGACTGGTCTGATATAAGGGAGGTTCCCTCCCATGATGGTTGCCGGTGATCAATTGTTCTTGTCTCAATTGTGGTTCCTGGTTCATTTGGAAGTTTGCTAAGTCTTGCCTGCATCTTCTGCTATCAGATAAGATATTTTCTGCTTTTATTTTTGTGCTTGCTTTTTGCATTGTTCCCTGCACTTCTGTGGAGGTCAGCCAGGTCCCCTCCGGGGGGCTTGTGCTCCTCTCAGTTTATCTGAAGCCACTGTTATTTGTTCATTTTCTTTTTCCTGTTTTTTCAGTGGCTGCGGCTTGGTTTTGTTCACACTGAGATCTGATTTAGTGGGTGGCGAGATCGTGTGATCTCAGTATTTTTGTAATCAGAATTGTTGGATTTTTGTAGGGTTTTCTGGGTTGCAGAAATTAATCTCTCCTGTCCTATCCTGTTTAGTCAGCTTGTGGCCCCAGCGTTTGCTCATTCTATTTTCTGTCTGTGTTTGTGCTTTCTTCTTGTATAACCGCCATTACATGTTTGGGGGCTTCCTATTTTCTTTGGGGATCTGCTCCGGGGCAGATAGCTTTCATCTTTCTGCCTTTAGGTGTAGTTATCTCTCAGGCTGTGACGAGGCGTCTAGGATCAACGTAGGAACGCTCCACGGCTACCTCTAGTTGTGTGGTTAGTTTAGGAATCTGCAACCCATTAGTTACCAACATCTCAGGTGTTCGGCTGCCCGGCTGTTGTTCCTGTCCTCCTCAGCTACCTAACATAACAGTATCACCGGCCAAACTGAAAATTATATGGTACTCACAGAAGGGAAAAATAGTGTGGAAAGAAAAAAGTTGTCAGAGATTTTTTTTTTTTCTGTTTGTTGCATTTTTTCCCTCTTTTTCTCTGGGTGCTGAGGAGTATTTTTTTTTCTCTCTCATGGAGTTTGCACAGTTGTCTGGCCGTGTGGATCAGCTTGCCACTGAGGTTCGGAGTATTGCTACCTATCTGGCTAGGTTGCCGGTTGTGGAACCTAGGATTCCCATGACAGATTTGTTTTTGAGGGATCGGGCTAA
>JARQOD010000004.1:545772869-545805711 GCA_033576555.1 Oophaga sylvatica | reverse complement strand
GTAATTATGATGTGGGTAATCGGGAGTTATTGGCCATGAAGTGGGCCTTTGAAGAGTGGAGGCATTGGCTGGAAGGAGCCAAACATCAGGTGGTGGTCCTCACGGACCATAAGAATCTGGTTTATCTCGAATCAGCCAAGCGACTTAATCCTAGACAGGCCAGGTGGGCCTTGTTTTTCACACGTTTTAATTTTGTGGTTTCTTTTCTTCCTGGCACTAAGAATGTTAAGGCGGATGCCCTCTCGAGGAGTTTCTTTGCGGACTCTCCTGAGTTATCTGATCCTACTGTTATTTTGAAAGAGGGTGTAGTTCTTTCCGCCATCTCGCCCAATTTGAGACTGGCTCTGGAAGGGTGTCAGGAGGATAAACCTGAGCGCTGCCCTATTGGGAAATTGTTTGTCCCAGACCAGTGGAAGAAGAGTGTGATGTCTGAGATTCATTGTTCCGCATTGGCTTGTCATCCTGGGATTTTTGGTACCAGAGACTTGGTGAGTCGGTCCTTTTGGTGGCCTACTTTGTCTCGTGACGTCAGGGAATTTGTGCATCCTGTGGGACTTGCTCTCTCTCCAAGCCTTGCTCTCACTTTAGTGGTTTGTTAATGCCATTACCTGTGCCCAAGAGGCCATGGACCCATATCTCTATGGATTTTATTTCCGACCTCCCTGTTTCTCAGAGAATGACCGTTATCTGGGTAATCTGTGATAGGTTTTCCAAGATGATACATCTTGTGCCATTACCTAAGTTACCTTCCTCCTCCGAATTGGTGCCTTTGTTCCTTCAGCACGTGGTTCGGTTACATGGCATTCCGGAGAACATTGTGTCTGACAGAGGAGTCCAGTTTGTTTCCAGATTTTGGAGGACATTTTGTTCTAAACTTGGTGTTCAATTATCTTTCTCCTCTGTTTTTCATCCTCAGGCCAATGGACAAACCGAGAGCACAAACCAGACCTTGGAGACTTATTTGAGATGTTTTGTGTCTGCTGATCAGGGTGACTGGGTCTCTTTTTTGCCTTTGGCTGAGTTTGCTCTTAATAATAGGGATCGCTCTGCCACCTTGATGTCTCCATTTTTCTGCAATTTTGGGTTTCTCCCTCGATTTTCTTCGGGACAGGTGGAGGCTTCTGTCTGTCCAGGTGTTGACTCTGTTGTGGAGCGAATGCAGCAGATTTGGGACCAGGTAGTGGAGAGGTTGTCTCTCTCTCTCAGGAGAAGGCCCAACGGTTTGCCAACCGGCATAGGACTGATGGTCCTCGGTTTAAAGTGGGGGACTTGGTTTGGTTGTCCTCCCTATGAGGGTTGCATCTCCAAAGTTTAAGCCTAGGTTCATTGGACCTTATAAGATCATGGAGATTCTTAATCCTGTTTCCTTCCGTTTGCTTCTTCCAGGGACATTTAAGATCCATAACGTGTTCCACAAGTCCTTATTGAAGAGGTTTGTCGAGCCAGTGGTTCCTATGGCTGCGCCTCCTGACCCTGTTTTGGTTGAGGGTAATCTGGAGTATGTGGTTGAGAAAATATTGGATTCTCGTTTTTCTAGACAGAAACTCCATTATTTGGTTAAGTGGAGAGGTTATGGTCATGAGGACAATTCTTGGGTGTTTGCTTTGGACATCCATGCTAGGAGACTGATCCGTGCCTATCACCGAGCTCATCCTGATCGGCCTGGTTGCACAAGTGAGGATTCGGTGACCCCTCCTCAAGGGGGGGTACTGTTATGAATGTGCTAGAGATGGTTTCTAAGCAGAGGCTCCCTCTGGTGGTTACAGACAGTACTGAACCTTTCAGCGAGGAATGGCAATCTGGGTTCACTGACTGGTCTGATATAAGGGAGGTTCCCTCCCATGATGGTTGCCGGTGATCAATTGTTCTTGTCTCGATTGTGGTTCCTGGTTCATTTGGAAGTTTGCTGAGTCTTGCCTGCATCTTCTGCTATCAGATAAGATATTTTCTGCTTTTATTTTTGTGCTTGCTTTTTGCATTGTTCCCTGCACTTCTGTGGAGGTCAGCCAGGTCCCCTCCGGGGGGCTTGTGCTCCTCTCAGTTTATCTGAAGCCACTGTTATTTGTTCATTTTCTTTTTCCTGATTTTTCAGTGGCTGCGGCTTGGTTTTGTTCACACTGAGATCTGATTTAGTGGGTGGCGAGATCGTGTGATCTCAGTATTTTTGTAATCAGAATTGTTGGATTTTTGTAGGGTTTTCTGGGTTGCAGAAAGTAATCTCTCCTGTCCTATCCTGTTTAGTCAGCTTGTGGCCCCAGCGTTTGCTCATTCTATTTTCTGTCTGTGTTCGTGCTTTCTTCTTGTATAACCGCCATTACATGTTTGGGGGCTTCCTATTTTCTTTGGGGATCTGCTCCGGGGCAGATAGCTTTCATCTTTCTGCCTTTAGGTGTAGTTATCTCTCAGGCTGTGACGAGGCGTCTAGGATCAACGTAGGAACGCTCCACGGCTACCTCTAGTTGTGTGGTTAGTTTAGGAATCTGCACCCCATTAGTTACCAACATCTCAGGTGTTCGGCTGCCCGGCTGTTGTTCCTGTCCTCCTCAGCTACCTAACATAACATTCATCCCTATACACAGCCTGTGTTGTCTGCCCTCCCAGAAAACTTAAATGCTATGTATTTGTAGGTTTACGAACAGGAACGCGGGATGCAGTGACGAGCAAGAGGCAGAGCAAGAGTTAATGGGTTTCTTTTTTGTAAGGAATATAATAACAGTGAATACTCCACGCAGGGAGTATTTAAGGAAGTATGTAAGCAACAAGAGTATGCAATTATATTACGAAAATGGAAGTGCAAATAACAGGTTAACTTATCAGTATGTGGTTCCCGGTTGGAGGAGGCTGGAATATCCCTCGATGGCGCAGCAGGAAATGGGAGCAGTCTGTGAATTGGTCCTGTAGATAGGGGAGACACTGTCTCTTTATAGTGGCGACGTGTCTGGGTATCTGCAAGCGTAGTCCTTTGGTCCTGGACCAGGGTGCTGCACAAGAGGAGGCGTGAGGCACCGCAGTGGTTATACAAAGTCCCGGAGTACAGGCCGCTGTCACGGTACCTGAATCAGCATGCACCGCCTGGTGAATCACACATGGAGCGCCGGCCACAGCCCACGGTACAGACCGGTCAGAAGTACGTGAGTCAGAAACCAAAGTAATGACAGTCTCTGGTAATGAAAGGTTAGTAGGTGCAGGGGATGAACATGTACAGTGCGGGCCTGCTAGCTGGCGTCGGTCTGCAGGGAGGGAGTCAACCTCCTGTCGCACACGCCGTCTCCCCACCTGAGAGCGCGTTCTGGCACGCGCTGTCCCCTTTATATCTGACCCCCCCCCACAGTCAAGTGCAAGGGTCCATGCCCGTCAGGAATTCCTTCCCCCGGCAACAATGATGACAGCCCCGATAGTTCCGGCCCTGACACGAGAAGAGTATCACTAGCCCGGTCCATCTCCCTACATATCCTCTCTGCACTCGAATTTTCTATCTACGACCTGCTTCTAGTGCTATCTTTAACAATAGAAAAAAATCTATCATTTAAAGGTGTTGTCCATTCTTAAACTACAAGTCACAGCACTGCACGCTGTGAGTATTTTCTGGTGCTGGCGTCGGGAACGTTGGCCATATGACTGAAAGTATGCAATATCTATACTCCCGGCCACATACATTGAGCGAGGCCGCTCTCATCTAGTCAAAATTTGCCCGGAATTATGCATATCGCATACTTGCAGTCACATGACCAAAGTTCTCGGCACCCGCAATGGGACCTCTCACAGTGCGCAGATCTTTTGTGTTGAAGTGTCTAATGAGCTTGTGCAAACATCATTGCGATGGGAGGTGGTGCAAGGTCTGGTGTGAAAAATCTATTGTGATTGGTGGATTCTGTGTTATCTTTAGCTCCAGCATACCTGCAAGCTTCACTTCTGCCCCAGCAGGGATGCCGACTTACTCACCGCCATGGCCCCCTTTCCCACACTTCCTCCTCTCCGACTGCTCGCAGATCCACGTGCACTGTACTTATGGCACGCATGTGCTCCCCCTTCTTAAAGGGGCTGCGTGAACTGTCCTAAAGTGTCCCCAACCAATAGATGACAGGCACTTATTATTTAAGGCATCTCCACCTGCATGGAGGTGCCTGTGCAATGTTGTTAGTCTGTGAATGCTTTCTAGTTCCCAGGTCCCTGTCTGTTTGTATCTGCTAGTTCTGCTAATTTCTGCCTGTCTCTAACCCTACCTGCTGGTTCTTGCCTTGCCTGTCAGTCCTTGCTAGTACCTAACTTGTCAGTCTGCATTTCAGCAGGAACCACCAGAAACTTCCGTGCCAATTTGTGTATCGGCTGGACCCACCAGCATCTGCTTTACCAGTCTCTATTTCAGCCGGACCTGCTTGCACTTGCCGTGCCAGTCTGTATATGAGCCAGACCCTCCTTCTCCTGCCAGTGCCTATCTGTACACGAGCCGGACCCATATGCATGTGTGATTCTTGTGTTTCTGCTGTGCTTGGCTGTATCAGTTGTATGCTCCTGCTGGACCATTCCAGCTACCTTTCCCTTGGGAGTCAGCTGTCGTGCGTCTGAGGTCTGTCCTGGAGTAGCACCTGGTGTCCATCGGGAGCCAAGCCTAACCCCACCATGAAGGGCTCTAGTGAAGAGTCAGGTGCTCTCCTAGTTGCGCTCCTCCAGGCTCTCCTCAGACAATAGCCCAGTGGTTTCACCACTCCCATAACATTATGAGCTGTTTATATAGCTGTTATCAGTTATTGTAATTCTGCCTCTGATGTTAAGTAGCCTGCTGTAAACTCTTCCAGTAAGGACAGGAAGTACGAGTCTAAAAATGACCCAATGGCCTGTGTGAAAATTGCAAGATTACTATTTTTTTTTCCATAAAGACCATAATAAGAAAATAAAGGACAATATTTCAAAAACAAATATGTGCAATACAAAAACCCAATATAAACCACAGATTATTTTCTGATGATAACTTCCTTTTAATATAGAGTGAAATAATAACTAAGGCCGGGGTCACACACAATGATAAAAAATCGGACAGTATTATAAGGCCGTAATATGCAGAAAAGTGCCCTGAAAAGTGATCCGTATGTCATCCGTGTGCAATGCGAGGATGCGATTTCCTCGCATCAAAACATCCGTATAGCATCCGTACGGCGAGATTTTCTCGCCGGCTTGCAAAATCGACATATAATGGATTCCAATGACAGTTTTTACATCACAAAAGAAAGAATAGATATATACACATAGAATACATATATATATATACATGTCATTGTGACATATATATAATATTTATAGTTCATACACTTCTACATAGTGTAATAGCCGCTAATTCAATTGCCGGCTTTTGTGAAATTACAGAACCCGACATGAAATGACACATGGTTTACATAGAGTTAACCATGTAATTTCATGTAGTTTGATATATGGTTGTCACTAATAATTACATGAGTGTATGTGTGCAAATTTTCATACATGTAAGGGTTAATTAAATGTGTAAATTCGTTGTAAAAAAATGTGTGGGCTCCCGCGGTATTTTCTCCACCAGACCGAAAGCCAGCGACTGAAGACAGATATCAGTAGCCCAGAGAGGGACCATTATTTTTGGGCCCCCCGGCTACTAACATCTGCCCCCAGCCACCCCAGAAAAGGCACATCTATGATTAGATGCGCCTTTTCTGGCACTTAGCCTGTCTATTCCCATTGCCCTGTAGATGTGGCTAATGGGTTAATAATGGGTTAAGGCCACCTTGCTATTGAAAGGTGACTTTAAGCCAGGTTAATAATTGAGAGTTGTCAATTAGACAACTCTCAATTATTAATCCTATTGTATGAAATGGAAAAAAAACACACACACACATTAATTAAAAATCATTTTAATGAAATAAATACATAGTTTTTTGACCATCTTTTATTGTACTGGTACTCCATACGATTCCCTTGTTCTCCTGTAATAAAAATAAAATAATAAAGCAAGCTTATTCTTACCTCTCCGGCGCTCAGTCACGTCCCACGCTGCAAGCCTTCACAAAGGGTTAACAGATTTACAGCGGGGAGCGCAGCTAATGATGCAGGCTTGATGTAAACTCCCGAGTGAATGAGTTCCTCTCCCGGCTGACAGGAGAGGAAGTGATTAGCTGGGAAGCTTAATTGAATGTTTCCCATGCTAATCAGTTCAGTTCAGGCCAGCTGGGGACTCCGCACAGCATCAGTGAACTGAACTGATTAGTGTGGGAAACATTCAATTAAGCTTCCCAGCTAATCACTTCCTCTCCTGTCAGATGGGAGATGAGCTCATTCATTCGGGGGTTACAGCCAGGCTGCAGCATTAGCTGCGCTCCCCGTTGTAAAAACTGTTAACCCTTTCTGAAGGAATGCAGCGTGGGACCTGACTGAGCGTCCGGAGAGGTAAGAATAATGTTGCTTTAATATGTTATTTTTATTACAGGAGAGCAAGGGAGTCGAAGGATTACCAGTACAATAAAAGATGGTCAAAAACTGTGTATTTATTTAATTAAATTTATTTTTAATTAATGTGTGTGTGGTTTTTTTTTACCATTTCATACAATGGGATTAATATTTGACAAATCTCCATTATTAATCTGGCTTAAAGTCACCTTCCAATAGCAAGGTGGCCTTAACTCATTAGCCACAGCTACAGGGCAATGGGAATAGACGGGCTAAGTACCAGAAAAAGCGCATATAATCATAGATGTGCCTTGTCTGGGGTGGCTGGGGACAGATGTTAGTAGCCAGGGGGGGCACAAAAAAAATGCACCCTCCCTAGGCTATTATTATCTGCCCCCACTTGCTGGCTTTCCCCGTTTGGTGGTGAAAATACCGTGGGAGCCCACGCATTATTTTTCAACGAATTTACACATTTAATTAGCACCTTCATGTATGAAATTTTGCACTCATGTAATTATTAGTGAAAACCATATATCAAACTACATGAAATGACATGGTTAACTGTATGCAAACCATGTGTCATTTCTAGTGTTGAGCGATACTGCTCGATATTTAAAAATATCGTATCGAAATGGTATCGCCGATATCACTAAATATCGCCGATATCCGATTCCGATACCGCAAGTCCAATGTAAGTCTATGGGAACAAAATATCGCAACTAAAAAAACACTTTATTTCCTTGTAAACACTAAATATACACACATAGAATACATATATATATATATATATACATGTCATTGTGACATATATATATATATACATATATGTATAGTTTATACACTTCTACATAGTAAAATATCCTCTGATTCAATTGCCGGGTAAAGCCGGCTTCTGTGAAAAGACAGAAGCACCCGACATGAAATGACACTTGGTGTACATAGGGTTAACCATGTCTTTTCATGTCGTTTGCAATCTGATTTGCACAAACAATTACATCAGTCTATGTGTGCAAAATTTCACACCTCTAGGGGTTAATTAAAGGTGTAAATTCGTTGTAAAAAAAAATGACTTTTTTGCTACGAATTTACACCTTTAATTAACCCCTACAGGTGTGAAATTTTGCACACATAGACTGATGTAATTGTTTGTGCAAATCAGATATCAAAGGACATGAAAAGACATGGTTAACCCTATGTACACCAAGTGTCATTTCATGTCGGGTTCTGCATTTTCACAAAAGCCGGCAATTGAATTAGCGGCAATTATACTATGTAGAAGTGTATGAACTATAAATATAAATATATATATATATGTGTCACAAATTCAATGACATGTATATATATACCGTGTTTCCCCGATAGTAAGACACCCCCGATAGTAAGACGTAGTGGTGTTTTAGGGGATCGGCTAATGTAAGACGTACCCCAAAAGTAAGACATACCGGTAGTAAACTGTATGTTGGATACGGCGGTCCAAGGAGGAGGCTCCTCGTCGGCTGCATTCTGCCGCCCCCTCTCCCGTTCTCTGAGCCGGCTGTCAAACTGACAGCCGGCTTAGAGAAAGTGCTGCTGCGCTTCGGTGTGCAGTGTGCTAGCGTCTCACTCCAGGTTACAGCCAGGTGTCAGAGACCGCTGCAAGCACTTCCACATCCATGAAGCGCCAGCAGCGTGATCAGGTCACATGATCACGCTGCTGACATCACAGAGGAGACACAGGCAGTGAGGCAGCGTTGCGGTTGGTGGTACGGTAAGTGCTCCAGACGGATGCATGGGGGAGAAATCTAAGAAAATTATGGGGGGGGGCAGAAAAATCTAAGGACATAATGAGGGAAATCTGAGGACATTATGGGGGGAATCTGAGGACATTATGGGGGAAATCTGAGGACATTATGGGGGGAATCTGAGGACATTATGGGGGGAATCTGAGGACATTATGGGGGGAATCTGAGGACATTATGGGGGGAATCTGAGGACATTATGGGGGGAATCTGAGGACATTATGGGGGAATCTGAGGACATTATGGGGGAATCTGAGGACATTATGGGGGTAAATCTGAGGTGCCAGAAAAGCTACAGTAGATACACCTCTGGGGCTGTTACCCTATGGGAGGCTGTGATACGGAACCATAAGCAGTGCTTATATCGTACACTACCGGTATATTTTTGCCCCTACCGTAGACATGAGCGCTTCCGGTTCCAGTGGTACCGGTAAAAGGAAGAGCTACACCGTGGAGTATAAAAAAGCGATTGTCGAAGAATCTTGGGGCAAAACTGTAGTGGAGTTCTGCAAGGAGAAAATGTTGGATCACCGACTGGTCCAAAAATGGCGTGCAGAATACACTAACCTGAGTGAAAAAGTGGAGAGCGGAATGGCTAAAAAGCGCAAGATTGGATGTGGTCGGCAACCAATGTATACAGAGCTGGAAAGTTTGGTCTCTGAGTGGGTTGCAGACAGGAGAGCAAAGACATTGGTGGTGACCAGGGCTCAGATTCAGGAATATGCCCTTGCAGTGGCACCACAGTTTGACATTTCCCCTGAACAATTCACGGCATCACAGCACTGGGTGGATAACTTTCTTCAACGCAATGACCTGTCTTTGAGAAGATCCACAACCCTCTTTAGGCTGGAAGATGCTGAGATTGTTAAACGTGCATTTGCCTACAAGAAGTTTGTGGATGACATTGACTTCTCTAAATACAGTCTTTGCAACATGATCGCCATGGATGAAACTGCCGTGTTCATGGGCCAAGCAGCTCAAACCACCATTGATCAACGAGGTGCCTCCTCAGTGTACGTTCCATCCACCGCTTATGAAAGTGCACGTGTCACTTGCATTTTGGCGATTCGTCTGGATGGCACTAAAGTAACACCGCTACTCATTGCAAAGGGCAAGAAGGACAAAATTGAGCGGGTTTCTGGCATTTATGTGCTGGAAACTGAAAAAGCCTGGGCCACACAAGCTGTTATAAGGAAGTGGCTTGATTTAATGCTGCCGCTTGTTATGCGAGGGAACAAAAGAGGGATGCTGATCTGGGATGCAGCCAGCACACACCGAGCCAAAACCATGAAAAACTTCCTTCATGAGCGGAGAATCGACCAAATCATGATTCCTGCAGGGATGACGGCTTATCTCCAGACTCTGGATATCGCCATTAATAAGCCTTTGAAGGACTACCTGCGTGCGGAAGTCAATGACTACATTGAAAACCGAATGGAGAGAAATGTACGTGGGAACTTTGTGAAGCCCAGACTGCCAGAGATTGTGAACTGGGTGAAGAATTCATGGAATAAGATCACTGACACCTGCGTTGCAAATGCACTGCGAGCTGGCTACCTGGACAAGACCTGCTCATTTCAGGACAGTGCCGTTGCTACCCATGAGAGATATGGGCCAATGATTCAACAGGAAATGGAGTCCCGAGAGTCCAAAGAAAATCCACAGGAACCTCAGAGTGTGGATGTTTATGATGATGTTCCTGAAGATGATGACATGGTTGTCATGGAATAAATCTGTTTTATCTTCCAGTATAACATATTCAGACTGTTCGTTCTTACCGTTTTTCATTGTTTTACATGTTATACCGGTACATGGAAATACCGTCATGATACGGTTGTAACAAGACATTCTTGGCACTTGCTTTTATAAAACTGTTTTGTGGTTAATACCATACTGTTCAGGTTATTAATAAATGTTAATTTTATGGTTAAAACAAAAAACGACATTTATTTTCCAATATAAGACATACCCCGAAAGTAAGACATATTGGTACTTTTGGGGGTAAAAAGAATGTAAGACACTGTTTTACTATCGGGGAAACACGGTATATATATGAGGTGTAAAATTGTTTAAAAAAAATGCGTGGGCTCCCGCCCTATTTTCGCAACCAGACAGACAAAGCCAGCGAATGGGGGCAGATAATAATAGCCCAGAGAGGGACCATTATTTTTGGCCCCCCCCTGGCTACTAACATCTGCCCCCAGACACCCCAGAAAAGACAAATCTATAATTAGATTCGCCCTTTCTGGCACTTTGCCCGTCTATTCCCATTGCCCTGTAGCGGTGGCGAATGGGTTAATAAGGGGTTAAAATGACCTTGCAATTGAAAGGTCACTTTAAGCCAGGTTAATAATTGAGAGCTGTCAATTAGACAACTATCAATTATTAATCCTATTGTATGAAAGAAAAATCAAACACACACACTTTAATAAAAAAGAAGTTTAATGAAATAATCACACAGTTTTTGACCATATTTTATTACCTGCTAAAACCATTTCCTGTAATAAAAATAAAATAATAAAGCAAAATTATTCTTACCTATCCCATGCACAGTCAGGTCCCACGGTGTAATCCTTCAGAAAGGGTTAATGTTTACTGCAGGGACCGCAGCTAATGCTGCAGCCTCACAGTAAACCCCCAAATGAATGAGCTCCTCTCCTGGCTGACAGGAGAGGAAGTGGAAAGCTTAATTGATTGCTTTCCACTTTCACTTCAGGTCAGCCAGGGACACAATCAGTGACGTCAGAGGGAACTGATTAACAAAAATAGGGGTTCCCTTCGAAAAAAAAATGGCGTGGGGTCCCCCCTATTTTTGTTAACCAGCCAGATGAAGCAGACCGCTGAGGCCTGGATTTTCAGGCTGTTAAGGAGCCAAGATCCATGGACCTTGCCAGCCTGATAATACCAGGCCACAGCAGTCTGCATATCTTGGCTGATTAACAAAAATAGGGGATCCCCTCGAAAAAAAAACGGCGTAGGGGTCCCCCTATTTTTGTTAACCAGCCAAGTAAAATGCAGACTGCTGCGGCCTGGTATTAAAAGACTGTCAAGGCCCATGGATTTTGGCCCTCAACAGCCTGATAATACCAGGCTACAGCAGCCCCACATTTGGCGCATCAAAAGATGTGCCAATTGTGGCACTTTACCCGGCTCTTCCCACTGCCCTGTAGCGGTGGCAAGTGGGGTAATAAGGGGTTAATGTCACCGTTGATTGCACGGTGACAATAAGCCCGGTTAATAATGGAGAGGTGTCAATAAGACACCGATCCATTATTAATCCCAAAGTTATTAAATGTTTAAAAAAAAGACACAGCAAGAAAAAAGTCTTTTAATGAAATAAAAGAGACAACACAGTTTTCATTTATTTTATTGTACACTCATTCCTGCGACGCCATCGATCTCCTGTAAAATAAGAAAAAAACAAACCAACAGTATACCACCTGTCCGACGTAGTCCATAACGACAGTCCCACGACGATCCAGCTCTGCTACATCGGAATGACAGGCAGAGCCTGTCATTGCAACGCAGCACAGCTGATTACCTGCTTCCCCGGCGGTGACGTCATCGGACTGACTGCTTTACGGCCGGGATTACCCAGCAGTCACTGCAGTTATCGCGAGAAACTGCATGTGACCGCCGGGGAGAAGAGGATGGCGGCCATGAAGCAGTCCAGGACGTGACCGCCGGAGATCTTCTGCCAGGTAAGTGCCGCTGACTCCTGACAGACCCGACCGACGGACACTGACAATGACAGTGACAATCCCGATTCCGGTATTCGATATGACGAAAATATCGGTATTCGGAATCGAAAGGCCGATAAGCTAATATCGGCCGATATCCGATATTTGCAGTATCGTATCGCTCAACACTAGTCATTTCATGTCGGGTTCTGTAATTTCACAAAAGCCGGCAGTTGAATTAGGGGCTCTTATACTATGTAGAAGTTTATGAACTATAAATATATGTATATATATATATATGTCACAATGACATGTATATATATATGTATTCTATGTGTGTATATCTATTCTTTTTATTCTTTATTAAACCTGTCAGTGTGATTTTACAGTATAGCCGGGGATGAATTGCCGGCTTTTCTAAAGGACACCGGTGCGTATTTATCGCAAGTCACACTGATGGTCCGTGTGTAATCCGATGTTTTCACGCACCCATTGACTTGCATTAGCGAGTCTCGGGCGTAATACGGTGCAAATCGCAGCATGCTGCGATTTCACTCGCACGTATAAAACGGACGAGAAAAAATCGGCTGATGGGAGCTGCCCCATAGATTAACATTGGCCTGAGTGCAATGTGATTTTTTCTCGTATTGCAATCGTCCGTATTTCTCGCTAGTGTGACTCCGGCCTAATTCAGGTATTTATTTATTACAATCCGAGTATGAACCGCAATCCACGGACTGGCTGTGGGTCTCCAGACCTGAACTTGACTGCCTTACAAGCATAAAAAAACAAAGACAGAAATATAATGATTAACTACCCTGCAGTAAATAAATAAATAACATAGTGCAATAAAATAATCTGCGGTACTTATTTACCATGTTTTTTTTATCTTTAAAAAAATGCAAAAGCCATCCCACCTCGTCACGGTGACTCTTATTGGGACAGTCCTAGCTCTAATATTAAAAACCTTACTGTTTGTCAAGTGACATGCCTGTAGATAAGGGCTGAGAGGGACTGGACTCAGCTAGTAGACACACAGCCAACGGGAATCACCTCTTTATAATGTCCAGCCAGGGCCGCCATCAGGGCATGACAGCCCTGACTGGTGTATGGGGCCCGATCAGCAGAGGGGGCCCGCATCGGGCCCCGTCACTTCTGATCGGGCCTCAGCAGAAGAGACCGGGCCCGATGCGGGCCCCCTCTGCTGTTCGGGCCCAATGACAGGCGAAATAACTGAACCTGCGTGACGTCCGAGACGCAGGTTCAGTTACTATATTGAGTTGCAGGCCCGTGCGGGCCCGCAAGTCAATAGTTAAAGCCGCCAGCCAATCGGAGGCTGGCAGCTGACGTCAGCGCGCACGTCGCCGGCGTATGACGTCATTGTCATTCGCCGGCAAGTGCGCGCTTGAAACGTCGGGACTCAGGACATATCAACGCCGCGGGAGAGCCGCAGCCAGGTTAGAAGAACTTTTTTTTTTTTTAAATTTATTTATTGAAATCGGCAATGTGGGCAGGATGGAATCACTGGGGGGCTGGATGGAATCGCTTGGGGGGGCTGCATGGTGTTGTGTCGACCCGCCACCACAATTGTGGGTTACCAGGGCAATGGGGTACTCAGAGCCGAGCCCATGGAAGTCTATGGGGATGTCACAGGTAGCGGTGGCTCGGTCTGTGGCCCTGGCGGTCTGGCGTATGTTGGGGGGGTATATTTACAGGGGATAGATATATTTACAGTTCGTGACGCCACCTGTAGTCTCTGGTAATTTGTACCAGCGCTGCTGTAGATCTCTGAGGGGATGGTGAGGCAGCTAGATGTCAGGTCCCCTACAGGTGGGACTCTTCCCTCAGGTCGATGGTTATGGTGGGGTTGTGCAGGCATGCAATTAAATAACACAGTCTCACACATCAGCGTCTTTCCATACCTTTTTACTTGCAAGATGGTTAGGCAGGTCCCAGGGAGGCTGATCCAATGGAGGATGTGTTTTGAGGTAGCAGCTGGACAAGTTAGGGGCCTCCTTTACTTTCACAAAGATGAGTCCAACCAGCATAAAGCATAGTTCCCTCTATAAACTCCAGCTATTTCCAAGCTGTACTGCCCGGTCAGTTTTGTGGTCGGAGCCTTCCTGTGATGAAACTAGGTTCTTCTATGCTTGGCCTAGCTCAAAGTTCCTATTCCACCTGACCCCAGTTACGTACCGACACTCCAAGGGCTGCTTTCTGTTACCTAAGGTCCAGTAAGCCTCTGGTTCTTCTACCACCATGCGTGAAGCTATAGTGGTGCTTCGGTCCCCAGTGACCGGTGACAACGTGCAGGACTTCTCCAATCCTATAGCACTCAGAATTCCTACCACTGTGCCTTTCGCCTTGTCCGCGCTTGTAGCATAAGCATTCCTCACTTCAAAGGTTATAAAAGTCAGTCCCTTTCTTAACTTCTTTCTTGAGCTTGTTGCCAGAATCTCAGTAATCTTCTAGGCAGGAGCACGTCTCTGAACCTTCACTGTCTTGGGACAGGAGACTGAAGTATATCTGCAACTCACTCCCTCTTCTCAATAGATGTCTCAGTCCGTCTATCAGTGGGGCACTGTCATGGGTGCATCGCCATGAGGATCGTCGCGATTGCACATTCTGACTTCTCACAGCTGAGCTGCTGTTTCTTTGTTTTTTGGTAATGAGAGAGTTAATTTTTCCTAGCTCTTTGCTAAGGCTAGGTGCAGCCTCGCCCGGCTGCTTTTGATTATGTTCTAATTAGTTTCCTTTATGTTTCTGCCAGTCTGGGTGTTGGACGCCGGTGAAAGCATTCATGTAGTTTAGCAGACTGGATCGGTTCTGAGAATATTTAAGCTAAGAGCTCCTTAGTTGTTTTTACTCTTACAGCTTATAGTTTTTCTCTGAGACCTTAGGTGTTCCTACTGTGTGTGAGTGTTGTATGTAAGACTTTATTTACTTTATTTCTTGTCTTTGTTGTTTGTCTTTCTGTTCATTAACCGTTACCTGTTCATTCCCTTTGGTGGTATTCAGGGTCCTTCTTAGGACTAGAATACAGTTGGCAGGGATTGATAGGAGACAGGGTTTACGCTGGTGGCCTGGACCTCTGTACCTTTAACAGTACCTCCAGGTTGAGGGATTAGTTAGGACCCCAGTTTAGGGTCAGCTTAGACCCCGGTCACCCTCTAGCCGGAGACAGCGTATAACGGATTCCGTTTTGACCCTCTGGACATTCTGTCAGGTAAATCTATGTTATCATATATCTATGCGCATGTTATATAGTATGTTGCCCTTTTGATATAGATTACTGACATCACATATATATATCTGCTATACAGCGTGACATTTTCACCGGCCAAACTAAAGATTCTCCCCAGCTGTCATGGATCCAGTAGCCCAGCTGGCCCGGCAGTTGCAGGGGTTGTCCATGGAATTTGCAGACATTAAGTCCAAGGTTTTGTCCCTCCCGGAGCAAACCAGATCTGAACCTAAGGTTGCTCTCCCGGACAGGTTCACTGGTGGGCGGGACAAATTTTTTACTTTCCGGGAGGCATGTAAATTGTACTTTCGGCTGCGGCCTCGGTCATCTGGGAGTGAAGAGCAGAGGGTGGGAATTGTTATCTCGCTCTTACAAGGGGACCCTCAATCTTGGGCGTTCTCATTCCTCCAGGCTCCCCAGATCTCCAGTCAGTGGATCGATTTTTTACTGCCCTGGGTCTGGTATATGATGATCCGGATCGAGTCTCCCTTGCTGAAACAAGGTTACGTAAAATACGGCAAGGAAATCGTCCAGCGGAGGAATATTCTTCTGAGTTCCGTAGATGGGCAACAGATACTCAGTGGAATGACCCAGCTCTTAGGAGCCAGTTTTGTCAAGGGTTGTCTGACAAATTAAAAGATGTGTTGGCTCAGTATGATTCTCCTCCATCACTGGAGGCTGCTATGGCCCTCGCTATTCGCATTGATAGACGACTTCGGGGAAGACGCGAGGTAACTCCGCCCCCCATGATGACTCCACCTACTACTAAAGTCCCTTATACTGAGGTTCCCCTGGTCTGTTCTGAGGAACCCATGCAGTTGGGAGGGACATCATTTTGTAGGAGGGAATCGGCGGTGCGCCGCAAGACTAGAAGGTGCTTCTTTTGCGGGAGAGAGGGACATTTTGTTGGGGGGTGTCCATCCCGGACCTCTTTGAGCCAAGGAGTTAACCTGGGAGTGTGTATTTCGTCCCCAAATCCCTCTCAGTTTCTCGTGCCTGCGGAGGTGGTGATTGGTACTAGAACTGAGAGGATTTCTGTTTTTCTTGATAGTGGGTCCGGGGCTAATTTGGTGGACGCTCGGTTTGCCCAGGTGCATGGTATGCAACTGAGTGTATTGGCCAAACCGGTCCCTATACTCTCTATTGATTCTAGACCTCTTGGTCAAGGTAGCTTGGTACAAGCTGTTCATAACATAGATCTTCGAGTAGGGGCAATACATAAAGAGCAATTGTCTTGTTATGTGTTGGAGGGTCTACCTACTCCTATTGTGTTGGGACTTCCTTGGTTGGCTAAACATAACCAGTGATTGATTGGCAATCCAGAAAGATAAGCCAGTGGGGTGAATTTTGCAAGAATAACTGCATGAGCACGGTCATCGGTGCGGTTGTGCCTAGGACTTTGCCTCCTTTTCTGGAGGACTTTGGGGAGATGTTCTCAGAGGAGGGGTGTAAAGAGTTTCCTCCTCATCGCGCATATGACTGCTCAATAAAGTTGCTTCCTGATGCCTTATCTCGTACTTTCCCAAGGGCAGGGAAGACGGATGATCCGGTTCCTATTCCTCAGGAGGGAGTTGTAGTGTCAGCTGTATGCTCTGAGCTTGAGGGGGAGGTATTGGGGGCTCAGGGGGACGCCCCTGTGGGACTTCCAGGGAGACTGATAGTTCCAGATCGCTTAAGACTGAAGGTTACGGGGAACCGTTACAAACGGATGGCTGATAGGAGGAGAGTTTCTGGTCTAGATCTGAAGGTGAACGATCTGGTTTGGTTGTCTACCAGGAATATAAAACGTAAAGTTTCCTCCTGGAGGGTGGGTCCCAGATTCATCGGGCCGTACAGGATCAGTTCCATAATTAATCCTGTGGCATTTCGTCTGGACCTCCCTCCTACGTTTAAAAATCATAATGTGTTTCACAAGTCATTACTTAAAAAGTATGTGGCACCAGTCATACCGTCACCTCTACCTCCTTCAGTGGTGGTCAATGATAACGTGGAAATTCATGGGTCGAAAATCATTGACTCACGTCTCAGTCGCCGATCCCTTCAGTACTTAGTTCAGTGGAGGGGGTATGGTCCTGAGGAGGGGACGTGGGTCCCTGCGTCTGATGTTGACGCAGATCGATTGATTCGGACCTTTCACACAACTCACCCGGACAGACCTGGTCATGAGGGTCCGGAGGCCCTCGTAGAAGGGGGGGTACTGTCATGGGTGCATCGCCATGAGGATCGTCGCGATTGCACATTCTGACTTCTCACAGCTGAGCTGCTGTTTCTTTGTTTTTTGGTAATGAGAGAGTTAATTTTTCCTAGATCTTTGCTAAGGCTAGGTGCAGCCTCGCCCGGCTGCTTTTGATTATGTTCTAATTAGTTTCCTTTATGTTTCTGCCAGTCTGGGTGTTGGACGCCGGTGAAAGCATTCATGTAGTTTAGCAGACTGGATCGGTTCTGAGAATATTTAAGCTAAGAGCTCCTTAGTTGTTTTTACTCTTACAGCTTATAGTTTTTCTCTGAGACCTTAGGTGTTCCTACTGTGTGTGAGTGTTGTATGTAAGACTTTATTTACTTTATTTCTTGTCTTTGTTGTTTGTCTTTCTGTTCATTAACCGTTACCTGTTCATTCCCTTTGGTGGTATTCAGGGTCCTTCTTAGGACTAGAATACAGTTGGCAGGGATTGATAGGAGACAGGGTTTACGCTGGTGGTCTGGACCTCTGTACCTTTAACAGTACCTCCAGGTTGAGGGATTAGTTAGGACCCCAGTTTAGGGTCAGCTTAGACCCCGGTCACCCTCTAGCCGGAGACAGCGTATAACGGATTCCGTTTTGACCCTCTGGACATTCTGTCAGGTAAATCTATGTTATCATATATCTATGCGCATGTTATATAGTATGTTGCCCTTTTGATATAGATTACTGACATCACATATATATATCTGCTATACAGCGTGACAGGCACAGCTCTGACCAGGCTGAGGTGATCTGGCTCCCCTCTACTGGACTCCACTTCTCTGAACTGCACACAGATTGCACTCAGCTCTGCTGCTGACTGACTGACTGGACCTCTTCCTCCCTCCTCGTCCAGGCTAGACTCACTGACTGAATCCCTGAATGACTCCTGAATGCTGCATGTGACTAGACTTTATACCTGTGGGCGTGTCTAAGTGTGTGTTGGAATGAATGTTCATTGAGCATTAAACTGCTATCTCTCCACACATCCTCCAGGGTACTGCGTGTGCCTTCACACCAGGGCTACACAGAATCGCTGGGGGGGCTGGATGGAATCGCTGGGGGGCTGGATGGAATCGCTGGGGGTGCTGGATGGAATCGCTGGGGGCAGGATGGAATCGCTGGAGGGCAGGATGGAATCGCTGGGGGGGCAGGATGGAATCGCTGGGGGGCAGGATGGAATCGCTGGGGGGGCTGGATGGAATCACTGGGGGCAGGATGGAATCACTGGGGGGAGCTGGATGGAATCACTCGGGGGGGCTGGATGGAATCGCTGGGGGGGCTGGATGGAATCGCTGGGGGTGCTGGATGGAATCGCTGGGGGCAGGATGGAATCGTGGGGGGCAGGATGGAATCGCTGGGGGGCAGGATGGAATCGCTGGGGGGCAGGATGGAATCGCTGGGGGGGCTGGATGGAATCGCTGGGGGCAGGATGGAATCACTGGGGGGAGCTGGATGGAATCGCTCGGGGGGGGCTGGATGGAATCGCTGGGGGGGGCTGGATGGAATCGCTGGGGGTGCTGGATGGAATCGCTGGGGGCAGGATGGAATCGCTGGGGGGGCAGGATGGAATCGCTGGGGGGCAGGATGGAATCGCTGGGGGGGCTGGATGGAATCGCTGGGGGGCAGATGGAATCGCTGGGGGGGCTGGATGGAATCGCTGGGGGGGCAGGATGGAATCGCTGGGGGGCAGGATGGAATCGCTGGGGGGGCTGGATGGAATCGCTGGGGGGGCAGGATGGAATCGCTGGGGGGCAGGATGGAATCGCTGGGGGGCAGGATGGAGTCGCTGGGGGGGCAGGATGGAATAGCTGGGGGGAAGGATGGAATCGCTGGGGGGCAGGATGGAATCGCTGGGGGGCAGGATGGAATCACTGGGGGGGGCTGGATGGAATCGCTGGGGGGCAGTATGGAGTCGCTGGGGGGGCAGGATGGAATCGCTGGGGGGGCAGGATGGAATCGCTGGGGGGGCAGGATGGAATCGCTGGGGGGGCAGGATGGAATCGCTGGGGGGGCGGGATGGAATTGCTGGGGGGCAGGATGGAATCACTGGGGGGGCAGGATGGAATCACTGGGGGGGCAGGATGGAGTCACTGGGGGGGCAGGATGGAGTCACTGGGGGGCATGATGGAGTCACTGGGGGAGGATGGAGTCACTGGGTGGCAGGATGGAGTCACTGGGGGGCAGGATGGAATCACTGGGGGGCAGGATGGAATCACTGGCAGTCAGGATGGAGTCACTGGGGGGCAGGATGGAATCACTGGGGGGCAGGATGGAATCGCTGGGGCTGGATGGAGTCGCTGGGGCAGGATGGAGTCACTGGGGCAGGATGGAGTCACGGGGGGCTGGTTGGAGTCAAGGGGGGCAGGATGGAGTCATGGGGGGCAGGATGGAGTCACTGGGGCAGGATGGAGTCACTGGGGCTGGATGGAGTCACGGGGGGCAGGATGGAGTCAAGGGGGCAGGATGGAGTCATGGGGGGCAGGATGGAGTCACTGGGGCAGGATGGAATCACTGGGGCAGGATGGAATCGCTGGGGGGCAGGATGGAATCACTGGGGGGGGCTGGATGGAATCGCTGGGGGGCAGTATGGAGTCGCTGGGGGGGCAGGATGGAATCGCTGGGGGGCAGGATGGAATCGCTGGGGGGGGCGGGATGGAATTGCTGGGGGCAGGATGGAATCACTGGGGGGGCAGGATGGAATCACTGGGGGGGCAGGATGGAGTCACTGGGGGGGCAGGATGGAGTCACTGGGGGGCATGATGGAGTCACTGGGGGGAGGATGGAGTCACTGGGTGGCAGGATGGAGTCACTGGGGGGCAGGATGGAATCACTGGGGGGCAGGATGGAATCACTGGCAGTCAGGATGGAGTCACTGGGGGGGCAGGATGGAATCACTGGGGGGCAGGATGGAATCGCTGGGGCTGGATGGAGTCGCTGGGGCAGGATGGAGTCACTGGGGCAGGATGGAGTCACGGGGGGCTGGATGGAGTCAAGGGGGGCAGGATGGAGTCATGGGGGCAGGATGGAGTCACTGGGGCAGGATGGAGTCACTGGGGCTGGATGGAGTCACGGGGGCAGGATGGAGTCAAGGGGGGCAGGATGGAGTCATGGGGGGCAGGATGGAGTCACTGGGGCAGGATGGAATCACTGGGGCAGGATGGAATCACTGGGGCAGGATGGAGTCACTGGGGCGGCAGGATGGAATCCCTGGGGCTGGATGGAGTCACTGGGGCTGGATGGAGTCACTGGGGCTGGATGGAATCGCTGGGGGGCAGGATGGAATCGCTGGGAGGCAGGATGGAATTGCTGGGGGGCTGGATGGAATCTCTGGGAGGGCAGGATGGAATCGCTGGGGGGCAGGATGGAATCGCCAGGGGGCAGGATGGAATCGCCGGGGGGCAGGATGGAGTCGCTGGGGGGCAGGATGGAATCGCTGGGGGCAGGATGGAATCGCTGGGGGGGCAGGATGGAATCGCTGGGGGCAGGATGGAATCGCTGGGGGCTGGATGGAATCGCTGGGGGGCAGTATGGAGTCGCTGGGGGGCAGGATGGAGTCGCTGGGGGGGCATGATGGAGTCACTGGGGGGGAGAATGGAGTCACTGGGGGGCAGGATGGAATCGCTGGGGGGGCAGGATGGAATCGCTGGGGGGCAGGATGGAATAGCTGGGGGGCAGGATGGAATCACTGGGGGGCAGGATGGTGTAAGGTTCTTTGTCTCTGTTGACATGTTCCTTGAAACTCAGTTTTCCGTCGGCCATTTTGCTTTCTGTCTTTCTGCAGCTCTTGCCCTCAGTTAATATGGAGTTTCCAGTTTTCATGTTCCCGCCCTGATTCTTCCCTCTTGCTTCTTAAGCAGCCTCAGCTGAACAATCAGTGCTCCTGAATCAAGCCTCAGTCAGTCTGTGACCTGACTCCTGGAAGCCTTGGACTTGTACTCCAGCTATTCCCTACTGAGGAACCTTGGAACACTTTTGGACTCTGGAAACCTGCTGTTTGGTGAATCCATGTTTGCAGAGGAATTACGGTACAGAGAAGAGATCCTGAACCTGCTTTGGAGATTTATTGTAGTGCTTGAAGTTACTCTGGCCTGCTGTGTCTCCTGTCGCTGTTCCTGCAAACTGTGTGAACTTTTCAGCATGCTTGTATGAAGTAATACAAGTCATTTCATTTCAACCTATGTCTCCTGTGTTTTCCTCGCACCCAAGCACAAGACGCTATAGGAACTGTACACTATACATGACAGATGGAGTCACTGGGGGGCAGGATGGAGTCGCTGGGGGGGCATGATGGAGTCACTGGGGGGGAGAATGGAGTCACTGGGGGGCAGGATGGAGTTCCTGGGGGGCAGGATGGAATCACTGGGGGGCAGGATGGAGTCACTGGGGGCAGGATGGAGTCGCTGGGGGGGCATGATGGAGTCACTGGGGGAGAATGGAGTCACTGGGGGCAGGATGGAGTCACTGGGGGGCAGGATGGAATCACTGGGGGGCAGGATGGAATCACTGGGGGGCAGGATGGAGTCACTGGGGGGGCAGGATGGAATCACTGGGGGGCAGGATGGAGTCACTGGGGGGGCAGGATGGTGTTACTGGGGGGGCAGGATGGAATCACTGGGGGGGCTGGATGGAGTCGCTGGGGCTGGATGGAGTCACTGGGGCAGGATGGAGTCACTGGGGTAGGATGGAGTCACTGGGGCTGGATGGAGTCACGGGGGGCAGGATGGAGTCAAGGGGGGCAGGATGGAGTCATGGGGGGCAGGATGGAGTCACTGGGGCAGGATGGAGTCACTGGGGCTGGATGGAGTCACGGGGCAGGATGGAGTCAAGGGGGACAGGATGGAGTCATGGGGGGCAGGATGGAGTTACTGGGGCAGGATGGAATCACTGGGGCAGGATGGAGTCACTGGGGCGTCAGGATGGAATCCCTGGGGCTGGATGGAGTCACTGGGGCTGGATGGAGTCACTGGGGCTGGTTGGAGTCACAGGGGCAGGATAGAGTCACGGGGGGCAGGATGGAGTCACTGGGGTGGCAGGATGGAATCACTGGGGCAGGATGGAGTCACGAGGGAGGCAGGATGGAGTCACTGGGGCAGGATGCAATCACTGGGGCAGGATGGAGTCACTGGGGCTGGATGGAGTCACAAGGGGGCTGGATGGAATGACGGGGGCAGGATGGAGTCACTGGGGCTGGATGGAGTCACGGGGGCAGGATTGGAGACACGGTGCAGGATGGCGTCACTGGGGCAGGATGGCATCACTGGGGCTGGATGGAGTCACGGGGGGCAGGATGGAGTCATGGGGGCAGGATGGAGTCAAGGGGGGCAGGATGGAGTCATGGGGGGGCAGGATGGAGTCACTGGGGCAGGATGGAATCACTGCGGCAGGATGGAGTCACTGGGGTGGCAGGATGGAATCCCTGGGGCTGGATGGAGTCACTGGGGCTGGATGGAGTCACTGGGGCTGGATGGAGTCACAGGGGCAGGATGGAGTCACGGGGGGCAGGATAGAGTCACTGGGGCGGCAGGATGGAATCACTGGGGCAGGATGGAGTCACGAGGGAGGCAGAATGGAGTCACTGGGGCAGGATGGAATCACTGGGGCTGGATGGAGTCACAGGGGGCTGGATGGAATGACGGGGGCAGGATGGAGTCACTGGGGCTGGATGGAGTCACGGGGGCAGGATTGGAGACATGGGCAGAATTGGAGACATGGTGCAGGATGGAGACAGATGGGGCAGGATGGAGACAGATGGGGCAGGATCATAGGGCAAGATGGAGACAGATGGTGCAGGAATCAGGATCCTGGGGTAGGATGGATATGATTGGGCAGGATCATGGGACAGATGGGGCAGGATCATGGGACAAATGGCCTTGGGCAGGATGGAGATAGATGGGGCAGGATCATGGGCAAGATGGAGACAGATGGGGCAGGATCATGGGACATATGGGGCAGGATCATCGGACAAATGGCCTGGGGCAGGATGGAGATAGATGGGGCAGGATCATGGGCAAGATGGAGACAGATAGGACAAGATGAAGACAGATGGTGCAGGATCATGGGGCAGGATGGATACGATGGGGACAGATGGGGCAGGATCATGGGGCAGGATGGATACGATGGGGACAGATGGGGCAGGATCATGGGACAGATGGAGCAGGATCATTGGGCAAGATGGAGACAGACGGTGCAGGATCATGGGGCAGGATGGATACGATGGGGACAGATAGGGCAGGATCATGGGGCAGGATGGATACGATGGGGACAGATGGGGCAGGATCATGGGACAGATGGTCTGGGGCAGAATCATGGGGCAGGATGGAGACAGATGGTGCAAGATCATGGGGCAGGATGGATACGATGGGGACAGATGGGGCAGGATCATGGGACAGATGGTCTGGGGCAGGATTATGAGGCAGGATGGAGACAGATGGTGCAGGATCATGGGGCTGGATGGATACAATGGGGACAGATGGGACAGGATCATGGGGCAGGATGGGACATCACATGGTGGCAGGATAGGAGAACATATGGCTGGAGCCAGAAATGAGACACACAGGGGCCAGGATGGGAGATATTATTACAATAGGGTCTAATTTAGGGATATTATTACTGCAGTGATGTATTTATTTTATTTTTTGAGGATACTGTTATAAATGGGAGGGCGGTCCTGTTACTGTGCAGAGCAACACTGTTGACTTTTTTTTCTTCATCTGGTGTAGTTTACAATTTGGGAAAAAAATAAGTAATGTGTTCTGCAAGCGGTTCTCTAGATAACTGTGTTATTTCCTGCAGAGATGAGCCCTGGCTGGAAGAAGTGATGGCTGTTGTGAATGGACTTGAAATGAGTTCTGAGCAGAGGCTCCCTCTGGTGGTTACAAGCGGTACTGGACTGTCCAGTGAAGATTGTGAGGATTGGGAATCAGGTGTTACTGACTGGTCTTATATAAGGGAGTCGCCTTCCCATCAGGGTTGCCGGTGATCAATTGTTCTGGTCTCAATCCTTGATTCCTGTTTCCTTTGTAGCCTGCTGTGTCGTGTCTGCATCTCCTGCTAACAGATAAGACATTTTCTTCTTTTTGTTTTTGTGCTTGATTTTTGCATTTTGTCCTGCACTTCTGTGGGGGCCTTCAGGGTCCCCTCCGGGGGCTTTTGCCCTCTCAGTTTAGTTCAGCCACTGATGTTTGTACATTTGCTTTTTCCAGTTTTTTCAGTGGCTGCTGTTTTGATTTTGTTACACCAGAGAACTAATTTAGGTGGTAGAGGTCGTGTGATCTCAGGTGTTTTTTTTTAAATTAGTAGAGTTGGTGCTTTTCAGGGTTTTTTGGGATTGCAGTAAGTGCCCTTCCTATCCTTTTCTATTTAGGTAGTTTGGGCCCCAACGTTTGCTCATACTATTTTCTGTCTGTGTCAGTATTTCTTCTTGTCTAACCGCCATTACATGTTTGGGGGCTTTCTATGTTCTTTGGGGATCTGCTCCGGGGCAGATAGCTTTCCTCTTTCTATCTTTAGGTGTAGTTAGTTTCTCAGGCTGTGACGAGGCGTCTAGGACCAACGTAGGAACGCTCCACGGCTGCCTCTAGTTGTGGTGGTTAGTCAGGGTACTGCAATCTCATAGATTCCAACTGCTCTGGTGTATTGCCTTTTTTACCTGCACTCCTCAGCTACTGAAACATAACAGTATCACCGGCCCAATAAATTGAAAATTGTATAGTACTCACAGAAGGGAAAAATATTGTGAAAGAAAAAAGGTTGTCAGAGTTGTCAGAGATATTTTTCTGTTTGTTGCATTTTTTTTTTTTCCCTCTGTATCTCTGGGTGCTGGGGAGGATTTTTTCTCTCAATGGAGTTTGCACAGTTGTCTGGCCGTGTGGATCAGCTTGCCACTGAGGTTCGGAGTATTGCTACCTATCTTGCTAGGTTGCCTGTTGTGGAACCTAGGATTCCCATGCCAGATTTGTTTTTGGGGGATCGAGCCAAGTTTCTGAATTTCAAAAATAATTGTAAATTGTTTTTTGCCTTAAAATCTAAGTCCTCAGGGAATGCAGCGCAGCAGGTTCAAATTGTCATCTCTCTCCTGCGCGGCGATCCTCAGGATTGGGCTTTTTCCCTGACACCCGGGGATCCTGTTTTGAGTGATGTTGATGCATTTTTTCAGGCCTTGGGGTTATTGTACGGTGAGCCTAATGTCACTGATCAAGCTGAAAAAGCCTTGTTGGCATTAAATCAGGGGCTTGATGACGCTGAGTTATACTGTCAGAGATTCCGTAGGTGGGCAGTCCTGACCAAATGGAATGACGACGCTTTGGCAGCCCTTTTTCGGAAGGGTCTGTCAGATAATGTAAAGGATGTTATGGTGGGATTCCCTGTCCCCTCTGGTCTCAATGATTCTATGTCATTAGTGATTCAAATTGACAGACGTTTGCGTGAGCGGAGAAGTATGCGTGGAATAGTGTTGCCTTGTGAACCTGCTTCTGAATCCATGCAGTGTGATAGAGTGGTTTCTGGGGCACAGCGTCATGAGTTTCGAAAGCGCAATGGGTTATGTTTCTACTGTGGTGATGCCTCTCATGCTATTTCAGTCTGCCCTAAGCGGGGAAGACATTTTGCACGCTCAGTTGTCTTGGGTAGTGTTCAGACTAAGTTTTTATTAACTGTTACTCTGATATGCTCTCTGTCCTCATTTTCTGCTCAGGCTTTCGTTGATTCGGGAGCAGCTATTAACCTGATGGATTTTGATTTTGCTAAACGTTGTGGGTTTCCCTTGATACCCCTACAGAAGTCTATTCCCCTACTGGGGATCGATTCTACCCCTTTGGCTGAGAATAAACCTCAGTTCTCTACTCAGGTGATAATGAGGGTTGAACCTGATCATCAGGAGAGCTGCAAATTTTTGGTTCTGTATAATCTGCATGACATTATCGTGCTGGGTTTCCCTTGGTTACAGTCTCATAATCCTGTTTTGGATTGGAAATCTGTGTCTGTAACCAGTTGGGGCTGCCAATGTGTTAATACCAACACTCCTGTTTTTTCTGCCTCCCCCCAGGCTCAGGATGTTCCTGACTTTTTGATTGATTTTTCTGATGTGTTTAGCGAAAGTAAATCTGCATCCTTGCCTCCCCATAGGAGTTATGACTGCGCTATTGAATTAGTGCCTGGTGGTAAATTCCCTAAAGGTCGCCTTTTTAACTTGTCTGTACCTGAACATGACGCTATGCGGTCTTATATCAAGGAGTCATTGGAGAAGGGTCATATCAGACCATCCTCTTCACCCTTAGGTGCCGGTTTTTTCTTTGTGGCCAAAAAGGATGGTTCATTAAGGCCATGTATTGATTATCGTCTTTTGAACAATATTACTGTGAAATATCAATACCCGTTACCCTTGATTTCTGACCTGTTTTCCAGGGTGAAAAACACTACTTGGTTTACCAAGCTTGACTTCAGGGGGGCATATAACCTTATTCGCATTAAGCACGGGGATGAATGGAAGACGGCATTTAATACCCCTGAGGGGCATTTTGAGTACCTTGTGATGCCCTTTGGGCTCACTAATGCTCCTTCTGTCTTCCAGTCCTTCATGAATGACATTTTCAGGGATTTTGTGGATAAATTTCTGATTGTTTATTTGGATGATATCTTGATTTTTTCCAATGACTGGGACTCTCATGTGAAACATGTTCGAACTGTATTCCAGATTTTGAGAGAGAATGCTCTGTATGTGAAGGGATCAAAGTGTCTTTTTGGCGTACAGAGGATCTCATTTTTGGGATTCATTTTGTCCCATCTGTTATTGAAATGGACCCGGTCAAGGTTCAGGCCATCTGTGATTGGGTCCAACCTACTTCATTAAAGGCTCTTCAAAGATTTTTGGGTTTTGCCAATTTTTATCGTAAATTTATTGGTAATTTCTCGGTTATTGTTAAACCATTAACTGATTTGACCAAAAAGGGTTCTGATGTGGTGAATTGGCCTCCTGAGGCAGTCTCTGCATTTCAGGAACTTAAGCAGAGATTCACTTCTGCTCCTGTTCTACGGCAGCCTGATGTTTCTCTGCCATTTCAGGTGGAGGTTGATGCCTCTGAAATTGGGGCAGGTGCCGTTTTGTCCCAAAGAGATCCAGAGACCTCTAAAAGTAACCCTTGTGCCTTTTTCTCTCGAAAATTTTCTCTTACTGAACGTAATTATGACGTGGGTAATCGGGAGTTATTGGCCATGAAATAGGCTTTTGAAGAGTGGAGACATTGGCTGGAGGGAGCCAAACATCAGGTGGTGGTCCTTACGGACCATAAGAATCTGGTTTATCTGGAATCTGCCAAGCGACTTAATCCTAGACAGGCCAGGTGGGCCTTGTTTTTCACACGTTTTAATTTTGTGGTTTCCTTTCTTCCTGGCACTAAGAATGTTAAGGCGGATGCCCTCTCGAGGAGTTTCCTTGCGGACTCTCCTGAGTTATCTGATCCTTCTGTTATTTTGAAAGAAGGTGTAGTTCTTTCCGCCATCTCGCCCAATTTGAGACTGGCTCTGGAGGGGTGTCAGGAGGATAGGCCCGAGCGCTGCCCTGTTGGGAAATTGTTTGTCCCGGACCAGTGGAAAAAGAGTGTGATGTCTGAGATTCATTGTTCCGCGTTGGCCGGTCATCTCGGAATTTTTGGTACCAGAGACTTGGTTAGTCGGTCCTTTTGGTGGCCTACCTTGTCTCGTGATGTCAGGGAATTTGTGCAGTCCTGCGGGACTTGCTCTCGCTCCAAGCCTTGCTCTCGCTCTAGTGGTTTGTTGATGCCATTGCCTGTGCCCAAGAGACCATGGACCCATATCTCTATGGATTTCATTTCCGACCTCCCTGTTTCTCAGAGAATGACCGTCATCTGGGTGATTTGTGATAGGTTTTCCAAGATGATACATCTTGTGCCATTACCTAAGTTGCCTTCCTCCTCTGAATTGGTGCCTTTGTTCCTTCAGCACGTGGTTCGTTTACACGGCATTCCTGAGAACATTGTGTCTGACAGAGGAGTCCAGTTTGTTTCCAGATTTTGGAGGACCTTTTGTTCTAAACTTGGTGTTCAATTGTCTTTCTCCTCGGCGTTTCATCCTCAGACCAATGGTCAAACTGAGAGAACAAACCAGACATTGGAGACTTATCTAAGATGCTTTGTGTATGCTGATCAGGATGACTGGGTATCTTTTTTGCCTTTGGCTGAGTTTGCTCTTAATAATAGGGCTAGCTCTGCCACTTTGATGTCTCCATTTTTCTGTAATTCTGGGTTTCACCCTCGATTTTCTTCAGGACAGACGGAGGCTTCTGTCTGTCCAGGTGTTGACTCTGTTGTGGAGCGTATGCAACAGATTTGGGACCAGGTAGTGGAGAGGTTGTCCCTCTCTCAGGAGAAGGCCCAGCGGTTTGCTAACCGGCATAGGACTGATGGTCCTCGGTTTAAAGTGGGGGACTTGGTCTGGTTGTCCTCAAAAAATATTCCTATGAGAGTGGCATCTCCTAAATTTAAGCCTAGGTTCATTGGACCTTATAAGATCATGGAGATTCTTAATCCTGTTTCTTTTCGTTTGCTTCTTCCAGGGACATTTAAGATCCATAACGTGTTCCACAAGTCCTTGTTGAAGAGGTTTGTTGAGCCAGTGGTTCCTACTGCTTTGCCTCCTGACCCTGTTCTGGTTGAGGGCAATATGGAGTTTGTGGTTGAGAAAATATTGAATTATCGTTTTTCTAGACGGAAACTCCAGTATTTGGTTAAGTGGAGAGGTTATGGTCAGGAAGACAATTCTTGGGTGTTTGCTTCGGACATCCATGCTAGGAGACTCATCCGTGCGTATCATAGAACTCATCCTGACCGACCTGGTTGCTCAAGTGAGGGTTCGGTGACCCCTCCTCAAGGGGGGGTACTGTTGTGAATGGACTTGAAATGAGTTCTGAGCAGAGGCTCCCTCTGGTGGTTACAAGCGGTACTGGACTGTCCAGTGAAGATTGTGAGGATTGGGAATCAGGTGTTACTGACTGGTCTTATATAAGGGAGTCGCCTTCCCATCAGGGTTGCCGGTGATCAATTGTTCTGGTCTCAATCCTTGATTCCTGTTTCCTTTGTAGCCTGCTGTGTCGTGTCTGCATCTCCTGCTAACAGATAAGACATTTTCTTCTTTTTGTTTTTGTGCTTGATTTTTGCATTTTGTCCTGCACTTCTGTGGGGGCCTTCAGGGTCCCCTCCGGGGGCTTTTGCCCTCTCAGTTTAGTTCAGCCACTGATGTTTGTACATTTGCTTTTTCCAGTTTTTTCAGTGGCTGCTGTTTTGATTTTGTTACACCAGAGAACTAATTTAGGTGGTAGAGGTCGTGTGATCTCAGGTGTTTTTTTGAAATTAGTAGAGTTGGTGCTTTTCAGGGTTTTTTGGGATTGCAGTAAGTGCCCTTCCTATCCTTTTCTATTTAGGTAGTTTGGGCCCCAACGTTTGCTCATACTATTTTCTGTCTGTGTCAGTATTTCTTCTTGTCTAACCGCCATTACATGTTTGGGGGCTTTCTATGTTCTTTGGGGATCTGCTCCGGGGCAGATAGCTTTCCTCTTTCTATCTTTAGGTGTAGTTAGTTTCTCAGGCTGTGACGAGGCGTCTAGGACCAACGTAGAAACGCTCCACGGCTGCCTCTAGTTGTGATGGTTAGTCAGGGTACTGCAATCTCATAGATTCCAACTGCTCTGGTGTATTGCCTTTTTTACCTGCACTCCTCAGCTATCGAAACATAACAGATGGCGGTCTGTGCTGGATGAAGATTAAAAGCAAAGATGAAAGACTTCACCTAGAGACGTCACTGGTGAGTCAGTGTGTTAACTATACACTGACACTATACACTGTATACTATATACAGCGGTCCTGTGTACAATGTCACCAGTGATCACTGTATTACCTTTACATTATACACTATATACAGAGCTCCTGTGTATAATGTCACTGGTGATCACTATTACTTGTACACAGACACTGCATCAGTATTGTAGTGTTCAGTCACTATGTGGTGGTAATATGTTGTCCGTCCATGGTGTGGCCGTATTTGCTCCTTGTATGTGCTATGTGGTCACTATGTGGTGGTAATATGTGGTCTGGTCATGGTGTGGTGGTATTTTTTCCTTGTATGTGATATTATTGGTCACCATATGGTAGTAATATGTGGTCTGGACATGGTGTGGTGGTATTTGTTCCTTGTATGTGATATTATTGGTCACCATATGGTGGTAATATGTGGTCTGGACATGGTGTGGTGGTATTTGTTCCTTGTATGTGCTATTATTTGGTCACTATGTGCTGGTAATATGGTGTCTAGTCATGGTGCGGTGGTATTTGTCCACTGTATGTGATATTATTGGTCATTTTAAAAATTGAAAAATAAATAAAAATATACCTAAATTGTATTGGATATTTGAACAAATGTTTAATGGGTTAGAGTAGAGTAGGGCCCGGCCAAAAGAGTCTACCTTGTTGTGGTGGTGGCTTAAAAAATCTTTTGACTGTGGATAGTTCAAGGGGTGGAAGCGGGGCTGGGGTGGAGCCTGGGTGGAGTCTCAAGGGGGCCCCAAAAAGTTTGCCAGTATGGGGCCCGAAATTCCTAGTGGCAGCCCTGTGTCCAGCTCAGAGAAAAGGCAGGCCATTTCCATGCACCTGGTGCAAAAGACTGAAAAAATCCTGACGATCTGAACTGGGATACGGACTGGTGTGTACACAACATGTAAGTGCACGTTCACGCTGGCCACGGAACAGAAAAAAAAGCATATATGAGGCTTTCCAGTTACGGTCTGGAGACCCTTGGCCAGTCCATGCATCACGGTCTGTACAAACTGTCACATTTCTGGTTGAGCTTTAAAGGGAATCTGTCACCCCAATTTTGCCATATCAACTAAAGATATGGCTGAATAGTGCGTCCCATAACAAAGCTATCGGATTTTACCTTATATCATGAAACCCCCGTTTTCATATCAAAATACCTTAGTAAAGTTCATATTTGGTGCTGTCAATCAGGGCGGTCAGGTCAGGAGGGCGGCGTTTTCTATGTCCTCCCCCCGCTCCTCGGCATCACTTGTGTAGGGCCGTCTGTGAATCCCACAGACGGCGTTCGGCTTCCCGCAATTGCGCATTTCAAATTCGGCCCGCGCATGCGCAGTGTGCTTTGCCCAACAATGTGCAAAGCATAAAATCATTACAGCGCATGCGCTACTCTTTCCTTGCCCCGGAAATGACTGCTTGCCTCGGACGACTTCCGGGGCAAGGAAAGAGTAGCGAATGCGCTGTAATGATTTTATGCTTTGCCCACTGTTGGGCAAAGCACACTGCGCATGCGCGGGGCCGAATTTGAAATGCGTAATTGTGGGAAGCTGAACGCCGTCTGTGGGATTCACAGACGGCCCTATGCAAGTGATGCCGAGGAGCGGGGGGGGGGGGAATACGGGGGTATCATGATATAAGGTAAATACCGGTGGCTTTGTTATGGGACGCACTATTCAGCTATATCTTTAGTTGATATGGCAAAGTTGGGGTGACAGATTCCCTTTAAGGGTGTGAGCAGAGAGAGCTGACATGGCCCGGAGCTGCCTAGTCTATATCATGAGCAGCAGAAACATCAGCTATGTGAAGCACTTAGACAATTAAAATAGATATAAAAAAAATCAGTGCAAATGTGTCCATAGAAATTAAATAAATATAATATATAGAAAGTTTTTATTTAAATCCTGTAAAACTAGTTGATATATGTGTACATTTCTGAAAGAAAAAAAAAGACTTCAACTTGGGAATTTTTCCTCGAATAAAAATTTTTTTCTAGTCCATTTTTATTTTGGATTTTCTTAGCACTTCTGAGATTTTTTAGCCCAAAAGTCAGCCCATATGTGCCGGAGCTCTTCTCCGCCATAATGGTGCACTATGACTACTTTCCTAAATTTGCAGCGGTCATAATCAAATTTGTCGATGCTAAATGCACCTCTAGGGGGTACAGAAGGTGGAATGTGGAGCTCATACAAACAAATTCCCAGAAAGGCATCCTCCATGGGGATGACTCTAATTTCTTGGGCCACATCATAGATTTTTGTTGCCATGTCAGCTGAAAAGACATATCCAGGACCCGAGCAATAGGGTGGGTAGGTGTCATTTGGATAGATTTCCTTTGGTATGTACCATTTTGAAGCCTTGTTCCTGAATGGTCTAGCGTTTAGAACTAGGTCTCCAGTGAAGTAGTTTGCACGAACTGGTAAGTTTGGATAAAGAACGTTATGAATCAAGTAGTCTACATTAAGAAACATGTCGTTGTCTACCTTCATGACATAACTGGCAGAAGGACAGAATTTGGTCACCCACTCCATACCCATTAAGGTTTTTAATGTCAAGTTGTAATAGGTGTCCATGAAGTCTTGTTGTACGATGTCTCCAAAGGTCACACTTTCCTCCTCTAACAAATCCTGGACTTGCTCTGGAACAATCTGGGGTAGACCCACCAGAAAAATCCTGACCACCTCAACTCATAA
>JARQOD010000004.1:545666900-545772769 GCA_033576555.1 Oophaga sylvatica | reverse complement strand
TATAGATGAGGCTGCATAGCCACAGATGGTGAATGGCGATGTAATACTGTACCTCAATAAAGTGTGCGTCACTACTACATAATTTTTTTTATATAGCTTTAAAAACAGGGTACGTGCATGTATGCTTGCGCCTTTGTTTGGACGCACAGACTGCCTTCCTGCTGTGACGCGTTGGGTAGTGAACAGTTGTGTGCAGTGTTCACTGTAGTCTGAGGTTTTCCTTTTTGGAGTGCAGATCACGCTCCAGTTAGTTCTTCAACCACTGCTGGTTGTAGTCTGCTGAGCGTGTGTCACTGGCACATCCTTCACATTTTTCTCTAATTGGTGCTGCTCCATTCTATTTCAAATAACTAAAATCTATTAGTGTGACGCGCTTCCATCCGTATACAATACATTGGTTGCAAACACTATAGAAGTACACAAAGGGGCCTTTCACACCTAGTGAACAGTTGTGTGCAGTGTTCACTGCAGTCTCTGTGGAATAACCACACTTAGGCCTTATAACTTTTCAGACTTTCTTTATCAATCTACCAAGATGAAGAAGGCAGGGAGTAAGGCACGTGGTCGTGGCCGTGGAGTTTCTTCAGGGAGAGGACGTGGGGATTCTGTGGCTGCTGCCGCCCCCAGTGACACAGCATCCACCAGTTTTCCCCTTGAGCGTTCCTTTATGCGCACTTTTGTAGGAGCTCGGCGTACCCCCCTGCTGCGGGAAGAACAAATTGAAGCCGTTGTTGGTTGGATGTCAGCCAATGCATCGAATTCAATTGCTTCCACCTCCTCTCAGGACCACAGCCCTGTTGAGCAACCATCTGTCTCTTCACCGCCTGCCAAATTGCCCAGGCAGTCAGAGAGTTCTGTACAGGAGCCAGCTGAGTGTCTGCTTCTGTTCTCAGAATCTGTTGGCTTGCAAACAGGGGCCCAGCCAAGCAGCATTCTGGAATGTGAAGAAGAGGGAGTATGCAGTGATGTGCAACAGCTGTGTCTCTCTGAATCTGAAGAGGCGGGTGAGACAGTGCCGATGGTCAGCACACCGCAGAACGCATCTGATGATGATGAGACTCAGGTGCCAGTTTCTGTTGAGCATGGTGCTGGCCAGACCACCCAACAGCAGCAGGTGTTGGAAGAGGGTAGTGGAGATGATGAGGTCCAAGACCCAACATGGCGTGAGGAACAGGAAGGTGGTGGGAGCAGCTCAGAGGAATAATAATAATAATAATATTTATTTATATAGCGCCATCATATTCCGCAGCGCTTTACAGTTTAGCAGTTTCAGAACACAAGTCATAAGTAACAACGTTAACAATACAATAATTAAAGCAAAATAAGTCGCCCCTGCTCGTGACAGCTTACAATCTACAATGAGGTGGGGGAGATACAAAGTATAGGTGTTTATATACAATGGTGCATTTACAATGATGGTCCAGCCATCTTAAGGGAGTGACGGATGGAGATAGTGAATGGGCTAGACACACACACACACTTACACAGAATACATTCAATGACTTTGATTAGTGAATGTGATACGCCGCTCTGAACAAATGTGTTTTGAGTGAGCGCCTGAAACCATGCAAATTGTGGATATTCCTAATTTCTTGGGGTAGAGCATTCCAGAGGATTGGCGCAGCGCGGGAAAAGTCTTGGAGTCGGGAGTGGGAGGTACGGATTAGTGCAGAGGTTAGTCGAAACTCGTTTGCAGAGCGCAGCAGTGGGTTAGGCCGATAGATAGAAATGAGGAAGGAGATGTAGGGGGGTGCTGCACTGTGGATAGATTTGTGGCTGAGAACCAGTACTTTGAATTGTATCCTATAATGAATGGGCAGCCAGTGTAAGGACTTGCGAAGAGCGGACGCGTCCGAGTACTGATTAGCCAGATGGATTACCCTGGCTGCTGCATTAAGGATGGACTGGAGAGGGGATAGTCGAGTAATGGGGAGGCCAAGTAATAGAGCCTTGCAGTAGTCCAGGCGGGAGTGGATCAATGCTACAGTGAGGGTTTTTGTTGTTTCCATGGTGAGAAAAGGGCAGATTCTAGAGATGTTCTTTAGGTGTAGGCGGCAAGAGCGGGCAAGAGATTGTATATGGGAGGTGAAGGAGAGATTGGTGTCAAACATAACACCCAGACAGCGAGCCTGCTGCCGGGGTGTTATTATGGTGCCGCCCACGGAGAGGGATATGTCAAATTTAGGGAGGTTAGTAGACGGCGGGAGCAGAAGAAGTTCAGTTTTGGAGAGGTTGAGTTTCACATACAGAGCGGACATGATGTTGGAGACTGCGGACAGACAGTCGGTGGCGTTCTGTAGTACAGCGGGGGTGAGGTCGGGGGATGACGTGTATAGTTGTGTGTCATCAGCATAAAGATGGTACTGAAAGCAAAATCTGCTGATGGTCTGTCCAATTGGGGCTGTGTAGAGAGAGAAGAGAAGGGGGCCAAGGACTGAGCCCTGGGGTACACCGACAGTGATAGGAAGAGAAGATGACGTGGAGCCAGAGAACAAAACACTGAAGGAGCGGTCAGAAAGATAGGAGGAGAACCAGGAGAGAACAGTGTCCTTAATACCTAGTGAGTGGAGGCTAGACAGTAGGAGACGGTGGTCAACCGTGTCGAAAGCTGCAGAAAGGTCGAGAAGAATGAGCAAAGCGTGGTCACCGTTACTTTTTGCTGTAAGAAGGTCATTGCTCACTTTGATGAGTGCAGTTTCGGTCGAATGTAGGGGGCGGAAGCCGGACTGTGAAGGGTCTAGGAGGGAGTGATTGGAGAGGTAACGGGTGAGGCGGGAGAAGACTAGGCGCTCCAAAAGTTTAGAGATGAAGGGGAGATTGGAGACCGGTCTGTAGTTGTTTGTGCAGGAAGGGTCGAGAGCGGGTTTCTTTAGTAGTGGAGTAATGATGGAGTGTTTGAAGGCAGATGGGAAAATGCCAGAGGAGAGTGAGAGATTAAAGATTTTAGTTAGGTGAGTTGTGACAACTGGAGAGAGAGACTGGAGGAGATGTGAGGGAATGGGGTCGGTAGTGCATGTAGTCGGACGAGAGGAAGAGAGGAGTCTGGACTCTGGAGACTTCTTCTTCTGTGATGGGATCAAATGTGGAAAGTTAGCCAGGGGAACAGCAGGGTGGGATGGGAGTCACAGCCCTTGGTGTTTGAGAGCACATCTCCTGACGGATAGTATCTATTTTTTATATAAAATGGGAGGCCAGGTCGTCAGCACAAATGTCTGTGATAGGGGCTTGTGCTTTTGGCCTGAGGAGGGAGTGAAAAGTGTCAAAAAGTTTCTTGGGGTTGTTGGCTAGTGAGGAGATCAGGGTGGTGAAGTAGGTCTGTTTGGCGAGGTGAAGGGCAGCATTCTAAGCTATTAACATGAATTTAAAGTGGATGAAGTCTTGTGGTGTGCGGGTTTTTCTCCAAAGGCGTTCAGCACTCCTAGAGCATCGCTGAAGAAGTTGAGTTTGCAATGTGAGCCAGGGCTGTTTTACTGTGTGTTTGGAAGTTGTGAGGGTGAGCGGCGCTACTTGGTCAAGGGTGCTTGTAAGAGTGTCATTGTAGTGATGAACAGCCAGATCAGGACAGGAAAAAGAGGAGATTGGGGACAGTGATGAGTGTAGGGAATCTGAAAGTGTCTGAGGGTTAATGGCTTGTAGATTTCTGAATGTGTGGTAGGTAGGAGTGCGCTGGGGTGGTGGAGGATTTGTGAGCGTGAAGGAGAGAATGTTGTGGTCAGACAGTGGAAGCGGTGAGTTATTTAGGTGGGAGATTGAACAGAGGCGGACAAAGACCAGGTCAAGGGTGTTACCATCCTTGTGTGTCTCAGAGGTTGAAAGCTGTGAGAGGCCTAGAGAAGTGGTTAGTGATAGAAGGAAGATAGAGGAAGACATTGCCCCAACGGTTCAAACAGGAGGGAGAGTTAGGCTGCAGACTCGGTTGCCTGTAGCCTCCAGTTTGGCACCTGTTCGCAGCTGTTGTCTTCCACAAGTCAAAACGTGCGCTCCCAGGACTTGCACTGCGTGGTCCTTTTTTGACACACTTGCAGATGATATTTGCTATGTCAAATGCAAGCTGTGTAATCAAAAAGTAAAAAGAGGTAAAAGTGTCAGTAACCTCAATACCACTAATATGTGGAAACATGTGCGGACAAAGCACGTAGTTGAGTTACAAAGACACACTGGAGATGTAGGCCAACCTAAAGCAGCACCTACATCTTCAGGTCGTGTTGAAGCCTCTTCATCGAGCTCACACACAGCAGGTTCGGCTTCCTCACAGGATCGCCATGGAAGGACCTCGGTCACTGTTGTCCAGAGACAAAGTGTTATTCCACCCACAGCAGCAAGTTCCCTGTCATCCTCACACTCCCAGGCCACAAAACAGTCATCGGTAGCACAGGCATGGGATAAAAGACGGCCATACTCGGCAAACCATCCACGAGCACAGACTCTGAATGCTGGCATTGCAAAACTTCTGTCCCTTGAAATGCTGTCATTCAGGCTGGTGGAGACTGACAGTTGACGTAACTTAATATCATTGGCAGTCCCACAATACAATGTGCCAAGCCGATTTCATTTCAGCAGGCAAGCCGTCCCTGGTCTGCAAAAGCATGTTGAGGGAAAAATTAAACATGCGCTACTAAACGCCGTCAGTAGCAAGGTCCACCTGACCACCGATGCGTGGACCAGTACCCATGGCCAGGGACGATACCTTTCCCTCACTGCCCATTGGGTCAATGTTGTGGAGCCTGGTACTGATCTTGCGAGTGGCGCTGTACGTGTTCTGGCAACTCCAAGGTTGCAGGAATCAAGTCTGTACACATTGACTCCTCCTCCTACTCCAGTTCCTCAGAATCATCGCTGCAGGAGCCGTCACGGTCTACCTCCACATGGACCCGTGAACGCTTACCTGTTGCGACCGATATGAGCACAGCCGTGGCCAAACGTCAACAGGCCATCCTGAAATTAATTTCCATGGGGAATCGAAGCCACACAGCGCAGGAGCTCTGGAATGCCATCAAGCAGGAGAGCGACGTGTGGTTTTTGCCAGCGAATCTCCAGCCAGGCTTGGTAGTGTGTGACAATGGCCGAAATCTGGTGGCAGCTCTGGGCCTTGGCAACCTCACTCACATACCATGTCTGGCACATGTGCTCAACTTGGTCGTGCAGAGTTTTTTGAGGGACTATCCGGATCTTGATGCACTGCTGCACAAGGTCCGCCTAGAGTCCGCTTACTTGCGACGTTCCAGCATGGCCAGATCGCTGATTGCAGCTCTGCAATGCAGATTTCGCCTTCCTGAACATCGCATCATATGTGACGTACCCACCAGGTGGAATTCCACTTTACATATGTTTGAGCGGTTGTGTGAGCAGCAGCCAACAGTAATGGAGTATCAGCTGCATCAGGCGCAATCAACTCGCAATTTGCGCTGTTCACACTTCACCACTACTGAGTGAGCCTCTATAATAATAATAATAATAATCTTTATTTATATAGCGCCAACATATTCCGCAGCGCTTTACAGTTTAACAGTTTCAGAACACAAGTCATAAGTAACAACGTTAACAATACAATAATTAAAGCAATATAAGCCGCCCCTGCTCGTGAGAGCTTACAATCTACAATGAGGTGGGGGAGGATACAAAGTACAGGTGTTTATATACAAAGGTGTATTTACAATGATGGTCCAGCCATTTTGAGGGAGTGATGGATGGATGGATGGATGGATGGAGATAGTGAATGGGCTACACACACAGACTTACACATAGAATGACTTTGATTAGTGAATGTGATAGGCCGCTCTGAACAAATGTGTTTTGAGGGAGCGCCTGAAACCATGCTAATTGCGGATAGCCCTAATTTCTTGGGGTAGAGCATTACAGAGGATTGGCGCAGCACGGGAGAAGTCTTGGAGTCGGGAGTGGGAGGTACGTATTAGTGCAGAGGTTAGTCGAAGGTCGTTTGCAGAGCGCAGCAGTGGGTTAGGCCGATAGATAGAAATGAGGGAGGAGATGTAGGGGGGTGCTGCACTGTGGAGAGCTTTGTGGGTGACAACCAGTAATTTGAATTGGATACTATAATGAATGGCCAGCCAGTGTAAGGAGTGGCGAAGGACTCTATGAAGGACATCTGCCACGTTTTGCGTGCGTTTGATGAGTCAACGCGGATGGCGAGTGCAGATGATTCACTAGTCAGCCTGACTGTCCCCCTTATCTGCCTGCTTCAAAAAACACTGCAAGCACTAAGGGTGAGGTTTTGGAAGAGGTGGAGGATGAGGAGTCACAAATTCCATCACCTTCTGGACAGTCAGCGCAACGTGGTTCCTCAGAAAGGGGCGGAGGACTTTCAAAGTACCATGCTGTATCAACAATTGAACCTCCAGAGTCGCTGTCTATATTTTCATAACCATTGTAAACTTTTAATGTATTTACAAAGCACATAATGTACATTTTTTGTCTATCCTTTTGTAATGCAATTGTGTTTCCATAAACTGATGTTACAGAATTATGATAAAATGTTTTAAAATTTTATGATTTTTAAATTTTGTAAATTTTTTAATGTATTTGAAGGACTTTGTGAGGAGGATGAGGAGGAGTCAATGGAGGAGGAAGACATCGCTCCAGAGGGAGGTACACAACGCTCTAGTCAGTATGTAGAGCGTGGGTGGGGTGATGCAGAGCAGGCAGAGATGACGCCTCTTGCAGGGGACAGCGTTTCTTGGCCAGTTGTAGTCTGCAGCACATGGTTGATTTCATGCTGCAGTGCCTGAGAAACGACCGCCGCATCACCCACATTCTCAGCACATCTGATTATTGGGTGTACACCCTCCTGGACCCTCGCTACCGGGACAACTTACAAAGCCTCATCACACCGTTGAACCGGGAGCGTAAAATACGGGAGTACCAAGACACACTGGTGCAATCCATAATGTTCTCCATTACAGCCGAGAGCACTGCTGCTGCTACTGCTTTACAAAGCAGCACTGTGCGTCGAGGCAGTGGAGACAGCTCTGCAACACGAGGGAGCACAAGCAGCGCCTCTGCACGGGGCAAGACCAGTATGTTCCAAATGTGGCGAAGTTTTGTGCCAGCGCCACCAATGTCTACACCATCCGAGACGGCTCCAGTCAGCAGGAGGCAACGTTTCCGTAAAATGGTGACAGACTACATGTCTTGCCCTCTCTGTGTACTCCCAGGTGGCTGTTCCCCATTCAAGTTTTGGGTCTCTAAGCTGGATACATGGCCAGAGCTTAGCCAGTAGGCATTGGAGGTGCTGGCTTGCCCTGCTGCCAGTGTATTATCTGAGCGCGTCTTTACTGCTGCAGGTGTTGTACTAACAGACCGTTGCATGCGAGTATCCTCCGATAATGTAGAACGGCTTACTTTTCTGAAAATGAACAAGGCATGTATCTCGCCTGAATTTGCCTGTCCGGTTTCCGATTAAATAACTGGTTGGCAACGTTATCCATGTCTCCTGTTATGTTCATCTTTCCACCACCTGAACTCTACTCCCTGGCTACAACACTGCCAGTTGCTGCTCAGAAGTGTCGTGTCCACAGACCAATACACAAGCTATAGTGTTATTGGGGTTCAGTAACGACTGCTGTTCCCCTGCTGTGTGTCTGGCAAAAATTAATGCTGCTAACTACAAATTAAAGTTCAAACATCTCATACTAGGCCTCTGCCTACACCCTCCTTGACCCTGGGCTTAAACACCGCCAGTTGCTGCTCAGAAGTGTTGGATGCACAGATCAAAACAATCGCTGATGTGTTTGTGGGGTTCAGTAACGCCTGCTGTTCCCCTGCTGTGTGTCCGGCAAAAAAAAATGCTACCTAGCTACACATGTTGAAAAAAACATGACATCTTAAAGTGGGTAGTGCTACACATAGATATCAGGCTACACCCTTATTTCTAAGCTGTAAACAAGTGAAACGTCACCTTTACAACCATGAAATGATTAGTCTTGGTAACAAATCTGTAACGAAATTATTGTGACATATTATTGCAGATATCCACATGTCTAACACAAATGCTAACACAAAAGCATACTTATGCTATAGGGTACTGATGGTGAACCTTGTCACTCCATAACTTTGACAAATCCAACTCACATCATGCCTCAAATGCTGCAATGTTGGAAGTGCATAATGTGGGTTGAACTTTGACAACAGCTGCAGTGCAAAGGTTATCCTTCATTGTTCTTGGCTTTTAACCCCTTCATGACCTTGCCATTTTTTGAAATTCTGACCAGTGTCCCTTTATGAGTTAATAACTCAGGAACGCTTCAACGGATCCTAGCGATTCTGAGACATTTTTTTTGTGACATATTGGGCTTCATGTTAGTGGTAAATTTAGGTCGACAATTTTTGCATTTATTTGTTAAAAAAATGTTAATTTGGGTAAAATTTTGAAAATTTTGAAATTTAAAAATTTATATTTTAAATTATGTTAAACCAGAGAGTTATGTGACACAAAATAGTTAATAAATTACATTTCCCACTTGTGTTCTTTGCATCATCACAATTTTTGAAGCAAAAATTTTTTTTTTAAGAAACTTATAAGGGTTAAAAGTTGACCAGCGATTTATCATTTTTACAGCAAAATTTAAAAAACCATATTTTTAGGGACCACCTCACATTTGAAGACACTTTTGAGGGGTCTATATGGTAGCAAATACACAAAAGTGACACCATTATAAAAACTGCACCCCTCAAGCTACTCAAAACTACATTCAAGAACATTATTAACCCTTCAGGTGCTTCACAGGAACTAAAGCAACGTGGACGGAAAAAATTGACATTTGAATTTTTCAAACAAAAATTTTATTTTAGCATCAATTTTTTCATTTTTGCATGGGCAACAGGATAAAATGGTTCCTAACATTTGTTGGGCAATTTTTCCTGAGTACACAGATACCTCATATGTTGTCATAAACCACTATTTGGGCGCACTGCAGGGTTCAGAAGGGAAGGAGCGCCATTTGACTTTAATGGAAATTAGCTCCAATCGTTAGCGGACACCATGTCGTGTTTGGAGAGCCCCTGTGTGCCTAAACTTTGGAGCTCCCCCACAAATGACCCCATTTTGGAAACAAGACCCCCTAAGGAACTTATTTAGATGCACAGTGAGCACTTTGAACCCCCAGGTGCTATACAGAAGTTTATAACGCACAGCCTTCAAAATCAAAATAAATTTTTTGTATCAAAAAATAATTTTTTTAGCCACCTATTTTTTATTTTCACAATGGTTACAGGAGAAATTGGACCCCAAAAGTTGTTGTCCAGTTTGTCCTGAGTACGCTGGTACCCCATATGTGGGGGGTAACCACTGTTTGGGCACACGTCAGTGCTCGGAAGGGAATTAGTGTTGTTTTGAAATGCCGACTTGATGGAATGGTCTGTGGGCATAATGTTACGTTTGCAGAGCCCATGATGTGCCTAAACAGTAGAAACCCCCCCAAGTGACCCCATTTTGGAAACTAGATCCCCCAAGGAAGTCCTCTAGATGTGTGGTGAGCAGTTTGAATCTCCAAGTTCTTCACAGAAGTTTATAACGCAGAGCTGTGAAAATAAATAAAAAAAAATTTTCCAAAAAAAAAAATTTTTGTAGTCCACAATTTTTTTTTTTAACAAGACTAACTGGAGAAATTAGACCCCCAAAGTTCTTGTGCAATTTTTACTGAGTACGCTGATACCCCATATGTGGGGTTAAACCACTGTTTGGGCACACGTCGGGGCTCGGAATAAAGGGAGCACTGTTTCACTTTTAACAGCCAATCAGAGCGATCGTAGCCACGTAGGGGTTAAGCCAATCCCCCTGTGGTGAAGCACAAAGGGTCTTGTGCCTGCGTGTTGGGTAACCTTTCAGAGACCCCGGTCACCCGACCCGCAGGAACGCGATCCTTCCATGACACATACGCTGTGTCACAGGTGATGAAGGGGTTAAATAAAAGCATACAAGTAAATATGAGGCAGTGACACACGCTTAGCAGACTACAAGCAGCAGTGGTTGAGGAACTAACTGTAGCGTGATCTGCATTCCAAAAATGAAAACCTCAGACTACAGTGAACACTGCCCACAACTGTTCACTAGCTGTGAAAGGCCCCTTTGGGTACTTCTATAGTGTTTGCAACCAATGTATTGGATACGGATGGAAGCACGTCACACTAATAGATTTGAATTATTTGAAATAGAATGTAGCAGCACCAATTAGAGAAAAATGTCAAGGATGAGGCAGTGAGACACGCTCAGCAGAGTACAAGCAGCAGTGGTTGAAGAACTAAGTGGAGCGGGATCTTCACTCCAAAAATGAAAACCTCAGACTACAGTGAACACTGCACACAACTGTTCACTAGCTGTGAAAGGCCCCTTTGTGTACTTCTATATTGTTTGCAACCAATGTATTGGATACGGATGGAAGCACGTCACACTAATAGATTTGAATTATTTGAAATAGAATGTAGCAGCACCAATTAGAGAAAAATGTCAAGGATGAAGCAGTGAGACACGCTCAGCAGAGTACAAGCAGCAGTGGTTGAAGAACTAAGTGGAGCGGGATCTGCACTCCAAAAATGAAAACCTCAGACTACAGTGAACACTGCACACAACTGTTCAGTAGGTGTGAAAGGCCCCTTTGTGTACTTCTATAGTGTTTGCAACCAATGTATTGTATACGGATGGAAGCACGTCACACTAAAGATTTGAATTATTTGAAATTGAATGGAGCAGCACCAATTAGAGAAAAATGTCAAGGATGAAGCAGTGAGACACGCTCAGCAGAGTACAAGCAGCAGTGGTTGAAGAACTAACTGTAGCGTGATCTGCACTCCAAAATGAAAACCTCAGACTACAGTGAACACTGCACACAACTGTTCACTAGCTGTGAAAGGCCCCTTTGTGTACTTCTATATTGTTTGCAACCAATGTATTGTATACGGATGGAAGCACGTCACACTATAATTTCAATTGAATGGAGCAGCACCAATTACACTAAAGAAAAAAAAAAAAGAGTCTGTGAGTGACACGTGCAGATGCCTACAAACAGCGTTGGATGCAGAGCAAACTGCAGCGTCACCTGCACTCACACACACACCTTGCACAGAGCTGTTAAAACAACACTGCAAGGCAAAAGGAAGCTTTACACAGCGGTTGGTAAACTAGCCTGCCTAAAGCACAGTACACAAAATCGCAATCTCTAACTGTCCCTCAGAGTCAGCAGAGCAGCGTCCTGTCCCTAACTGAATTCACAGCACAGTGACGCTAAAATGGCGGCGGCGCCTTTTATAGTGCATTCTGACATCATTTCAGCATCCAATCACAGCCATGCCATTAGTTAACATGACCGCAGCAGTACAGGATGTGCCCACACTTCGTAGGATTCCTCATTGGCTGTCTAAAATCACATTGCCTCTCAAAGAATTATGGGAACTTCCGATTCCGGTATACGATATATGAAAAATATCGGAACTAAGTATCGGAATTCCGATACAGCGAATATCGGCCGATACCCGATACTTGCGGTATCGGAATGCTCAACACTAACCACCACATCAAATCCCTGTCATGGCCAGCCCAATCTCCAGACCTGAACCCCATTGAAAACCTCTGAAATGTAATCAAGAGGATGATGGATAGTCGCAAACCATCAAACAAAGAAGAACTGCTTAAATTTTTGTACCAGGAGTGGCATAATGTCACCCAAAAGCAGTGTGAAAGACTTGTGGAAAGGACGCATGAAAGCTGTGATTAAAAATCATGGTTATTCCACTAAATATTGATTTCTGAACTCTTCCTGAGTTAAAACAGTATTGTTGTGTCTAAATGATTATGAACTTGTTTTCTTAGGATTACTTGAGGTCTGCAAGCACTGCATTTTTTTGTTATTTTGACCATTTCTCATTTTTTGAAAATAAATGCAAAATTTATTGCTTTCCATGAAAAATTGTATCCTGGAATTATTAATAAGCAAAAGAGATGACTTTTAATCTTGAAAATTATAGAATTAAAGGTGTAAAATAATATTAATTAGAACCATCCACTGACTGCTTATTTCTTCTACATTTCCTACTCTAATGTCAGAGTAATCTACCTCCCATTGGCACCAAATGGGCATCATGAGCGCCTAAGAAAGATTGTCCTGAACCCAACAAAGGCAAAAGACCCAATTGAGAAAGTATAAAAGTAAATAGCAAATGAGCTACCTCCAAAAAATGAACGAAGCTACAGAATATGACGACGATCAATTTTACAATTCCTAGTTACAGATTCAATGGCATTTCCACTTGTTTGGCTCTTGGACGTCTCCACAGGTAATCCTTATCGGAGTATATTTTAGGAAACATATGAGTAGTCAATCAGGGAAGGGCTCCTTGACTGGGGCTTTCAGGCACTCTACCCCAGAGCGGACATACTTCTTACCACATTCAGTTCATTTAAAGTATCATCCCCTATGAGTATTGACTACTCATCTTCCACTTCAACAACACAAAATCTTGGACCTAAACACAACATATTATTAAAAGCAGGGGCGTATCCAGGGGGGCAGCCGGGGCATGTGCCCCAGGCGCAGCCGGCAGGAGGTGCAGTCGGGGCCGCCTAATGCGGCGGTCCGCAGTGTCTCCCCCGGCGGCTGCAATCTGCCTCCCCCGGCCTGGGAGTCAGCAGTTCCCTGTGCTGGCTGTCAAGCTGACAGCCAGCACAGAGAAGCTGCTGCATGCCGCCTCCCAGGGACCAATTGTACTGGCGTCTATACAGACGCCAGTACAATTGTAGCTCTGTCCGCCGGGTCAGAGAGATGCCAGCAGCGTGATCAAGTCATGTGATTACGCTGCTGACGTCACTTGCCGGCTGCGGCAAGAAGGGGGAACGATGGTGGTAAGTGTGCTCCACTGTGGTGCTGTAGAACCACCGAAGATTAACGGGGGGCATAATATGGGGGGTGATACTTTATGTGGGGGGATTTGGAGTGGGGATGGAGGTACTATATGTGTGGGGGGGATTTGGAGGGGGATGGGGGATTCTTTATGTGTGGGGGGATTTGGAGTGGGGATGGGGGTACTTTATATGTGGGGGGATTTGGAGTGGGGATGGGGGATTCTTTAAGTGTGGGGGAATTTGGAGTGGCGATGGGGATTCTTTATGTGGGGGGGATTTGGAGTGGGGATGGAGGAATTCTTTATGTGTGGGGGGATTTGGAGTGGGGATGGGGGTACTTTGTGTAGGGGGATTTGGAGTGGGGATGGGGGATTCTTTATGTGTGTGGGGGACTTGGAGTGGGGATGGGGGGATTCTTTATGTGTGGGGGGGATTTGGAGTGGGGATGGGGGATTCTTTGTGTGGGGGATTTGGAGTGGGGATGGGGTACTTTATGTGGGGGATTTGGAGTGGGGATGGGGGGTACTTTGTGGGGATTTGGAGTGGGAATGGGGGTACTTTATGTGTGGGGGGATTTGGAGTGGGGATGGGGTACTTTATGTGTGGAGGGATTTGGAGTGGGGATGGGGGTAATTTATGTGTGGGGGGATTTGGAGTGGGGGTGGGGTACTTTATGTGTGGGGGTTTTGGAGTGTGGATGGGGATACATTATGTGTGGGGGGATTTGAAGTGGAGATGGGGGGTACTTTATGTGGGGGGATTTGGAGTGGGAATGGGGGAGTACTTAGTGTGTGTGTGGGATTTGGAGTGGGGATGGGGGGTACTTAATGTGTGTGGGGATTTGGAGTGGGGATGGGGGGTACTTAATGTGTGTGGGGGATTTGGAGTGGGGATGGGGGTACTTAATGTTTGGGGGGATTTGCAGTGGGGATGGGGTACTTAATGTGTGTGGGGGATTTGCAGTGGGGATGGGGGGTACTTAATGTGTGTGGGGTATTTGCAGTGGGGATGAGGGGTACTTAATGTGTGTGGGGGATTTTGAGTGGGGATGGGGTACTTAATGTGTGTGGGGTATTTTGAGTGGGGATGGGGGTACTTAATGTGTGTGGGGGATTTGGAGTGGGGATGGGGGTACTTAATGTGTGTGGGGGATTTGCAGTGGTGATGGGGGGTACTTAATGTGTGTGGGGATTTGGAGTGGGGATGGGGGTACTTAATGTGCGTGGGGGATTTGGAGTGGGGATGGGGGTACTTAATGTGTGTGGGGGATTTGGAGTGGGGATGGGGGGGTACTTAATGTGTGTGGGGGATGTTCTCCATTACAGCCGAGAGCACTGCTGCTGCTACTGCTTTACAAAGCAGCACTGTGCGTCGAGGCAGTGGAGACAGCTCTGCAACACGAGGGAGCACAAGCAGCGCCTCTGCACAGGGCAAGACCAGTATGTTCCAAATGTGGCGAAGTTTTGTGCCAGCGCCACCAATGTCTACACCATCCGAGACGGCTCCAGTCAGCAGGAGGCAACGTTTCCGTAAAATGGTGACAGACTACATGTCTTGCCCTCTCTGTGTACTCCCAGGTGGCTGTTCCCCATTCAAGTTTTGGGTCTCTAAGCTGGATACATGGCCAGAGCTTAGCCAGTAGGCATTGGAGGTGCTGGCTTGCCCTGCTGCCAGTGTATTATCTGAGCGCGTCTTTACTGCTGCAGGTGTTGTACTAACAGACCGTTGCATGCGAGTATCCTCCGATAATGTAGAACGGCTTACTTTTCTGAAAATGAACAAGGCATGTATCTCGCCTGAATTTGCCTGTCCGGTTTCCGATTAAATAACTGGTTGGCAACGTTATCCATGTCTCCTGTTATGTTCATCTTTCCACCACCTGAACTCTACTCCCTGGGCTACAACACTGCCAGTTGCTGCTCAGAAGTGTCGTGTCCACAGACCAATACACAAGCTATAGTGTTAGTGGGGTTCAGTAACGACTGCTGTTCCCCTGCTGTGTGTCTGGCAAAAATTAATGCTACTAACTACAAATTAAAGTTCAAACATCTCATACTAGGCCTCTGCCTACACCCTCCTTGACCCTGGGCTTAAACACCGCCAGTTGCTGCTCAGAAGTGTTGGATGCACAGATCAAAACAATCGCTGATGTGTTTGTGGGGTTCAGTAACGCCTGCTGTTCCCCTGCTGTGTGTCCGGCAAAAAAAAATGCTACCTAGCTACACATGTTGAAAAAAACATGACATCTTAAAGTGGGTAGTGCTACACATAGATATCAGGCTACACCCTTATTTCTAAGCTGTAAACAAGTGAAACGTCACCTTTACAACCATGAAATGATTAGTCTTGGTAACAAATCTGTAACCAAATTATTGTGACATATTATTGCAGATATCCACATGTCTAACACAAATGCTAACACAAAAGCATACTTATGCTATAGGGTACTGATGGTGAACCTTGTCACTCCATAACTTTGACAAATCCAACTCACATCATGCCTCAAATGCTGCAATGTTGGAAGTGCATAATGTGGGTTGAACTTTGACAACAGCTGCAGTGCAAAGGTTATCCTTCATTGTTCTTGGCTTTTAACCCCTTCATGACCTTGCCATTTTTTGAAATTCTGACCAGTGTCCCTTTATGAGTTAATAACTCAGGAATGCTTCAACGGATCCTAGCGATTCTGAGACATTTTTTTTGTGACATATTGGGCTTCATGTTAGTGGTAAATTTAGGTCGACAATTTTTGCATTTATTTGTTAAAAAAATGTTAATTTGGGTAAAATTTTGAAAATTTTGAAATTTAAAAATTTATATTTTAAATTATGTTAAACCAGAGAGTTATGTGACACAAAATAATTAATAAATTACATTTCCCACTTGTGTTCTTTGCATCATCACAATTTTTGAAGCAAAAATTTTTTTTTTAAGAAACTTATAAGGGTTAAAAGTTGACCAGCGATTTATCATTTTTACAGCAAAATTTAAAAAACCATATTTTTAGGGACCACCTCACATTTGAAGACACTTTTGAGGGGTCTATATGGTAGCAAATACACAAAAGTGACACCATTATAAAAACTGCACCCCTCAAGCTACTCAAAACTACATTCAAGAACATTATTAACCCTTCAGGTGCTTCACAGGAACTAAAGCAACGTGGACGGAAAAAATTGACATTTGAATTTTTCAAACAAAAATTTTATTTTAGCATCAATTTTTTCATTTTTGCATGGGCAACAGGATAAAATGGTTCCTAACATTTGTTGGGCAATTTTTCCTGAGTACACAGATACCTCATATGTTGTCATAAACCACTATTTGGGCGCACTGCAGGGTTCAGAAGGGAAGGAGCGCCATTTGACTTTAATGGAAATTAGCTCCAATCGTTAGCGGACACCATGTCGTGTTTGGAGAGCCCCTGTGTGCCTAAACTTTGGAGCTCCCCCACAAATGACCCCATTTTGGAAACAAGACCCCCTAAGGAACTTATTTAGATGCACAGTGAGCACTTTGAACCCCCAGGTGCTATACAGAAGTTTATAACGCACAGCCTTCAAAATCAAAATAAATTTTTTGTATCAAAAAATAATTTTTTTAGCCACCTATTTTTTATTTTCACAATGGTTACAGGAGAAATTGGACCCCAAAAGTTGTTGTCCAGTTTGTCCTGAGTACGCTGGTACCCCATATGTGGGGGGTAACCACTGTTTGGGCACACGTCAGTGCTCGGAAGGGAATTAGTGTTGTTTTGAAATGCCGACTTGATGGAATGGTCTGTGGGCATAATGTTACGTTTGCAGAGCCCATGATGTGCCTAAACAGTAGAAACCCCCCCAAGTGACCCCATTTTGGAAACTAGATCCCCCAAGGAAGTCCTCTAGATGTGTGGTGAGCAGTTTGAATCTACAGTTCTTCACAGAAGTTTATAACGCAGAGCTGTGAAAATAAAAAAAAAAAATTTTCCAAAAAAAAAAATTTTTGTAGTCCACAATTTTTTTTTTTAACAAGACTAACTGGAGAAATTAGACCCCCAAAGTTCTTGTGCAATTTTTACTGAGTACGCTGATACCCCATATGTGGGGTTAAACCACTGTTTGGGCACACGTCGGGGCTCGGAATAAAGGGAGCACTGTTTCACTTTTAACAGCCAATCAGAGCGATCGTAGCCACGTAGGGGTTAAGCCAATCCCCCTGTGGTGAAGCACAAAGGGTCTTGTGCCTGCGTGTTGGGTAACCTTTCAGAGACCCCGGTCACCCGACCCGCAGGAACGCGATCCTTCCATGACACATACGCTGTGTCACAGGTGATGAAGGGGTTAAATAAAAGCATACAAGTAAATATGAGGCAGTGACACACGCTTAGCAGACTACAAGCAGCAGTGGTTGAGGAACTAACTGTAGCGTGATCTGCATTCCAAAAATGAAAACCTCAGACTACAGTGAACACTGCCCACAACTGTTCACTAGCTGTGAAAGGCCCCTTTGGGTACTTCTATAGTGTTTGCAACCAATGTATTGGATACGGATGGAAGCACGTCACACTAATAGATTTGAATTATTTGAAATAGAATGTAGCAGCACCAATTAGAGAAAAATGTCAAGGATGAGGCAGTGAGACACGCTCAGCAGAGTACAAGCAGCAGTGGTTGAAGAACTAAGTGGAGCGGGATCTTCACTCCAAAAATGAAAACCTCAGACTACAGTGAACACTGCACACAACTGTTCACTAGCTGTGAAAGGCCCCTTTGTGTACTTCTATATTGTTTGCAACCAATGTATTGGATACGGATGGAAGCACGTCACACTAATAGATTTGAATTATTTGAAATAGAATGTAGCAGCACCAATTAGAGAAAAATGTCAAGGATGAAGCAGTGAGACACGCTCAGCAGAGTACAAGCAGCAGTGGTTGAAGAACTAAGTGGAGCGGGATCTGCACTCCAAAAATGAAAACCTCAGACTACAGTGAACACTGCACACAACTGTTCAGTAGGTGTGAAAGGCCCCTTTGTGTACTTCTATAGTGTTTGCAACCAATGTATTGTATACGGATGGAAGCACGTCACACTAATAGATTTGAATTATTTGAAATTGAATGGAGCAGCACCAATTAGAGAAAAATGTCAAGGATGAAGCAGTGAGACACGCTCAGCAGAGTACAAGCAGCAGTGGTTGAAGAACTAACTGTAGCGTGATCTGCACTCCAAAAATGAAAACCTCAGACTACAGTGAACACTGCACACAACTGTTCACTAGCTGTGAAAGGCCCCTTTGTGTACTTCTATATTGTTTGCAACCAATGTATTGTATACGGATGGAAGCACGTCACACTATAATTTCAATTGAATGGAGCAGCACCAATTACACTAAAGAAAAAAAAAAAAGAGTCTGTGAGTGACACGTGCAGATGCCTACAAACAGCGTTGGATGCAGAGCAAACTGCAGCGTCACCTGCACTCACACACACACCTTGCACAGAGCTGTTAAAACAACACTGCAAGGCAAAAGGAAGCTTTACACAGCGGTTGGTAAACTAGCCTGCCTAAAGCACAGTACACAAAATCGCAATCTCTAACTGTCCCTCAGAGTCAGCAGAGCAGCGTCCTGTCCCTAACTGAATTCACAGCACAGTGACGCTAAAATGGCGGCGGCGCCTTTTATAGTGCATTCTGACATCATTTCAGCATCCAATCACAGCCATGCCATTAGTTAACATGACCGCAGCAGTACAGGATGTGCCCACACTTCGTAGGATTCCTCATTGGCTGTCTAAAATCACATTGCCTCTCAAAGAATTATGGGAACTTCCGATTCCGGTATACGATATATGAAAAATATCGGAACTAAGTATCGGAATTCCGATACAGCGAATATCGGCCGATACCCGATACTTGCGGTATCGGAATGCTCAACACTAACCACCACATCAAATCCCTGTCATGGCCAGCCCAATCTCCAGACCTGAACCCCATTGAAAACCTCTGAAATGTAATCAAGAGGATGATGGATAGTCGCAAACCATCAAACAAAGAAGAACTGCTTAAATTTTTGTACCAGGAGTGGCATAATGTCACCCAAAAGCAGTGTGAAAGACTTGTGGAAAGGACGCATGAAAGCTGTGATTAAAAATCATGGTTATTCCACTAAATATTGATTTCTGAACTCTTCCTGAGTTAAAACAGTATTGTTGTGTCTAAATGATTATGAACTTGTTTTCTTAGGATTACTTGAGGTCTGCAAGCACTGCATTTTTTGTTATTTTGACCATTTCTCATTTTTTGAAAATAAATGCAAAATTTATTGCTTTCCATGAAAAATTGTATCCTGGAATTATTAATAAGCAAAAGAGATGACTTTTAATCTTGAAAATTATAGAATTAAAGGTGTAAAATAATATTAATTAGAACCATCCACTGACTGCTTATTTCTTCTACATTTCCTACTCTAATGTCAGAGTAATCTACCTCCCATTGGCACCAAATGGGCATCATGAGCGCCTAAGAAAGATTGTCCTGAACCCAACAAAGGCAAAAGACCCAATTGAGAAAGTATAAAAGTAAATAGCAAATGAGCTACCTCCAAAAAATGAACGAAGCTACAGAATATGACGACGATCAATTTTACAATTCCTAGTTACAGATTCAATGGCATTTCCACTTGTTTGGCTCTTGGACGTCTCCACAGGTAATCCTTATCGGAGTATATTTTAGGAAACATATGAGTAGTCAATCAGGGAAGGGCTCCTTGACTGGGGCTTTCAGGCACTCTACCCCAGAGCGGACATACTTCTTACCACATTCAGTTCATTTAAAGTATCATCCCCTATGAGTATTGACTACTCATCTTCCACTTCAACAACACAAAATCTTGGACCTAAACACAACATATTATTAAAAGCAGGGGCGTATCCAGGGGGGCAGCCGGGGCATGTGCCCCAGGCGCAGCCGGCAGGAGGTGCAGTCGGGGCCGCCTAATGCGGCGGTCCGCAGTGTCTCCCCCGGCGGCTGCAATCTGCCTCCCCCGGCCTGGGAGTCAGCAGTTCCCTGTGCTGGCTGTCAAGCTGACAGCCAGCACAGAGAAGCTGCTGCATGCCGCCTCCCAGGGACCAATTGTACTGGCGTCTATACAGACGCCAGTACAATTGTAGCTCTGTCCGCCGGGTCAGAGAGATGCCAGCAGCGTGATCAAGTCATGTGATTACGCTGCTGACGTCACTTGCCGGCTGCGGCAAGAAGGGGGAACGATGGTGGTAAGTGTGCTCCACTGTGGTGCTGTAGAACCACCGAAGATTAACGGGGGGCATAATATGGGGGTGATACTTTATGTGGGGGGATTTGGAGTGGGGATGGAGGTACTATATGTGTGGGGGGGATTTGGAGTGGGGATGGGGGATTCTTTATGTGGGGGGATTTGGAGTGGGGATGGGGGTACTTTATATGTGGGGGGATTTGGAGTGGGGATGGGGGATTCTTTAAGTGTGGGGGAATTTGGAGTGGCGATGGGGATTCTTTATGTGGGGGGGATTTGGAGTGGGGATGGAGGAATTCTTTATGTGTGGGGGGATTTGGAGTGGGGATGGGGTACTTTGTGTAGGGGGATTTGGAGTGGGGATGGGGGATTCTTTATGTGTGTGGGGGACTTGGAGTGGGGATGGGGGGATTCTTTATGTGTGGGGGGGATTTGGAGTGGGGATGGGGGATTCTTTGTGTGGGGGATTTGGAGTGGGGATGGGTACTTTATGTGGGGGATTTGGAGTGGGGATGGGGGGTACTTTGTGGGGGATTTGGAGTGGGAATGGGGGTACTTTATGTGTGGGGGGATTTGGAGTGGGGATGGGGTACTTTATGTGTGGAGGGATTTGGAGTGGGGATGGGGGTAATTTATGTGTGGGGGGATTTGGAGTGGGGTGGGGGTACTTTATGTGTGGGGTTTTGGAGTGTGGATGGGGATACATTATGTGTGGGGGGATTTGAAGTGGAGATGGGGGGTACTTTATGTGGGGGGATTTGGAGTGGGAATGGGGAGTACTTAGTGTGTGTGTGGGATTTGGAGTGGGGATGGGGGGTACTTAATGTGTGTGGGGGATTTGGAGTGGGGATGGGGGTACTTAATGTGTGTGGGGGATTTGGAGTGGGGATGGGGGTACTTAATGTTTGGGGGGATTTGCAGTGGGGATGGGGTACTTAATGTGTGTGGGGGATTTGCAGTGGGGATGGGGGGTACTTAATGTGTGTGGGGTATTTGCAGTGGGGATGAGGGGTACTTAATGTGTGTGGGGGATTTTGAGTGGGGATGGGGTACTTAATGTGTGTGGGGTATTTTGAGTGGGGATGGGGTACTTAATGTGTGTGGGGGATTTGGAGTGGGGATGGGGGTACTTAATGTGTGTGGGGGATTTGCAGTGGTGATGGGGGGTACTTAATGTGTGTGGGGGATTTGGAGTGGGGATGGGGGTACTTAATGTGCGTGGGGGATTTGGAGTGGGGATGGGGGTACTTAATGTGTGTGGGGGATTTGGAGTGGGGATGGGGGGGTACTTAATGTGTGTGGGGGATGTTCTCCATTACAGCCGAGAGCACTGCTGCTGCTACTGCTTTACAAAGCAGCACTGTGCGTCGAGGCAGTGGAGACAGCTCTGCAACACGAGGGAGCACAAGCAGCGCCTCTGCACAGGGCAAGACCAGTATGTTCCAAATGTGGCGAAGTTTTGTGCCAGCGCCACCAATGTCTACACCATCCGAGACGGCTCCAGTCAGCAGGAGGCAACGTTTCCGTAAAATGGTGACAGACTACATGTCTTGCCCTCTCTGTGTACTCCCAGGTGGCTGTTCCCCATTCAAGTTTTGGGTCTCTAAGCTGGATACATGGCCAGAGCTTAGCCAGTAGGCATTGGAGGTGCTGGCTTGCCCTGCTGCCAGTGTATTATCTGAGCGCGTCTTTACTGCTGCAGGTGTTGTACTAACAGACCGTTGCATGCGAGTATCCTCCGATAATGTAGAACGGCTTACTTTTCTGAAAATGAACAAGGCATGTATCTCGCCTGAATTTGCCTGTCCGGTTTCCGATTAAATAACTGGTTGGCAACGTTATCCATGTCTCCTGTTATGTTCATCTTTCCACCACCTGAACTCTACTCCCTGGGCTACAACACTGCCAGTTGCTGCTCAGAAGTGTCGTGTCCACAGACCAATACACAAGCTATAGTGTTAGTGGGGTTCAGTAACGACTGCTGTTCCCCTGCTGTGTGTCTGGCAAAAATTAATGCTACTAACTACAAATTAAAGTTCAAACATCTCATACTAGGCCTCTGCCTACACCCTCCTTGACCCTGGGCTTAAACACCGCCAGTTGCTGCTCAGAAGTGTTGGATGCACAGATCAAAACAATCGCTGATGTGTTTGTGGGGTTCAGTAACGCCTGCTGTTCCCCTGCTGTGTGTCCGGCAAAAAAAAATGCTACCTAGCTACACATGTTGAAAAAAACATGACATCTTAAAGTGGGTAGTGCTACACATAGATATCAGGCTACACCCTTATTTCTAAGCTGTAAACAAGTGAAACGTCACCTTTACAACCATGAAATGATTAGTCTTGGTAACAAATCTGTAACCAAATTATTGTGACATATTATTGCAGATATCCACATGTCTAACACAAATGCTAACACAAAAGCATACTTATGCTATAGGGTACTGATGGTGAACCTTGTCACTCCATAACTTTGACAAATCCAACTCACATCATGCCTCAAATGCTGCAATGTTGGAAGTGCATAATGTGGGTTGAACTTTGACAACAGCTGCAGTGCAAAGGTTATCCTTCATTGTTCTTGGCTTTTAACCCCTTCATGACCTTGCCATTTTTTGAAATTCTGACCAGTGTCCCTTTATGAGTTAATAACTCAGGAATGCTTCAACGGATCCTAGCGATTCTGAGACATTTTTTTTGTGACATATTGGGCTTCATGTTAGTGGTAAATTTAGGTCGACAATTTTTGCATTTATTTGTTAAAAAAATGTTAATTTGGGTAAAATTTTGAAAATTTTGAAATTTAAAAATTTATATTTTAAATTATGTTAAACCAGAGAGTTATGTGACACAAAATAATTAATAAATTACATTTCCCACTTGTGTTCTTTGCATCATCACAATTTTTGAAGCAAAAATTTTTTTTTTAAGAAACTTATAAGGGTTAAAAGTTGACCAGCGATTTATCATTTTTACAGCAAAATTTAAAAAACCATATTTTTAGGGACCACCTCACATTTGAAGACACTTTTGAGGGGTCTATATGGTAGCAAATACACAAAAGTGACACCATTATAAAAACTGCACCCCTCAAGCTACTCAAAACTACATTCAAGAACATTATTAACCCTTCAGGTGCTTCACAGGAACTAAAGCAACGTGGACGGAAAAAATTGACATTTGAATTTTTCAAACAAAAATTTTATTTTAGCATCAATTTTTTCATTTTTGCATGGGCAACAGGATAAAATGGTTCCTAACATTTGTTGGGCAATTTTTCCTGAGTACACAGATACCTCATATGTTGTCATAAACCACTATTTGGGCGCACTGCAGGGTTCAGAAGGGAAGGAGCGCCATTTGACTTTAATGGAAATTAGCTCCAATCGTTAGCGGACACCATGTCGTGTTTGGAGAGCCCCTGTGTGCCTAAACTTTGGAGCTCCCCCACAAATGACCCCATTTTGGAAACAAGACCCCCTAAGGAACTTATTTAGATGCACAGTGAGCACTTTGAACCCCCAGGTGCTATACAGAAGTTTATAACGCACAGCCTTCAAAATCAAAATAAATTTTTTGTATCAAAAAATAATTTTTTTAGCCACCTATTTTTTATTTTCACAATGGTTACAGGAGAAATTGGACCCCAAAAGTTGTTGTCCAGTTTGTCCTGAGTACGCTGGTACCCCATATGTGGGGGTAACCACTGTTTGGGCACACGTCAGTGCTCGGAAGGGAATTAGTGTTGTTTTGAAATGCCGACTTGATGGAATGGTCTGTGGGCATAATGTTACGTTTGCAGAGCCCATGATGTGCCTAAACAGTAGAAACCCCCCCAAGTGACCCCATTTTGGAAACTAGATCCCCCAAGGAAGTCCTCTAGATGTGTGGTGAGCAGTTTGAATCTACTAGTTCTTCACAGAAGTTTATAACGCAGAGCTGTGAAAATAAAAAAAAAAAATTTTTCCAAAAAAAAAAAATTTTTGTAGTCCACAATTTTTTTTTTTAACAAGACTAACTGGAGAAATTAGACCCCCAAAGTTCTTGTGCAATTTTTACTGAGTACGCTGATACCCCATATGTGGGGTTAAACCACTGTTTGGGCACACGTCGGGGCTCGGAATAAAGGGAGCACTGTTTCACTTTTAACAGCCAATCAGAGCGATCGTAGCCACGTAGGGGTTAAGCCAATCCCCCTGTGGTGAAGCACAAAGGGTCTTGTGCCTGCGTGTTGGGTAACCTTTCAGAGACCCCGGTCACCCGACCCGCAGGAACGCGATCCTTCCATGACACATACGCTGTGTCACAGGTGATGAAGGGGTTAAATAAAAGCATACAAGTAAATATGAGGCAGTGACACACGCTTAGCAGACTACAAGCAGCAGTGGTTGAGGAACTAACTGTAGCGTGATCTGCATTCCAAAAATGAAAACCTCAGACTACAGTGAACACTGCCCACAACTGTTCACTAGCTGTGAAAGGCCCCTTTGGGTACTTCTATAGTGTTTGCAACCAATGTATTGGATACGGATGGAAGCACGTCACACTAATAGATTTGAATTATTTGAAATAGAATGTAGCAGCACCAATTAGAGAAAAATGTCAAGGATGAGGCAGTGAGACACGCTCAGCAGAGTACAAGCAGCAGTGGTTGAAGAACTAAGTGGAGCGGGATCTTCACTCCAAAAATGAAAACCTCAGACTACAGTGAACACTGCACACAACTGTTCACTAGCTGTGAAAGGCCCCTTTGTGTACTTCTATATTGTTTGCAACCAATGTATTGGATACGGATGGAAGCACGTCACACTAATAGATTTGAATTATTTGAAATAGAATGTAGCAGCACCAATTAGAGAAAAATGTCAAGGATGAAGCAGTGAGACACGCTCAGCAGAGTACAAGCAGCAGTGGTTGAAGAACTAAGTGGAGCGGGATCTGCACTCCAAAAATGAAAACCTCAGACTACAGTGAACACTGCACACAACTGTTCAGTAGGTGTGAAAGGCCCCTTTGTGTACTTCTATAGTGTTTGCAACCAATGTATTGTATACGGATGGAAGCACGTCACACTAATAGATTTGAATTATTTGAAATTGAATGGAGCAGCACCAATTAGAGAAAAATGTCAAGGATGAAGCAGTGAGACACGCTCAGCAGAGTACAAGCAGCAGTGGTTGAAGAACTAACTGTAGCGTGATCTGCACTCCAAAAATGAAAACCTCAGACTACAGTGAACACTGCACACAACTGTTCACTAGCTGTGAAAGGCCCCTTTGTGTACTTCTATATTGTTTGCAACCAATGTATTGTATACGGATGGAAGCACGTCACACTATAATTTCAATTGAATGGAGCAGCACCAATTACACTAAAGAAAAAAAAAAAAGAGTCTGTGAGTGACACGTGCAGATGCCTACAAACAGCGTTGGATGCAGAGCAAACTGCAGCGTCACCTGCACTCACACACACACCTTGCACAGAGCTGTTAAAACAACACTGCAAGGCAAAAGGAAGCTTTACACAGCGGTTGGTAAACTAGCCTGCCTAAAGCACAGTACACAAAATCGCAATCTCTAACTGTCCCTCAGAGTCAGCAGAGCAGCGTCCTGTCCCTAACTGAATTCACAGCACAGTGACGCTAAAATGGCGGCGGCGCCTTTTATAGTGCATTCTGACATCATTTCAGCATCCAATCACAGCCATGCCATTAGTTAACATGACCGCAGCAGTACAGGATGTGCCCACACTTCGTAGGATTCCTCATTGGCTGTCTAAAATCACATTGCCTCTCAAAGAATTATGGGAACTTCCGATTCCGGTATACGATATATGAAAAATATCGGAACTAAGTATCGGAATTCCGATACAGCGAATATCGGCCGATACCCGATACTTGCGGTATCGGAATGCTCAACACTAACCACCACATCAAATCCCTGTCATGGCCAGCCCAATCTCCAGACCTGAACCCCATTGAAAACCTCTGAAATGTAATCAAGAGGATGATGGATAGTCGCAAACCATCAAACAAAGAAGAACTGCTTAAATTTTTGTACCAGGAGTGGCATAATGTCACCCAAAAGCAGTGTGAAAGACTTGTGGAAAGGACGCATGAAAGCTGTGATTAAAAATCATGGTTATTCCACTAAATATTGATTTCTGAACTCTTCCTGAGTTAAAACAGTATTGTTGTGTCTAAATGATTATGAACTTGTTTTCTTAGGATTACTTGAGGTCTGCAAGCACTGCATTTTTTTGTTATTTTGACCATTTCTCATTTTTTGAAAATAAATGCAAAATTTATTGCTTTCCATGAAAAATTGTATCCTGGAATTATTAATAAGCAAAAGAGATGACTTTTAATCTTGAAAATTATAGAATTAAAGGTGTAAAATAATATTAATTAGAACCATCCACTGACTGCTTATTTCTTCTACATTTCCTACTCTAATGTCAGAGTAATCTACCTCCCATTGGCACCAAATGGGCATCATGAGCGCCTAAGAAAGATTGTCCTGAACCCAACAAAGGCAAAAGACCCAATTGAGAAAGTATAAAAGTAAATAGCAAATGAGCTACCTCCAAAAAATGAACGAAGCTACAGAATATGACGACGATCAATTTTACAATTCCTAGTTACAGATTCAATGGCATTTCCACTTGTTTGGCTCTTGGACGTCTCCACAGGTAATCCTTATCGGAGTATATTTTAGGAAACATATGAGTAGTCAATCAGGGAAGGGCTCCTTGACTGGGGCTTTCAGGCACTCTACCCCAGAGCGGACATACTTCTTACCACATTCAGTTCATTTAAAGTATCATCCCCTATGAGTATTGACTACTCATCTTCCACTTCAACAACACAAAATCTTGGACCTAAACACAACATATTATTAAAAGCAGGGGCGTATCCAGGGGGGCAGCCGGGCATGTGCCCCAGGCGCAGCCGGCAGGAGGTGCAGTCGGGGCCGCCTAATGCGGCGGTCCGCAGTGTCTCCCCCGGCGGCTGCAATCTGCCTCCCCCGGCCTGGGAGTCAGCAGTTCCCTGTGCTGGCTGTCAAGCTGACAGCCAGCACAGAGAAGCTGCTGCATGCCGCCTCCCAGGGACCAATTGTACTGGCGTCTATACAGACGCCAGTACAATTGTAGCTCTGTCCGCCGGGTCAGAGAGATGCCAGCAGCGTGATCAAGTCATGTGATTACGCTGCTGACGTCACTTGCCGGCTGCGGCAAGAAGGGGGAACGATGGTGGTAAGTGTGCTCCACTGTGGTGCTGTAGAACCACCGAAGATTAACGGGGGGCATAATATGGGGGGTGATACTTTATGTGGGGGGATTTGGAGTGGGGATGGAGGTACTATATGTGTGGGGGGATTTGGAGTGGGGATGGGGGATTCTTTATGTGTGGGGGATTTGGAGTGGGGATGGGGGTACTTTATATGTGGGGGGATTTGGAGTGGGGATGGGGATTCTTTAAGTGTGGGGGAATTTGGAGTGGCGATGGGGATTCTTTATGTGGGGGGGATTTGGAGTGGGGATGGAGGAATTCTTTATGTGTGGGGGGATTTGGAGTGGGGATGGGGGTACTTTGTGTAGGGGGATTTGGAGTGGGGATGGGGGATTCTTTATGTGTGTGGGGGACTTGGAGTGGGGATGGGGGGATTCTTTATGTGTGGGGGGATTTGGAGTGGGGATGGGGGATTCTTTGTGTGGGGGATTTGGAGTGGGGATGGGGTACTTTATGTGGGGGATTTGGAGTGGGGATGGGGGGTACTTTGTGGGGGATTTGGAGTGGGAATGGGGGTACTTTATGTGTGGGGGGATTTGGAGTGGGGATGGGGTACTTTATGTGTGGAGGGATTTGGAGTGGGGATGGGGGTACTTTATGTGTGGGGGTTTTGGAGTGTGGATGGGGATACATTATGTGTGGGGGGATTTGAAGTGGAGATGGGGGGTACTTTATGTGGGGGGATTTGGAGTGGGAATGGGGGAGTACTTAGTGTGTGTGTGGGATTTGGAGTGGGGATGGGGGTACTTAATGTGTGTGGGGGATTTGGAGTGGGGATGGGGGGTACTTAATGTGTGTGGGGGATTTGGAGTGGGGATGGGGGTACTTAATGTGTGGGGGGATTTGCAGTGGGGATGGGGTACTTAATGTGTGTGGGGATTTGCAGTGGGGATGGGGGGTACTTAATGTGTGTGGGGTATTTGCAGTGGGGATGAGGGGTACTTAATGTGTGTGGGGGATTTTGAGTGGGGATGGGGTACTTAATGTGTGTGGGGTATTTTGAGTGGGGATGGGGGTACTTAATGTGTGTGGGGATTTGGAGTGGGGATGGGGGTACTTAATGTGTGTGGGGGATTTGCAGTGGTGATGGGGGGTACTTAATGTGTGTGGGGGATTTGGAGTGGGGATGGGGTACTTAATGTGCGTGGGGGATTTGGAGTGGGGATGGGGGTACTTAATGTGTGTGGGGGATTTGGAGTGGGGATGGGGGGGTACTTAATGTGTGTGGGGGATTTGCAGTGGGGATGGGGGGTACTTAATGTGTGTGGGGGATTTGGTGTGGGGATGGAGGGGTACTTAATGTGTGTGGGGGATTTGGCATGGGGATGGGTGGATTTGGAGTAGGGATGGGGGGATTTAATGTGTGTGGGGGAATTTGAGGACACTGAAGAGTATGTATGAGGGCATGTATGAGGGGGATGAGTGCAGACACAGTATGGTGAGTGGGGGATGGGTGCAGACAGTATGGGGAGCGAACGGGTGAATGTATGTGGACACAGTATAGGGAGTGAGGGTGATGGGATGTGTGCAGACATAGTATTAGGAGACAGGGGTATGTGTGAGCAGACAGTATAGAGAGTGAGGGGGTAAATATATGAGGAGACAGTATGGTGAACGGGGGGGATGTGAGAGGAGACAGTGTGAGGAGGGAGGGGAATAGTGTGAGGTGACAGTATATTGCAGATATTTTTATTTAGGGGCATTATAATGACTCTTCTGTCTTTAAGGGCATTGTGTGGAGAGTTGATGCAGAAGACCAGAGAAGATGGAAGTCTGCAGAGACGGCTGTGGATGAGAAAACTCATCATGGGGTCTGGACAAGAAGAAGAAAAGAAGGAGACGACGTCATCTATAAGGTACCTGGATGTAAATATTATTTGTGAAACTGACTTATTGTCATGTTTTTCTTTATATTAGGAGCATTAGAGCGGTTCTCCAGGTCTGTGCTGAGTCTGCAGTCATTCTATGTGACTGCAGATTTCTGAATTCTCACAGTGCTCACTGCACACTCTTAGAATTCTCTCATGCCAGCGATTTACATACATGCGGTCACATGCTGACTAGACATGTGTGGCTTCACTCAATGAAAATGAACAGAGCGAGGCCGGGCACGTCTAGTCAGAATGTGGCCAGAAGTATATAAATCACATGCTTGTGCTGACATGACCGTGTACTCTTGCCACCGGTAAGGGAGAACCCTAAAAGTGTGCAGTGCATTCGTTGTGAGGATTCAGAAGCTGCAATGTCAGGATTCAGCTCTGCAGGTTCCAGTAGTCGTCACATGGACACTTCACTCATATGTGACTCTCATACTTATGGTCCTGTGACAACGAGCTTCTCTTCCTGCTTCTCTCAGTTTTTCACTGAACATTGAGAGCATTAGGGAGAGCAGCTCGTCGGTACATGACTAAGTGTGCAAATCGCATGTGTGCTTGGGGGGGGCGCTGAACCGAATTCTTGCCCCAGGTGCCAGAAAGCCTAGATACACCTCTGATTAAAAGGTTGTAATTCACTTTAACCCCTTAAGGCACCATGACTGTTATGAATGTGCTGGAGATGGTTTCTAAGCAGAGGCTCCCTCTGGTGGTTACAGACAGTACTGAACCTTTCAGCGAGGAGTGGCATTCTGGGATCACGGACTGGTCTGAGATAAGGGAGGTTCCCTCCCATGATGGTTGCCGGTGATCAATTGTTCTTGTCTCAATTGTGGTTCCTGGTTCATTTGGAAGTTTGCTGGAGTCTTGCCTGCATCTCCTGCTTTCAGATAAAATATTTTTTGCTTTTCTTTTTGTGCTTGCTTTTTGCATTGTTTCTGCACTTTTGTGGAGGTCAGACAGGTCCCCTCCTGGGGCCTGAGCTCACAGTTTTTCTGCAGCCACTGTTATTTGCTCATTTGCTTTTTCCTGTTTTTTCAGCGGCTGCAGCTTGGTTTTGTTCACACTGAGATCTGATTTAGCGGGTGGCGAGATCGTGTGATCTCAGTATTTTTGTAATCAGAATTGTTGGATTTTTGTAGGGTTTTCTGGGTTGCAGAAAGTAATATCTCCTTTCCTATCCTATTTAGTCAGCTTGTGGCCCCAGCGTTTGCTCAATCTATTTTCTGCCTATGTTTGTGTTTTCATCTTGTTTAACCGCCATTATATGTTTGGGGGCTTCCTATTTTCTTTGGGGATCTGCTCCGGGGCAGATAGCCTTCATCTTTCTGCCTTTAGGTGTAGTTATCTCTCAGGCTGTGACGAGGCGTCTAGGATCAACGTAGGAACGCTCCACGACTACCTCAAGTTGTGTCGTTAGTTTAGGAATCTGCAACCCATCAGTTACCAACATCTCAGGTGTTCTGCTGCCCTGCTGTTGTTCCTGTCCTCCTCAACTACCGAAACACAACACATGACGTGCAGAATGTCTTTAATTAAAAGAGGTTTCCAGCTTCAGAAAACTCTCTCTCTCTCTCTTTCTCTCTTGGCACAGTTTGTCCCTAAATAAAAAATTGAGCTTTACTTACCCTCCTCAGTTCCGAGTCTTCGATTTTGCTCCTGTTTTCTGTCACTTGTGTAGCTCTGACTTCACATCTGCAGCGCTGCAGCCGATGATTGAGCTCAGCTGGTCTGCCCGAGTTGATTTCATGAGCAGCTCAGAGCCGCTGAGCTCACTTACTGTGGAAATGTCTGCACTGGAGACAATAACAGACACTAGAAGAAGTGGTGGAAACTTAGTGCCGGAACCAGGGAGCATGAGCAAAGTTGAGTTTTTTTCTTTTAAAACTGCACCCTGCGAGAGGGGTTTTCCTGACTTGGGAAATTACCTTTAAGATACTGGTGATTTTCTATGAAAACACTCTTGCACCTCTTTTTGGCAGTGCCCTGTTGGATGCCTTGAAAAATGTAAAGGTGCATACTTGCCAACAGTTCCAATTTTGCTTGGACGATCCAATCCTTTCTTGGTGTTCCTTGGGGTGTGACTTAAATATTGTCCAGCCTGCGCAGTGCTGTCAGCAGGGTCGGACTGGCCCACCGGAGAACCGGAGGATTCTCCAGTGGGCCCTGGCATCTGGGGGCCCTGGCACCTGCTGGCATACAGGGGCCAGTTGCCTAGGGCCCCCGCTGCTCCAGGGGCCCCCAGACGGTGGCGTGTCGCTAATATCGGCACACCACGCAGCTGCCATGGGGGCCCCGTGCCAGCAGAGCAGCAGCGGGTGACAGGAGGCAGGAGCCCCTGTCCCCGCTGCTAAAGAGAAATTAATATTCACTGCTTCCCACGCCCACATGGGCGTGGGAAGCAGTGAATATCATTACTTACCTGTCACTCGCTCCAACCGCTGAGCGCTGCTGTGTCCTCGCATCCTCTCTTGCTGCGATGTTCAGGCAGAGGGCGCGATGACGTCATTAGTGTGCGCCGCGCCCTCTGCCTGAGCATTCACTGCCGGAGGACCGAAGACAGCGGCGCTCAGCGGTTGGAGCGGGATGACAGGTAAATCTCTCAGGTGCCGGGGCCCTGAGCCAGCGGTAACACCGTCACCTGTCCCCCATAGCGCGCCGGTGTCCCCGCCTGCTCAGGACACCAGCACCTGGCCCCCAGCGACGAGAGATGAGTATGTCTATGGGGCATAATCTATGGAGCATCTATGGGGGCATAATCTATGGGGGCATAATCTGTGGAGCATCTATGGGGGCATAATCTGGAGCATTTATGGGGGCATAATCTATGGGGGCATAATCTGTGGAGCATCTATGGGGACATAATCTATGGGGGCATAATCTATGGAGCATCTATGGGGCATAATCTATGGAGCATCTATGGGGCATAATCTATGGAGCATCTATGGGGGCATAATCTATGGAGCTTCTATGGGGGCATAATCTATGGAGCATCTATGGGGGCATAATCTAAGGAGCACTTATGGGGGCACAATCTATGGAGCTTCTATGGAGGCATAATCTATGGAGCTTCTATGGGGCATAATCTAAGGAGCATCTATGGGGGCATAATCTATGGGGGCATAATCTATGGAGCATCTATGGGGCATAATCTATGGAGCATCTATAGGGGCATAATCTATGGGGGCACAATCTATGGAGCTTCTATGGAGGCATAATCTAAGGAGCATCTCTGGGGGCACAATCTATGGAGCTTCTATGGGGGCATAATCTAAGGAGCATCTATGAGGGCACAATCTATGGAGCTTCTATGGGGGCATAATCTAAGGAGCTTCTATGGGGCATAATCTATGGGGGCATAATCTAAGGAGCATTTATGGGGGCATAATCTATGGAGCATCTATAGGGGCATAATCTATGGGGGCACAATCTATGGAGCTTCTATGGAGGCATAATCTAAGGAGCATCTATGGGGGCACAATCTATGGAGCTTCTATGGGGGCATAATCTAAGGAGTATCTATGGGGGCACAATCTATGGAGCTTCTATGGGGGCATAATCTAAGGAGCTTCTATGGGGGCATAATCTAAGGAGCATCTATGGGGGCACATTCTATGGAGCTTCTATGGGGCATAATCTAAGGAGCTTCTATGGGGGCATAATCTATGGGGGCATAATCTAAGGAGCATTTATGGGGGCATAATCTATGGAGCATCTATAGGGGCATAATCTATGGGGGCACAATCTATAGAGCTTCTATGGGGGCATAATCTAAGGAGCATCTATGGGGCACAATCTATGGAGCTTCTATGGGGGCATAATCTAAGGAGCTTCTATGGGGCATAATCTAAGGAGCATCTATGGGGGCACAATCTATGGAGCTTCTATGGGGGCATAATCTAAGGAGCATCTATGGGGCACAATCTATGGAGCTTCTATGGGGGCATAATCTAAGGAGCTTCTATGGGGCATAATCTAAGGAGCATCTATGGGGGCATAATCTATGGAGCATCTATGGGGGCATAATCTATGGGGGCATAATCTATGGGGGCATAATCTATGGAGCTTCTATGGGGCACAATCTATGGAGCATCTATGGGGGCATAATACATGGGGCAGCATATGGGGCACAATACATGGAGCATCTTGTGGGGCATAATACATGGGGCAGCATATGGGGCATAATCTCATTTTCCACCCTAGGCTTATACTCGAGTCGATAAGTTTTCCCAGTTTTTTGTGGCAAAATTAGGGGGGTCGGCTTATACTCGAGTATATGGTATCTATCTATCTATCTACATCTATCTATCTATCTATCTATCTATCTATCTATCTATCTATCTAATATATATATATATTTATATATATAGCATTATACCCTATGAAGGGGGCAGCATTATCCTCTATGAGGGGGGCAGTATTATCCCCTATGGGGGGCAGCATTATCCCCTATGAGGGGGCTGCTTTATAATCTATGAGGGAGGCTACCCCAACTCCTGCTACATAATTAAGACATGTACTACCTTATATTATACCCTGATATTAGTGTGTTTTACTGCACAATTTGTGGTCTTGTATTTATTTCTATGTAGCTACATAGTGGGCCCCAAGAATGATTTTCTCTGGTGGGCCCAAGGTGTTCCAGTCCGATGCTGGCTGTCAGTATACTTTACATTTATATTTTTTACTCTTTTTTTATAAATTATTTTTTCAAAAATCTTTTTAGAAATGATCTGTAAATGTGAACTCGTCATTGAGGATGAGGCTGCGGGGATTTACAATCCACTAAAAGCTGTGGCCTGTCAATCATTAACCAGTCTAGTTCAGCTCAACAATGACTCCCTATCTGCTTTTACCCAGAACAATAAAATCTTCTTATATTATGAGCAAACAATCTTAGATTTATATTGCGCTGCTCTGGGACTTTATAAAAAATACTTCTAGTGCTTTGAAGAAGGAAGTCAAGCTATTAGAGAAAGTGGCAAAAAAAAAAGAAGCTGGCTGGTGCCAAACATGGATAAGTCAACATACAGCATTAAAATCGCACATAATGTATATGAATGCATATTGCACCCCAAAAATGAATGCAGATCCAAGATTATAGACCATTAAACTATTATAAAACTTAGTCCCTCCCCAAATAAAAATAGAAAAGACTAAGCACTCATCTGATGATACGAAGAAGATATATTTTAATGGTAGTATATCCAATATAAACGTTTCGGTCAAATCAGACCTTCGTCAGTAACTACATAAATGAAAAAGTGTGTTATATATACATAATATGATATATATACATAATAAAGTATGAAAAAAATGTGTAGTAATCACAAAAGAATATAAATAAAATAAAATGATCATATAGTGGGTCAAAAGATGTATAAACAAATGCAGTGACTACATGCTTAGTAACCTCGTAAATCCCAGTGTTAAAATTGAGTAAACAACACGATTATTAATAGAGAATACTATACCTTTACTATCAAATCTGAAAACAGACTCCTTAGGAAATAGTGCCCGCAGAAAAAATAAACCTAGGAATATAATGTCAGATAAGAGGATAAATCTGACAATATCTCCTAAATAGCACAGAGGAAGTGACAAAGAACCACACTGAACGAGAGGTTTACTCACTTATGACAGGAGTGACGGTGAGCTGTTGAAGTGAAATTATCAACAGTTATATAGTGGTAAGTGCGGTAATAAAATACTGTCAAAAAAAGGTAGTAATTACCTTATGGCCAATAGGGGCTATGAATGCCTCCTTTATGCGGTATCCACCGCTACAATGGCTGGTGCTATAGGTGGGTAGAGAAGAGAGGAGATATCTGTACATAAAAGTTACCTTAGCTTAAAAAGCAGGATGCTTGCTGGGCTCAAAGGGGTTAACGTTACCTCAGTAAACTGCTGCAGAGATAAGGCTGTCACGTCTTATGTGTCTGATGTCAGGGGATAAAGTAAAAGACCAGCTTCGCGCTGGGTTTTTAAAGGGAAGAGGCGGGACTATACCGGAGCTCATACTGAGTCATTACCGGAAGTGACAAAGGGAACCAGTATGGAGCCGCGTGTCAGCAGATGCTGTGTTTGCGTTCCACCTAATACATGTGGAGTTTGTTAGTAAACGATTCAACATAGAGCTGTGAGACCATAGCGTTTCTGCTAGTGGATTAATGGAGCATATTTGAGGTATAAAGGGAAATGCCTAATTGAAAGCAAGGTAACTTATGATGACACCCATGGTAGATAGTATGATAGCCTTTTGTGTGGTAGGAGAAAAATAAGAGGTAGAGATATGAGAAGAGAAAAGAGTCAGATACCTTTCGTTAGTGTGAACAAAGCTGCATTTTATTAGTGCCAATCAACATCTAGTCTCAAAGAATAATAGAGGTGACTAATGTAACGTGGATAAGTGATCTTAAGTGGATCCTTAATATTCCAGAGTGGCAAGAGGGTGGTAATCTGTGAAAGGTCCATAAGATATATCCACAAGACATTTAATATAACCGGCTCTATAAAGGAAAGAGAATATGTTATAATAATGAGTATAAAATGAAGTTGCAATGATTAATAAAAAATCACATTACTAAATGGTACCTAAAGAATGTTCAAGTTTTATATAAAAGCTGACAATTCGTACTCTCTGTTCAAACCCTTAGGACTTAAAGTGTCTAGAGTGTGTATCCAGAAAGCCTCTCGTTTCCTCAATTGTAAGATTCTATTACCACCTCTCCTAGATAAAGGGACCTGCTCTATAACTTGGAATCTTAATTGAGAGATGTTATGACCTGTAGATGTAAAATGGTGAGGAATGGGAAGGAGAAGATTCTTGCAGCGTATCGTCGATTTATGTTTGGAGATTCGATCACGGATGGTCTGAGAAGTTTCTCCAACATAAAGGAGGCCGCAGGGGCATTTGATAAGATAAACAACATGTGTGGAATCACATGTAAAGAAATTTTTTATTTTAAAGATCTTGCCCGAATGTGGGTGGGTGAAGGTGTCCCCTTTTATTATGCTATTGCATTGCACGCAATGAAGACATGGGAAGGTACCACATTTTGGAGTTTGTAAAAAACGTTGTTTGGGTATGGATTTGGGACCAAAATCAGCATGTACCAGAGAATCCCGTAAATTGGAAGGCCTCTTATAGCAAGGTAAGAATGGTTCTTTAAATTCTAGAACCTCAGGGTGAGCTGTCGATAGTAGATGCCAATTTTTTCTGATGGATCTGTGAATCACATTAATAACAGGATGAAAGGTATGCACAAAAGGGATGCGTTTCCCTATGTTACTTCTTTGTCCTTTAGGGGAATGTTTGGATTTTTCCAGTAGTGGACGGGGATATCCTCGTGATTCAAATTTATTTGACATTTCTTGGAGACGTTGTTCTAGGGTAATAGTGTCAGTGACTATACGTTTGACCCGTTGGAATTGAGATTTAGGTATGGCTTGCTTCATAAAAGGAGGATGTGAGCTCTGGTAATGGAGAAGGCTATTTTTGTCTGTCTCTTTGATATACAGATCAGTGGATAAGGTACCATCAGGGTTTTTAATTACAATTGTATCCAAGAAATTTATTCGCCAAAGATTGTGGTTGATGGTGAATTGGATACCTGGCCATGATACATTAAGCCAATCAAAGAAGGATAGGAGGGATTCTAGAGGGCCTCCCCATATGCAAAAAATGTCGTCAATGTATCGTTTCCATGTGATCACATGTTGTCGGAATAGTGTATTGGGGTATATATTCGTTTCTTCAAAATCGGCCATATAGGCATTAGCATAGGGGGGTGCTGCGTTGGAACCCATAGCGGTCCCCCGTATTTGAAGATAAAAATCATCCTGAAAGAGGAAGAAGTTACAGGTAAGTATAACTGTAAGCAGGTCGATACATAGATCTATTTGGTCTGTGTCCATATGTGTACCACTTAATAGTTTTGCAATTGATTGTGTTCCTTCTAAATGGGGGATCGAGGTGTAGAGGTCTTTTACATCTAAGGTAACCAAGATAGAGTCTGGTGGTATGGTATCTAATTGTTGAATGAGTTCGAGGAAGGCCCCAGTGTCCAGAATGAAAGATCTAGTCTGATGAATAATGGGAGTCAATTTTTTCTAGATAAATAGCTAGAGGTGAAAGAATAGAATTTGTGGAGGCTACTATCGGTCTCCCGGTGGTTTTTCAAGGTTTTTGTGTACCTTGGGTAAGATGTAGAAGACTGGTATGTTCGGATTTTTGTTATTCAGGAATTCACAGGTCTTTTGGTCCAACACTCCCAAGGAACAATACTTATCTAGGATAGTGTCGATTTTTAGACCAATGTCACGAGTCGGGTTATGTGACAGGGGTTGATAAATCGAGGTGTCATTAAGCTGACGTCTAACTTCCGTCATGTATAGTGATTTATCCATTATTACGAGGGCTCCCCCCTTGTCAGCTGGTTTAATGACAATGGAACTGTCATCTTGTAATGATGATAATGCTTTCCTTTCCTCCAATGACAAATTTGAAGGATGAAAGATTTTACCTTTTTCTATGTCACATTTCAAATTTTGGAAAGTATCATTGATAAAACTGATGAAAGTCTCTACCGCATGCAAGGCTTGTGGAGGACGAAAGTAACTTTTATTCCGGAGACCCAAGCTCTGAGCTGAAAGTAATTTAGGATTTGATAGAGTAATGGGTTCCGGAGTAATAGGTTTAGAGGAGTAGTAGGCTTTGAGTCTTATATGTCGATAGAACCTCTGAAGGTCCATATCTAAATCAAAAGTACGACATTTACTAGAAGGGCAAAAAGACAGTCCTTTTTGTAGCACTATGTGTTCAATGTTAGTAAGAGTTCGAGATGATATATTGATCACCAAATTGTCTGTACCTTCGAGCGCGTGATCCGGCTCTGATCCTGATCTCTTCTTCTGTCCCCTTCTGGTCTTCTTCGGAAGTTTCGTCCTCTCCGTGGGCCTAAAAAAGGAACTGCTGTAGAGGTAGAAGGACCTGATTCCTGGTCTGAGCCAGAGGTGGAGTAGTCGGTTGAGATGTGTTGTCCTTGTCTCAAGTCCCTTCTTTTGAAGCTGTTTTGCCATCTATATACTCGGTTAGAACGATAGTCCTCCGTATCTCGTGCGAACTTGTTACGTTTTCTGGTCTCAATGTCTCGTTTGTGGCGAGTGATACGTTCCTGTATTTCGGTCTTCAGTGACCCGAGTTCTTCCGGAGTGGCGGTAGCTGATAGTTGAGTTTCAATCACTTTGACACGTTCAGCACTAGCTATAATCTCTTTCTGTAAAAATTCAACTGTCAGAGTAATCAGATCAAATGAGCATTTGTTTAAAATATGTTCGAATTTTGTACAGAAGTCAGGTTTACTATCTACCATGGGCGTCATCATAAGTTACCTTGCTTTCAATTAGGCATTTCCCTTTTATACCTTAAATATGCTCCATTAATCCACTAGCAGAAACGCTATGGTCTCACAACTCTATGTTGAATCGTTTACTAACAAACTCCACATGTATTAGGTGGAACGCAAACACAGCATCTGCTGACACGCGCTCCATACTGGTTCCGCTTTGTCACTTCCGGTAATGACTCAGTATGAGCTCCGGTATAGTCCCGCCTCTTCCCTTTAAAAACCCAGCGCGAAGCTGGTCATTTACTTTATCCCCTGACATCAGACACATAAGACGTGACAGCCTTATCTCTGCAGCAGTTTACTGAGGTAACGTTAACCCCTTTGAGCCAGCAAGCATCCTGCTTTTTAAGCTAAGGTAACTTTTATGTACAGATATCTCCTCTCTTTTCTACCCACCTATAGCACCAGCCATTGTAGCGGTGGATACCGCATAAAGGAGGCATTCATAGCCCCTATTGGCCATAAGGTAATTACTACCTTTTTTGACAGTATTTTATTACCGCACTTACCACTATATAAACTGTTGATAATTTCACTTCAACAGCTCACCGTCACTCCTGTCATAAGTGAGTAAACCTCTCGTTCAGTGTGGTTCTTTGTCACTTCCTCTGTGCTATTTAGGAGATATTGTCAGATTTATCCTCTTATCTGACATTATATTCCTAGGTTTATTTTTTCTGCGGGCACTATTTCCTAAGGAGTCTGTTTTCAGATTTGATAGTAAAGGTATAGTATTCTCTATTAATAATCGTGTTGTTTACTCAATTTTAACACTGGGATTTACGAGGTTACTAAGCATGTAGTCACTGCATTTGTTTATACATCTTTTGACCCACTATATGATCATTTTATTTTATTTATATTCTTTTGTGATTACTACACATTTTTTTCATACTTTATTATGTATATATATCATATTATGTATATATAACACACTTTTTCATTTATGTAGTTACTGACGAAGGTCTGATTTGACCGAAACGTTTATATTGGATATACTACCATTAAAATATATCTTCTTCGTATCATCAGATGAGTGCTTAGTCTTTTCTATTTATATTCTTGGTGTGGGAACCTAGACTTTAAGCACCATTTTCCCAGGAGTTGTGCTCACGATTTTTGCCCTTACTGTCCCTCCCCAAATAAAGACATAAAATTACAGGCACAAACCCCCTAAATAAATGCAGACCTCGGGCCCCCAAATAGATGCGGACCCCTGATCAGACAATGTTTTAATACAGACTTTGGACAAGACTCCCTCACTCCATTGTAAAAGTTACCGTAAATGATAATATTCTGGTTGCCTGTTTCCACCACTAGGGGAGATCACTGTCTAGAAATGTATACAGTCCCCATTGAACTCAATAAAACAGTCTTAATTTGAAATGTATGAGGTTTTGTTGCACGTCTGCTTATTATTTTACTAAAATTAACCAAAAAGTTTAAATATTCAGCTCCATGGTGCTCAAAATTCAAAGACCTCACTTTATAGTGTGCATATTCTTATATTTATAGAGTTCATCCACTTTTGTTGTCTGGACTAGTATCATAAATGATGATCTGTATGACACTGTAATTGTTGCACCATGTAGCACTATAGTATATACGCACTCTATTGCATGTAACAGCAATGTGTTAAAATGAATCTGTTAGAAAGAACAACCCTCCTAAGCTATATATATGGGCATTAGGTCATAGAAAGCTGAATAAAATGATATCTTGATAGCTAGGATCCGATGTCTTATTCCTGAGAAATCCACATTTTTCTTAATATGTAACTGAGCAGTTAAGATCTATGGGTCGGACATAGATCTCCCTGAGAATCTGCCTCCAGAGCTTATTTTAAACGAATGCGGGTGTTACCAGTGTGAGACATGTAGATCAGGAGAGCAGACTGTCAGTCATTACATGGCTCACACAACTTTCATTTAAAATAAGCTCCAGCGGCAGATTCTCAGGGAGATCTATGTCCGGCCCATAGATCTTAGCAGCTCATTTCCATATTAAGAAAAAAGTGGATTTCTCTGGAATAAGACATTGGATGGCAAATATCAAGGTATCATTTTATGACCTTCGTGTCCATATAGACGGTTTAGGAGGGTTGAGCCTACTGACAGATTCCCTTTAAAATAGCTTTGCTCAGCAGAACAAAAATCACACATGACAGGCTTAGGTACAACAGCACAAGGGGGCATATATGAAGGGGTTACAATATTCACAGCTCCCCTTGCACCCTTTACAACAGTATCCACAAGACAAAACTTGAGACAATGTTCACTGCAGTGGAGCCATCAGCCCATCTGCCAATCCATTCATTCTCGTAGCTCATAGGTACTTCAAGCGTTCTGCCCATGAGGAGCCAAAAACTCTGTGAAGCCACCAGGATACAGTGACTTAATCTAATGCCCTTACGTAGTGCCACTGGCAGGAGGCCTGTAGTATGAGCTGCTCATCTATGTGAGAAAATGGGGATACCTGAGTATTCATTTATTTCATGGCACTGTTATAGTGTGGAAATACTAAAATATATTGTGCCAAGGGCATTATCACTATGTAGGGGCAGTGGGGGAGACCTGTTATTGTGAGGTAGGAATTAAAGGGGTACATACATATGTGGGAGTATTAGGGTGCACTATTACTGTATTGATGAGAGCACTAATGTTTCGGGTGCTATTATTTTATTATATTATTATTTTTATTATTTTTATTTATTTTATTTCATTCATTATTTTATTTTCATTACTCTTATTATTGTTTTTATTTTGTTTTTATTATTGCATTCCGGGGGTAATAGTCATAAGGGGAATTGGGGCAGCAGCAATGTTGAGGGAAGTGGCAAAATAGTGCTATTAACCCGTTAGTGACAGAGCCAATTTGGTACTTAATGACCGAGCCAATTTTTACAATTCTGACCACTGTCAGTTTGTGAGGTTATAGCTCTGGAACGCTTCAACGAATCCCCTGATTCGGAAATAGTTTTTCATGACATATTGTACTTCATGTTAGTAATAATTTTTTTTTTTATATAACTTGCGTTTACTTATGAAAAAAATGGAAATTTGGCAAAAATTTGGAAAATTTTGCAATTTGTAAACTTTTAATTTTTGTACACTTAAATCAGAGAGTGGTGGCACACAAAATAGTTAATAAATAACATTTCCCTCATGTCTACTTTACATCAGCACAATTTTGGAAACATAATCGTTTTGTTAGGACGTTATAAGGGTTAAAAGTTGACCAGCGATTTCTTATTTTTCCAACAAATACAAAACCTTTTTTTTAGGGACCACCTCACATTTGAAGTGAGTTTGGGGGGTCAATATAAAAAAAACGCCCAAACGTGACACCATTCTAAAACCTGCACCCCTCAAGGTGCGTAAAACCACATTCAAGAAGTTTATTAACCCTTCAGGTGCTTCACGAGAACTAAAGCAATGTGGAAGGAAAAAAATGAACATTTTCTTTTTTCACAAAAAATTTACTTTGGAACCAATTTTTTTTATTTTCACAAGAATATCAGGAGAAATGGACCACAAAATTTGTTGTGCAATTTCTCCTAAGTAACACAGATACCCCGTATGTGGGGATAAGCCACTGTTTGGGTGCATGGCAGGACTCAGAAGGGAGGGAGCACCATTTGACTTTGTGAACGCAAAATTGGCTGTAATCAATGGTGACGCCATGTCGCGTTTGGAGACCCCCTGATGTACCTAAAGAGTGGAAACCCCCCAATTCTAACTCCAACCCTAATCCCAACACACCCTAACCATAATCTCAACCCTAACCATAACCCTAACCACAACCTTAACCCCAACACACCTCTAACCCTAATCCCAACCCTAACCACAAACATAACACTACACACCCCTAACCCTAATCCCAACAATAACCGTAATCCCAACCATAGCCTCAACCCTTACCCTACCCTAACTTTAGCCCAACCCTAAACCTAACTTTAGACCAACCCTAACCCTAACTTTAGCCCAACTCACTTTAGCCCAACTCTAAACCTAATGGAAAAATTGAAATAAATACATTTTTTTATTTTATTATTTTTTTAGCTAACTAAGGGGGTGATAAATGGGGGTATGACTATTTTTTTCATTTTGATCACTGTGATAGACCCTATCACAGTGATCAAAATGAACCAATAGGAAACATTTCCTATTGTTGCCGGGTGCCTGCCGGCAGATCTCGGCGGGCGCACTGGAAAGCATGATAGCAAAGATTCTGAAGATTAATGTGGATTTTACTGTTGAGGCAATTCGTTTGAAAGCTATTGTTCTGGAGAAACAGCAGCGCATCATGCGTCTGCATCGCCGACGTTTGTGGATCCATCCCATCACAGCCCAGAGAATGACGTGTGGGGTGTATTCTACAAATACATGGAGCTACGAGGAAACCCTGAGAAATTTTTCTCATATGTTCGGATACAAATGGAGAACTTTGATTTATTGGTGGAACGAATTGGACACCTCATCAGAAGAAGTGACACATATTGCTGCAGGGTGAATCCTCTGAGGGGTTGTAACTGGGCAGCAAGGTGTTAAGTCTTCCACAGGTAAGACTGAGCCCTCGAGGTATATGGCGGTGCAGGGGGTGCAAGCAATAAGGCAGACACACACAATGAGTCTCTTTCCGTACCTTTACTGGTGATATTTGCAGGCACGTCCATTAGTTAACATGACCGCAGCAGTACAGGATGTGCCCACACTTCGTAGGATTCCTCATTGGCTGTCTAAAATCACATTGCCTCTCAAAGAATTATGGGAACTTCCGATTCCGGTATACGATATATGAAAAATATCGGAACTAAGTATCGGAATTCCGATACAGCGAATATCGGCCGATACCCGATACTTGCGGTATCGGAATGCTCAACACTAACCACCACATCAAATCCCTGTCATGGCCGCCCAATCTCCAGACCTGAACCCCTCTGAAAACCTCTGAAATGTAATCAAGAGGAAGATGAATAGTCACAAGCCATCAAACAAAGAAGAACTGCTTACATTTTTGTACCAGGAGTGGCATAATGTCACCCAAAAGCAGTGTGAAAGACTTGTGGAAAGGACGCATGAAAGCTGTGATTAAAAATCATGGTTATTCCACTAAATATTGATTTCTGAACTCTTCCTGAGTTAAAACAGTATTGTTGTGTCTAAATGATTATGAACTTGTTTTCTTAGGATTACTTGAGGTCTGCAAGCACTGCATTTTTTTGTTATTTTGACCATTTCTCATTTTTTGAAAATAAATGCAAAATTTATTGCTTTCCATGAAAAATTGTATCCTGGAATTATTAATAAGCAAAAGAGATGACTTTTAATCTTGAAAATTATAGAATTAAAGGTGTAAAATAATATTAATTAGAACCATCCACTGACTGCTTATTTCTTCTACATTTCCTACTCTAATGTCAGAGTAATCTACCTCCCATTGGCACCAAATGGGCATCATGAGCGCCTAAGAAAGATTGTCCTGAACCCAACAAAGGCAAAAGACCCAATTGAGAAAGTATAAAAGTAAATAGCAAATGAGCTACCTCTAAAAAATGAACGAAGCTACAGAATATGACGACGATCAATTTTACAATTCCTAGTTACAGATTCAATGGCATTTCCACTTGTTTGGCTCTTGGACGTCTCCACAGGTAATCCTTATCGGAGTATATTTTAGGAAACATATGAGTAGTCAATCAGGGAAGGGCTCCTTGACTGGGGCTTTCAGGCACTCTACCCCAGAGCGGACATACTTCTTACCACATTCAGTTCATTTAAAGTATCATCCCCTATGAGTATTGACTACTCATCTTCCACTTCAACAACACAAAATCTTGGACCTAAACACAACATATTATTAAAAGCAGGGGCGTATCCAGGGGGGCAGCCGGGGCATGTGCCCCAGGCGCAGCCGGCAGGAGGTGCAGTCGGGGCCGCCTAATGCGGCGGTCCGCAGTGTCTCCCCCGGCGGCTGCAATCTGCCTCCCCCGGCCTGGGAGTCAGCAGTTCCCTGTGCTGGCTGTCAAGCTGACAGCCAGCACAGAGAAGCTGCTGCATGCCGCCTCCCAGGGACCAATTGTACTGGCGTCTATACAGACGCCAGTACAATTGTAGCTCTGTCCGCCGGGTCAGAGAGATGCCAGCAGCGTGATCAAGTCATGTGATTACGCTGCTGACGTCACTTGCCGGCTGCGGCAAGAAGGGGGAACGATGGTGGTAAGTGTGCTCCACTGTGGTGCTGTAGAACCACCGAAGATTAACGGGGGGCATAATATGGGGGGTGATACTTTATGTGGGGGGATTTGGAGTGGGGATGGAGGTACTATATGTGTGTGGGGGATTTGGAGTGGGGATGGGGGATTCTTTATGTGTGGGGGGATTTGGAGTGGGGATGGGGGTACTTTATATGTGGGGGGATTTGGAGTGGGGATGGGGGATTCTTTAAGTGTGGGGGAATTTGGAGTGGCGATGGGGATTCTTTATGTGGGGGGGATTTGGAGTGGGGATGGAGGAATTCTTTATGTGTGGGGGGATTTGGAGTGGGGATGGGGGTACTTTGTGTAGGGGGATTTGGAGTGGGGATGGGGGATTCTTTATGTGTGTGGGGACTTGGAGTGGGGATGGGGGGATTCTTTATGTGTGGGGGGATTTGGAGTGGGGATGGGGGATTCTTTGTGTGGGGGATTTGGAGTGGGGATGGGGTACTTTATGTGGGGGATTTGGAGTGGGGATGGGGGTACTTTGTGGGGGATTTGGAGTGGGAATGGGGGGTACTTTATGTGTGGGGGGATTTGGAGTGGGGATGGGGTACTTTATGTGTGGAGGGATTTGGAGTGGGGATGGGGGTACTTTATGTGTGGGGGGATTTGGAGTGGGGGTGGGGTACTTTATGTGTGGGGGTTTTGGAGTGTGGATGGGGATACATTATGTGTGGGGGGATTTGAAGTGGAGATGGGGGGTACTTTATGTGGGGGGATTTGGAGTGGGAATGGGGGAGTACTTAGTGTGTGTGTGGGATTTGGAGTGGGGATGGGGGTACTTAATGTGTGTGGGGGATTTGGAGTGGGGATGGGGGGTACTTAATGTGTGTGGGGGATTTGGAGTGGGGATGGGTGTACTTAATGTGTGGGGGATTTGCAGTGGGGATGGGGTACTTAATGTGTGTGGGGGATTTGCAGTGGGGATGGGGGGTACTTAATGTGTGTGGGGTATTTGCAGTGGGGATGAGGGGTACTTAATGTGTGTGGGGGATTTTGAGTGGGGATGGGGTACTTAATGTGTGTGGGGTATTTTGAGTGGGGATGGGGGTACTTAATGTGTGTGGGGGATTTGGAGTGGGGATGGGGGTACTTAATGTGTGTGGGGGATTTGCAGTGGTGATGGGGGGTACTTAATGTGTGTGGGGGATTTGGAGTGGGGATGGGGGTACTTAATGTGTATGGGGGATTTGGAGTGGGGATGGGGGTACTTAATGTGTGTGGGGGATTTGGAGTGGGGATGGGGGGGTACTTAATGTGTGTGGGGGATTTGCAGTGGGGATGGGGGGTACTTAATGTGTGTGGGGGATTTGGTGTGGGGATGGGGGGGTACTTAATGTGTGTGGGGATTTGGCATGGGGATGGGTGGATTTGGAGTAGGGATGGGGGGATTTAATGTGTGTGGGGGAATTTGAGGACACTGAAGAGTATGTATGAGGGCATGTATGAGGGGGGATGAGTGCAGACACAGTATGGTGAGTGGGGGGATGGGTGCAGACAGTATGGGGAGCGAACGGGTGAATGTATGTGGACACAGTATAGGGAGTGAGGGTGATGGGATGTGTGCAGACATAGTATTAGGAGACAGGGGTATGTGTGAGCAGACAGTATAGAGAGTGAGGGGGTAAATATATGAGGAGACAGTATGGTGAACAGGGGGGATGTGAGAGGAGACAGTGTGAGGAGGGAGGGGAATAGTGTGAGGTGACAGTATATTGCAGATATTTTTATTTAGGGGCATTATAATGACTCTTCTGTCTTTAAGGGCATTGTGTGGAGAGTTGGTGCAGAAGACCAGAGAAGATGGAAGTCTGCAGAGACGGCTGTGGATGAGAAAACTCATCATGGGGTCTGGACAAGAAGAAGAAAAGAAGGAGACGACGTCATCTATAAGGTACCTGGATGTAAATATTATTTGTGAAACTGACTTATTGTCATGTTTTTCTTTATATTAGGAGCATTAGAGCGGTTCTCCAGGTCTGTGCTGAGTCTGCAGTCATTCTATGTGACTGCAGATTTCTGAATTCTCACAGTGCTCACTGCACACTCTTAGAATTCTCTCATGCCAGCGATTTACATACATGCGGTCACATGCTGACTAGATATGTGTGGCTTCACTCAATGAAAATGAACAGAGCGAGGCCGGGCACGTCTAGTCAGAATGTGGCCAGAAGTATATAAATCACATGCTTGTGCTGACATGACCGTGTACTCTTGCCACCGGTAAGGGAGAACCCTAAAAGTGTGCAGTGCATTCGTTGTGAGGATTCAGAAGCTGCAATGTCAGGATTCAGCTCTGCAGGTTCCAGTAGTCGTCACATGGACACTTCACTCATATGTGACTCTCATACTTATGGTCCTGTGACAACGAGCTTCTCTTCCTGCTTCTCTCAGTTTTTCACTGAACATTGAGAGCATTAGGGAGAGCAGCTCGTCGGTACATGACTAAGTGTGCAAATCGCATGTGTGCTTGGGGGGGGCGCTGAACCGAATTCTTGCCCCAGGTGCCAGAAAGCCTAGATACACCTCTGATTAAAAGGTTGTAATTCACTTTAACCCCTTAAGGCACCATGACTGTTATGAATGTGCTGGAGATGGTTTCTGAGCAGAGGCTCCCTCTGGTGGTTACAGACAGTACTGAACCTTTCAGCGAGGAGTGGCATTCTGGGATCACGGACTGGTCTGAGATAAGGGAGGTTCCCTCCCATGATGGTTGCCGGTGATCAATTGTTCTTGTCTCAATTGTGGTTCCTGGTTCATTTGGAAGTTTGCTGGAGTCTTGCCTGCATCTCCTGCTTTCAGATAAAATATTTTTTGCTTTTCTTTTTGTGCTTGCTTTTTGCATTGTTTCTGCACTTTTGTGGAGGTCAGACAGGTCCCCTCCTGGGGCCTGAGCTCACAGTTTTTCTGCAGCCACTGTTATTTGCTCATTTGCTTTTTCCTGTTTTTTCAGCGGCTGCAGCTTGGTTTTGTTCACACTGAGATCTGATTTAGCGGGTGGCGAGATCGTGTGATCTCAGTATTTTTGTAATCAGAATTGTTGGATTTTTGTAGGGTTTTCTGGGTTGCAGAAAGTAATATCTCCTTTCCTATCCTATTTAGTCAGCTTGTGGCCCCAGCGTTTGCTCAATCTATTTTCTGCCTATGTTTGTGTTTTCATCTTGTTTAACCGCCATTATATGTTTGGGGGCTTCCTATTTTCTTTGGGGATCTGCTCCGGGGCAGATAGCTTTCATCTTTCTGCCTTTAGGTGTAGTTATCTCTCAGGCTGTGACGAGGCGTCTAGGATCAACGTAGGAACGCTCCACGACTACCTCAAGTTGTGTCGTTAGTTTAGGAATCTGCAACCCATCAGTTACCAACATCTCAGGTGTTCTGCTGCCCTGCTGTTGTTCCTGTCCTCCTCAACTACCGAAACACAACACATGACGTGCAGAATGTCTTTAATTAAAAGAGGTTTCCAGCTTCAGAAAACTCTCTCTCTCTCTCTTCTCTCTTTCTCTCTTGGCACAGTTTGTCCCTAAATAAAAAATTGAGCTTTACTTACCCTCCTCAGTTCCGAGTCTTCGATTTTGCTCCTGTTTTCTGTCACTTGTGTAGCACTGACTTCACATCTGCAGCGCTGCAGCCGATGATTGAGCTCAGCTGGTCTGCCCGAGTTGATTTCATGAGCAGCTCAGAGCCGCTGAGCTCACTTACTGTGGAAATGTCTGCACTGGAGACAATAACAGACACTAGAAGAAGTGGTGGAAACTTAGTGCCGGAACCAGGGAGCATGAGCAAAGTTGAGTTTTTTTCTTTTAAAACTGCACCCTGCGAGAGGGGTTTTCCTGACTTGGGAAATTACCTTTAAGATACTGGTGATTTTCTATGAAAACACTCTTGCACCTCTTTTTGGCAGTGCCCTGTTGGATGCCTTGAAAAATGTAAAGGTGCATACTTGCCAACAGTTCCAATTTTGCTTGGACGATCCAATCCTTTCTTGGTGTTCCTTGGGGTGTGACTTAAATATTGTCCAGCCTGCGCAGTGCTGTCAGCAGGGTCGGACTGGCCCACCGGAGAACCGGAGGATTCTCCAGTGGGCCCTGGCATCTGGGGGCCCTGGCACCTGCTGGCATACAGGGGCCAGTTGCCTAGGGCCCCGCTGCTCCAGGGGCCCCCAGACGGTGGCGTGTCGCTAATATCGGCACACCACGCAGCTGCCATGGGGGCCCCGTGCCAGCAGAGCAGCAGCGGGTGACAGGAGGCAGGAGCCCCTGTCCCCGCTGCTAAAGAGAAATTAATATTCACTGCTTCCCACGCCCATATGGGCGTGGGAAGCAGTGAATATCATTACTTACCTGTCACTCGCTCCAACCGCTGAGCGCTGCTGTGTCCTCGCATCCTCTCTTGCTGCGATGTTCAGGCAGAGGGCGCGATGACGTCATTAGTGTGCGCCGCGCCCTCTGCCTGAGCATTCACTGCCGGAGGACCGAAGACAGCGGCGCTCAGCGGTTGGAGCGGGATGACAGGTAAATCTCTCAGGTGCCGGGGCCCTGAGCCAGCGGTAACACCGGCACCTGTCCCCCATAGCGCGCCGGTGTCCCCGCCTGCTCAGGACACCAGCACCTGTCCCCAGCGACGAGAGATGAGTATGTCTATGGGGGCATAATCTATGGAGCATCTATGGGGGCATAATCTATGGGGGCATAATCTGTGGAGCATCTATGGGGGCATAATCTGGAGCATTTATGGGGGCATAATCTATGGGGGCATAATCTGTGGAGCATCTATGGGGCATAATCTATGGGGGCATAATCTATGGAGCATCTATGGGGCATAATCTATGGAGCATCTATGGGGCATAATCTATGGAGCATCTATGGGGGCATAATCTATGGAGCTTCTATGGGGGCATAATCTAAGGAGCACTTATGGGGGCACAATCTATGGAGCTTCTATGGAGGCATAATCTATGGAGCTTCTATGGGGGCATAATCTAAGGAGCATCTATGGGGGCATAATCTATGGGGGCATAATCTATGGAGCATCTATGGGGCATAATCTATGGAGCATCTATAGGGGCATAATCTATGGGGGCACAATCTATGGAGCTTCTATGGGGGCATTAATCTAAGGAGCATCTATGAGGGCACAATCTATGGAGCTTCTATGGGGGCATAATCTAAGGAGCTTCTATGGGGGCATAATCTATGGGGGCATAATCTAAGGAGCATTTATGGGGCATAATCTATGGAGCATCTATAGGGGCATAATCTATGGGGGCACAATCTATGGAGCTTCTATGGAGGCATAATCTAAGGAGCATCTATGGGGGCACAATCTATGGAGCTTCTATGGGGGCATAATCTAAGGAGCATCTATGGGGGCACAATCTATGGAGCTTCTATGGGGGCATAATCTAAGGAGCTTCTATGGGGGCATAATCTAAGGAGCATCTATGGGGGCACATTCTATGGAGCTTCTATGGGGCATAATCTAAGGAGCTTCTATGGGGGCATAATCTATGGGGGCATAATCTAAGGAGCATTTATGGGGGCATAATCTATGGAGCATCTATAGGGGCATAATCTATGGGGGCACAATCTATGGAGCTTCTATGGGGGCATAATCTAAGGAGCATCTATGGGGGCACAATCTATGGAGCTTCTATGGGGGCATAATCTAAGGAGCTTCTATGGGGGCATAATCTATGGGGGCATAATCTAAGGAGCATTTATGGGGGCATAATCTATGGAGCATCTATAGGGGCATAATCTATGGGGGCACAATCTATAGAGCTTCTATGGGGGCATAATCTAAGGAGCATCTATGGGGCACAATCTATGGAGCTTCTATGGGGGCATAATCTAAGGAGCTTCTATGGGGCATAATCTAAGGAGCATCTATGGGGGAACAATCTATGGAGCTTCTATGGGGGCATAATCTAAGGAGCATCTATGGGGCACAATCTATGGAGCTTCTATCTATGGGGGCATAATCTAAGGAGCTTCTATGGGGCATAATCTAAGGAGCATCTATGGGGGCATAATCTATGGAGCATCTATGGGGGCATAATCTATGGGGGCATAATCTATGGGGGCATAATCTATGGAGCATCTATGGGGGCACAATCTATGGAGCATCTATGGGGGCATAATACATGGGGCAGCATATGGGGCACAATACATGGAGCATCTTGTGGGGCATAATACATGGGGCAGCATATGGGGCATAATCTCATTTTCCACCCTAGGCTTATACTCGAGTCGATAAGTTTTCCCAGTTTTTTGTGGCAAAATTAGGGGGGTCGGCTTATACTCGAGTATATATGGTATCTATCTATCTATCTATCTATCTATCTATCTATCTATCTATCTAAATATATATATATATATATTTATATATATAGCATTATACCGTATGAAGGGGGCAGCATTATCCTCTATGAGGGGGGCAGTATTATCCCCTATGGGGGGCAGCATTATCCCCTATGAGGGGGCTGCTTTATAATCTATGAGGGAGGCTACCCCAACTCCTGCTACATAATTAAGACATGTACTACCTTATATTATACCCTGATATTAGCGAGTTTTACTGCACAATTTGTGGTCTTGTATTTATTTCTATGTAGCTACATAGTGGGCCCCAAGAATGATTTTCTCTGGTGGGCCCAAGGTGTTCCAGTCCGATGCTGGCTGTCAGTATACTTTACATTTATATTTTTTACTCTTTTTTTATAAATTATTTTTTCAAAAATCTTTTTAGAAATGATCTGTAAATGTGAACTCGTCATTGAGGATGAGGCTGCGGGGGTTTACAATCCACTAAAAGCTGTGGCCTGTCAATCATTAACCAGTCTAGTTCAGCTCAACAATGACTCCCTATCTGCTTTTACCCAGAACAATAAAATCTTCTTATATTATGAGCAAACAATCTTAGATTTATATTGCGCTGCTCTGGGACTTTATAAAAAATACTTCTAGTGCTTTGAAGAAGGAAGTCAAGATATTAGAGAAAGTGGCAAAAAAAAAAGAAGCTGGCTGGTGCCAAACATGGATAAGTCAACATACAGCATTAAAATCGCACATAATGTATATGAATGCATATTGCACCCCAAAAATGAATGCAGATCCAAGATTATAGACCATTAAACTATTATAAAACTTAGTCCCTCCCCAAATAAAGACATAAAATTACAGGCACAAACCCCCTAAATAAATGCAGACCTCGGGCCCCCAAATAGATGCGGACCCCTGATCAGACAATGTTTTAATACAGACTTTGGACAAGACTCCCTCACTCCATTGTAAAAGTTACCGTAAATGATAATATTCTGGTTGCCTGTTTCCACCACTAGGGGAGATCACTGTCTAGAATGTATACAGTCCCCATTGAACTCAATAAAACAGTCTTAATTTGAAATGTATGAGGTTTTGTTGCACGTCTGCTTATTATTTTACTAAAATTAACCAAAAAGTTTAAATATTCAGCTCCATGGTGCTCAAAATTCAAAGACCTCACTTTATAGTGTGCATATTCTTATATTTATAGAGTTCATCCACTTTTGTTGTCTGGACTAGTATCATAAATGATGATCTGTATGACACTGTAATTGTTGCACCATGTAGCACTATAGTATATACGCACTCTATTGCATGTAACAGCAATGTGTTAAAATGAATCTGTTAGAAAGAACAACCCTCCTAAGCTATATATATGGGCATGTAGGTCATAGAAAGCTGAATAAAATGATATCTTGATAGCTAGGATCCGATGTCTTATTCCTGAGAAATCCACATTTTTCTTAATATGTAACTGAGCAGTTAAGATCTATGGGTCGGACATAGATCTCCCTGAGAATCTGCCTCCAGAGCTTATTTTAAACGAACGCGGGTGTTACCAGTGTGAGACATGTAGATCAGGAGAGCACACTGTCAGTCATTACATGGCTCACACAACTTTCATTTAAAATAAGCTCCAGCGGCAGATTCTCAGGGAGATCTATGTCCGGCCCATAGATCTTAGCAGCTCATTTCCATATTAAGAAAAAAGTGGATTTCTCTGGAATAAGACATTGGATGGCAAATATCAAGGTATCATTTTATGACCTTCGTGTCCATATAGACGGTTTAGGAGGGTTGAGCCTACTGACAGATTCCCTTTAAAATAGCTTTGCTCAGCAGAACAAAAATCACACATGACAGGCTTAGGTACAACAGCACAAGGGGGCATATATGAAGGGGTTACAATATTCACAGCTCCCCTTGCACCCTTTACAACAGTATCCACAAGACAAAACTTGAGACAATGTTCACTGCAGTGGAGCCATCAGCCCATCTGCCAATCCATTCATTCTCGTAGCTCATAGGTACTTCAAGCGTTCTGCCCATGAGGAGCCAAAAACTCTGTGAAGCCCACCAGGATACAGTGACTTAATCTAATGCCCTTACGTAGTGCCACTGGCAGGAGGCCTGTAGTATGAGCTGCTCATCTATGTGAGAAAATGGGGATACCTGAGTATTCATTTATTTCAGGGCACTGTTATAGTGTGGAAATACTAAAATATATTGTGCCAAGGGCATTATCACTATGTAGGGGCAGTGGGGGAGACCTGTTATTGTGAGGTAGGAATTAAAGGGGTACATACATATGTGGGAGTATTAGGGTGCACTATTACTGTATTGATGAGAGCACTAATGTTTCGGGTGCTATTATTATTATTATTATTATTTTTATTATTTTTATTTATTTTATTTCATTCATTATTTTATTTTCATTACTCTTATTATTGTTTTTATTTTGTTTTTATTATTGCATTCCGGGGGTAATAGTCATAAGGGGAATTGGGGCAGCAGCAATGTTGAGGGAAGTGGCAAAATAGTGCTATTAACCCGTTAGTGACAGAGCCAATTTGGTACTTAATGGCCGAGCCAATTTTTACAATTCTGACCACTGTCAGTTTGTGAGGTTATAGCTCTGGAACGCTTCAACGAATCCCGCTGATTCGGAAATAGTTTTTCATGACATATTGTACTTCATGTTAGTAATAATTTTTTTTTTTATATAACTTGCGTTTACTTATGAAAAAAATGGAAATTTGGCAAAAATTTGGAAAATTTTGCAATTTGTAAACTTTTAATTTTTGTACACTTAAATCAGAGAGTGGTGGCACACAAAATAGTTAATAAATAACATTTCCCTCATGTCTACTTTACATCAGCACAATTTTGGAAACATAATCGTTTTGTTAGGACGTTATAAGGGTTAAAAGTTGACCAGCGATTTCTTATTTTTCCAACAAATACAAAACCTTTTTTTTAGGGACCACCTCACATTTGAAGTGAGTTTGGGGGGTCAATATAAAAGAAAACGCCCAAACGTGACACCATTCTAAAACCTGCACCCCTCAAGGTGCGTAAAACCACATTCAAGAAGTTTATTAACCCTTCAGGTGCTTCACGAGAACTAAAGCAATGTGGAAGGAAAAAAATGAACATTTTCTTTTTTCACAAAAAATTTACTTTGGAACCAATTTTTTTTATTTTCACAAGAATATCAGGAGAAAATGGACCACAAAATTTGTTGTGCAATTTCTCCTAAGTAAACAGATACCCCGTATGTGGGGATAAGCCACTGTTTGGGTGCATGGCAGGACTCAGAAGGGAGGGAGCACCATTTGACTTTGTGAACGCAAAATTGGCTGTAATCAATGGTGACGCCATGTCGCGTTTGGAGACCCCCTGATGTACCTAAAGAGTGGAAACCCCCCAATTCTAACTCCAACCCTAATCCCAACACACCCTAACCATAATCTCAACCCTAACCATAACCCTAACCACAACCTTAACCCCAACACACCTCTAACCCTAATCCCAACCCTAACCACAAACATAACACTACACACCCCTAACCCTAATCCCAACAATAACCGTAATCCCAACCATAGCCTCAACCCTTACCCTACCCTAACTTTAGCCCAACCCTAAACCTAACTTTAGACCAACCCTAACCCTAACTTTAGCCCAACTCACTTTAGCCCAACTCTAAACCTAATGGAAAAATTGAAATAAATACATTTTTTTATTTATTATTTTTTTAGCTAACTAAGGGGGTGATAAATGGGGGTATGACTATTTTTTTCATTTTGATCACTGTGATAGACCCTATCACAGTGATCAAAATGAACCAATAGGAAACATTTCCTATTGTTGCCGGGTGCCTGCCGGCAGATCTCGGCGGGCGCACTGGAAAGCGTGATAGCAAAGATTCTGAAGATTAATGTGGATTTTACTGTTGAGGCAATTCGTTTGAAAGCTATTGTTCTGGAGAAACAGCAGCGCATCATGCGTCTGCATCGCCGACGTTTGTGGATCCATCCCGTCACAGCCCAGAGAATGACGTGTGGGGTGTATTCTACAAATACATGGAGCTACGAGGAAACCCTGAGAAATTTTTCTCATATGTTCGGATACAAATGGAGAACTTTGATTTATTGGTGGAACGAATTGGACACCTCATCAGAAGAAGTGACACATATTGCTGCAGGGTGAATCCTCTGAGGGGTACAAAGCATTTAAAAAAAAAAAATTTTTTTTTTTTTCCCCGGGAAAAAATTTCCCCGGAAAAGGGGGGGGAAAAAAAATTTTGTTTCCATTCCTCCCCCAAAAAAAACCCCGGAAAAAGGGGATGTTGTCCAGCAGCCGGGGGGAAAGATGGATTGTGAGCCCGGGGGGGAAAAATGTCCCTTCGGGAGCCTTGCTAAAGGTAAAACCCCATAAAAAATTTAAAACAAAAATTCCCCCTTTCCCCAAACATAAATTTCCTACCCCTAACTAAAAAACTAACCCTTTTACACTCCAAAAAACAAAAATTTTCATCCTTAGAATTAAACTTACCACCAACCCCAATCCATGGAAAATTTAAACATTTTTTTAAGGGGTTTTCCACTTTTACCTATGGGAAATGTATACATTTATTAGAAAAAGAAATTGGAAATTTTTAAAAAACGGGTTGATGCTAACGTAAAAAAGGGGGAAAATGGAACCTTTTTCCTGGGGGCAACGAGGCCCCCCCAAGGAACCCGGGAAAAACCCCGGATTAATTGGTTTTATTTGAAAAAAGGGGTTTGAATTTTTTAACAGGGCCCAAAAGGAAAAAAGGGCCCCCCCAACCTTTGGGGGGGTTTTATCGGGGGAAAATCCCCAAACCCCCCCCCCTGGCCCCCAAATTCAAGTGGTAAAAGGGGTGGAGTAAAAATTTTTTTGGGCACCCACAAAAATACAAATTTTGGGGGGCCCCCCGGGGGGACCCTTTTCCCTCCGGGGAAAACCCCCTCAGTTTTCCCCCCGGGGCAACCCCGGGGTTTCCCAAGAATCCAAACCCCTGAAAATCCCCCAAACATAGTAGAGGCCCCAAACCCCCCGTTGTAAAACCCCCATGATTAAAAAGGGGCTGGGGGTTGATAACCCCTTCCTTTGGAAACCCTTTTTGGGTTTTTCCCCAAAAAACTTGGTCGCAGAAGGGTTTCGCTTCGACCCTGGGCCTTTGGATTTTTTAAAAAATTTTTTCCCTATTTTTGGGGAAAAAAAAAAACCCCCTTTTTTGGAAAATTTTGGTAGGGGTGGAAAAGAATTTGTGGGGGGGGCTGTCCCCCCTTCGGGAAGAAATTGCCCCCCCAAAAGGGCTTTAAAAGTCCTCCCTTTCCAAAAAAGGAGGTCCCCCTTTTTCCCCTTCCCCCAAAGGGGGCCCCCCCCGCCCCGGGAAAACCGGGGAAAGCTTGAAAAAGGAAAATTTTCTCATAAGGGGACGGGTCAGCCGCGGGATTTTGGCCCCCCCCCCGGGGGGCCCCCAAAAAACCAAACCCCACGGGGCCCCAGAAACCCCCGGGGGGAAAGGGAAAAGGAAAAAAAAAATTTAAAACCCGCGGGAAAGGGCCCGGGGGGAAAAATGGGGGGGGGGGGGACGGGTTTTTTCCCCCTGCCCCCCGTTTAATTAAAAAAACTTCTCCCCCAAAAAGGGGGGGCCCGGGTTTAAAAAAGGGAAACCCCAGAGGGACTGAAGAAAAGGGGTTTTAGGAGGTCCCCTTTTCCGGAACCCCCCTTTGGGGGCCGCCCACGAGAGACCCCGGAGGGAAAAGGAAACCTGCCCTTTACCAAAAGGCCCCCTTTTTTTTTTTCCCCCGGGGGTTTTTTTTGGGGGTTTCCCCCCGGGGGCGGGGGGGGAAAAACAATCAGGGTCGACCAACGAATTTAAATTAAAATAAGGAAAAATTCCCCAAAAATACTTTTAAAACCCCTTTTAGGGGGGAAAAATTTTAGGGGGGGGGTTTTGGGGGGGCCCCGGGGCCCTCCCCCGGGGTTTGAGGGGGGAAAAAAAAGGGGGGAAACGGGCCATGGGAGGGGGGAAAAAAAGGGAATTCCCCAAAACAGGAGGAAAAAAAAGGGAGGTTTTTTAAAGTGAGTCGAGGATTGGGGAGGGGGGGAAAGGTTAAAAAGGGGGGGTAAGTGGGGGGGGGGGTTCCCCCAGGGTCCCCCATCGACCCATGAAAAAAGGGGAGGGGGGCCCCCCAAAACCCGGGGCCAGGGTTGAAAACTACGTTTAAAAGGGGAATTTAAACCCCTAAGCGGCACCAACCCACCCCGGAGAAGTTGGTTTACTATATCACCCGGGGGAATTTGGGAAAAAAACCCGCCCCCTTTGATGCATCCACCAGTATGGCCAAAGGGAACGGGCTTTTTTTCCCCCCAAAAAAATTAAACTAATGCAAAAAAAAATTTTTGGGTTTGGAAACCCAACCCATTTAGAAATTTGAAGGAAAAAATTTTTAAAAGGGAAAAAAATTTTTGGATTTTTAGGGGGTTTAAAGTTTTTTAAAAATTAGAATGCCCGGGGTTTAAGAAAAATTTAAAAAGTTTTGATTTTAAAAAAAAAAATTTTAAATAGTAAAAGTTGTGAAAAAATTTTAAATGTTTTTTTTTAAAATTTGGGGGGGTATAACTTGCCCCCCAGAACATTTTTTGCAATGGTTCGGGCTTTTTTGGGGAAACCCCCAGCACAATTTTTCCCTTTTTAAAAACCCGGGGGTCATAAATTTGGAAAAGGGCCCGGCCCCCCGGGGGCCCACGTAAGGTTTGGGGGCCCTTCACAAAAAATTTTTTTAAAATTTAGGAAAAGTTTTGATTTTTTTAAAACCCTTTAGAAACCCCCCCAGGAAAAAAGTTTTTTTAAAAAAAAAAAAAATTCCCTTTTTTTTCCCCGGGCCCGGGGGGCTTTTTCCGGGGGGGACCCCGGGGTTTTTAAAAAAAAATTTTGGGGGGGAGAGGTAAAGTTTTGTTAAAACCACATCCACCCAATTGGAAAAAGGGGATGTATCATCATCACCTGCCCCGGAAGGGGATCAGTGGTTCGTCTTGCGGGAGGAGAGGAGTCAGTTTCCTTGGAGGGGGAGCTAAATTCGAAAACTTTTGGGGAGGAAAAAAGTCACAAAATTTTGGCCCCAAGGGGGAATTCGTCGCGTCCCGCAGGGAAAATCGCACTGTTCGACTAAAGAAGAAAAAGAAATTGTTGCATTCAAAAGGGGGGGGGGTTATGCTACAAGGGGGAAAGGGCCCAAAGGGGAAAGTTTTTTGGGGTTTGGGGTTTTAAGGGAATTTTTTTGGGCACGGGGGCCGAAGTGTCCTACGCTTCAGGCGTAGTGGTAGAAAAAAACCAAAATCTTACGGACCTTTGGGCAAGAAAGCAGCCCTTTGGGTGTCGGGACGAACAGGGGTCAGGGAGAGTGGGAACCTTAGTCACGCGGGGACAACATAGGAACTCAGCTCTCTCAAAGGGAAGGCTCCGACCACAAAGCTGCCCGGGGGGCATACACTAAGGAGTTGGGCTGGAGAAATCGGAGTGAACTTAGCCAATGCAGGTTGGGACCATAATATTGAAGAAAGGAGGCCCTAACTGTTCAGCTTTTCCGAAGCACATCCTCCCACCCCCAGCCTCCCTGGGCCCTGCCTAAACACGACAAGTAAAAGGGTATGGAAAGACCGGATGGTGGAGACTGTTTATTTATCTGCACCCACATATTTAATACCATAACTTTGAGGGCCATCCCCCACCGGGGGGGAAACCCGTCATCTGGCTTCCACAACATCCCCCAGAGAATTACCGCAGCGTGGTCTTAGTGATAAAAACTACAGGGGCGTCACGAACCGTTATATACCAAATCCCTGTAAATATTCCCCCAACATACCCGACCCCAGGGCCACAGACCCCACCGCAGCTGTGACAACCCATAGACTTCCTGGGCTCGGCTCGAGTACCCCATTGCTCTGGTAACCCACAATTGTGGTGCGGGTAACTTAGGCATATGTGTTGTGTGCAGTGTGAGCCTGCAATAATCTTTTTTTTTATGTGTTGCGTTTTAGTTGATGGATGTGGTTCAGCGTGCATGCAGGAAATTTCCAATTGGCCGAGCCCACTCCGGTTTTCTCCCCCTCCCCTTCGGTCTTCTTCGGGAGCTCCTCTTTCTGGCTGCGCTCCTGGTATACAAAAATGATAGCATATAGAGATAGAGATGAAAAAAGAGATATATATAAACATGAAAAAAAAAAAAAAAAAGAGAACATCATTACAAACAAAAAAAAAAAAAATTTACCTCACACGCGCTGGCGCGGGGGACGCTCCCAGAAGGAAAGACATGTCTGCCACTGGCTGGCTGTACTGTTGGCTGGCAGGTTTTGAAAGCTGCTCTGTGGACAATTGCAAACCCCAAACCCCCTTAACATGCCAGGGAGAAAAATAACTGTTCTGAAAAATCCCAAAGACCCGCCTGATGAAAAATTTCCCCATTTTGCCAGAACAATGAGGTGCTAACAGGGTCATAAAGAAAAGGGGAGAGGCCGTGAGTCAGCTCCTAGTACCTAAGCCATATAGAAGTATGGTGTTAGGTTTGTCCCATAACCCACGTGCTGGGTGGGCACCTGGGGATGGACAAGACCAGGAAAGAATCCTCCAGATGTTTTACTGGCCAGGGGTTTATCGAGATGTGGAGGATTATTGAAAAAACCTGCCCCACGTGTCAGATAAATGTCTCCGGGTCTCACTTCCGCAGTCCATTAATCCCGCTGCCGGTTATAGAGATACCATTTGAAAGGGTAGCGATGGACTTGTAGGTCCTATTGTAAAATCAGCCAGGGTACCAATACATACTAGTGGTACTTGATTATGCAACCCGGTACCCCGAGGCTGTCCCTTTAAGAAATAGGCATCTAAAAATATTGCACGGGAACTCTTTCATATGTTTTCCAGGACAGGAATCCCTAAAGAGATCCTCACGGACCAAGGCACACCTTTTATGTCCAAGGTGATGAAGGAACTGTGTAAGTTGCTTAAAATCTCGCACCTTCGGACATCCGTGTATCACCCCCAGACGGATGGGCTGGTTGAACGTTTTAACAAAACGTTGTAAACATATGTTAAAGAAAGCAGTAGAGAAAGATGGGCGGGACTGGGACTACCTGTTACCCTACTTAATGTTTTCGGTCAGAGAGGTGCCCCAGGCCTCTACGGGTTTTCTCCCTTTGAGTTGGTATATGGTCGGCACCCGCGTGGCTTGCTAGACATAGCCAAGGAAGTAGGGGAAACCGAAACAACTCCATATAAGAGTGTTATAGAGCAATTGCCCAGATGCAAGAGAGGATGGTAAAGTTATGCCATTGGTTAAGAATCATCTGCAGAGAGCCCAAGAAGCTCAAAGCAGGGTATATAATCGGTCAGCAAAAATTAGGACTTTCAACCCGGGGATCGAGTCCTAATCCTAATTCCCACGGTGGAAAGTAAGTTTTTGGCCAAGTGGCATGGCCCATACGAGATAGTACAGAAAATGAGCGAGGTCACTTACAAAGTACACCAACCTGGGAGACGAAAGCCCTACCAGGTGTACCATGTCAATTTGATCAAGTCCTGGAGGGACAGAGGGTCATTGTTGGCCTCGGGTGAAGTAGAGAAAGGGTTGAAACTATCTCTACCTCCTGTGACCATTGGTGAGACATTGTCCGTGCACCAAAAACAGGAAGTACGGGAGTTTCTGCAGAAAAAATCAACAGAGGTTTTCTGACTTGCCCGGCCGGACTTCTCTCGTAAAACACCATATCGAGACGAGCCCGGTACTAAGGTCAAGAAAAACCATACAGAATTCCGAAGCCCGCAGAAAGATAGTCTACTACTGAACTCAAACGCATGCTAGACCTCGGGTCATTGAGGAGGCCCAAAGCGAGTGGTGTAGCCCGATTGTCCTGATCCCAAAACCTAATGGAACCTGAGTTCTGTAAGATTTCAAAAGTTGAACGAAGTGTCGAAATTTGACGCATACCCGATGCCACGGGTAGACGAGCTAATCGAGAGGTTAGGGGTTGCCCGTTATATTACAACCCCGATCTGACAAAAGGGTACTGGCAGATACCCCTGTCTGAGGAAGCAAAAGAAAAAACGGCCTTTGCAACCCCGGAAGGTTTGTTTCAGTATCTTGTGATGCCATTCGGGTTGCATGGGGCCCCAGCTACCTTTCAGAGGCTTATGGATCTGATCCTGCGCCCGCATCAAGCCTATGCAGCTGCTACCTGGATGATGTGGTAATTTTCAGTTCCGATTGGAGAGCCACCTCGTTAAGGTACAAGCCGTCTTAGACTCGATAGGCGGAGCTGGGCTGAACATAAACCCAGAGAAATGGCAATTGGCCTAGAAGAGGCCAAGTACCTGGGATATGTCATTGGCAGGGGGCTGATCAAGCCACAAATCGATAAGGTAGAGGCAATTCGGAACTGGCCTGTACCCCTCACAAAACGACAGGTCAAAGCGTTTCTGGGCATCACTGGGTACTATCGCAGATTCGTACCAAATTATGCCTCCATTGCTGCCCCGTTGACCGACCTGACAAAAGGGGGAAGTCAAAAATGATGAATTGGAATCCAGAGGCAGAAAAAGCATTTCTGTCATTGAAAATGGCTTTGTGTCAAAGACCCGTTCTGGTCACCCCTAATTTCAGGGAAGAGTTTCTGGTTCAAACTGATGCCTCTAATGTGGGGTTAGGGGCGGTGTTGTCGCAGGTCGTGAAGGGTGAAGAACACCCAGTCATGTATCTAAGTCGAAAATTGACATCGGCTGAACAAAATTATGCCATTGTGGAGCGAGAGTGCCTTGCAATCAAATGGGCGCTGGACTCGCTGCGTTATTACCTCTTGGGTAGAAAATTTAAATTGCAGTCAGACCATGCTCCTCTGGCATGGATGAAGCAGAACAAGAAAAGGAATGCCAGGGTGACAAGGTGGTTTCTTTCGCTTCAAGAATTCAATTTCTCGGTCGAGCATAGACCTGGGAAATTACAGGGTAATGCGGATGCTTTGTCCAGAGTTCACTGTCTCTTTGGAGTTGTTGACCAGCCCTCCGGTCTGGAGAAGAGGGGGGGATATGTGAGACAGTGAAGGGGTGCGTACTGGACGGCGTGTATATCTCGCCCAGGTTTCTTAGCTGGGGCGCATAAAAAATAGGTTGTCAGTACGGTGTTCACTCCATTCCCATCCGGGACAGGTTTGCAGTTCAACCCTGAGTGAACACAGCTGCTTAATTAGACAGCCAGAAGTAGCTGCTTGGGGAATACAGAGGGGGCTCTCAGTCTGGATCTGACTTCAGACACTGTTGGAGTCTCCTACAAACCTCAAGCTGGTAACTACTGATTCTAAGTCTTATTTTGGGCCAGGCTGGTAGAGTCTGGTCCCTGATAGTAAGGGAATTTATCTGTGTGTAGTAAGTAGCCGGAGAGGCTCAGGATTTCTGTTTATGATTTTTTTTATGTCTTGTTTGCTTTTGACTTTAAATAAAACTGGTTGCGGCCAGTTGCACCAGTACTGCTTGAATGAACTGTTTCTATGCCACTCCGTCTACCCGGACGGCGATCCGGAGCTATACCCCCTGAAAAGCTTACAGTAGCTTAAGGGTAAGTGCACACTTGGGCGTTTTTTTCACCAATTTTTTCTGCAACAAAACCTCATCTCTTGACAGGAAAGGAGCTGCAGAAAAAAGCATGTTTTCTTTAATTTTTGATGCGTATTTTGTACTGTTTATGCTGCGGTTTCGGCATGCTAGATTAATCTTTTGTACATGCTGATGACCTTTGTGTTGAAAAAATAGTCCTATTCTACACAATCAGGTTTTGGCACAAAAAACGCAGCAAAACCTGATACCTGCGTTTTTGGTGAGCTGAAAGAAGTGACATGCTCCATTGTGCAAATAACCATGAAAATCACAAAATCTTGATGACAAAAATACAAGCTGAGAATGAGATTTCTGAAATCTCATAGTCTTTGCTGGTACTGTAAAGCGCAGCTGAAAAATTGCATAAAAAAAAGCATAAAAAAAAACGCTGCCAAAACGTCTAGTGTGAACTTAGCCTAATGTGGAGTTATTATTCAGTAAATGTATGGTAGTATTAATTAGTCGCCATACAGTGGTAGTATGTGATACTGGTCTGGTGGTCAGTAACAGCATGGTTGGTGGTACTAATCAGTCACTCTACAATGGTCAAATGGGGTATTAGCCTATTATTCGGTAACAGCGTGGTAGTGCATGCGGCAGTAATATGTGGTCATGATGTGTCAGTATTGTTTTTACCTTTGTATAGTGATAAATAATTCATGGTAACTGTATAAGCCTATGTTCACACGTTGTGCTTTTCCTGTGGCTTTCTGCATCATTTTTTAAGCAAATTTTAAGCTGTTTTACAGTACCAGCAACGTCTATGAGATTTCAGAAATCTCATGCACACACATTGTTTTTTTTCTTGAGTGATTTGAAAAACTGCTGTGTTTTTTAAAATGTCACTTCTTTCATAGTTTTTTCAGTGTTTTTGCTGTTTTTTTTACCCATATTCAGCAATAGGTAAGTGCAAAAACACAGTAAAAACGCTGTATTTTTAGTGAAAAAAGAATGTACAGCAATATGTGAAATCCATTTATTTTTGTGATTTTCCCAAGTTTAAGCCATAATGTCTTGGTCTCCGCACATTAGCATGGTAGTTGGGATTAGTACAGTTTAATTAATGTAGTGATATGTAAAAAAAAGTAAACATTGGCCCAAGGTGTGAGATTGAACAATGCCTGTGGCAGACCAAAGTGTGAAAGTAAACAGTGTCCTACAAACTCAATGCTCCACATCTAAAGGTACTCACACTTAGGTAGCACAAAACATACAACGAATCGCAAAACGCACTATTAGCGATCCGTTAGCGAGTGTTCATGCGGCACTCAGCGACGAGCTCCTGCGGATCTCGTCGTCGCTGAATCGCTCCGGACCATTCATTGGCGTCCGCTGGTAGTACTATCGCTGTTGGCACCTTTTCTTAGCGATTTAGCGTACTTTGTACCGCTAAAGTCGTTAAAATCGCTAACCGATAGCGTCGTTACTATATCGCTAAATGGGCCGCATTTAGCGATATAAAACGATCCCGCTAGCGATCCATTAGTATGCACGCTAACGAGATCGCTAGCGGATTGTTAGTGTGGCAGTACCTTAAGAATCCCGCTACGATCACGATAACGACGCATACTAATGCGATCGCTAGCGGATTTTTCTATATCGTGATAGCGTTAACTTAGCGATGTCGTTAAGACGTATCGCGTTACGATCTCCTTAACGACTTAGCGTACAAATACCGCTAAATCGCAAGAAAGGTGCCACACTCAGCGATATATACTTACCAGCGGGGCGCCGACGATAAAATAGGTCCGGAACGATGTCAGCGACGAGCGAGATCACAGCAGGATCTCAGCAGGGCCACGTCGCTGGTAGATGCCGCACACAACAACATCGCTAACGGGATCGCTAAATAGTGACGTTTTTTAGCGATCCCGTTAGCGATGTTGTTTAGTGTGGCATACCCTTTACATAAACTATTCCTGACCAATTCACCTCCACAACTGTTACATTTGTAATTGTGTATTTTTTCATGAACTCATGTGAACTTTTAAGAATAGTCACTATTTTTTCCGACATAAAAATCTTTTTCCACTAAATAATTTGATCAAATTGCACTTTTTCCAAAAATATTTTTTTATGGTTTCATATGTGTCTTGCGCTTTGGGATCCTGAAAAATGTAGCAAAAACACAAGAAAAAAGCAGCAAAACCTGCTTTTTATAAGCAGCTTCTTTACTGCCAAGAGAGCAGGTTTTCCTTGAAGACAAAACGCTGCAAAAACACAATGTGTGAATATAGGCTAACTGCATTATTAGGACTCTGTGGGCACTGCTGCAGAGGATGAGGGGTATCTGCAGACAGAGCGCTGGTGTCACGATCCAACAGGGGTCGGTCCAGCAGTTGGCACAACACACAACGGGATGGAAAAAGGGAGAAGAAGGCCCGAACAATAGGGAACGAGGGATGGGGCACCTCCTAAACAACAACCAGTGCCTATCCCTAAGCTCCCCTAACGCCCTATGCGGGTCCTTCCCCCGCAGCTGTCATGTGCTGAGTCCCTGATTGTCACCTCACTATTCCCTGGCTAGTGCACTAGCCGAGAAGGATGCTAGCATCACCACTGAAGATGGTATCAACACAGGGATTAGTGACAAGCACGAGACAGACCAGGTAAAGGTACAGTCACACTAAACGAGATCGCTAACGAGATCGATAATGCGTCACCGATTTTATGACGCAGTAGCGATCTCGTTAGCGACGCAGCTATGTGTGACATGTAGCAGCGATGTGGCCCCTGCTGCGATGTCGCTGATCACTCATGAACGTTCTGAGCCGTTTTTTGGTCGTTGGTGTCCCGCTGGTGAGCCTGAATCGCTGAGTGTGACACCCTTTATGAACGACTTCACCAGCGTCGCAGGTGGGACTAGGTTTTCCCAACGACCGCAGAGGTCGTTATACAGATCGCTGATGAGTTGTGTTTGGAATCTAACTAGCGATCACATAGCGATCGCACCAGCGATCTCGCCAGGTCGTGTCGTTGTCGTGATCGCTGGTGCGATCGCTTAGTGTGACAGTGCCTTAAGGAACAACAAAAATTTAGCTCAAGCTTTGGCTGCAAGCTCCACACAGCAGAGGAAATGGAATCAGGACCTCAAGCAGCTGATACACTGCTGGCACCAGACAGCTCCCGACTCCTAGGCTGATCTCCAGAGACAAACTCTATCACAAACAGTCAGCTGATGTATCATGTGACTATTTAAAGTATGGTGGGAGTGGTCACCACCCACATCAGCTGACCAGCAACACAGCAGTTGCAAGCAAGGAAACTGACATTAACCCTTGCTGGACCAAAAGTAAAAACCACATTTAAATTAAAGCAGAACCAGAGATGTCACGACTCCAAAAATGAGCCGTGACAGCTGGGCTGAGAGCAGGATTCATCGAGAGGCTGGGTACTGCTCCCACACACTCCATATGACATCTGTTCTTGTTCAACTTGTGTATACTACATAACTACACTACATAAGGAACACCCATCTCCTCTGAATAAAAGTAATGTGCATTTTTAATGGTGCCTATTGGCCCCTGTGCAAGGACAGTATAAGGGCTCTTTGCAGTAATCAAAATGCACAACTTCCCCTGTTTTGGAGATGGAAGTGGGCCCCCTTACCTCTTCGGTTGCACCAATGATATGTCCGCCCCTGCCTATGTATGTATCGTGTGTGCCAGAAATGTATTTATGTGTGAGTAGAACAACTAGCCTAAGAGGCAGGTCCCTGGTGGTGTCGCCTCATCCTGCTCCTGATCATTGACAGGTCCCCTATGTGTGTTTATAGGGAGACACCTGTTAGTTTAGAGGAGCATGGTGAGGAGCAACCACCGGCCTTTAAAAATATGTGGAGTTCGGGAACAGGACTGGCCGCTCCGGGACCAGAGGACTACAGATACAGGACTGGCTACACCGGGACCAAGGATCGTCAGATACAGGACTGACCACGCCAGGACCAGGGTACTTTGGATACAGGACTGGCTTCACCAGGATCAAGGGACTTTGGATACAGGACTGGTCACACCGGGACCATGGGTACAGGTTTAGGACACTGGCCACACTGGGACTAGGGGACCTCACAACTTACTAGTAGTACACTTTACTAATGACACTACACATTGCTTGTCAACTCTCTAGGGAGAGGGAGTCTTTTATACAAGATACCTGCCAGCTAAATTATACCAAATGCCTTTCAGCTACAATTTGAGGGCATTTACTATATAACCATGCTGCCCCTTTATGAGCAAAGGAGTGTGTGCATTCGCAGAAGGCCAGGTCAGTGAGTGCAGGGGCGTTGGCAATATCGCTATACTAGTTGAGACCCTTAGTGTTTCCACACAGTATTGTACTGCTTTCATGACCCCTAAAATGCCCTTCATGCAGTATAATGCCACCTCAGTGCCCAATACACAGTATGATGCCCACAAGAAAAAATTCCTCCACATAGATTAAGATTTCTCCTCACAATATATTTCCCCAAACACACTATAATTACCCCACAGTTCCCCATCACACAATACATTCCCCCACCTAGTATGTTCCCACTATACATTCCTCCACACACAGTATAACAATCCCACAGTACATTCCCCCACACACAGCATTCCCCCACACAGTTTGATGTACCTACAGTACATTCCCCCACACACAGTATGATGTCACCAAAGTACAGTCCACCCACACAGTATGATGTCCCTACAGTACATCCCACCATTCACACTATGATGTCCCCACAGTACAATCCCCCACACACAGTATGATGCCCCCACATTACATTCCCTCACACAGTATGATTTCCCCACATTACATTGCCCCCCACACAGTATTATGAGCCGCCCTCCCAGGGTCGTGGGGGTACTCGGATCCGAGCCCATTAACTCCTATGGGGGAGGTCACGGCAACACAGGTCAGTCCGTGGCCCTGGCGCTCACCCTTTAATGTGGGATATTTACAGGGGAAAGAATGTTGGTATGGGGATTCGTGACGCCACCTGTAGTACCTGGTCAGGGTGACCAGCGCTGCTGTGCAGATCCACTGAAGGGTTGGTGTGTGCAGCTATAGGTGTTAAGCCTCCCACAGGTGTGGCTGAGTCCTTCAGGGCAGGTAGATGTGTAGGGATGCAGGACGGAGGGGAACCCGGCAGTTAGGGGTAAGAAGAGGTACACACACACAAGTCACTTTGGTACCTTTACTGAAGATGTTGCAGGCACATCCCGGAGCACTGTAGGGTGAAGGGTGCACATCCAGATTCTCCCACTGAGTAGGTGTGTGGCCTCCTGTTCCTTGCCTTTCTGTATGAAGTCCTGGCCTGCATGTAGCTGGGCCTAACTTAGTCTCCGTCCTGCACCTGGCTGACCTTGTGGTTGGACCTTTTCTTGAAGTACACAGTCCCTGCTTGCAGTGCACTGCCTACCGGACTCCATCCTCCTGGCCCAGTTACGTATCAGCTCTGTGGTGCTCCTGGGACCTGTAGTCCTCCAGGAACTCCGGTGTTCTCCTAATGGGTCGTGGAGATCCCTATAGGCTCGGACCCCGGCGTCCGGTAAATACTTGTTGAGGTGAGCTGGTAAGGCTCCTCTGCCTCCTTTTACTACTCTTTCCCATGCCTTCGGCCTACTCGGGCCCTCACACAATTACACACACTGGCAGTTGGTGGGCTGCCTCTTCTGCCGCTCTCAGAGCGTCGGCACGCTCCTGGCTCTCAACTTGAGCTATGGAGTCCCTCACTGCAAACTCCACTCTGCTCTACAGGCTTGTCTTGTCCGAGCTCTGACTAGACTGGACTGGATTAGACTCCACTCTACTAGACTCCAGTTAAACTGAACTGAACTGCACTGCAGGCTGCAGACTTCAAGCTTTTGCTCAATTCTGCTGAGCTGCACTACTCTGCAGTCTCTCAAATCTGACATCAGAATCTCTACTCTGCCTCTTCCTATCTTCACCCTCCTTTTATATGCCTATCTGGTGGTCTTAGGGGATGGGTGAAGGTGTGTGGATGCATTAGGACCTCTAGTGGGTAAATCTTTTAGTGCACCCTTCCAGGAGATGTGGGAATCCTAGCGCAGCTGGTGCTCCACAATTATGCTCCCATGCAGGGCTGCCATCAGGGCATTATTACCCTTACTGGTGAATGGGGCCCGTGACCTGGAAGGGCCCAGTGTCAGAGTTTTTAAAAGCTAGAACGGTGTGTGGAGGGAGCAGTAGGAGGAGCGTCACTGTGACAGACAGCTGGAAGAGGCAGCCAGTGCTCAGCCACAGGAGGGCGGGACTTTCCACCATCCAATCCCTGCTTAGCGCGGGCTCAGCAGTATTCTCCTCAGTCACAGTCAGGAGCAGCGCAGCCCCCGGTGAGAGTGTAACTGAGCCTGTGTGAACGGTATGGACGGTGTGATGACAGGCTCCAGTCTAGTCCCTGCAAATGCATCGTCAGTGAGCCGGCTGTGTGTTCAGTGACTGCATCGGCCACACTATCAGCACAGCGGCCGGCTCACTGAGGACGCTGCTATGTCCTGACCCCTGTCTGTGTCAGCTATAGATCCTGAAAAGAGCACAGTGCGGTCTGTGCTGATCACCCCTCCCCCTCACCTCCTGTAGAGAAGGCTGCTGACCCCAATCTGCCACCTGACAGGACACAGCAGCCCCCTGACAGGACACAGCAGCTCTCCCGACAGGACACAGCAGCTCCCCCTCATTCTCACAGGTGTCATTTACTCTCCAAACTGGTTTGAAATCTTCAGTTCTCTGAATGGAGCTGCGGTGTCCTGTCAGGGGGCAGATTGGGCACAGCAGTCTTATCCTTCTCTGGAGGGGGTCACCAGGGTGCTGCTCATCAGGATTTATAGCTGAGGAATAGGATCACCTCCCAGAGATGTCATGTAACAGAACCACACACTAATAATATATATATATATATATACCTCACAAGCACAGTATATGTGGAAGGATGCAAAAATTCCACAGTATTACAGTAAAAAGTAACTGAGGCCAGCCTCCAGCATCAGGGGCTAATGGGAGAAGATCTGCAGGGGGAATAAAGGCTCTCAGGCCTCTCTCACACGAGCATATAACACGGCCGAGTGCTGTGTGATGTTTTATCGGATAACACTCGGCACAATATTATACTATGGGTCGGCGCAGATCTGTGATTTTTTTTCTACAGACCAAAATTGCCTGTAGAAAAATAATCTACAGTATGTTGTGAGTGGCTCTGGAATTCGGATCACACGCACCGACTGAAATCTATGGATGTATGTGATACATCTGTAAGGGGGTCATAGTAGCCGTCCTGGGCCCCTGATCATGTCCCCCGGTCTAAAGTGAAAGTACAGACCAAAAGTTTGGACACACCTTCTCATTCAAAGATTTTTCTGTATTTTCATGGCTATGAAAATTGTAGAATCACACTGAAGGCATCAAAACTATGAATTATCACATGTGGAATCATACATTACACTTTACAAAAAAGTGTGAAACAACTGAAAATATGTCTTATATTCTAGGTTCTTCAAAGTAGCCACCTTTTGCTTTGATTACTGCTTTGCACGCAGAAAAGGTGAACGGCTGGACTTTACATGCCTGGTTCCCACCGTGAAGCATGGAGGAGGTGGTGTGATGGTGTGGGGTGCTTTGCTGGTGACACTGTTGGAGATTTATTAGCCGCTAGAAGGAGTGCCGCAGCGCTATATGGCGATGTGTGCGAACTCGCTTAACACCACTGAGTCGCAAAATAAACACGCTAGGGCGCTGTCTAGCGTTGAAAGCGAACCCTGTTACGTCACAGAGCCGCTGAGACAAACTTCTGTGTCCTGTCAGGCACCCAGGTACACAGTTGACTGCTAAGCGAACATAGAACGTGATCATGCGCTAATGTCTCGCGGGAGTCACCCGCAATCTATGGCGTCTGAACGCCAGGCCCTGAATACGTATTGCAAAAACGTATTAACCAAATACCCTGTGTTTTTCCATCTTTTTATTAGCACTTGCTGTTTACTGTCATTTTTTTGCAACAGAATATTTTTTGGTTTTACTGTGCTTCTTAGTGTTTTCAGTCTTCTGGTGGTGTGAACAATGTCCCTACAGGCTTGTTCACTGTGTGTATGGCTCATGTGTTTCTGTTTCTGTTCTGCTTCTATGATTACAGCATTCACTTCCCAGGAAGAACTGATATATACAGCTTGCCTGATTTCAGTCTGACAGTAGTCTCTCTAACACACACCTTACTCTTGGATGTCCTGGACATAAAAAAAACTTTCCCACTATCCTCTGGGGCTGAACTAACCACTCCCTGTCTGCTAACCATTTTAACCCCTTTAATTGCTGGTGAAAGAAAGCATCTGATTGCTGGAGGGTCTTTGTGGAACCACCTACGAAGGGTCTGAGAGAGGAAGACAAAATATTCCATTCTTGATGAAGGATCTGCATCTGATCTGAGTTTGTCTCAGAGTCTGTGTCAGAGGTAGTCTGATGGAATTCATAATGTTATGTGTAATCTTTATAATGTTACTGGTTCCAGGGGGATTCTAGAGACTGTGGGTGCAATTGGAACAAAAGGTGTCAGTTTAGTGTTTGGTGGTGGGGGAGCAGTAGTTTCTTAGCCAGCTGTTTGGGATATTGTAGGGCTTGGTGGTGGTGGACCAGGCTAGGTTGGGAGCAGTTCCTTTGGATATATGGGTCTTCAGAACCTGGAATGGTGCCATGTTTGGTTGGACTGGTGGCTGGGTTGGTTGGTACAGTGAGTGCAAGAAGAAATGAAAATAAGAGAAAATGGATCATATGGATAAATGGCAAAAGGTGAGGTCTATGTTTGGTTCAAGGGGCAGTTGGGGCCTATTTAAAGAATGTAGTTTTTTCTCTACTACCCCTCGAGATGTTTTACTTAGATAAGGTTAAACTGAGAAACATTAGGAAAAAAGATACTATATATAGTATATAGTATAGTAAAACATACTATACTATGGGCAGTGCATAGTATGGAGAGGAGGCAGTTTTGGGTAGAAGGCTGTATGGAGATGAGGCACAGTATAGAGAAGGCTCAGTATATTTTTTATGTATTTTATGCCGTTGTAAGATGTTTGGTAACATTTTGTTAATAAATATCTGCTGTAGCTATTTTAGATTGGGGCACTGGATGGTCAGAATGTGTGCCAGGGTTAATGGTAAGTTGAATAGAGATGATCAGAAGTTCCCTCTTTCCTTCTTAAGTGTTTATTATCCATATTGTGTGATATCACTGTGTTTCTAATCATTATATTGTGACATCGCTGTTTATTATCCTGTCCTTTGACATCACTGTATATTATCTGTACTGTATGGGTGTACTGCTGGATGGAAGATATATTTCTCCCAGCAGGATAACATTTAGCAGGAGTTTTCCCTAAGATTAGGACCTGCATTGATGTCACGATCACGTGACCAGTACATGTGATGTTACCTCACCTCTAGGTGTGGTTAGAGGCTACCTAATGGAGCCTGTGTGTTTGGCACATGAAACAGTGCTGGCTAGTCTGAGCCAGAAGTAGGAGGTCTGTAAGATACCTCGAAAGTGGACGGTCTGTCAACAGTGAGTGATAGTGACCGGAGTCAGTGAGAGACTATGTTTATTCTATAGAAAGTTTTTGTTGGATACTTCTGAGGATAAGAGGCAGCCAGGAACCTGTATGGTCGACACCAACAGGTAACGGACCCGAATCCGTGTTATGCTGAGCGGGGTCAGTGAGAGACTGTGTTTAGGCTATAGAGCCTGCGTGCTGGAAACTGGCACAGCCGGAGTGCCCACAGGCCTGAGAGAGCGGAGTTCTACTATGGACATGGAGGATTTGTTGGTCTGATGTAAGACTGTTTGCCATTGTTCATGTTTCATGTGGTTTATGATGCTGGAATAAACCAAAAACGACTGTTTTAAGTGCAAAACCGCCTACATTAATCCTGTGCCAAGCGAGTGTCCCCAACACATGCGGCAAGCGCTATCTTACAACTGTGACATCACTGTGTTTACTATCCTGTCCTGTGACATCACTGTATATTATCTTTGTACTGTGACATCACTGTTTATTATCCCTGTACATCTCTGTACTTAATATCCTTGTTCTGTAACCTCAGTCTATCAATAATCCCTGAACTGTAATGTCTGTATTTATTATCTCCGTACTGTGACATCACTGCATTTATTATCTCTGTGTTTATTATCAAAAAACATGTTAGCTAAGTACCGTATATTATTTTCATGCACTATGCTATTTTTTTACTGCAGGGTATTTAATCATTAGTGATGAACGAATACATTCGGCACTATTCATTACTCGGCGAGTAATTAGGTATTGGCCTCGTTATATTCTAATGACCCGCACAGTATGTTTAGCGCTTTATTTGCAGCCAATGAACATGCTGGGGTGGCTTGTTAACCCCTTAACGACCAAGCCATTTTGTAGGTTAAAGACCAGGCCAATTTTTACATTTCTGACCACTGTCTCTTTATGAGGTTATAACTCTGGAACGCTTCAACGGATCTTGGCGATTCTGAGATTGTTTTCTCGAGACATATTGTACTTCATGATAGTGGTAAAATTTCTTCAATATAACTTGCGTTTATTTATGAAAAAAACGGAAATATGGCAAAAATTTTGAAAATTTTGCAATTTTCAAACTTTTAATTTTTATGCCATTAAATCAGAGAGATATGTAACAAAAATTAGTTAATAAATAACATTTCCCACATGTCTACTTTACATCAGCACAATTTTGGAACCAACATTTTTTTTTGTTAGGAAGTTATAAGTGTTAAAAGTTGACCAGCAATTTCTCATTTTTCCAACAAAATTTACAAAATCATTTTTTTTAGGGGCCACCTCACATTTGAAGTGAATTTGAGGGTCAATATGACAGAAAATACCCAAAAGTGACACCATTCTAAAAACTGCACCCCTCAACGTGTTCAAAGCCACATTCAAGAAGTTTATTAACCCTTTAGGTACTTCACAAGAATTGAAGCAATGTGGAAGGAAAAAATTAACATTTAACTTTTTTTCCCAAAATTTTTCTTTCGACACAATTTTTTAAAAATTTTGTCAAGGGTATCAGTAGAAAATGAACCACAATATTTGTTGTACAATTTCTCCTGAGTACATCGATACCCCATGTGTGGGGGTAAACCACTATTTGGGCGCATGGCAGAGCTCGGAAGGGAAGCAGCGCCATTTGACTTTTTTGGCTGGAATTGAGATTGGACGCCATGTCGCATTTGGAGAGTCCCTGTGTGCCTAAACAGTGGAAACCCCCCACAAGTGACCCCATTTTGGAAACTAGACCCCCCAAGTAACTTATCTAAATGTGTTGTGAGAGCTTTTAACCCCCAAGGGCTTCACAGAAGGTTATAACGTAGAGCCGTAAAATTAAAAAATCATGTTTTTTCCACAAAAATGATCTTTTCATCCCAATTTTTATTTTCCAAAGGATAAAAGGACCCCAAAAGTTATTGTGCAATTAGTCCTGAGTACGCTGATACCCATATGTGGGGTAAACCACTATTTGGGTGCATGGCAGAGCTCGGAAGGGAAGCAGCGCCATTTGACTTTTTTGGCTGGAAGTGAGATTGGACGCCATGTCGCATTTGGAGAGTCCCTGTGTGCCTAAACAGTGGAAACCCCCCACAAGTAACCCCATTTTGGAAACTAGACCCCCCAAGTAACTTATCTAAATGTGTAGTGAGAGCTTTGAACCCCCAAGGGCTTCACAGAAGGTTATAACGTAGAGCCGTAAAATTAAAAAATCATGTTTTTTCCACAAAAATGATCTTTTCATCCCAATTTTTATTTTCCAAAGGATAAAAGGACCCCAAAAGTTATTGTGCAATTAGTCCTGAGTACGCAGATACCCCATATGTGAGGGTAAACCACTACTTGGGTGCATGGCAGAGCTCGGAAGGGAAGCAGCGCCATTTGACTTTTTTGGCTGGAATTGAGATTGGACGCCATGTCGTATTTGGAGAGCCCCTGTGTGCCTAAACAGTGGATACCCCCCACAAGTAACCCCATTTTGGAAACTAGACCCCCCAAGGAACTTATCTAGATGTGTGGTGAGAGCTTTGAACCCCCAAGGGCTTCACAGAAGGTTATAACGTAGAGCTGTAAAATTAAAAAATCATATCTTTTCCACTAAAATGATCTTTCCACCCCCAATTTTTATTTCCCAAAGGGTTAAAGGACCCCAAAAGTTATTGTGCAATTTGTCCTGAGTACGCTGATACCCCATATGTGGGGGTAAACCACTATTTGGGCGCATGGCAGAGCTTGGAAGGGAAGCAGCGCCATTTGACTTTTTTGGCTGGAATTGAGATTGGACGCCATGTCGCATTTGGAGAGTCCCTGTGTGCCTAAACAGTGGAAACCCCCCACAAGTGACCCCATTTTGGAAACTAGACCCCCCAAGGAACTTATCTAGATGTGTGGTGAAAGCTTTGAACCCCCAAGGGCTTCACAGAAGGTTATAACGTAGAGCAGTAAAATTAAAAAATCATATCTTTTCCACAAAAATGATCTTTCCACCACCAATTGTTATTTTCCAAAGGGTAACAGGACCCCAAAAGTTATTGTGCAATTTGTCCTGAGTATGTTGATACCCCATATGTGGGGGTAAACCACTATTTTGACGCATGGCAGAGCTGGAAAGGGAAGGAGCGCCTTTTTCAAATGCAGATTTTGATGGAATGGTCTGCGGGTGTCATGTCACGTTTGGAGAGCCCCTGATGTGCCTAAACAGTAGAAACCCCCCACAAGTGACTCCATTTTGGAAACTAGACCCCCCAAGGAACTTATCTAGATGTGTGGTGAGCACTTTGAACCCCCAAGTGCTTCACAGAAGTTTATAACGTAGAGCCGTGAAAATAAAAATATCATATTTTTTTCCACAAAAATAATCTTTTTGCCCCCAAATTTTTATTTTTATAAGGGTAACAGGAGAAATTGGACCCCAAAAGCTATTGTTCAATTTGTCCTGAGTACGCTGATACCCCATATGTGGGGGGGAACCACTGTGATCGCCTTACTGCGATCTTTGGGAGGCACAATGAACAAATCTACCAAAGGTGAAGAATTGTTTTCTTTTTTACGCCGTTCCTCGTGCGGTATTAGTGATTAGGCGACTTTATTCCTCGGGTCGGTGAGATTACAGCGATACCAGATTTATACTCTTTTTTCATGTTTAGTTCTGTCACACACTAAAAGATGCTTTTTCTTGGAATAATTTTTTGTAAGAAATTTTTGCATCGCCGTATTTTGAGAGCTATAATTTTTCCATATTTCGGCCGACAGAGTTATCTGTGGGCTTATTTTTTGCGGGACGAGCTGACGTTTTTATTGGTATCATATTCGGGCACATATAGTTTTTTTGATCGTTTCCTATTCCGATTTTTGTGGAATCAGAATGAACAAAAACCAGCAATTCAGGAATTGTTTTTTTTTTTTTTTTTTCCTCCGTTCTGTGTGTGGTAAAATTGATAAAGCAGCTTTATTCTTCGGGTCACTACGATTACAGCGATACCTCATTTATATATTTTTTTTTATGTTTTGGCGTTTTTTACACAATAAAAAATTTTATAGAAAAAATAATAATTTTTGCATCAGTTTATTCCGCGAGCTATAACTTTTTTATTTTTTCGCTGATGATGCTGTATAGTGGCTTGTTTTTTGCGGGACAAGATGACGTTTTCAGCGGTACCATGATTATTTATATCTGACTTTTTGATCGCGTGTTATTGCACTTTTTCCAAGCGGTATAATGATACCGCTTGGAAAAAGTATAATTTACTACTTTTTTGTGTTTTTTTTTACGGCTTTCACTGAAGGGGTTAACTAGGGTTACGCTTTTATAGATGGGATTTTTATGGACGTGGCGATACCTAACATGTGTATGTTTTTTTGTTTTTTATTTTTTTTATTACATAAAAATGTGTATTTTTTAGGGGATTTTTTTTAAATTATTTTTTAATATTTTTTTTACAATTTTTTTAAAAAAATGATTTTTTTTTAACTTGTCCCTTTATGGGACTTTCACTTTTTTTACTTTTTATTGCAGTTACAATGCATTGCAATGCTCTGGCATTGCAATGCATTGCAACTATAGTGGAAGCTGCTGTGACAATGATCACAGCAGCTTCCCGTAGCTAAATGACCCGGAGGTTGTCATGACAACCCCCGGGTCATCAAGGCAGAGATCGGCCCCTGCAAATACATTGCAGGGTGCCGATCTGAGGCAGAGGGAGCTCCCGACCCTCTGCCTCCCCCCCTGAGCTCTGCGATCGCGCTCGATCGCAGCAGTCAGGGGGTAAACAGCCAGGGGTGGTGGGGGCTCCGCTCCTGGCTGTCAGTGCAGGAAGCCTGGCCACTGCAGCGCCGGCTCCTGCACTGATCGCGCTGGAGAAGCTGAAATTTCAGCTTCTCCTGCACGATCGCTGCTGTGTTTGGTCAGTCAGATTGACTGACCGAGCACAGCGCTGTAGGTGCGGGGACCGACGGCAAAGGTCCCCGCACCGCTTGCCGTGCCTGTCAGCTGTCTGTGACAGCTGTCGGCACTGATCTACCACTGCGTGTTTACACGCAGTGGTAGATCAAAGCCATGACGTGCAGAGTCCGTCCTGGTGCCGGAACTGACACCTTGCCATGACGGACTCTGCACGTCAGTGGACATTAAGGGGTTAATCACAGTAATGCTGGCGCCAAGCTGGGGTGTGGCCTCCCTCTCCTGAGTTGGAAATTGTATATAAGGCTTCACAGACTGGTGTTTCACTGGTTGAGTCCAATCCTTTTGTCTGCCCTTATTCACACACTGAGGTCAAGATTGACACATGGTAAGGTTTTTAATATTAGACAGAGTAGGACGGTACCTATCAGAGTTACCTTGTCGTGCTGGGATGGCTTTTATGCTATTTTTGATCAAAAACATTATTACTAAAATCTCTGTATTATTTAAATGAACTTTTTTGCTTTTTATTTACTTGATTACAGCAGGGTTTTTGCGCATTTTTTCTCTTGTAGGTTTTACTTGTTAAATAAATAGCATATCTTTATCTAGCAGTTGTGCGACTGGCGTAATCCGATCAGAGATAAGCAAACATCACAATTTACCAGTGGCAATAATTTTCATTAGTCCGCTGTTGCAGTGTGTCAACAAGGCAATATAAAAAAACACTAATTTTCTATTGGTTTAATAAATAGCGTATCTTTATCTAGCAGTTGTGCGACTGGCGCAAAGCCTGCTGAGATATGCAAACATGACTATTTACCTGTAATTTTCATGAGCCTGCTGTTGCCGTGTGTTATAAAGCTGGTATTTGAAAAAAAATAGTCACACATTGCTAGATTCAGTGAATTTGCACATAACAGATCTGTGAATTTTTCTTTTCATAATCATAACACATTCAATATGAGAAAGAGTGATGTTAAGGGATGTGGATGTGGTGGTGCCCACCAAGGCTGTGTGACAGATCAGAAGGTGACTGTTTCTCGTTCTAGCTTCCTGTCAAAATGTGGTCAGTGCGCTACACCACTGACAAACCCAGACAAGTGCGAAGATGTTGTGGATTGGATAGCAGACAAAGGCTCCAGTGTGTTGACAAGCAGCACCACAAAGTCTTCCACACAGTCCAGTCTCAGTAGCCAAAAGGCTGGGCCTCTAAATCTTTAACCTTAATTAATATGGGTGACAAGAAGTGATTTTTCAGCTTTATGGGTCTATATGGTATTTTACTGGCCACCATTTTTACCTATGGTAACCATTTTGGTAACTACTTTAGATTAATAATTACATTGTTCTATGTGTTCTATGGGTATTATGAGTTTGGTGTGTCAGGTTTTATTTAGTCTCATTATCTCATAGTTTAATTGCTGCCCGCCTGTTTTTTAATTTAATTCTGTAAACTATGGTATGGATTTTCTTGCACTAATAGTTTGCTTGTGTTTAATTTTGATTAATAAAGCTATTTGTACTTTTATAAATATAAGCTCTGGACTAATATTTTTCATGATGTATCCATACTCAATTTTGGGATATTTAAGCTCTCTATAGTTCTCATGTATCATCATAATAAGTGTTATAGTCTGACTTATTCGTTGTTAAAAGGTCGTGTTAAAGGAATGGCAGTCTTCACTGGATCTCCTCACTTTTGCCCTGAGGATTATCCCAACGGGTAAGATTTTTTCAAAATGGCTGTATTTTGCGAAAAAGGGCCTAATATCCTCTAGGGCTAACATTAGATTAACCAGGGATTTAAAGGAGGACTTTTGTATGTGGTTTTCCTTTTTAAAAGGCTTTAATGCTGGAGCATTATGCTGCCCCTCTTTGTCTTCTCTAACTCGTCGCTGTACTTTTTCACGGATGGGTCAAAACTGCGCGTTTTGGTAGTTTATGGTCAGGTCAATGGTGTGCGGAGGAATGGCCTCCCAAATTGCAGCACAAAATTATTTTAAATAATCCAATTCTTTTGGAACTTTTCACAATAGTTGTGTCAGTGGTCATTTAGGATAGTTACTTTAAGAATAAGAAGAACTGCACCCATTCTGACAACAGGGGTGTGGATTTTGCGATCAACTGCTTAAATTCTAAAACATTATGTTTGTAGATTTGCTCAAACACTTAAGGGTATGCCACACTAAACAATATCGCTAACGGGATCGCTAAAAAACGTCACTATTTAGCGATCCCGTTAGCGATGTTGTTCAGTGCGGCAGCTTCCAGCGACGAGCTTCCTGCTGTGATCTCGCTCGTCGCTGGAATCGTTCCGGACCCTATTTCATCGCTGGCGCTCCCGCTGGGTAAGTATCTAATCGCTGTGTGGCACCTTTTCTTAGCGATTTAGCGGTACTTTTGTACCGCTAAAGTCGTTAAGAAGATCGCTAACGGCGATAGCGTCGTTAACTATATCGCTAAATGTGGCCGCATTTAGCGATATAGAAACAATCCCGCTAGCGATCGCATTAGTATGCGTCGTTATCGTGATCGCTAGCGGGATTGTTTAGTGTGGCAGTACCTTTAGTGTTATGTTGCCTGGAACTTAGCATTTGGCTAAAAGCAAAATATACTCCAGCTGTTAAAATGTTGCATCTGTCTCTTTTTCAATGGGATAAATTTCAGGTTTTGGTGCCAGAAAAAGATGAGGATGGAACCCCTCGCCCAAGTCATTTTTGGGACCTGATCTTAGCATAGATTTTCATTTCATAAGAAGGTCCGTGTGTGAAAAAACATGGCTGGATTATAGTAATTCATGGGAAAAGTGGTCGGAATTTTGCCTTAATACCAATATGGATATTTTTAGCTCACATTTAGGTAAGGCCAATGCTTTTGTGCCTTCTCTTATAGATGCGAATTACTCTCACTATTTGGATTCTCATGTTATTCACGGTGTAGTGTTTTTTCAAAAGCTTTTAGATTAAAGACCTCTATAAAGCTTTTTACAGTTAAAACAGGTTTTAAGGGGTTTTAAAAAAGCTTCATCACAACAGACAGTCATCATCTGATAACGATGGACATCTTGTCAAAATTAATTTCGGTACTAGATAAGAAATATTTTTCAGCTTTTGAAGTTGTTTTGTTTAAAGCCATTTTCTTAATTACCTTTTTTGCAGCCTTGAAAATTGGGGAAGTAGTTTTCTCAAACAAATTTTCCCCTTCTGGCATTTTTGTGGGAGACTTATGCATGAAAGCAGGGGTTTTTGGCTCCTGATTAGGCGTTCAAAAACTGATCAATCCGGTAAAGGTGTCTGGTTGTGGTTATCTACAAGCAATAATTTTTTATGCCCATACCAAGGGCTTTTGGATTTTTTGTCTAGTAGACCGAATTCAGACGGCCCTTTGTTTATTCAAATGAATAATTCGTTAGTTGCAAAATTTTAATTTGATCACATTCTAAAAAAGTGTCTTGGTTTATTAAATATGTCCCAATTTAACTTTTCTTCTCATTCATTTACAATTGGCACTGCCACTGAAGCCATCAGATGTGGTTTAGATATAGATTCTGTGAAACAGCTAGGCAGATGGGAATACAATAGATACTGTATAATATCTATGTTCAGCAAGGTTTAATTCTAACATAATTTTGTTTTTTAAGTATCAAGAAAAAATGTATTTGGCTTGTGGGTCATTCTTTTGTCCATTGGGCCGAGAGAGGAGCTATTGGACGTATTTGCGGATCTAATTAATAATATATAGAGCTCCTGTATATAATGTCACTGGTAATCCCTGTATTACCTGTACACTGACACTATATACAGCGCTCCTGGGTATAATGTCACTGATGATCATTGTATTACCTGTACACTATACACTATATACAGAGCTCTTGTTTATAATGTCACTGGTGATACCTGTATTACATGTACACTGACATTATACAGAGCTCCTGTGTATAATGTTACTAGTGATCCCTGTATTACCTGTACACTGACACTTTATACAGAGCTCCTGTGTATAATGTCACTGGTAATCCCTGTATTACCTGTACACTGACACTATATACAGCGCTCCTGGGTATAATGTCACTGGTGATCACTGTAATACCTGTACACTGACCCTATGTACAGAGCTCCTGTGTATAATGTCACTGGTGATCACTGTACAGTATTACCTGTACACTGACACTATATACAGAGCTCCTGTGTATAATGTCACCAGTGATCACTGTATTACCTGTACACTATACACTATATACAGAGCTGCCTTGTATAATGTCACCGGTGATCACTGTATTACCTATACACTGACACTTTATACAGAGCTCCTGTGTATAATGTCACTGGTGATCACTGTATTACCTGTACACTGACACTATATACAGCGCTCCTGGGTATAATGTCACTGGTGATCACTGTAATACCTGTACACTGACCCTATGTACAGAGCTCCTGTGTATAATGTCACTGGTGATCACTGTACAGTATTACCTGTACACTGACACTATATACAGAGCTCCTGTGTATAATGTCACCAGTGATCACTGTATTACCTGTACACTATACACTATATACAGAGCTGCCTTGTATAATGTCACCGGTGATCACTGTATTACCTATACACTGACACTTTATACAGAGCTCCTGTGTATAATGTCACTGGTGATCACTGTATTACCTGTACACTGACACTATATACAGAGCTCCTGTGTATAATGTCACCAGTGATCACTGTATTACCTGTACACTATATACAGAACTGCCTTGTATAATGTCAACGGTGATCACTGTATTACCTGTACACTGACACTTTATACAGAGCTCCTGTGTATAATGTCACTGGTGATCACTGTATTACCTGTACACTGACACTATATACAGAGCTCCTGTGTATAATGTCACCAGTGATCACTGTATTACCTGTACACTATACACTATATACAGAGCTGCCTTGTATGTCACCGGTGATCACTGTATTACCTGTACACTGACACTATATACAGAGGTCATGTGTATAATGTCACCAGTGATCACTGTATTACCTGTACACTGACACTATATACAGAGCTCCTGTGTATAATGTCACCAGTGATCACTGTATTACCTGTACACTATACACTATATACAGAGCTGCCTTGTATGTCACCGGTGACCACTGTATTACCTGTACACTGACACTATATACAGAGGTCATGTGTATAATGTCACTGGTGATCACTGTATTACCAGTACACTGACACTATGTACAGAACTCCTGTGTCATGACCTAGGACGGGGTTTTGTCTTTGTCCCGTCCTGGTCAGACTGGGGTTAATGGTTTCAGCCTCTCTCTGGCAGAAGGCGGCTATTTAGTTGCCAATTGACCTAGGTCTGGTGTCAGTTATACTCCTGCCCTCGCTGAGTTAGTTGATCTCCTGTGTGCCTGTGCCTTGTGCCTGATCTTGTTGCTTGTTTGGTTTTGACCCGGTCCGTCTCTTCGTTGTGAGTTTGTCTACTGTCTTGGTACTGTGTATTTGCCCGTTCTGGTTTTCTGATCCCTTGGCTACGTTCTGGTTATTCTCTGCCTGCTCCTCTTGTACTGCGTTGCTCTCTCTGTTTATGACCTGGCTATCCTGACGATTCGTTTTGTCTATGCCCCTTGGTAACTTTGTCCCGTAGTTACCCTTCTAGGAGTTTTCCTTCCGCTCATAGCTCTCTGGAGCTTAGGCCACGCCCACCAGCAGTCAGGTGTTTCAGGTCCTCTGGCCTGAAACATTCTCTATCTGTTACTGCTCCCTCTGAGAGACCTGTGGCCGGCGCCGCCCCTTGGCAGTCACGTGCTTCGGATCCTGTTAGTCTGAAGCACGCATCTTCACCGCTTCTGCCCCGCTCCACAGGTATCTTTGAGTGCAGTCTGTCTTATTCAGGACACGCGCACTGGCTCAGTGAGCAAGTGCAGTGCGGTGCTCGTGATATCCTGTGTATAATGTAACTGACAATCACTCTATTATCTGTACACTGACAATATAAAGAGATCTCCTGTGTATAACTTTACTGATAATCCCTGTTTTACCTATACATTGACACTATACATTCAGCTCCTCTGTATAATGGCACTGAATTACCTGTACACTGACACTATATACAGAGGTCCTGTGTATAATGTCACCGGTGATCACTATATTACCTGTAGACCGACACTATATATATAGAGATCCCAGCATAATGGCACTGGTAATCACTGTATTACCTGTACACTGGCAGTAAATACAGAGCTCCTGCGTATAATAGCGCTTAGTACTGTTTTTTTTTCATAAATCAGAATTTTGTTGATTGTTTTGCAGTCAAATTAGAAAATACATACAATTAAAGATGCAAAAAACTTGACAAAATATTAAATTCACTAAATCACATAATAACAAAACATTTCAGAAATGAGCTTGTAGATAATTAGATGATAATTGAGTGAAAACTTAAAGAGACTATCTGTATTGTTCATAAAATATATGAGTATTCACAAGTAACTTATAGAGAGAAGAGTAGGGAAAGAAAAAAGAAGGGTAGCATGCAGGTTAAAACATAAGAGTTGTGGTTAAGAGAAGGTTGGGATAAATAGAGAGAGTTGGAGATAGTAGGGGAGAGTAAAGCCCCCATCACACTAAGCGACCTAGCCAGCGATCTCGCTTAGTGTGACACGCAGCGACGACCAGCACCCCTGCTGGGTATCACTGATCGTTGTCGAATGGCCTGGACTATTTTTTTATCGTTGGTCTCCCACTGGCCAGCGCACATCGCTGCGTGTGACAGCGGGAGACCAACGATCAGCGAGCTCCCAGCACTTTATAGCAGAAGCTGGGAGCCGGTTTCTAGGATACATATCGGGTGCGGCGCAGCGCAGCGCTCAGTTACCCTATGTGTACATTGGATACCAGCTCCCAGCGCTTACAGCAGAAGCTGGGAGATGGTATCTAGGGTACACATCGGGTAACTAAGTGCTGCGCAGCGCTTAGTTACCCGATGTGTACATTGGATACCAGCGTGCTCGCTGGTCCTGATCGCTGGTGAGTCTGCCCATGTGACAGCTCATCAGCGATCAGCTAACGATGTCCCAGCGATCCCATCCACGTCGGATCGTTGGTGGATCGCTGGGACATTGAAGAGTGTGACGGGGCCCTAAGAAAGGGGTTAAGATGATCTGGTTTCTCATCCTGTAGATCTTATTTTAATTATTGTGACAACAGTTCAGGGTCAGATAGTGCCACATTAAGATAAGATAATAAATGTGAATTCTTTTGTGTTTGCTAGGCCATTTCAGTTTAACCAGGTGGTTACTTCCGCAGTTTCTCTGAACGCAATCCAAGGCGCCCAGGTGTTATATATCTAGTCCGAATTCCTGGTACTTTGGCCTATTAGTTGCTCCATTCTAAATATATTATTAAATTCGGAAACAAAATCAAAGGCTGATGGGGTGTTTATTTGTGTCCAGTATCGGGAAATTAAATTTCTGATAGCTGTGAGGAAATGTCTGAGTAATCCTTTCTTAAATCTGGAGATGACATGTCATATAAAGATAGTAAGGCCAATTCCATAGTAGGCTGGATTTTGTATAGAGACAATTTATTGTACAGGTCAAATATTGCTAAACACAGACTTTAAATTGGTGGGCATGACCACCATATGTGTGAATATGAGCCCTTTTCCTCCCAACATCTCCAACATGTGTCCAGAGTCGTAGGGAACATAGAGTGAATAGTGGATGGGCATCTGTACCACAGAGATAGTAACTTGGAACTTCTCTCTTGGGACACTGAACAAAGCAAGGATCTGAATGTGAATAGGAGAATTTTAGAGCGATCCTCAGGTGTTAAGGGTATGCCACACTGAACAATATCGCTAACGGGATCGCTAAAAAACGTCACTATTTAGCGATCCCGTTAGCGATGTTGTTCAGTGCGGCAGCTTCCAGCGACGAGCTTCCTGCTGTGATCTCGCTCGTCGCTGGAATCGTTCCGGACCCTATTTTCTCGTCGGCGCTCCCGCTGGTAAGTATATATCGCTAGTGTGGCACCTTTTCTTAGCGATTTAGCGGTACTTTTGTACCGCTAAAGTCGTTAAGAAGATCGCTAACGGCGATAGCGTCGTTAACTATATCGCTAAATGCGGCAGCACTTAGCGATATAGAAACAATCCCGCTAGCGATCGCATTAGTATGCGTCGTTATCGTGATCGCTAGCGGGATTGTTAGTGTGGCAGTACCTTTAGGAGTTTTCTCAATTCACTCTCCCATTTTGAGAAGATTAAAGGAGGATTGTGCGAGGTCATTTGATTCTCTAGGAATATCTTGTATAGTAGAGAGATGGTATGGTCTGGTGGGATTCTGGTGGGTTCCTCATCAGGCACTGAGATTCAAAAGAAGTAAGTGGCCTAAACATTTCAGCATGCTTAGATATTGTGTGATAAAACTTTTAAGTTGTTCATAAAAGTGTTGAACAGCTTCTGAATCCACACATTTGCAGTAGAAAACTTCACAGAGCAGGCTTCATGGGATAACAAGCTTTTACTTCTTACAACATGAGGTAAAAGGAAAATGCACAGTCATTCCAGCATTGCATCAGGAAACCAGGAACAAAACGAAAGTGAAACTACAAGTGAGACTATTTCTTTTGCAATACATTAAACAGAAGGAAATGTTACACAACATCGCCATCTATTGTCAGGTCAGCATAAAGTCCTCCTTTTACTTATAATAAGTCCTAATCTGTTGCATATGCCAACACCCCTTCTCAACAATAAGGACTTATTCAATCAAATCCAACTTTTTTTTATTAGTCTCTGATGTTTATCAGCATTCAAAGCCTTTGTGAAAATGTCTGCTGTCATTTCTTCAGTAGGGCAATACTCCAACTTCAAGACTCCTTGGTCCTGATGATCTCTCAAGAAATGGCATTTCACATCAATATGCTTGGTTCTTGGATTGACTCTTTCCATCTGAGCAAGAACAAGACATCCTTGATTGTCCTCTTTTAGTTTTGTTGGTTCCAACTGTGGTTGTCTTAATTCTGTCAACAATTGTCTTAAGGTACTGCCACACTACACAATCCCGCTAGCGATCTCGTTAGCGTCACATACTAATGAGATCACTAGCGGGATTGTTTCTATATCGCTAGTAGCTACCTAATTTAGCGATATCGTTAAGGACGCTATCGCGGTTAGCGATCTCCTTAACGACTTTAGCGGTACAAAAGTACCGCTAAATCGCTAAAAAAGGTGCCACACTCAGCGATTAGATACTTACCAGCGGGACGCCAGCGATGAAAATAGGGTCCGGAACGATCAGGACGACGGACGAGATCACAGCAGGGGCCACGTCGCTGGTAGATGCCGCACACAACAACATCGCTAACGGGATCGCTAAATAGTGACGTTTTTTAGCGATCCCGTTAGCGATGTTGTTTAGTGTGGCATACCCTTTAACCACAGTACTTCTTGACTCGCATGTGCCGCTGCAACATATTCTGCTTCTGTTGAAGACAGTGTCACAATTGACTGTTTCTTACTTGTTCAACTTATTGGTCCACCTGAGAGAAAAAAAAATATGTCCACTGGTAGATCTTCTGTCAGTTGGATCTCCAGCCCAATCTGCATCAACATATCCTGTTAAAATGCAATTATCACCTGTGGGTAGTGTTGAGCATTCCGATACTATCGGGTATATCGGGTATCGGCCGGCATTATCCGGCAATTGAATCAGAGGCTATTTTACTATGTAGAAGTGTATGAACTATAAATATATGTATGTATATATATATATATATATATATATATGTCACAATTACATGTGTATATATATATATATAATATATATATATGTATTCTGTGTGTGCATATTTAGTGTTTACAAGGAAAGAAATGGGTTTTTTTAGTTCCGATATTTCTGTCCCATAGACTTGCATTGGATTTCCGGTATCGGAATCGGGTATCGCAGACACTTTTTGGGTATCGGCGATACCCATTCCGATCCGATACTTCTTGATATCGGGAAGTATCGCTCAACTCTACCTGTGGGTAATTTCAGCTTAACATTGCTAGTTCCTTTCAAATAACATATTACTCTCTTCCAGGCATTGCAATCAGCTTTATTTGGTTTTGATACCTTTCTTCTCAGGATTCCTACTGCTGCTGCGATGTCTGGTCTTGTAACGGTCGCTAGATACAGTAGTTTTCCTATTGCTATTCTGTATTCTTCATTGTTTGGTAGCATATTTTTTCCACTGTTCATCTCTTTGAGATAATTAGTTTCATTGGAGACTTTACTGTTTTGCATCCTTTAGTCCAAATTTTTCTGTTATGTCTTGAATCATGTGATTTTGATTCAGTAGGAAACTTCCGTCTTCTTCTCTTTCTATCTGTATTCCTAGGTACTGTTTTACATTTCCTAAGTCTTTGATTTCAAAATGTTGTTTCAGGATTTTTAGAATGTTTTCTTTATCCCTTTCTTGTTTAAAACAAATCAAAGTGTCATCTACATATATGAGTACATAATACATATATTACTCAGCCTTTTTGTGTACAAGCATGGATCAGCTTTGCTTCTTTGAAATTTTTCATTTGTTAGTACTTCCGTGATTTTGTCATTCCACGCTTTAGCTGCTTGCTTTAAACCGTATATGCTTTTCTGTAGTTTACAAACTTTGTTTGGATTTCTTTCATCTTTGAATCCTGGAGGTTGTTCCATGTAAATGTCTTCTGTTAAATCTCCATTCAAAAAAGCTGTCTTTACATCCAGATGTCTTAGTTCCATCTTTTCCATTGCTGCAACTGTAAGTAAAGTTCTTATTCTAGTGTGTTTGACAACTGGAGCAAATGTTTCATCATAGTCTTCTCCATATTTTTGAGAATACCCTTTAGCTACGAGTCTTGCTCGATATCTTTCAGGTGTGCCATCTATTTGGTATTTTACTTTAAAAATCCATTTACATCCTATGGCTTTTCTTCCTTCTGGCAAATCTGTTAGTGTCCATGTATTTGAATCATGCATGGATTTATTTTTTCTGTTTCTGTTGCTTCTATCCATTTATTAGCTTCTTCTTCAGGAAGTTTAGATATGTCTTCCCAAGAGGTAGGCTCATGGATTTTTCTTATACTTGTCTTGTATGAGAGACGTTTTGGTGGTTTTCCTTTGTTCTCTCTTATTGAACGTCTTGGTTCTGATTCTGTTTGTAGTTGTGATTCTTCACTTTCAGTATTTTGTTCTTCATTAATTTCTACTTCTTTCTCATCAGATATTTCTTCAGTTATGTCACTCATATGTTTTTCTCATTTCTTGTTTCAACTGAAATCATAATGTCTTCATTTAAATCTTCAATGAAAGTCACACTGTTACTCACTGTAACTCTGTCTGTTTTGGAATCTAAGATTCTATATCCTTTGCAGTTTTCACTATATCCAACGAATATTCCTTCCATGGATCTGTTTTGAAGTTTGGAACGTTTTTCTGTTGGAATGAATATAAAAACTTTACATCCAAAAACTTTTAAATGATTGACACTTGGTTTCATACCTTGCCATAGTTCATATGGAGTTTTCTTCAGTTTTCTGGAAAAAAGTCGGTTCTGTAGATATGTAGCTGTCATTGCTGCCTCACCCCAATATTTCTCTGGTAGTTTAGAATCTGTCAGCATACATCTGATCATTTCTGTTAGAGTTCTGTTTTTCCTTTCTGCTACTCCATTTTGTTCAGGTGTGTATGGAACAGTTTTCTGATGTTCTATTCCATTTTGTCTTAAGTAGTCTTCTATTCTGTGACCTGTAAATTCACCTCCATTATCACTTCTGATGACAATTGGCTTCCTTTGAAATTTGTTACTTGATCTTGTTACATAGTCTACAAGTTTATCAAAAACTTCACTTTTGTTCTTAATTAAGTATGTGACTGTGTATCTTGAATAGTCGTCTATAAAAGTCAACATGTATCTATTGCTTCCTGATGTAGTCACTTTCATGGGTCCACATACGTCAGTATGCACCAAATCAAGTGGTCTTTCGCTTTTCATCTCACTTTCTTTTGGAATAGATATCCTTGTCGCTTTGGATTTTATACAACATTCACATCTTATGGTAATTGAGCAATCTGATATATTTAAATCTTTTGTCAATTCTTTTCTCTGTAGTTCCCTTATACTGTCCGAGTGTCTATGTCCTAGACGTCTATGCCACATGTGAATAAAGTTTTTGTGATCATGTGTACATACCTTCATCTGTTCCTTTGGTTTGTCAAAATGATATAATTGTTCATTTGCCTTGACTTTGGTTATCATCTTGTTTCCTGCAATAATTGCACACTCATTGTCTTTGAATTTTACTGTAAGTCCTTTTGCTGTTAAACGTTTCACAGATAATAATCCGCCTTCCAATTTTGGAACATACAACACATCCTGTACAAGTATCTTTGAATCTTGTCCGAACTTGTTTTAACAATTTAGCATACCTTGTCCGATACCTTCTGCGGTTATTTTGCTTCCATCTGCAAGATAAATGGCTTCTTTCGTATTTAAATCAAGATCAGTAAAGAAATTCTTGTCACTTGTCATATGACTCGTTGCTCCTGAATCAGTAAACCAACCAAGTGATGATTTCTTGTCTGTTATTTTGAATGTGCCATTCCAATTATTCTCACACGAATCGGAAATTGTGTTTTTTACTTTCTGTGTATGCCTTTTATGTTACAGTAAAGATGTATATCTTTGTACCGTGTTAGCCAGTAGATAGAAAAATATTTAGAGTTGAGAGTCCTCAGTGGTTGACACCTTTTAATGGCTAACTGAAAAGATGGTAACAAATTGCAAGCTTTCGAGACTACTCAGGTCTCTTCATCAGGCATAGACTTCAGATGTTGTATTAGTCTATGCCTGATGAAGAGACCTGAGTAGTCTCGAAAGCTTGCAATTTGTTACCATCTTTTCAGTTAGCCATTAAAAGGTATCAACCACTGAGGACTCTCAACTCTAAATATTTTTCTGCCTTTTATGTTGTAATTTTTGTTGTTCTGCTTTCCATATGGTACAGTCTTTCTTTAAATGACCTTTTTTCTTACATCTTAAGCATTCTCTTGTCTCTTTATTATAGAGTTTTTATTACAGGATTGCGTGCCCTGCAGCAACGGAGTAACTCGTGCCCGTTGCCACCAGGTACTGTGTGCCTTAGTAAAAGACTGTGTATCGTATAGTGGTGAAGATTTCCCGCCAATGCCTGCCATTTACAGCGTTACCGCGCAAAAAAGAGGAGGCGTACCTGCAAAAAGCGCGCTGAGCTCTGGACACGCCCCCAGCGCTGACGCGGCGGTAGGTCCTGCAGAGAGCCTCGGTGAACGCTCTGACATAAGAGCGCAAGCGACGCAGGTCCTGCAAGCAACTGTGCCCAGGGGGATCTGCAGCCTACAGGAGAAGGGGGGCGCAGACATGTCACAGCAGCAGGCCGACGGCGCGGCCCAAGCCGACAGCCCCAATAACTAACCCACAGGCGCTGCCGCGCAGGCTGGAAACGCTGGCCCCTCACCTGGGCCTGTGGCCCTGATAGTACCGCTGGCACTGCCATACATGCTCGGAGCAAAGTGGCTTCCCCAGTACAGCGGCAAGCCAGACACCCTGTCAGGGTTCCAGCGAAAAATATGCAGCATACTGGACATGTACTCAATGACAGAGAAGCAGAAAGCTGCAGTGGTAGTGGGACAATTGACTGGTGCTGCAGAGAGAGAAGTAGAGACTTGGTTAGCTGCAGACCAGGAGTCAGTGCTTGCAATTTTCCTAAAGTTACAAACAATCTTTGTGGACCGCACTGAAACAGACCTCCGGATGAGGTTTTACCAATGCTCCCAGAAACCAGATGACAGCATTCGGGACTATGCCTGCCGACTGCAAGGAGCCCTGCGAGCACTCAAACAGGTTAACCCTATGAGCATCACCAAAGAGAATTAAATGCTAAAAAACAATTTGTACGGGGACTGAGGTCCCAAGCAGAAAGCAGGACTGTGCGGTGGTGGTCCTTGGATCATCCTGATGCTACTTTTGATGCTCTTAAGGATATGACTATAAAAGGACTGCGGCCCCTGGAAACGCCCAAGATGGCAAACCAGCGTCACCCAGGTGAGGCCACACTAACGCCAGCAGCATCCACCTTTTCCCCGCTGGTTGCTGAAGCCAAAACGCAGGTGGCGCCCCCTACTGAGCTGGACTGTAATGAGTGCTGGATGGTAATGAGTGCCCTGCAACTGCGGACGGAACCGGAGACAGAAGGAAAGATCCTGCTAGCTGACTGCCCTGAGGATGTCCCCTGGATGAGCCGGAGGAGAAAGAGGACGTCGCCACCCCAGAGGAGGACAACGCCACCCCCAGGAAGGACCAATGACCAGCACCATCCTCGCCGAGGATGTCCTTTAAACGAGCAAATCCTGGGTCCGAGGGCCAGCACCCAGGAATAGACTCATCAGGCCCCTCTGATTGGAACCGCAGGTTTGTGGAAGGAAGACCAAACCTGCCCATCATACTGGACGGGATCGCAATCCCTGCCCTGCTGGACACCGGATCTCAGGTAACCATCATACCTGATATCCTTTACAATAGATACTGGTCCATGGACGGTCTCCAAACCCCAAACCCTGACTTTGCAGTATACGCTTCTAATGGCCTCCCTCTTGACTTACTGGGGGCTAAAAATGTAGACATAAAAGTGGGGAGAGTGGAGCTAAAGGATCAGGGACTTCTTGTAGTTAAGACTGTTTAATGAGGAAAATGGGTTGAATGTGGTTTTAGGCACTAACATTATTAGTAACTGTTTGGAGGAGGTTGTGTTTTACTCCAACAGCTCGCCGATGTTGCCAGACCAAAGCAAAAGGGAGCGATCCAAAAGGAGATCCGGGCCCTGATGTGCCAGCAGCAAGTGAAACTGACCGGTGGTGAGATTGGTAATGTACGGGTGACAGACCCGAACCCCATTGTGATACCCCCAATGAGTGAAATGCTTATTTGGTATAGAGCAGCAATAGGTCTGAGAGGACAGAACTATCAAGCAGTAGTAGACCCCATTGTTCAGAACACATACCTACACTCTTGACTGCCAGAGGGGTAGTGAGGTACGTAATGGGAGGGTGCCAGTGCGTCTTCTCAACTGGGGAGAGGATGAAGTCAAATTACCACGTTATGCCACTGTTGCCAAGTTACATGCTGTAGATAATAACTCCATTCACCTGACAGAGCCCTTAACTCCCCCACAATCAGTGGAGGATAAAGGCCCAGCTACCAAAGTGGAGGATTGGTGTCAGCAGCTCCATGTCGGGACGGACACCACTCCAGCCCATCAGAAACAGGCAGTACATTGAGTAGTTCAGGAGTACGCACAGGTATTCAGCAAACACCCACTTGACTTTGGGAAGATTAAAGGGGTCCAACATCACATCCCCACAGGTAATCATCCCCCCATTAAAGAACGGTACAGGCCTATACCACCAGCACACTACCAGAAAGCCAAGGAGATATTGCGTGACATGAAGGAAGCAGGGGTTATAAGGGATAGTTGTAGTCCCTGGGCAGCTCCTCTAGTCCTAGTCAGGAAGAAGGATGGGAGCATGAGAATGTGTGTAGATTACAGACAAGTAAATCGTATTACACATAAAGATGCATACCCTTTACCACGCTGTAATGTATGTAGTACAGTTCATATAGCGTCTTGTGCTTGGGTGCGATGAAAATACATGAGACACAGGTTTGATATAGAAAGTCTTGTATTACTTCATACAAGTTGGCAAAAATAGTCACACAGTTTGCAGACACAGAAGCAGGAGACACAGCAGGCCAGAGTAATCTAAGCTCAGCAATCACTCTCCACAACAGGTTCAGGATCTTCTTCTCTGTTACCGTAAGTCCATGCAAACGTGGGACTTTCAAAGAGCAGGGTTCAGAGTCCACAAGTGCTTCAGAGTTCCTCAGTAGGAATAGCTGGAGTACAAGGTCCAAGGCTTTAGGAGTCAGGTCACAGGTTCACTGCAGGCTAGATTCTGAAGCACTGATTGCTCAGCTGTGGCTGCTTAAGAAGCAAAAGGAGAGAATCAGGGCGGGAACATGCAAGCTGGAAACTCCATTTTGACTGAGGGCAAGATAGCTGCAGCAAGACAGAAAGTAAAATGGCTGACGAACAAACTGAGTTTCAGGAACATGTACACAGAACCTTACATTACTCCCCCCTTAGGGACAACCTCCGGATGACCTCAGGCCAGGCTTGTGTGGGTACCTCTGATGAAACTGACGGAGCAAGTGAGGAGCATTAACGTTATTGACTGGTTCCCATGAGTTGTCCTCCACTGGGTAGCCCTGCCATTTAATCAGATATTGTAACTGATTTCTATACAACCTGGAATCTAAAATCCTTTCCACCACAAATTCTTCCTGACCATCGACTAGCACTGGGTCAGGGCAAGGAGAAGAACGTCCAGGAAACGTATTGGGTGTCGCAGCCTTTAGTAGGGATACATGAAAGACAGGGTGAATTCTCATAGTTCTGGGCAGTTGAAGACGACAAGCAACGGCACTTATAATTTTACTGATTTTATAGGGTCCAATGTACTTATGTCCCAACTTAGACGATGGAATCCTTAACTTAAGATTTCTGGTTGACAGCCAGACCAAGTCTCCTACCTTGAAAGCTGGTGCAGGTTTACGAAATTTATCTGCTGCTTTCTTGTACCTTTCCTGAGCCGATTCCAGATTCTCCTTTAGAAGATCCATATTCTTCTGTAAAGACGTGATTCTTTCAGCCACTGCTGGTAAAGGCGTTTCTATGGGAAATCGTGGTAGAATGTTAGGATGATAACCTAGATTAGAGTAAAAAGGAGACTGCTTAGTGGAGGCACTCTGAGAGTTGTTATACGAGAACTCAGCTAATGGAAGTAGATCCACCCAATCATCCTGTAGGTGGCAGATAAAGCAGCGGAGATACTGCTCCAGGGTTTGATTGGTTCGTTCGGTCTGTCCATTAGTCTGGGGATGAAAAGCAGAAGAAAGGTTTACTTTAATGTCCAATGCTGCACAGAAATTTTGCCAAAACCTAGAAGTGAATTGCACCCCTCGATCCGAAATAACCTCATCCGGTACTCCATGTAAGCGAAACACATCTTTAATCATCAAATCTGATGTCTGTTTTGCAGTGGGTAAGCCGACACAAGGGATAAAATGAGCTGCCTTTGTTAGACGGTCAACCACCACTAGAATGGTGTTCTTCCCTTGAGAGGTTGGTAACACCACAATGAAGTCCATAGAAATGGATCCCCACGGCGGGACGGGGTGGGAAGAGGCTGTAACAGACCAGTTGGTGAGGAGCGAGGTGTTTTGCATCTTGCACAGACTTCACATGAAGTGACATAGTTTAAAACATCCTTCCTGCAAGTGGGCCACCAAAAGAAACGAGAGAGAAATTCCTGTGTCTTTAGAATTCCTCTATGCCCAGCTATCTTGGAATCGTGAATGAGTTGCAATACTCTCAATCTGACTGTTTCAGGAATATACAGGCGTTGTCCCTGAATCCACACACCATTCTTAAAGACAAGACTTACGTCCCTTGGGGGTTGTGCCAAAAAGGAATCCGCATGGTATGCTTCCTTGATGTCCTTAAGTAGGTCTTGATTATGAATTACTCCTAGGAATCTAGAGTCAGGAAGAATAGTCTTAGGAGAAGTAATTGGACGTGTCTCTGCTGAGTAAATCCTAGAGAGTGCATCAGCCTTTCCATTGCGCGATCCTGGTCTATAAGAAATGATAAAATTAAATTGGTTTAAGAAAAGATTCCAGCGAGCCTGGCGAGGAGTCAGGCACTTAGCCGATCTGATAAACTCAAGGTTACGATGGTCTGTCAGGACGACTATTTGCTGTGCAGCTCCCTGAAGAAGGTGTCTCCATTCTTTGAAGGCGGCAATAATGGCCAACAACTCTCTATTGCCCACATCGTAGTTCCTCTCAGCCGAAGACAACTGCTGGGAAAAGAAGGCACAGGGATGCAAGACATTCTTCTCACCTGTTCTCTGAGAGAGTATAGCTCCAACGGCACAGTCTGAAGCATCCACCTCTATTATGAAGGCAAGCTCGGGGTTGGGATGTACTAGGATAGGTGCAGTGGTAAATTTATCTTTTAGACGGGAAAATGCTTCCTGGGCTTGGGGAGTCCAGGAGAACCTAGACTCTTTCCGGGTAAGTTGGGTGATAGGTGACACTACCTCAGAGAAATTTCTAATGAAACATCTATAGAAGTTGGCAAACCCGATGAAGCGCTGTACCTCCTTCACATTTCTAGGACTTGGCCAATCCTTGATGGCTTGGGTTTTGCTTCCATCCATACTAATTCCTTGTGTAGACAGTACATACCCCAGAAATTGAATTTCGGTCCTATGGAATTCACACTTCTCAAGTTTGATGTAAAGATGATTTTGTCTTAGACGTTCCAAGACCATTCTCACATGTCCATGATGTTCCTCTGTGGAGTTAGAAAAAATTAGAATATCATCCAAATAAATTACCACGAATGTATCTAGGAGATCCCTGAAGATGTCATTTACCAAGTGTTGGAAAGTGGCTGGGGCGGTACTCAGACCAAAAGGCATAACTAGATATTCAAAGTGTCCATAGCGTGACCTGAATGCAGTCTTCCATTCATCCCCAGGTCTAATACGGACTAAGTTATAGGCCCCACGAAGATCTAGTTTAGAGAAAATTTGGCATGTCGCACTCTCTCCAATAACTCAGGGATTAAAGGCAATGGATAACGGTTTCTAATAGTAACCTTATTGAGTTCCCTATAGTCTACGCATGGTCTCAGAGATCCATCTTTCTTCTTTACAAAGAAGATGGGTGCACCTGCAGGAGATGAAGAGGGGCGTATGAAGCCCTTGGCTAGATTTTCGTCTATGTAATCCTTTAAAGCCTTTAGCTCGGGCCCCGCCAGGGGGTAGATCTTACCAAAAGGTATCTCTGCTCCAGGCAATAATTCAATTGGACAATCATATGGACGGTGAGGAGGAAGCTGGTCAGCGTTCTTCTTGTCACATAAATCCACATAGTCCTGGTATACAGCTGGTAGTTCAGGGACTGACATGGTTCCTTTAGGAACAGAGCAAGCTGAAACTTTTGGACTCATCTGTTTCTCTGGAAAGTGTAATTCCTTGGTCTCCCAGTTAATGGTAGGATTCTGAGCCTGCAGCCATGGTAGCCCTAGAATAATGGGAAAGTGGGGAGAAGAGATAAGCATAAAGGACAGTTTCTCTTGATGATCTTTACCCATAAGAACCCTCAAAGGCTCTGTTTCCTGATCCACTGGTCCAGAGGTCAGCAGGGAGCCATCCACAGTTTCCATCTGTACTGGAGTAGCCTTCTTCACTGAACGTATCCCCTGTTTCAGAGCAAAGGAGACATCCATAAAATTTCCACTTGCCCCTGAGTCGATCATAGCAGAGCTAGACACCCAAGCTGAGTCAACCCAGAGTTTGATGGAAAGAAAGCAATGAGAATTGTTTTTCTTACAACTCAGCTGGGACACCGCTGAGGAAACTTGAAAAATGGCAGCGTTTACACAGTCAACGTCCTCAGAGGTAACGGAGTTTAAGTCCGAGAAATCAAGATCTGTTGCTGCAGATCTCTCTGGAGCCTGAGGCTCGGACCTGACAGATCCCCTCTCGCAACACTCACAATGAATGAGTGCTGCAGTAGTCTTACGAGAACGGCTGGGGCAGTTTATAATGAAGTGCCCTGACTTACCACAATAGAAACATAGATTCTCCTTAAAACGATGTTCCTTGCGTGCATCACTAACCCGTCGTTGTAAAGAGTCTACCTGCATGGGTTCAGGTTCAGGTTCCCGTGTAATCCTACTCAAAGGTTCCTTAGCTGGAGAGGAAGGTAGGAAAAGGTTAGTGCGATTGCTTTCGAACCATCTCTCTTGCCTGCGTTCAGTCAGACGAGTATCAATACGGATGCAGTAGTTAATAAAGTCACCTAACGCAGTGGGAGGGTCGGCACGAGCAAGTTCATCCTTAATCAGTGGAGATAACCCCTTTCGAAAAATGATTTTTTGGCGGAACTGTCCCAGGTGGTATCAAGGGCCCATCTCCTGAAATCCAAGGCATATTCAGCTACCGAGTGCTTACCTTGGCGCAAAGCTAACATGGCTGCTTCAGCTGTTGCACCTCGATTGGGGTCATCAAACACCTGCCCCATGGCTGAAATAAAAGCATCAAGGTGATTCAAACAATCATCCTCAGTCTCAATCAGAGGGTTTGCCCACATCAAAGCCTTGTTGGTAAGCAACATAATTATAGTAAGCACCGTAGATCGTTCAGTGGGAAATTGTGAAGCATGTGCAGAAAAAAAAAGATTGCATTGATTAATAAATCCCCTGAATTTCTCACGTTCACCGCCAAAACGAAAAGGGGGCAACTTGGGAATCCCAGAACTCGGGGCTACGGCAGGAGCCTGGACTCGCTCTTCTAGAACCTCAATCCTGGCTCGCAAATCCTGGGCAGTCTGTCCAAACACTTGCAAATTGTGATTAGTGAGGTCCTGTAGGCTTGAAAAACGGGTCTTTATATTCTGCAAATCTGCAAGGATATTATCAGTCACTCCGCAAAGTTCCTTTATGCGGGCCTCCATTTTCCAGATCTTTTAAGACAGGAGTACTGGAAGAAGAGGAGAGGAGAAAAAAAAAAAACAATAGTGTTTACCTGTGGTAACACTGCAGAGAGAAAAAAAAAAATTAAGGGAACTGCTCACCTGGAATGGTTGTGAGAAGTCACAACCACTATCATCACAGAAAGTTCACCCAGACATCTGATATCCACAGTTACAGCAGACAAAAAAGAGAAAAGAAAAAAAAAAAACAATAGTGTTTACCTGTGGTAACACTGCAGAAAAAAAAACACTTAAGGGAATTGCTCACCTGGAATGGTTGTGAGAAGTCACAACCACTGTCATCACAGAAAGTACAACCGGACATCCGATATCCACAGTTACAGCAGACACAGCCTTTCCAGACCCAGCAGACACTAACGTTTTGGCTTCAGAATCTTGTAATGTATGTAGTACAGTTCATATAGCGTCTTGTGCTTGGGTGCGATGAAAATACATGAGACACAGGTTTGATATAGAAAATCTTGTATTACTTAATACAAGTTGGCAAAAATAGTCACACAGTTTGCAGACACAGAAGCAGGAGACACAGCAGGCCAGAGTAATCTAAGCTCAGCAATCACTCTCCACAACAGGTTCAGGATCTTCTTCTGTTACCGTAAGTCCATGCAAACGTGGGACTTTCAAAGAGCAGGGTTCAGAGTCCACAAGTGCTTCAGAGTTCCTCAGTAGGAATAGCTGGAGTACAAGGTCCAAGGCTTTAGGAGTCAGGTCACAGGTTCACTGCAGGCTAGATTCTGAAGCACTGATTGCTCAGCTGTGGCTGCTTAAGAAGCAAAAGGAGAGAATCAGGGCGGGAACATGCAAGCTGGAAACTCCATTTTGACTGAGGGCAAGATAGCTGCAGCAAGACAGAAAGTAAAATGGCTGACGAACAAACTGAGTTTCAGGAACATGTACACAGAACCTTACACACGCATTGAGGAATCCCTAGCTGCCTTAAAGTCTGCTAATTACTTTTCCACCCTTGACCTCACTAGTGGGTACTGGCAAGTAGCTGTGGCTGAGGAGGATCGGGAGAAGACGGCTTTCACTACCCCGATGGGATTCTGTGAGTTCGACAGGATGCCTTTTGGACTCAGCAGTGCCCCTGGCACGTTCCAGAGAGTGATGGAGAGCTGCCTGGGACATCTCAACTTCGAGACTGTGTTACTGTACCTGGACGACGTAATTGTGTATTCCAAAACGTATGAAGACCACTTGAAGCACCTGGCGGAGGTATTCGAGTCACTGTCCAAGTATGGGATGAAACTGAAGCCTTCAAAGTGCCATCTGCTCAAACAAAAAGTAGTAGCGCCAGACCCCGAGAAGGTCACCTCAAAGAGGTGCGTCAGTTCCTGGGACTGACAGGATACTACCGAGGGTTTGTGAAGGACTACACCAAGAAAGCAGCGCCTCTGCAAGACCTCCTGGTGGGACAGTCCCTCAAGAGCAGAAATTCTCCATTTCACTGGGGTGAAGAACAGGCTGAAGCATTCAAGGAAATGAAGGAGATCCTGACAGGTGATGAGATCTTAGAATACCCTGACTACAGTCAACCGTTCCTGCTGTATACCGATGCCAGCAATGAAGGATTGGGAGCTGTCCTCAGTCAGAAGCAAAATGGCCTAGAGAAAGTCATCGCCCATGCAAGCAGGAAGCTCCGCCCGACCGAGAGGAACCCAGAGAACTACAGCAGCTTCGAGTTGGAGTTCCTGGCACTGGTCTGGGCCATTACCGAAAGGTTCAAGCACTACCTAGCCTCCAGAAAGTTCACGGCCTGCACTGACAACACCCCCTTAACGCATCTGGAACCAGCCAGACTGGGAGCCATGGAACAACGCTGGACGGCTCGGCTGTCAAACTACCAATTCACAATCAAGTACCGAGCGGGCCGCAAGAATGCCAACGCTGATGCCCTGTCCAGGATGCCTCATGAGTTAGACACAGAGGAAGAAGTGGATGACCTGGAAGAGATTGAACTACCTGCTTTTCACAGGAATGGGATGATCCACGAGCAGCGAGCCTGCAGGAGGCAGCGTGGTAAGACGTTAAATCCTTTACCTCACCACAGCTGGAAGGAGACTCAGGACAGCGATCCAGTTGTTAGCCATATTAAGGAGCTGATAACTCAAGAAGGTTCCTCCTTGGAGAAGGATGCATCTCAACAAGCAAAGCAGCTGTGGAATGAGAGAAGCCGGCAGTTTATGTATCGTGAGAAGCTGTGCCGGAGGTACGTTAATCCAAGAACCCACGAGATGGTTTGGCAGATAGTAGTCCCCAGAGCAGACATCCAGATGGTGTTGGAAGCCTACCACGATCAAGCGGGGCACTTTGGCTGGAAGAAGCTGGAGACCCTGTTGAAGTGTCGTTTCTACTGGGTGGGAATGAGCAGCTCCATTGAGAGGTGGTGCCAAAACTGTGGACCCTGTGGCCTCAGAAGAAAAGAATACAGCAGTCAGAACCCACCCCTACAACCCATCAAGACGACTCGACCCTTAGAGATCGTGGCCCTGGACCATGTCGAGTTGTCACCCGGCCGGTCAGGATACTCCTATGCCCTGACCATGGTGGATCACTACTCCAGGTTCCTGGTGGTCGCCCCTGTCAAAGATCTAATGGCAAAGACAGCAGCAAAGACGTTCCAAGCGTATTTCTACAGACCACATGGATATCCTGAGCAGGTGCTAACTGATCAAGGCCCAGCCTTTGAGGCCGAATTGTTCAAAGAGTTCTGCCATCTGTACGGATGTAAGAAGATAAGAACCACACCGTACCACCCCCAAACCAATGGTCTCTGTGAAAAGATGAATCACATCGTCATTAACCTGCTGATGACTGTACCACTCGAGGAGAGAAATCAGTGGCCAGACCTACTACCTGATTTGGTAGATCTGTACAATCACATACCTGTAAGTTCCACCAATTGCACCCCAGCTTATCTCATGTGGGCAAGACCAGGAAAGCTGCCCATGGATCTAGAGCTTGGTGTTGTAGAACCAGAAGCAGATGTGACTACGGAGGATTGGGATACGACCAGACAGGAGCAGTACAGAAAAGTACAGGCCTGTGTTGAAGACAGTCTCACTAGGATAAGAGATAAGCAAGAGACTCGCTACAACAAGTGTGCACCAGCAGAACCTTTCACACCTGGGGAAGTTGTGCTGAAAAGAAAGAGAAGGATGCACAAACTCGACGATCAATGGGAAAAAGAGCCCTACACTGTGTTGAATTCAAAGGTTTGATAACCAGAAAACATGTCTAATCAGTAAAGATGGAGGAAGAACGACCACAACTGTATTCAGAGATCACCTAAAGTTGTGTCCAGATCTGCTAAAGCCCCAAGAAGAAGTGCCTTTCATCCCTTCAGAGGAACCTGAAGAAAAGGTAATACATACGGAATTAGGAGGTTTTCCAGCGGATTGGCCTAGAATCGGAGAAGCCATTATCATCCCTGTGCTACAATTCTACCAACAACAAGAAGAACCACTACAGCAAGTTGAGCCAGTTGCCGCAGTAGAGTTAGTTCCAGAGGAACCTGCCCAAGCAGAATCCCAAGAAGTAGAACCTATTGAAGAAGAATCTCAGGAAGAATCCCCTGCAGAAGTCGAGCAAAATGTCCCAGCCCATGGTATACTTGCCAGTCCTGTAGAGAGGTTAAGGCAATTCTATAACTCACTCACAAGCAGAACAAACAGGGAAACTGCTACCTCACAGGTCACTGCACCACGCAGGTTAGAATGTAGCACAAAAGGACAAATCCCTGCTAGGTTTAGAGACTAGTGCAACCCTTGGCAGATGTATATAGTTAATTTAAAGTCATTGTATATAAATGTAAAATGTATTGTTATTTCTTTGTGCCTTACTAATTTGTTCTCCCTTTTGATTTCAATTCAAGTGAAATGGACATTATTTTACTTGTTTTTCCCATTAACCCCCCAGAGCAATCTTTCCCTAAAGAGACTAGGACTTTTCAGATTGCTCATTTCTAATTGTTATTAAATTTGTATATAGTTATTTATTTCTGCAACAGTTCAAGAGTGCCTTACCTCCCGTAAAGGGAAGATATAGTTAATATATTGTTTAAAGTTATTGTAAAAATGTCTTTCAGCCGGGGAGTGCTGAGTTGTACTAGGGAGGAATGTGGAGCCCAGCTGTGCTAGGATTCCTACATCTCCTGGAAGGGTGCACTGAAGGATTTAACCACTAGAGGTCCCAATGCATACACACACCTTCACCCATCCCCTAAGACCAGCAGAGGGAGCCGGATAGGTATATAAAAGGATGGTGAAGATAGGAAGAGAGTGAAGAAGAGATTTGAGAGACTGCAGAGTAGTGCAGCTCAGCAGAGTGGAGTCATTCTGAAGTCTGCAGTGCAGTGCAGTTCAAGTTCAGTTCAGTAAAGTAGAGTCTAGTAGAGTGGAGCCGAATCCATTCCAGTCTAGTCAGAGCTGAGACAAGTGAGTAGTCTGCAGACAGAGCAGACGAGTGGAGTTTGCAGTGAGGGACTCCATAGCTCAAGTTGAGAGCTGGGAGCGTGCCGACGCTCTGAGAGCGGCTAAGAGGCAGCCCACCAACTGCCAGTGTGTGTAATCATGTGAGGGCCCGAGTAGGCCGAAGGCAAGTGGAAAGAGAAGTAAAAGGAGGCAGAGGAGCCTTCACGGCTCACCTCAACAAGTATTTACCGGACGCCGGGGTCCGAGCCTATAGGGATCTCCACGACCCATTAGGAGAACACCGGAGTTCCTGGAGGACTACAGGTCCCAGGAGCACCACAGAGCTGATACGTAACTGGGCCAGGAGGACGGAGTCAGGCAGTGCACTGCCAGCAGGAATGTGTACTTCAAGAAAAGGTCCAACCACAAGGTCAGCCAGGTGCAGGACGGAGACTAAGTTAGGCCCAGCTACATGCAGGCCAGGACTTCATTACAGAAAGGCAAGGAACAGGAGGTCACACACCTGCTCAGTGGGAGAATCTGGACGTGCACCCTTCACCCTACAGTGCTCCGGGATGTGCCTGCAACATCTTCAGTAAAGGTACCAAAGTGACTTGTGTGTGTGTACCTCTTCTTACCCCTAACAGCCGGGTTCCCCTCCGTCCTGCATCCCTCCCATCTATCTGCCCTGAAGGACTCAGCCTCACCTGTGGGAGGCTTAACACCTATAGCTGCACAACACCAACCCTTCAGTGGATCTGCACTGCAGCGCTGGTCACCCTGACCAGGTACCACAGGTGGCGTCACGAATCCCCATACCAACATTCAATTCCCCTGTAAATATCCCACATTAAGGGTGAGCGCCCAGGGCCACGGACTGAGCTGTGTTGCCGTGACATCCCCCATAGAAGTCAATGGGCTTGGATCCGAGTACCCTCATGACCCTGGGAGGGCGGCTCATCTGCATGTCACTGTCTGCACTTAGCCTCATACTGTAAAGCTTTCTTAATAAAAATAACTTGTGATTTAAGCTAGGTCTCTCATATAGTTTTCTTAATGCTTCCCACATTGCTTTCGCTGTTTCTTCATTTCTTATATGTATTAATTGAGCATCATCCACTAATAAGCTAATGGTGGCTCTCGCTTGTCTGTTTTTCTTATCCCATGTCTGATTATCCTGATCAGGTCTATCTGTAGTGATTACTTCCCATAAATCATCTTTAGACAATAACATCTCTACTTTGAACTTCCATAGCTGATAGTTCTCATCATTCAGTTTAGCTACTGTGAGTTTTAGCTCTGTGCTATTTGTCATTTTTAACTTATCTTACTTGTTTGGAGAGACTTGCACTGAAGAATTCTTCTGCATTCACCAGGGTCTTGCTGAGAGTTCCAGTGTGCTGGGTATCTGGAATTCTTGGTGTTTGGGATCTGTGGTGTCTGGATTCTCTGGGTACGCTGTATCTGGGCCCATAACCTGTTGCACAGCTTCTCAATCCACACCTTTGCAGTGGAAAACTTCACAGAGCAGGCTTCATGGGATAACAAGCTTTTACTTCTTACAACATGAGGTAAAAGGAAAATGCACAGTCATTTCAGCATTGCATCAGGAAACCAGGAACAAAACGAAAGTGAAACTGCAAGTGAGACTATTTCTTATACAATACATTAAACAGAAGGAAACGTTACACAACATCGCCATCTATTGTCAGGTCAGCATAAAGTCCTCCTTTTACTTATAATAAGTACTACCCTGTTGCATATGCCAACAAAAAGAACCATGAGCCTACTGGAGGTTTGATTCTAGAGAATATAGCCTGTAATGTTTTCATTCTGGAGTGGTCTATGTAGTCATAAACAATTGGATATTTGTCTTTATGTTTGTTAAGAAAGATTGTTTTATTTATGCCTGCAGGAAAATCTGGGTTGTCGGAAATTGATGTTAATGGGCCTGGTATGGATGCCATATGGAGTTTTCTGTTGCCATGTCTGATAAATAGGACCAAGTTCCTAGTGAGAAAAGGGGAGAGTGCCACTATGTTCATCTGCGTTCCTTCCTGACTGTTGTGAAATATGTATATGTATGGATGTATGACCAGCAGTAAATTAACATCTGTCCTTAGACTGCAGCTCTCACAAATTTGATAGCATATGTTATCCTGAGAAAGGAAGTCTCCTGTCTCCAGTCTCTTCAGGGGGCCTTGCTGAGAGCACATGGAAGTGGAAACATTTCACACCTTTTGACTCTTCTAAAGGGTATGCCACACTAAGCGAGATCGCTAATGAGATCGCACCTGCGTCACCATTTATGATGCAGTAGCGATCTCGTTAGCGACTTAGCTGTGTGATTCCAAACACAACTCATCAGCGATCTGTGATTCCAAACACAACTCATCAGCGATTTGTATAACGACCTCTGCAGTCGTTGGGAAAAACTAGTCCCACCTGCGACGCTGGTGAAGTCGTTCATAAAGGGTGTCACACTCAGCGATTCAGGCTCACCAGTGGGACACCAACGACCAAAAAACGGCTCAGAACGTTCATGAGCGATCAACGGCATCTCAGCAGGGGCCACATCGCTGCTACATGTCACACACAGCTAAAGTCGCTAACGAGATCACTACTGCGTTATAAATGGTGACGCAGGTGCGATCTCGTTAGTGATCTCGCTAGCGATCTCGCTTAGTATGGCATACCCTTAAGGGAGACACTAGTTGCAGCTTGACACTCTCTATCTATGAGAAAGATCACACAAATAGTGTTCAGAGGAAAATAATGTAATTATAGGTAAATAACCATGATCCAGTCACAATTCCAGAATTAGAATATTAACATGAGAGGCTGGTCTAGAAACCTGATCCCTGAGTAAATCTATAAATTAGGCCTTTACACAAAGAAACATGTTCACAGTGAGGGGCAGCCTAGCTGATGAGCTCCATTTCATATTTCCCCCTACCAGACTACAAAGTTTGATATTTCTGTAAGTTTTCTCTCTTTTATTTTATCACTGTTTTTGCATATTTGTATGTCACTTTTTATTTCCATTTTATATCCTTTTATTGTAAGCACTGTACCTTTTCTATTAAAGCTTAAAACTTTAATAAGTCTGAACCTTGTATGCTCTAAAGAATCCATAGCCTTAGAATGTGTGCTCCTGGTGATTGGCAGACAGTAGTAGTAGTACTTCCGGGACTCATCGCCCATGTACTATTATTATTATTATTATTATGTGTATGCTCCCATTGCAGCATAGGGCAAAGGTTGAATGCTGGACTGAGTGAGAGGAGACAAATTAACCCATGCAGGCGCAACACCAAGTCACGTGCTGAGAAGCAGGTACGTGAAAAATTGGTGGCAGAGTGGTGAAATAGAATTTATTTCTATTAGAGCATTAGTGC
>JARQOD010000004.1:545460437-545666800 GCA_033576555.1 Oophaga sylvatica | reverse complement strand
CACACGGATTTATGTCATTCTATATCAATTAAGGAATCTGCGTCTCTGCCCTTCCAGGGGCATGAAAACACAAAACCAGACCCCAATCAGAGGGCAATAAAACTTTCTATCCTTATCTAGGAACTGTTCCAATATTTATGTTCATCCCTCTGTGATAATGACAGTTCTGCTACACGTCACTTACTTGTCTTACCTATTGCACTATTCCTGTGTCCTGTTGTGTATAGAAATATGTGATGCTTCATTTTTTGTTTTAGTCTTTGCCTGATGAAGAGACATGAGTAGCCTCGAAAGCTTGCAATTTGTTACCATCTTTTCAGTTATCCATTAAAAGGTATCAACCACTGCGGACTCTCAAGTCTAAATATTTTTCTATCTACTGGCTAACACGGTACGAAGATACACATGTTTCCTAACTTCAAGAATAAAAATAAAGACACTGCAAATATAAACGCATATATGCACATGCCAACAAGAAATGGAACAACACACCACCCAAAAAATTGGTTACAAAATATAGTGTTGTAAATTTAAGAATAAAAGTCCATTTTTGTATTTATGAATAATGCTTAAGGAACGCTATGTTAAACCATAACATAGTGAAGACAATGGATTTTGTAATCGTCACTCATCATCATCATCATTGCAATTTAGATGTGACAGTCACAGACATTTCAATTATTTAAGTTAATAAAATCGTTACTTTGTACAGCATGTATGACATGTCCAGCATGGACTCATCAATGTGATGACACAATAATGTACGATAAAAAATAACCATTTAAAAAAACATAATGCATTGTCACAATTTAAGTGTGTGCCTGCAAGTGTAGGTGAAACAAAGGCTACGGATAGCAAAGGTATATTCTATGTCTGTATCAGACAGTGGACAGCCTCTGATGGGTAATGGCGATGTTATACTATACATCAATAAAGTCTGCGGCTGCAATCATGCATTTTTTGCTTGTACAGTGTTGAAGAGGGTAAAAGCATGTCTGGTTGCGCAAGGCTTTATCCGTCAACACTACCTTCCTACTGTCACGCGTAGGGTAGGGTAGCGTGTGTCAATTAGATGACTCTATAAAATGTGACGTTACGCAGCATTATTGCGCCCTAGGGACGCCAAAAATACGACAGCAGTAATCATTTAATGTCTAATACTCCACCTATGACCAACAAAAAAAGAACGTTCCCTCTTTAACAATCTACAAGACTAACAAGCATAATGGTTGACGCTGACTTTATTGAGGTACAGTATTACATCGACATTGTCCATGAGTAACTATGCACTGTGATACCTATATACCATTATTAATTTATATCTGTTGTGGTTGTTTCAACAGCACTTGCAGGTATAACTACCTATTGTCAGTATGCATGATGCACTTTCTAGATGTAATAATTTATTATTGCACATTATTACCAGGTTTAGATGCTGGCCATTTCATATATGGTGTGTGAAGTTACAGTTGGCATCAGTATGTGTATTTTATAATGTCTGTCTAAATAAAACTCGTGATGATGATGATGAGGATTTTATGATTCGTACATCCATTGACTGCATTATTCTACAGGTACAGATAAAGTTCCTTAAAAAGCATTAATTGATAAGTATGAAATGTACTTTTATGCATTAATTTCAAAAAGTGAAGACTATGTTTTAGTTTTTGTTACCATTTCTAATAGACATGTGCAGATATGCGCTGTGATGACAAATTATTATTTGTCCATATTTGTCATAAAAATTTATCATTCTAGGCCTGGAAAACTTCACAATTTCCTGTTTTAAGCATAACAATCAGGGTGACGGCTCTTCCCTATTTGGAGCATGTTCGACATGGGTTTTTCTGTGCATGTGTAGGGAACAGGAGACTTCTTGCCGGCACACAGCAGGGGAACAGCTGGCGTTACTGAACCCCACTAACACTATAGCTTGTGTATTGGTCTGTGGACACGACACTTCTGAGCAGCAACTGGCAGTGTTGTAGCCCAGGGAGTAGAGTTCAGGTGGTAGAAAGATGAACATAACAGGAGACATGGATAACGTTGCGAACCAGTTATTTAATCTGAAAACGGACAGACAAATTCTGGCGAGATCCATGCCTTGTTCATTTTCAGAAAAGTAAGCCGGTCTACATTATCGGAGGATAGTTGCATGCGACGGTCTGTTAGTACACCACCTGCAGCACTAAAGACGCGCTCCGATAATACACTGGCAGCAGGGCAAGCCAGCACCTCCAATGCATACTGGCTAAGCTCTGGCCATGTATCCAGCTTAGAGACCCAAAACTTGAATGGGGAAGAGCCATCTGGGAGTACACTGAGAGGGAAAGACATGTAGTCTGTCACCATCTTACGGAAACGTTGCCTCCTGCTGACTGGAGCCGTCTCGGATGGTGTAGACATTTGTGGCGCTGCCACAAAACTTCGCCACATTTGGAACATACTGGTCTTGCCCTGTGCAGAGGCGCTGCTTGTGCTCCCTCTTGTTGCAGAGCTGTCTCCACTGCCTCGACGCACAGAGCTGCTTTGTAAAGCAGTAGCAGCAGCAGTGCTCTCGGCTGGAATGGAGAACATTATGGATTGCACCAGTGTGTCTTGGTACTCCCGCATTTTACGCTCCCGGTTCAACGGTGTGATGAGGCTTTGTAAGTTGTCCCGGTAGCGAGGGTCTAGGAGGGTGTACACCCAATAATCAGACGTGGTGAGAATGTGGGCGATGCGGCGGTCGTTTCTCAGGCACTGCAGCATGAAATCAACCATGTGCTGCAGACTCCCAACTGGCCAAGAAACGCTGTCCCCTGCAAGAGGCGTCATCTCTGCCTGCTCTGCATCACCCCACCCTCGCTCTACATACTGACTAGAGCGTTGTGTACCTCCCTCTGGAGCGATGTCTTCCTCCTCCATTGACTCCTCCTCATCCTCCTCACAAAGTGAGCCCTGCCCAGCCCTTTGTGAGGAACCACGTTGCGCTGACTGTCCAGAAGGTGATGGAATTTGTGACTCCTCATCCTCCACCTCTTCCAAAACCTCATCCCTTAGTGCTTGCAGTGTTTTTTGAAGCAGGCAGATAAGGGGGACAGTCAGGCTGACTAGTGCATCATCTGCACTCGCCATCCGCGTTGACTCATCAAACGCACGCAAAACGTGGCAGATGTCCTTCATAGAGGCCCACTCAGTAGTGGTGAAGTGTGAACGGCGCAAATTGCGAGTTGATTGCGCCTGATGCAGCTGATACTCCATTACTGCTGGCTGCTGCTCACACAACCGCTCCAACATATGTAACATGGAATTCCACCTTGTGGGTACGTCACATATGATGCGATGTTCAGGAAGGCGAAATCTGCGTTGCAGAGCTGCAATGCGCGATCTGGCCATGCTGGAACGTCGCAAGTGAGCGCACTCTAGGCGGACCTTGTGCAGCAGTGCATCAAGATCCGGATAGTCCCTCAAAAAACTCTGCACGACCAAGTTGAGCACATGTGCCAGACATGGTATGTGAGTGAGGTTGCCAAGGCCCAGAGCTGCCACCAGATTTCGGCCATTGTCACACACTACCAAGCCTGGCTGGAGATTCGCTGGCAAAAACCACACGTCGCTCTCCTGCTTGATGGCATTCCAGAGCTCCTGCGCTGTGTGGCTTCGATTCCCCATGGAAATTAATTTCAGGACGGCCTGTTGACGTTTGGCCACGGCTGTGCTCATATCGGTCACATCAGGTAAGCGTTCACGGGTCCATGTGGAGGTAGACCGTGACGGCTCCTGCAGCGATGATTCTGAGGAACTGGAGTAGGAGGAGGAGTCAATGTGGACAGACTTGATTCCTGCAATCCTTGGAGTTGGCAGAACACGTACAGCGCCACTCGCAAGATCTGTACCCGGCTCCACAACATTGACCCAATGGGCAGTGAGGGAAAGGTATCGTCCCTGGCCATGGGTACTGGTCCACGCATCGGTGGTCAGGTGGACCTTGCTACTGACGGCGTTTAGTAGCGCATGTTTAATTTTTCCCTCAACATGCTTTTGCAGACCAGGGACGGCTTGCCTGCTGAAATAAAATCGGCTGGGCACATTGTATTGTGGGACTGCCAATGCCATTAAGTTACGGAAACTGTCAGTCTCCACCAGCCTGAATGACAGCATTTCAAGGGACAGGAGTTTTGCAATGCCAGCATTCAGAGCCTGTGCTCGTGGATGGTTTGCCGAGTATGGCCGTCTTTTATCCCATGCCTGTGCTACCGATGGCTGTTTTGTGGCCTGGGAGTGTGAGGATGACAGGGAACTTGCAGCTGTGGGTGGAATAACACTGGGTCTCTGGACAACAGTGACAGAGGTTCTTCCATGGCGATCCTGTGAGGAAGCCGAACCAGCTGTGTGTGAGCTGGAGGAAGAGGCTCCAACACGAGCTGAAGATGTAGGTGCTGCTGTAGGTTGGCCTACATCTCCAGTGTGTCTTTGTAACTCAACCACGTGCTTTGACCGCACATGTTTCCACATATTTGTGGTATTAAGGTTACTGACACTTTTACCTCTTTTTACTTTTTGATTACACAGCTTGCATTTGACATAGCAAATATCATCTGCAAGTGTGTCAAAAAAGGACCACGCAGTGCAAGTCCTGGGAGCGCCCGTTTTGGCTGTTGGAAGAGAACTGCTACGAACGGGTGCCAAACTGGAGGCTACAGGCAACCGAGTCTGCAGCCTACCTCTCCCTACTGTTTGGACCGTTGGGGCAATCTCTTCCTCAGAGCTGCTACCACCACCTTCCTGTTCCTCACGCCATGTTGGGTCTTGGACCTCATCATCTCCACTACCCTCTTCCAACACCTGCTGCTGTTGGGTGGTCTGGCCAGCACCATGCTCAACAGAAACTGGCACCTGAGTCTCATCATCATCAGATGCGTTCTGCGGTGTGCTGACCATCGGCACTGGCTCACCCGCCTCTTCAGATTCAGAGAGACACAGCTGTTGCGCATCACTGCATACTGCCTCTTCTTCACATTCCAGAATGCTGCTTGGCTGGGCCCCTGTTTGCAAGCCAACAGATTCTGAGAACAGAAGCAGAGACTCAGCTGGCTCCAGTTCAGAACTCTCTGACTGCCTGGGCAATTTGGCAGGCGGTGAAGAGACAGATGGTTGTTCAACAGTGCTGTGGTCCTGAGAGGAGGTGGAAGCAATTGAAGTCGATACATTGGCTGCCATCCAACCAACAACGGCTTCTATTTGTTCTTCCCGCAGCAGGGGGGTACGCTGAGCTCCTACAAAAGTGCGCATAAAGGAACGCTCACGGGGAAAACTGGTGGATGCTGTGTCACTGGGTGCGGCAGCAGCCACAGAATCCCCACGTCCTCTCCCTGCTGAAACTCCACGGCCACGACCACGTGCCTTACTCCCTGCCTTCTTCATCTTGGTAGATTGATAAAGAAAGTCAGAAAAGTTATAAGGCCTAAGTGTGGTTATTCCTCAGAGACTGCAGTGAACACTGCAGACAACTGTTCAGTAGCTGTGAAAGGCCCCTTTGTGTACTTCTATAGTGTTTGCAACCAATGTATTGTATACGGATGGAAGCGCGTCACACTAATAGATTAGATTTTTTTCAAATATAATGGAGCAGCACCAATTAGAGAAAAATGTGAAGGATGAGGCAGTGACACACGCTCAGCAGACTACAACCAGCAGTGGTTGAAGAACTAACTGGAGCGTAATCTGCACTCAAAAAATGAAAAGCTCACAGACTACAGTGAACACTGCAGACAACTGTTCAGTAGCTGTGAAAGGCCCCTTTGTGTACTTCTATAGTGTTTGCAACCAATGTATTGTATACGGATGGAAGCGCGTCACACTAATAGATTAGATTTTTTTCAAATATAATGGAGCAGCACCAATTAGAGAAAAATGTGAAGGATGAGGCAGTGACACACGCTCAGCAGACTACAACCAGCAGTGGTTGAAGAACTAACTGGAGCGTAATCTGCACTCAAAAAATGAAAAGCTCACAGACTACAGTGAACACTGCAGACAACTGTTCAGTAGCTGTGAAAGGCCCCTTTGTGTACTTCTATAGTGTTTGCAACCAATGTATTGTATACGGATGGAAGCGCGTCACACTAATAGATTAGATTTTTTTCAAATATAATGGAGCAGCACCAATTAGAGAAAAATGTGAAGGATGAGGCAGTGACACACGCTCAGCAGACTACAACCAGCAGTGGTTGAAGAACTAACTGGAGCGTAATCTGCACTCAAAAAATGAAAAGCTCACAGACTACAGTGAACACTGCAGACAACTGTTCAGTAGCTGTGAAAGGTCCCTTTGTGTACTTCTATAGTGTTTGCAACCAATGTATTGTATACGGATGGAAGCGCGTCACACTAATAGATTAGATTTTTTTCAAATATAATGGAGCAGCACCAATTAGAGAAAAATGTGAAGGATGAGGCAGTGACACACGCTCAGCAGACTACAACCAGCAGTGGTTGAAGAACTAACTGGAGCGTGATCTGCACTCAAAAAATCAAAACCTCACAGACTGCAGTGAACACTGAAACACAACTGTTCACTATCTGTGAAAGGCTCCTTTCTGTACTTCTATAGTGTTTGCAACCAATGTATTGTATACGGATGGAAGAGCGTCACACTAATAGATTAGATTTTTTTAAAATATAATGGAGCTGCACCAATTCCACAAAATAAAATAAAAAAAAGAGTCAGTGAGTGACACGTGCAGATGCCTACAAACAGCGGTGGATGCAGAGCAAACTGCAGCGTCACCTGCACTCTCACACACACCTTGCACAGAGCTGTTAAAACAACACTGGCAAAAGGAAGCTTTACACAGCGGTTGGTAAACTAGCCTGCCTAAAGCACAGTACACAAAATCGCAATGTCTAACTGTCCCTCAGAGTCAGCAGAGCAGCGTTCTGTCCCTAACTGAGTTCACAGCACAGTGACGCTAAAATGGCGGCGGCGCCTTTTATAGTGCATTCTGACATCATTTCAGCAGCCAATCACAGCCATGCCATTAGTTAAGATGACCGCAGCAGTACAGGATGTGCCCACACTTCATAAGATTCCTCATTGGCTGACTAAAATCACATTGCCTCTCAAAGAATTATGGGAACTTCCGATTCCGGTATACGATATTGAAAAAATATCGAAACTAAGTATCGGAATTCCGATACAGCGAATATCGGCCGATACCCGATACTTGCGGTATCGGAATGCTCAACACTATGTGCAAGTCATTATGAAATCTGAAAATTACCAAATGATTTTGGGTTGCAATGCAGTGCTTTGCATCCTATGTCATGGGTTTTTCAGAAGATCAATGACCCCAAAGATACTTCAAAAAGCTCCCTGAAACGGATGGAAACAAAGCGATGGAGAGTTCTGAAGAGGCCAGAATGAGTCTGGATCAAATCCCATTGAACATTTGTGGAGAGATCTTAAAATTGCTGTTGGGACAAGGTGCACTTCAAATGTGAGAAACCTGAAGCGGTTTGCAAAAGAAGAGTGATCCAAAATTCCAGTGGAGAGATGTAAGAAGCTTGTTGATGGTAATAGGAAATGATTGATTGCAGTTATTTATTCTAAAGGGCGTGCAACCAAATATTACGTTGAGGGTGACAACAGTTTTGTCTGCTCCATTTTGAGGTTTTGTGTGAAATGATGTTCAATTTAAATTTTTTGTCTGTTTTTTTGTGTTGTTCTAATACACACACATGAAATAAACTTGTGTAATTGCAATAATTTTCTGGGAGATATGCTTTATCTTCTGGAACAATTTTAAGAGTGCCAACACTTTCGGTTATGACTAGAGTTGAGTGAAACAGGTCGGTCAAACGAGCGCCAAAGTCAAGTTTCCCAGAATGCTTTCAGGCACCTTTTTCCAGCCAATGAGCAAGGGCGTACACTGTGGGCAACGAGATGACATGTGCAGCGTCCACAACCATTTTTGAGAGGGCATTGCAGTGATTGGCTTGCTTTGGGGGGCGTCATAGTGTCTATAAAAGCCCTGACCGCCGACCGCCATTTTACTTCTGCCGATATTAACAGTAGGGAGAGGTTGCTGTTTATCAGTAGGGAGAGAGTTTGGGCTGGAAAGAGAAGTTCTGTGCTTGTGCTGATAGCAATTGTGCTGTACAGTTAGTGTGCAGTGACAGGGGAGGATTTTCTTGTGTGCAGCAGCGCTGGTTATTAGGCTGCCTGCTAGCTGTATTGCTGTGTGTACACTGCTGTGCAGACTGCTTTTTACACAGCTCTGATACTTTTTTTCTTTTTTCTGCACAGTTACTGAGCGTTCATTTTTTCCCACACCGTATAGAGCTGTACTCTCCTCACACACTACCGTGTACCGGCTGGGATCACGGACAAATACATGCTGACTATCTGTGTGTGACTCCGGCAATATATACAGTACAGACCAAAAGTTTGGACACACCTTCTTATTCAACGATTTTTCTGTATTTTCATGACTATGAAAATTGTACATTCACACTGAAGGCATCAAAACTATGAATTAACACATGTGGAATTATACATTACACTTTACAAAAAAGTGTGAAACAACTGAAAATATGTCTTATATTCTAGGTTCTTCAAAGTAGCCACCTTTTGCTTTGAATACTGCTTTGCACGCAGAAAAGGTGATCGGATGGACTCTACATGCCTGGTTCCCACCGTGAAGCATGGAGGAGGTGGTGTGATGGTGTGGGGGTGCTTTGCTGGTGACACTGTTGGGGATTTATTCAAAATTGAAGGCATACTGAACCAGCATGGCTACCACAGCATCTTGCAGCGGCTTGCTATTCCATCCGGTTTGCGTTTAGTTGAACCATCATTTATTTTTCAACAGGACAATGACCCCAAACACTCCTCCAGGCTGTGTAAGGGCTATTTGACCAAGAAGGAGAGTGTTGGGGTGCTACACCAGATGACCTGGCCTACACAGTCATCAGATATGAACTTAATCGAGATAGTTTGAGGTGAGCTGGACCGCTCACCGCTTCAATTTTGAATAAATCCCCAACAGTGTCACCAGCAAAGCACCCCCACACCATCACACCTCCTCCATGCTTCACGGTGGGAACCAGGCATGTAGAGTCCATCCGTTCACCTTTTATGCGTGCAAAGCAGTAATCAAAGCAAAAGATGGCTACTTTGAAGATCCTAGAATATAAGACATATTTTCAGTTGTTTCACACTTTTTTGTTAAGTATATAATTCCAGATGTGTTAATTCATAGTTTTGATGCCTTCAGTGTGATTCTACAATTTTCATAGTCTTGAAAATACAGAAAAATCTTTGAATGAGAAGGTGTGTCCAAACTTTTGGTCTGTACTGTACGTAGATTTACAATAACCCCTACACTGTATACAGCTGAACGCTACTGATACAGTACCATATATCTGCTGGTATTTTGGGTACATTTTCCCAAACATGAGGAAGTATGGTGGAAGAGGACGTGGGCAGGGAGGGCCAGCTGTTATTCCCCATTGACTTTCAATGGGGTCGGCTTTCGCTTTTTTGTCGACCTCCGACTTTTGCCGCGAGCTAGTCGGCCTATCTCGTTCGACTCGACTGTTGAGAAAGTCGGGTTTCATGAAACCCGACTCGACCCTAAAAAAAGGCAAAGTCGCTCATCTCTAGTTATGACTATAAGTACTGCAAGGAAGCATGTGGTAAACATCTGATCAACTTTTTGGTTATCTAGAATTGACCGCTAGTTTCTATATACTCTATATTATATACATACATAGTTGCATAGGTTGAAAAAGACCTAGATCCATCAAGTTCAACCTTTCTCCACTAATTGTACATTTTGTCACTAAATCTATAACTGACAATGTTATGTGCATCGATGAAATCATCCATCCCTCTTCTAAAAGCTGTTATATTGTCGGCCATTACGACCTCTTGTGGTCGGCATTCCACAGTCTGACTGCTCTAACTGTAAAGAACCCTTTCCTATTTAGCTGCTGGAATCGCCTTTCTTCCACCAGTAATGAGTGTCTCCTGGTCCTTAGTATGGTCTTTGGAAGGAATAAGTCATCTGCCATCCTCTGTACTGACCACACATATATTTATCATGTAAATGAAATCTAATCTGAGGCATCTATTTTCTATGCTAAACAAGCCCAACTTTTCCAACCTCTCATGATATGAGAGGCCTTCCATCCCTTGTAATAATCTAGTTGCCGCCTTTGAACTGACTCTAACCTCTGAAAATCCTTTTTAAATTGTGGAGCCCAAAACTGGATCCCATATTCTAGATGTGGCCTCACCAGTGATTTTTAAAGAGATAATAATAATACGTTGGGATCACGGGATTTTATCTCTCTTTTTATACATCCAAAAATCTTGTTTGCTTTTGAGGCTCCTGCTTGACATTGAGTACTGCTGCTCAACTTACTTGTAACCAGAATACCCAAGTCCTTCTCCTGTTCTGTAGTCCTGAGTATACTCCCATTTAATGTATATAAAGTAATAGGTGTCCTAGGTGCATTACTATACATTTTTCTAGATTAAACCTCATTTGCCAAGTGTTTGCCCATTCGGACATCTTATCCAGATCGTTTTGCAATATTGTATTGTCAAGGTCAGATTTTAGTATCCTACATAGTTTGGTGTCGTCAGCAAAGACTGACACTTTACTCTCAATCCCATCCACTAGGTCATTAATAAAGAGTAGAGTTGAGCGATACTGCTCGATATCTAAAAATATCGGATCGGAATGGTATCGCCGATATCACTAAATATCGTCGATATCCGATTCCGATACCGGAAGTCCAATGTAAGTCTATGGGAACAAAATATTGCAACTAAAAAAAACCTTTATTTCCTTGTAAACACTAAATATACACACATAGAATACATATATATATATATACATGTCATTGTGACATATATACATATACATATATGATAGTAAAATATCCTCTGATTCAATTGCCGGGTAAAGCCGGCTTCTGTGAAAAGACAGAAGCACCCGACATGAAATGACACTTGGTGTACATAGGGTTAACCATGTCTTTTCATGTCCTTTGCTATCTGATTTGCACAAACAATTACATCAGTCTATGTGTGCAAAATTTCACACCTGTAGGGGTTAATTAAAGGTGTAAATTCGTTGTAAAAAAAACTGACTTTTTTGATACGAATTTACACCTTTAATTAACCCCTACAGGTGTGAAATTTTGCACACATAGACTGATGTAATTGTTTGTGCAAATCAGATAGCAAAGGACATGAAAAGACATGGTTAACCCTATGTACACCAAGTGTCATTTCATGTCGGGTTCTGCATTTTCACAAAAGCCTGCAATTGAATTAGCGGCTATTATACTATGTAGAAGTGTATGAACTATAAATATAAATATATATATATGTGTCACAAATTCAATGACATATATATATATATATATATATGAGGTGTAAAATTGTTTAAAAAAAATGCGTGGGCTCCCGCCCTATTTTCGCAACCAGACAGACAAAGCCAGCGAATGGGGGTAGATAATAATAGCCCAGAGAGGGACCATTATTTTTGGCCCCCCTGGCTACTAACATCTGCCCCCAGACACCCCAGAAAAGACAAATCTATAATTAGATTCGCCCTTTCTGGCACTTTGCCCGTCTATTCCCATTGCCCTGTAGCGGTGGCGAATGGGTTAATATGGGGTTAAAGCCACATTGCAATTGAAAGGTGACCTTAAGCCAGGTTAATAATTGAGAGCTGTCAATTAGACAACTATCAATTATTAATCCTATTGCATGAAATAAAAATAAAACACACACACTTTAATTAAAAATCATTTTAATGAAATAAAGACACATGTTTTTGACCATCTTTTATTTGACTGCAAAAACCATTTCCTGTAATAAAAATAAAATAAAAAAGCAAAATTATTCTTACCTATCCCATGCACAGTCAGGTCCCACGGTGTAATCCTTCAGAAAGGGTTAATGTTTACTGCAGGGACCGCAGCTAATGCTGCAGCCTCACAGTAAACCCCAAATGAATGAGTTCCTCTCCTGGCTGACAGGAGAGGAAGTGGACAGCTTAATTGATTGCTTTCCACTTTCACTTCAGGTCAGCCAGGGACACAATCAGTGACGTCAGAGGGAACTGATTAACAAAAATAGGGGTTCCCTTCGAATAAAAAATGGCGTCGGGTCCCCCTATTTTTGTTAACCAGCCAGATGAAGCAGACCGCTGAGGCCTGGATTTTCAGGCTGTTAAGGAGCCAAGATCCATGGACCTTGCCAGCCTGATAATACCAGGCTACAGCAGCCCCACATTTGGCGCATCAAAAGATGTGCCAATTGTGGCACTTTACCCGGCTCTTCCCACTGCCCTGTAGCGGTGGCAAGTGGGGTAATAAGGGGTTAATGTCACCGTTGATTGCACGGTGACAATAAGCCCGGTTAATAATGGACAGGTGTCAATAAGACACCGATCCATTATTAATCCCAAAGTTATTAAATGCATAAAAAAAAAGACAAAGCAAGAAAAAAGTATTTTAATGAAATAAAAGAGACAACACAGTTTTCATTTCTTTTATTGTACTCTCATTCCTGCGACGCCATCGATCTCCTGTAAAAAAAGAAAAAAAACAAACCAACAGTATACCACCTGTCCGACGCAGTCCATAGTAACGACTGTCCCACGACGATCCAGCTCTGCTACATCGCAATGACAGGCAGAGCCTGTCATCGCGACGCAGCACAGCTGATTACCTGCTTCCCCGGCGGTGACGTCATCGGACTGACTGCTTTACGGCCGGGATTACCCAGCAGTCACTGCAGTTATCGCGAGAAACTGCATGTGACCGCCGGGGAAAGATGATGGCGGCCATGAAGCAGTCCAGGCCGTGACCTCCGGAGATCTTCTGCCAGGTAAGTGCCGCTGACTCCTGACAGACCCGACCGACGGACACTGACAGTGACAGACCCGACCGACGGACACTGACAGTGACAGTGACAATCCCGATTCCGGTATCCGATATGACGAAAATATCGGTACTCGGAATCGAAAGCCCGATACAGCTAATATCGGCCGATACCCGATATTTGCAGTATCGTATCGCTCAACACTAATAAAGAGGTTAAAAGATTCGGTCCTAGCACAGATCCCTGCGGTCCCCATTGCTCCCAGTACAGATCTCTGTGGTCCCCAGTGCTGACTATATTCCATTTAGAGAACGTACCATTTATGATGACTCTTTGTTGTTTCCTGCTATTTAGTCAATTCCTTACCCATCCGCATATAGTTTCCCCAGTCCTTGCTTCTGTAGCTTCAGTATAAGCCTGTTATGTGATACAGTATCGTAAACTGACAGTTCATTCCCCACTCTAGCGGCTCCCTTGGTAGCTTTCACCAAAAAGGGAGCTAATCCTAAACAGTGGTCTGAGGAGGTCTCCAAGGCCTTTACCTCCCTGAAGGCACATTTTGCTAGGGTGTCAGTTCTCCATCGTCCCGATGTAGATAAGCCTTTTATCTTGGAGGTGGATGCCTCCTCCGTTGGAACTGGAGCAGTCCTATATCAAAAGGATGCTTAAGGTTGGAAACATCTGTTTCTTTTTCTCTAAGACCTTTTCTCCAGCGGAGAGAAACAATTCCATCAGGGACAGGGAACTGCTCGCCATGAAGTTGGCCTTTGCAGAGTGGAGACATCTCCTGGAGTGAGCTCGGCATCCCTTTAAGGTCTATACAGACCATAAGAATCTGCTTTACCGCCATACAGCCCAGCAGCTGAATTCTCGTCAGGCCAGGTGGTCCTTATTCTTCTCCCGGTTTAATTTTACCATCCATTTTCTGTCCGGGGAGAAGAATTTATGCGCCGATGCCCTGTCCCATTCTGTAGTCTCATCCAAGGATGGGGACAAGCCACGTCTGATAGTCCCTTCGAAGCGTCTTCGAATGTGGGCACACACCTCCAAATTGGGTGGCCATTTCGGCATCAAGAGGACCACTGAGTTGCTTAAACGGTCTTATATTAGTGGCCTCAGTTGGCGCGAGATATCGGGGATTACGTGCAAGTCTGTGTCTCATGTACCAGGAATCAGTCGTCCCGGCAAAGACCAGCGAGTTTGCTCTTTCCTTTGCCTGTGGCAGATCGGCCCTGGGAGATGGTCGGGTGGGACTTCATGGTGATCCTGCCTAAGTCACACAATAATAAGGTCATTTGGGTTGTCTCCGATCACTTTTCCAAAATGGTACACCTGGTCCCTCTCCCTCGTATACCTTCCACACAGGTACTGGTGGTACTATTTATCAAGCATACATTCCGCCTTCATGGGATGCCTGACAAGATTGTCAGTGACCGGGGACTCCAGTTCGCGTCTTGTTTTATCTACTGGGTATCATCCCCAGACGAATGGGCTGGTGGAAAGGACCAATCAAACTCTGGTTACCTATCTTCGGCATTTTGTGTCCGCCAGGCTTGACAACTGGTCGTCCCTGCTGCCATGGGCAGAGTTTGCTCTAAACAATGCCATCTCTGACTCCACGGGGCAGACTCCTTTTCTCCTGAACTACGGTCAGCATTTGCGTGTCCTTGTGCCCATGCCCTTTCGTCTTCTGACCCAAGGATTGTGGACTGGGCAGTGGAGGCTAGTGATATCTGGGACCACACGCAGGATGCAATTAGAGTGTCAAAGGAGAGAATAAGGGTTTCTGCTGACACGCATCATCGCCCTGCCCCTGTCTTCTCCCTGGGAGATTTAGTGTGGCTGTCAGTTCATAATATCAAGCTGCATGTAGAGTCCACAAAATTTGCCCCTGGCTACTTAAGTCTTTTCAAGGTTGTTGAGCAGCTGAATCGTGTAGTTTACCACCTCAGTCTTCCACTGCACTTGAACATCACTGACACTTTTCATGTGTCTCTTTTGAAACCCGTATATATGACCCGGTTTTCAGGGACCCCTGCTGGGAGTTCGGATACGTCCTCAGACGATTTTGAGGTCAACAATATTGTCGGATCCAAGGTGGTGCACGGAAAAATTTTTTGGGGGTTGACTGGAAAGATCATGAACTAGAGGATAGGACCTGGGAGCCTGTTGAGCACATTTGTGCCCCTCAGCTTATTGCAGCCTTTGAGCGGGATGAAGGTCGCTGGGGGGGATGCTAGCTTGGGGTAATGTTAGGCGTCAGGATTCTCCCGCTGCACGGGATGGATCCCAAGCCTTATCTGCCTCTGTGGTCTCCCATTCAGGTTCAGCCACTGCAGGAGCTGCTCAGCATAGACATCGGTCCCAGCGTCTTGCTTAGGCTCGAAGTATTCGTTTGGTTACTGTTGGCTTTCCAGCCAAGTCTATGGTAACCAGCTACAGGCAGCTGCGGCTTGATGCTCTGGAGTCTAAGTCCAGAAATCACCTAACTGAGCATGTCCATGATGTAGCGTCTGCCTATTGGTGGTCGGACGTCTCCTGCTCTGGTGATGTGGTGGCTCTGGATTGGCCCACAGGTGATGTATCAGCCGACTGGGCGTGAGTGTTTGGGGACGAGTCAAATGTATAAAAGGCTCCCAGCGGGGCACGTGGGCGTGCTAGTATCATTCTCTGTCAGTGTGTGTGTGTGGATACTCTACCACTCAGTCTGTTGCCGTGTGTGTTTCCACTTTTGCAGACAGCTTGCACACTGCAGCGGTTTCGTACCCTTGGCTCAGAGCCGGAGCCTTTTTGCTTGGGGTGCTGGTTAGGCACAAGTTTAGTAGCATTAGTACTGGGGTTATTAGCCGCTTGACTTAGCATCTGTTTCAGCCACATGTTCTATTAGCAGCATGGGTCAGTTACAGAGCAAGTTCAACCCTTTAGCCAGCTCTCAGTTTAGGCAATAGGGTATTGTACCTAACGTCGCTAGAAAAGTGTCTCTTGACTTAGTATCTGTTTCGGCCACGTGTGCGATTTGCACGGGTCAGTCACAGAGCAAGTTCAACCACGTGTTAATATGCCTGTGATGTTAACAGGGTAAAGCACTTTATAGGTACTTTATATCCCTCTCACTCTGTGTGACGTTTAACACTTAGTGTTCTGGGAATTGCTCGCTGCTTGGTTCATCATCATTCACACTAGATGCAGTTCCATCTCTGCACGGTGGACCCCGGGTTGCGATTGCACTTCATTTAAATTTTTATTAATGGCAATCCACCAACCCTAACAGACAGAAGCATAATGATTAAATACCCTGCAGTAAATAAGTAAATAGTATAGCGCATGAAAATAATATACTGTACTTAGTTAACATGTTTACTGATCAAAAAAGTTTGAAAGCCATCCAGCCTCATCACGGTGAGCGTAAGTCAGACAGTCTAAAGTGTTTGAACTGTAATGTAAATTGGTGCATGCAGGCTAGTGTGAAGATGCAGTTACACTCTGCATGCACCAATTTATGTCCAGTTCATCCCTTTGCGTTTTTATCTGTCTGCATCATGTGCATATAAAGGTGTGGCCTGCCTTTCCTTTGAGCTGGGCACTATTTATGTGGTCTCCCTCGGCTGTGTTTCCACTACTTGAGCTCAGTCCCGCTCAGCCCTTATCTACATGCCTGTAACTTGACAAACGGTAAGGTTTTTAATATTAGAGTTAGGACTGTCCCAATTACAGTCACCGTGATGAGGCGGGATGGCTTTCACATTTTTTTAATCAAAAAACATGTTAACTAAATACCGTATATTATTCTCATGCACTATGCTATTTATTTATTTTCTGTAGGGGATTTAATCATTATGTTTCTGTCCTTGTTTTCTTCTGTTCAGTGACTGTCAGTGACACGCTGCATGCACACCAATTTATATCCCGGTTCATATCTTTGTTTTTTTTTCTGTCTGCTTACAAAATGAAACTAAAACATTCAGACAAAATAGGAGCAAATAAAAGAAGAAGTTAAAGGAAGATATTTTTGGAAAACAAAAATTGGATTATTCCCTGTGTTTAGAGTTTCTTAAAGTTCTGCCTGAGCTGTGAAGAAGTATTATTTTTAAGGGAAAATACAATGTACCATATGGTAGCACAAGTTTCCCCAAATACATTCCTACAAGAATTACATGCTCCGCAATCTAGGATCCAAACAAGTGAAAATGCCATTGGCTTTGTAGTCAGGAACTGTGAAATTAATCATCTTTGTCATATAATTAATTATTATAATTAATATAATTAATTTTTGGGGTAGTTATTTTACTATTTACTATTATGCCTTCTCCATTGCGTCTTTTGCCTTTGTTGGATTAAGTCCAAACTTTAGTAACGCAAATCTGCTCAGTACTTTATTCGACTCCGAGTTCGATAACTGATGTCAGAATAACAAATACAGAAGAAAAAAAAGAGAGGTGGAGCAAGCATAAAAATTATTCTGTATCTTCAGCTGCCTAATTTACTGAATTAAAACTCATTACTTTTGCATATATATTTCCAGAGGATATTTATTCAGAATTGAGTCCAAAGTAATGGCACTAGACAATAGGGTTACATATTATTCATATGTATCTGTTAAATAAATTATCAAACTATTTGACCTTTTCTCAACATTTTGCATTCATGTACTTTTGAGCTTGTTGCTGAAAGATCATATTTCCAAGTAATTATTACCGCACACTGAGCACCTTAAAAACAGAAGCCGAGAAACAATTTTACTGAACTTAACAATAGGACATGAGAATACTTTTCCGACCAATTATGACAAGAGCATTCTTAAAGTGATACCTTTATTGACTAACCAGAAAATTATATGTTCGCAAGCTTTCAGAGCACAGAGGCTCCTTCTTCAGGCAAGATTACATTTGGAATAATAAGAAAGACACATTAGATGCTTACTATAGTAGGAAATTTGTTCAAGACCTGGGAGGTGTGATGCCTTCAAAAGATAAGCAAAGGAAATCGAATTAGCATTTTCTTACAAATGGAGAGCTAGTGGGAATGTGTTCTTAAGGTACTGCCACACTAAACAATCCCGCTAGCGATCACGATAAAGACGCATACTAATGCGATCGCTAGCGGGATTGTTTCTATATCGCTAAGTGCGGCCACATTTAGCGATATAGTTAACGACGCTATCGCCGTTAGAGATCTTCTTAACGACTTTAGCGGTACAAAAGTACCGCTAAATCGCTAAGAAAAGGTGCCACACAGCGATAAGATACTTACCCAGCGGGAGCGCCAGCGATGAAATAGGGTCCGGAACGATTCCAGCGACGAGCGAGATCACAGCAGGAAGCTCGTCGCTGGAAGCTGCCGCACTGAACAACATCGCTAACGGGATCGCTAAATAGTGACGTTTTTTAGCGATCCCGTTAGCGATATTGTTTAGTGTGGCATACCCTTAAGCTATCTGGAGTCCTTCTGGTGAAGGTGTGAACTGTGTCTATGTAGTGAGTCATAAAACCCGGTGTTAAGTTGAGTCCTAGTGTCAAAGTATTGAACATCCTAATATGTTTGAATTCCCATATTTTTCTCTCCCTGTCATCCTTAAAATGACCTTTTAGTATTAAGACTTTTAAGTCTGTAAAGTTCCAGAGACATTGTATGACAGACTTAAAAGTCTTAATACACCGTTGGAACACTGAGATGCTGCACATCAGAAGACCACGGTCTGTTAAGTTACACCTTGTCAATTCTGAACTATCGTTTGTCCCTTACCTACTCTGCCACTCTCCCAGTTCTGCCCCATTTCCTACCCTCACCCTGCAACTAACTACTCCCTGCATGGAGTGCATTCATTGTTAAATAAAACTTTCAACTCTTGATCTGCCTCCTGTCCGTGACGACATCCCACGTTCCTGCGATTATTACACTTGTCATAGTCGGCAGGATGTCGTACAATAGTGCGGAGGCGGCAGATCAAGCAGTTGATGGGGGCCCTAGATCCAGCATATCTTTGGGGGCCATGTTAAATAACCTCCCATAGTTCACTGGGAGTAATACCATGCTCTGGAGTTGGATGGAGCGTATAAGGGGATGATGAGAATGCACCCCATGACTCCGGCCTTAGAACCAGAGGTGGCTATGATGACTTTCGATGGGGAGGCCAGGGACTCTGTCATGCTCCGACCCCCCCAGGTGAGAGACAACCTGGATAAAGTATTACTGATACTGGAAGAGATGCATGGGGACCCAACCGACGTAGGAGAGTTGCGCATGCGCCTGTTTGACCGGGTTCAAAGAGAGGGGAAGACTGTGACCCAATTTATGAATGTGCTGCAGGAACTCCATACTGCCATTGCTCGCAAAGACGGAGTAGAGGTATTGTCCGTTGACGTAGTACTGCGAGACCAGCTAGTGATGGGTCTGCGAGATGTGCTGCTGAAGCAGGCTTTGTGGGAGCGCCTGAGGGTTACACCCAGTATGACCTTTGCTGAGATAGGAAGTGAGGTGCAAACGCACGAGCAGGAACAGGGGGTGAAAGTTCTGGTAGGGAAGGTCCCGAGTGGGGAGGTGTTTGCCACCACAGTTACTGCGCTCCAATGGGCCGAAGATTTGCGTAAGGAGATACAGCAGATACGCGAAGAATTGGCTGAGACAAAAAAGACCCCAGCTGTAGCTGTCAGCCGGCCTGAAAACCATCGAGGGCCTGCCCCCAGGCGAGAGATGAGAGAGGGCCTCAGAGAAGGACCCCCTGCGTGATTTAACTGTGGAGAATTTGGTCATGTAGCCGGTGGTGTACACGGATGGGAAGGCCCCTCCAGCGGCGTCTGTTAAACTAAGAGGCTCCGAGCCTGAGGGGGACGCCGCCCGGAGCCTGTTCTGTTAAGAAGGAGTACTAGAAGTACCACGAGTCTGGTGTCTGTGTGCCCCCTGGTCTGGGCAGAGATGAATGGATGAGCTATATGCTGTTTGGTCGATATGGGCTCTCAGGTGACCACCATGCCCGAAGTATACTTCCGCCAACACTTCACTGAAGTAATGCTGTCTGAATGGGGACCTGTGATCAAGCTCACGGCAGCCAATCAATTGCCCATCCAGGTTGCAGGGGGGGTCTGGATAAATATCGTGGTCTGCAGGAAAGATTTGGGACACAAAGGGGTGGTGCTGACAGCCGGAGAGGCGAGCAAGGAACACACTGTCATGTTGGGCATGAATGTGCTGAAAGAGTTTGGAAGTCTGCTTATCAATGAGTCCCCGGATAGATTCCTTAACCAGTGGAGTACTCGGGCGCCGCAGAGGAAAATTTTTCAGCAGCTGATTCGAGCTGCTCAAGCTCAAGAGACTTCCAGCAGGGCAAAGACGTTGGGGAAGGTTATTGCCCCTTCTACATTTAATCGAGTCATACCGCCAGGTCAAATGGTGCTTACTCTGCCCATCTGGGCCTGTACTCCCTGGAAGGCGTGGAAGTTCAGATTGAGCAGAGCAATCCCGACCAGCCAGGAGTTCTTGTAGCACGAACGTTGGCTACAGTGCGAGATGGAGCAGTATTCGTACGCTGCGTAAATTTTGGAGAGAAAGATATCACCTTACTCCCCCAGAAGTGAAGTGGCCCATGTCATGGGCATGCCAGAAGAATTGGTTGTTAACCAGGCCGTATAGCTAACCATCAAACAAGGAGATCCTAGGATGGTGACCAAGGATACAACGTTATTGCCTGATCCGCAGCATTTGAAAGAGAGATGCCGGATTTTAGAGCAGATTAAGGCTGTCATGACTGACCTCATGCCCAAACAAGTACAGCAGGTGGAGGCCCTGTTAGGAAAATCCCAGGATGTGTTTGCAAAACACGAGGATGACTTCGGGTGCACCATGACAATCACTCATGAGATCCCCACTACGAATGACGCAACCATTAGAGAACGTTACCATCAGATTCTCCCTCAAATGTACCAGGAGGTGAAATGTATGCTGTCCCAGATGCTCCAGAAGGGGGTGATCTGAGAGATTCAGAGCCCCTGGGCTGCACCTATCATGTTGGTGCGGAAGAAGGATGGAACATTATGTTTCTGTGTGGATTACCGCAAGCTCAATGCCTGTACGGTGCAAGACTCGTATCCGCTGCCGAGGATTGAGGAATCCCTATCCGCTCTGGAGAATGCTAAGTATTTTTCCTCCCTGGATCTCGCCAGTGGCTACTGGAAAGTGCCTATGTCCGAGCAAGACCGAGCTAAAACAGCATTCATACTTCCTATGGGGTTATTCGAGTTTGAACGGATGCCATTCGGCCTGGCCAATGCTCCAGGCACGTTTCAGCGGCTTATGGAAAGATGCTTAGGGGATTTAAACTTTGAGGCCACCCTGATTTATCTGGCCGACATAATTGTTTTTGCTCCCTCGTTCGAAGGACATCTTCAGAGACTGGAACAAGTACTGAGTCGTCTACAGCAACATGGGCTAAAAGTGAAGCCTCAGAAGTGTCATCTGTTTCATACTCAAATTGAATATCTTGGGCATGTCGTCTCAGCGGAAGGAGTGAGACCATCTTGTGAAAAGATTGCTGTGGTACAAGATTCACCTATCCCAAAGACCGTGAAAGATGTGCAAGCCTTTCTGGGGCTCAGGGGATATTTTAGGCGTTTTGTCAAGAACTTCACCCGCATCGTGAATCCACTACTGGAGTTGTTAAAGGGAGTGCCGTCGAGTGCAAAGAACAGAACAGGACTGTACAATGAGGCGAACAACAAGAGGAAGCGTTTCAAGCCCTAAAATTGGCCTTGACGGAGGCACCAGTGCTGGCCTATGCTGACTTCACTCAGCCGTTCATTCTGCATACAGATGGAAGTTTACCCGGACTAGGAGCAGTGTTGTCCCAGATCCAGAACGGAGAACAGCGGGTGATCGCCTATACAAGTTGCTCCCTACATGATTCTGAGAAGAACCCAGAAAATTATAGTTCCTTTAAGCTGGAGTTGTTGGCATTGGTGTAGGCCATGACGGAGAAGTTTGTCGAGTATCTGTCCGGCTCCAAAGTCCATTTGCGCATGGATAACAATTTGTGATGAGCGAGCACTAAAATGCTCCGGTGCTCGTTATTCGGGTTGAGCAAATTGGAATACTCGGGTACTCGACCCGCGCAACGAGCCCATTGTAAGTCTATGGGAGAACCGAGCATTTTTCCTGCAATCCCCCCTGGGGGTCCTTTTCAAGTCTAAAAACATCTGTAAATGATGGAAACAGCTCAAATGACACGGGAACATCATGGGGAATGCCTCTGGAAGCCTTTCTGAATCCCAGGTCACAGCTGTGAGCAATGTTGTCAGAGTCTTATGCCATTTTTACAGGCACACCAAAAAACATACAAAAACGAAACCAAAATATGTCAAGGAACATCCTTTCCAGGCTAATGACTTTTATATAAGGCAAAATAATTAACCCAAAGTAAAAGTTCCTCCTCCAATTTGTCTATGTTCACACATAGTGTTTTTTATGCATTTTTTCAATGTTACCATTGCTTTCAAACAATACAACTGCATTTACTGTGAAATGTCATTGTAGCATTTAACAACCTTAGCTGGCCATGTGGTGTGTGACACATCATCGGACACATCTTGTTTAATTTATGAAGGAGGGACTATTAAAGTCACAAAGCCAATTTTTATAGGGGCATCAGGCAGCATTAATCTTCTTAAAGGGCCAAATTTAAACAGTGGGTCTCCTATACAGATATTGCCTAGGCACTGAGTGGCTGGGCTGCCAAAAATTTAGATGCACCTCAATACCCCTGTGATGAGACGTATAGGAGGGCCTCATGAAAAAGGGTTCCAATTATAGGAAAATAGGTCTCCCATAGTGTTAGCCTATGCATTAAATGCAAGGCCTGCCCTGCAGCTAAGTAACATGCACCCCAATAAGCCTTTGAACCCAGGTACTGGATGGCCACAGGAAAACCAAGTTCACATTACTCTTTTGCCACTTGCCATACTGTTAGCTTCTTCATTGAATGCAAGGCCCGCCCTGCATCAAATTCAAACACACCCCAAAAGGCTTAGAAGCGACCTAGTGGATGTACATAGGAAAATCACGTTCACATTACTCTTTTGCCACTGCCATACTGTTAGCTTATGCACTGAATACAAGGCCCTGCCTGCATCAAATTACAACGCACCCCAAAAAGGCTTAGAAGCGACCTAGTGGATTTACACAGGAAAACCACGTTCACATTACTATTTTGCCACTGCCATACCATACCTCCCAACTTTTGAAGATGGGAAAGAGGGACAAAGGTTGCGTGCCGCGGCATATTTTAGGCCACGCCCCGACCACACCCATTTCCCAACTAGTCACACCCATGTCCACGCCCCAACCACACCCATTCAGCACTGGTGATCACACTGACTGGTACTGAGGGCACAGTGACTGGTACTGTGGGCACACTGGTACTGAGTAAAAGAAAGAACAGAGAGAGAAAAAAGAAAACAGAGAGAAAGGAGAGAGAGAAAGAAAGGGGAAAGCAAGAAAGAACATAGAGAAAGTAGAGAGAGAAAGAAATAAACAAAGAAAGGGGAAAGAAAGAACAGAGACGGAGAAAGATAGAGGGGAAAGAAAGAACAGAGAGGGAGGGAGAAAGAAAGAGGGGAAAGAAAGAACAGAGAGAGAAAGAAAGACGGGAAAGAAAGAACAGAGAGAGAAAGAAAGAACAGAGAAAGAGGGGACAGAAAAAAAGAACAGAGAAAAACAGAAAGAGGGGAAAGAAAGAACAGAGAGGGAGAGAGAAAGAAAGAGGGGAAAGAAAGAACAGAGAGAGAAAGAAAGACAGATGGGAAAGAAAGACGGGAAAGAACAGAGAGAGAGAAAGAAAGAGGAAAGAACAGAGAGATAGAGAAAAAGATACAGAGAGAAAGAAAGGGGACAGAAAAAAAGAACAGAGAAAAAAAGAAAGAGGGTAAAGAAACAACAGAGGGAGAGAGAGAAAGAAGGGAAAGAAAGAACAAAGAGAGAAAGAAAGAAAGAACAGAGAGATAGAGAGAAAGATGGGAAAGAAAGAACAGAGAGGAAGAAAGAACAGAAAGAAAGAAAGAAAGAAAGAAAGAAAGAAAGAAGGGAAAGAAATAGAAAGAAAGAACAGAGAGAAAGAAAGAACAGAGAGAAAGAGAAAGAAAGAACAGAGAGATAGAAAGAACAGAGAGAAAGAAAGAAAAAGAACAGAGAGAGAAAGAAAGATGGGAGAGAAAGAACAGAGAGAAAGAAAGAGGGGAAAAAGAAAGAAGAGAAAGAAAGAAAGAAAGAAAGAAAGAAGAAAGAAAGAAAGAAAGAAAAAGAAGAAAAGAAAGAAAGAAAGGAAAGAGAAAAGAAAGGGGAAAGAAAGAAAGAGGGAAAGAAAGAACAGAGAGAAAGAAAGAAGAACAGAAAGGAAAAGAAAGATGGGAAAGAAAGAACAGAGAGAGAGAGAAAGAAAGAACAGAGAGAATGAAAGAGGGAAAGAAAGAAAGAACAGAGAGAGAGAGAAAGAAAGAGGGGAAAGAGAGAGAGAGAAAGAAAAAAAGAACAGAGAGAAAGGAAGAAAGAAAGAAAGAAAGAGGGCAAAGAACAGAGAGAGAGAAAAAGAAAGAGGGGAAAGAAAGAACAGAGATAGAGAAAAAGAAAGAAACAGAGAGAGAAAGAAAGAAAGAAAGAAAGAAAGAAAGAAAAGAAAGAAAGAGAAGAAAAGAAAGAAAAGAAAGAAAGAAAGAAAAGAAAGAACAGAGATAGAAAGAAAGAGGGGAAAGAAAGAACAGAGAGAAAGAAAGAAAAAGAACAGAGAGAAAGAAAGATGGGAAAGAAAGAACAGAGAGAAAGAAAGAAAGAACAGAGAGAGAGAAAAGATACAGAGAGAGAAAGAAATAAAGATTCTATAAAGATACTATAGCACCCCGGCTCCCATTGTAGTGCCCACCTGAGCCTCCCGGTGCAGGACATATCATGATCTGCTCACATGGCCGACATCCCCGATTCCAAAGCGAGGACACGGTGATGGATCTGAAGCATTCCCTGAAGTGCCTCCATGGTTCCGTCACAATCTCCTCCCGAAATTACCTAATTTCCGGTCATCTTCTAGCACGTCACTTCTGGTGGAACATCACGTGCGAATTTTAAAGTGCTCCTCGGGGCTCCGGCATGTACTCCTGTGTCCACGGGAAAAGCTCCTGGCCGGGACAGCAGGGCAGACTCCCAAAATCGGGAGTGTCCCACTGAATTCAGGACGGTTGGGAGGTATGAATGCTCCCCACCATACACGGCTCTGCACACCTCATACACACACGGTTCCGCTTTGCTTGCCTCGTACACACACGGCTCTGCTCCGTCCACCTCGCACACACAAGGCTCCACTCAGTATACACAAGGCTCCACTCCGTACACCTTGTACACACGCAGCCACGCTTTGTACACCTTGTACACATGCGACCACTCCGTAAACCTTGCACACATGCGGCTTTGCAGCATACACCTCATACACACGCAGTTCTGCTCCGTACATCTCGTACACATGCGGCTCCGCTACATACACACAAGGCTCCACTCCATACACACACGGCTCTGCTCCGCTCTGTACACACACGGCTCAAGCACGGAGCCCTGTGTGTACGGAGCTGAGCGGCTCAGCTCCGTACACTTCACACACACAGGGCTCCGTTTCGTACACACACAGCACTGCTACATCCACCTCGTTCACACGGCTCCGCGCCGTAAACCTCGTACACGCTCGGCGCGGCTCAGCTCCGTAAACCTCGTACACACTACAGCACTGCTACATCCACCTCGTACACGTGCGGCTCCGCCCCGTGCACCTCGTATACGCGCGGCTCCGCTCCGTGCACCTCGTACACGCGCGGCTCCGCTCCGTGCACCTCGTACACGCGCGGCTCCGCTCTGTGCACCTCGTACATGTGTGGCTTAGGCTACTTTTACACTTGCGTTTTTTTTCGCAGCGCATCGTGCGCTATCGGACGCATGTGCAATGTTCCTCTATCTTTAACATGGCGGGCACAGGGTCTAGCGCTTGCACACGTTCATCTGCGTTTGGCGTGCGCTGCACATTTTCCAGGTGTGCGCCCATACGCGCTAGACGCTATATGTTGCATATTTTTTCCGCCCAACCGCTTTAAAAAAGCGCGTGCGCATGTGTGCGCATGCTATGCGCAAAAAATAATATTGCAGTCTATGGGTGCGCTGGCGTGCGCATGGCTTTGCGCTCGTCAGCGCTTTTGCGCGCACACGATTTTGGAGTAAATAATGTCTAAACACTTGTTTAAACAACCCCCTACACAAGCAACATTGTGAGGAGTGTAGATAAAAAGGTGATAGAGACCGAGATGATAGAGACAGATGATAGAGACAGATGATAGAGACAGATGATAGAGACAGAGATGATAGAGACAGATGATAGAGACAGAGATGATAGAGACAGAGATGATAGAGACAGATGATAGAGACAGAGATGATAGACAGATGATAGAGACAGATGATAGAGACAGATGATAGAGACAGAGATGGTAGACATGATAGAGACAGATGATAGAGACAGAGATGATAGAGACAGATGATAGAGACAGATGATAGAGACAGAGATGATAGAGACAGAGATGATAGAGAAAGATGATAGAGACAGAGATGATAGAGACAGATGATAGAGACAGAGTTGATACATATGATAGAGACAGAGATGATAGAGACAGATGATAGAGACAGAGTTAATACGGATGATAGAGACAGAGATGATAGAGATGATAGAGACAGATGATAGAGACAGAGATGATGGAGACAGATGATAGAGACAGAGATGATAGAGACAGAGATGATAGAGACAGATGATAGAGACAGAGATGATAGAGACAGATGATAGAGACAGAGATGATAGAGACAGATGATAGAGACAGATGATAGAGACAGAGATGATAGAGACAGATGATAGAGACAGATGATAGAGACAGAGTTGATACAGATGATAGAGACAGAGATGATAGAGACAGATGATAGAGACAGAGTTGATAAAGATGATAGAGACAGAGATGATACAGATGATAGAGACAGATGATAGAGACAGAGTTGAGACAGAAATGATAGAGACAGATGTTAGAGACAGAGTTGATAGAAATGTGACACGTAGACAACCCATGAGCCGAAAAAAACGCAAACACATGCAAAAACGCTTGAAATTGCATACAAACGCTGCGTTTTTTGGTCGTAATGCGCACGCTGATGTGACTAAATATCGCAGCATTTATAAGCGTTTGCATGCGTTTTTTTAATGCGTTTCATGTGCGCACGATGCGCTGCGCAAAAAAACGCAAGTGTGAAAGTAGCCTTAGCTCCGTGCACCTCGTACACGCGCGGCTCCGCTACATCCAACTCGTACACACACGGCTCTGCTCCGTACACCTCGTACACACTACAGCACTGCTACATCCACCTCGTACACTACATCACTGCTACAACCACCTCGTACACAAACTGCTCCACTCCGTACACCTCGTACACACATGGCTCCGCTCCGTACACCCCGTACACACGGCTCCGCTCCGTACGTACACCTCATACACACACGGCTCCGCTCTGTACACCTCGTACACACGGCTCCGCTCCGTACACCTCGTACACATGGCTCTGCTCTGTACACCTCGTACACACAGCTCCGCTCCATACACCTTGTACACACACGGCTCCGCTCCGTACACCTCGTACACACATGGCTCCGCTCCGTACACACACGGCTCCACTCCGTACATGGCTCTGCACACCTCGTACACACACGGCTCCGCTCCGTACACCTCGTACACACACGGCTCCGCTCCGTACACCTCGTACACACACGGCTCTGCTACATCCAACTTGTACACACTACAGCACTGCTACATCCACACTGTAAACCCGAGTCCCAACCCCCACACACACTTACCCTCATCCAACACCATGACAACATCACAGCAGAGTCCTGCACACAACGAGGACACTGATCATGTGACCCCTGACTCCTCCCCTCCTGTGACCTCATCACAGGTCCTGTGGGCACAGAAGACTACACCAATAGCAGCGTCATTGCTAGCTGTGAGAGGCTAAGGCTGTAGAGACAGGGCAGGAAGGGGTGCATGGGGGCATGGCGGCTCATCTCACTGCGGGACACAAAGTGTCCTCAGCGGGACAGCAGGACTGGGGGGTCAGAATCGGGACTGTCCCGCTCAATCCGGGACAGTTGGGAGGTATGGCCATACTGTTAGCTTATGCATTGAATACAAGGTCCTGCCTGCATCAAATTCAAATGCAACCCAAAAAGGCTTTGAAACCACGTACTTGATGGCCACCTGAAAGCATTCTTCCTATTAATTTGTTACTCCCATATTGTTTGCCTACGCAGTGAATATTTGAGCCTGAAGATCCGGCAGTGGACAATTGCAGTGTTGATGCTAAAAACCCAGCGGTGGACAATTGCAGTGTTGAAGCTGAATAATCGACAGTGGACAATTGCAGTGTTGACGCTAAAGACCCAGCAGTGGACAATTGCAGTGTTGACACTGAAGACCCAGCGGTGGACAATTGCATTGTTGAGGCTGAATAACCGGCAATGGATAATTGCAGTGTTCATGCTAAAGACCCAGCGGTGGACAATTGCAGTTTTGACCCTGAAGACCCAGGGGTGGACCATTACAGTTTTGACGCTAAAGACACTGCAGTGGAGCATTTCAGTGTTGAGCCTGAAGAACCATCAGTGGATAATTGTACTGTTGAGGCTTAAGAACCTGCATTGAGCAATTGCTGTGGTGAGTCTGAAGACCCTGCATTTTAGCATTGCAGTGTTGAGGCTGAAAAACTGGCATAGAAGAATTGCATTGTTGAAGAATATTAACAACCAACAAAGTTCACATTATTATGAAGTGGGTCTCCCATACTATTTTCTTATGCATTGAATGGAAGGCCTGCCCCAAATTTAGTCAAACAAAAATGCCACTTTGAAGACACGTGTATAAAGTCCTCCTGTATAGCCTGCGAAAAAGGTCTTCCCAGTTTAAAGGAGCGGGTCTCCTATACTTGTAATGCTCATACACTAAGTGCATAGGCTGAAAAACATTTTCCCCTGGGGTGTGGCACATCAACCGACTGTGTAAATATTTGTAGATACGACATCATAAACCCCCTGGCAAAACAATGTAGTGGCTGTATCATCACGTAACACGTTCACTCTGATGATCTAGGGGTGGTGAAGGAAGAGATGTATACCCATGTGTGGGTGTGAATCAGTGCATGGAAATACACCTCCCAAAAAAAATATTGAAGGTTTTGCTTCGCTGTTCTCATTCGGTGATGTACAGAAGTCTGCCCCAATCCATGCCTTATTCATTTTTATAAGAGTCAGCCTGTCAGCATTTTCTGTTGACAGGCAGATGCGCTTATCAGTTATTATTCACACCAGCGGCACTAAAACCCGCTCTGACAAGACGCTAGTGGCAGGGCAGGCAAGGACCTCCAAAGCATAGAGAGCCAGTTCATGCCACGTGTCCAGCTTGGATACCCAATAATTAAAAGGCACAGAGGAATCTCGGAGGACATTGGTACGGTCAGCAAGGTACTCCTTCAGCATCTTCCCAAACTTTCCAGGCCTTGTGAGATTGCCCTGCGACTCTGGGCCAGGGCAATGGTAGGGTCTGAGAAAAGTATCCCAGTACTTCTCCAGTGTTTCCCTGCCTCTGCTGGATTGTAGTTGGGTCTCTCTCACCTCTACTTCTTGGTTGACCAACGAACTGTGACCTTTGTCACCAGTGTTTTCAGATGGGAATTTTTTCAGTAATTCTGTAAAAATGGCCCTCTGGTACTGCATCATTTTAATAAACCTATCTGACTCTGAATAAGAGATTGAAAGTTCTCCTTGTAGCATGGGTCTAGAAGTGTCACCAACCAGTAATGAGTGTCCGCAAAAATTTTGATTATGCGAGGGTCACGGGAAAGGCAGCGCAACATAAAGTCTGCAATGCGTGCCAGACTGATAACTGGCAAGCATTCCGTGTCCTCACGAACAGGATGACTGACCATGCTGTCCTCCTCCTCCCTGTCCTCAGGCCATCCATGCTGAACAGACAGTATAACAGTTATGCTTGTAGTACCGTCTATAGCACAGGAAAGTAGCTCCTGTTCTTCCTCCTCCTCCTCTTCCTCACAGTCAACCAATACACGTTGGGATGACATGAGGCTGGGCTGTGTGTAATCACCCTGTATGGTTCCTTGCTCCATCTCATCATGCTCCACCTGCAATGCATCCTCTTTGATTGTGAGCAGAGAGCTGTTTAGAATACACAGAAGAGTGATGGTAATGCTAATTATGGCGTCATCGCCGCTCACCATCTTAGTGGACTCCTCAAAGTTTTGTAGGATGGTACATATGTCTGATATCCATGTCCACTACTGAGGTCTTATGTGTGGAGTCTGAACTAAATACCGACGGCCTTGTTGATGCTGGTAGTCAACAATTGCCCTCTTCTGCTCACAAATCCTTCCCAACATCTGCAGTGTAGAGTTCCAATGCGTAGGGACATCACACACCAGTGGGTGAGCCAGAAGCTGTGAATGCTGCTGAACCATTGAAAGGGTGACTGAAGCTGTAGCTGACTTTCTAAAATGGGCGCACAGGCGGCGTACTTTCACAAGCAGATCCAGCAGTTCTGGGTAGGTTTTGAGAAACCGCTTAACAACCAGGTTAAGCACATGGGCCAGGCATGGTACGTGTGTGAGCTCGCCTCGCCTCAGAGCCGCCACCAGGTTACGGCCATTGTCAAACACCAGCATGCCTGGCTGTAGGTTCAGCGATGTCAGCCACATATCTGCCTGCTCTTTCAGAGCTGTCCACAACTCTTCAGCATTGTGAGGTTTGTCACCTAAGCATATTAGCTTCAGCACAGCCTGTTGATGCTTGGCTGATGCAGTGCTGCAGTGCTTCCAGCTTGCGACTGATGTGGTCATTTCAGAGCTGCAGGCTGAAGAGGAGGAGGAGGATGACATGCAGGAGCTGTACACTGTGGGGGCAACCCTGATTGAGCAAGGGTCCACAATCATCGGCGTTGGTAGGACATGTTCCATCCCAAGGTCAGACTGGGTCCCGGCTTCCACTATGTTAACCCAGTGTGACGTCAGCGAGATGTAACGTTCCTGACCAGAAGCATTTGTCCATGTGTCCGTGGTTAAGTGTACTTTCCCTGTAACTGCATTGTTGAGGGCATGGGTAATGTTGTGGGACACGTGCTTGTGAAATGTCGGGACGGCACACCGGGAAAAATAGTGTCGGCTGGGGACAGAGTACCTTGGGACAGCCGCCCCCATCAGGTTGCAGAAAGCTTCGGTCTCCGCGAGCCTAAAAGGCAACATTTAGAGCGAAAGCAGACGAGAAATATGTGAATTTAGTACTGTGGCATTGGCTACGTATTTCTACTTTCGTTCCAATAACTAAGGTATGGACAACTGAAGGCTGCGCTGGGACAAGGATGTGGACGTGCTTACTGATGGTGGTAGTTGAGTGTGTGCAACGACAGGTGCAGGGCAGGAGGCATCTTCGCAGGCACCATGGAAAGGGGATTGGCTTCCATGCACAACAGAGGAAGAAGCTGTGGTGTCACCCGCAGACACTGTTCTGGATTCTGGGGTTCAGCCCACAAAGTCGGCTGCTTCGCTGCCATGTGCCTGATCATGCTGGTGGGGGTCAGGCTGGTAGTTTTGCTACCTCTGCTGATGTGAGCATGGCAGGTGGTGCAAATGGCCTGTTTGGGGTTTAAAAAACAACCAGACTCGGGAAGACCGAACAGTTGTAATGACAACTTCTGTCGTGTTGGTGTTACGAGGAACGGTTGCCCTCCTTCTGTCTGCGGCCACCACAGTGCTTCTTCCTGCCTGTTGTGGTGCTACGCCTCCCTCCCCCTGTGTGCTGCTGTCCTCGCTCTGCATGTCCTCCTGCCAGGTTGGGTCAGTTACTATATCATCCACCACCTCCTCTTCCACTTCCGCACCCTGGTCCTCCTCTTGACTTTCTGGCAATTGTGTCTCATCATCATCCACTTCTTGTGACACAATCCCACCATTGCCTTCATGTTAAGGTGACTGCTCAAATATTTTGGCATCGCTACATGCAATCTCAGTTTGCCCCTCTTCAAGTGGACCGAACTAGAGGCCAGAATCAATAAATGGACAACTGAACAGCTCTTTGGAGTGTCCAAGTGTGGGATCAGTTGTCTGCGTGCACTCGGCATGGGAGGTGGAAGGAGCATCAGGGTGAGGAATATGCGGTCCAGACTCACGGCTACTCAGACTTGACCGTGTGGGAGACAGGGTGTTGGTGGTGGTGGCAAACTGACTGGAAATATTATCCGTCATCCAACCTTTGGTCTGGTGTCAAGCCGTCTTCTGTTGTCCCCTATGAATTCTGACAGGAATCTGTTGCGATAAGATGTGGGTGTTTGTTGTGGCTCAATTGCAGCTTGCCCTCTGCCTCTGCATGCACCATCACCATCACGTCCAGTTCCCCATCCCTTTCCCATTTTAAATGTAGTCACAATTTGGAGCAAAATTCCATGTAATCTGTGTTTCAAATATCTGGAATGTACTTTATTTGTTTAAAAAATGTTGTCACTGTCTATTACTGTGGTAAGATGAAGAAAAAATCGTCAAATGTAGCCCTGAAATGCCACAATTTTTAGCACACAGAGAGATAGGAGTCTGACACAGATACCACACTGGACACTATGTAGCCTGTATCTTTATAGTTTATACCCCAAAATATTGTACATAACTAGGGTAACAGACAGCAAATATAGTGGAATGTAGGCCTGAATTGCCGTAATTTGTAGGCCACAAATAGCTCAGCCATCTGACAGCGATTCCACACTGTTCAATATGTGGGCAGTATTTTTAAAATTTTTAGCCCTAAATAGTGTTTATAGCTAGGGTAACACACAGCAAATAAAGGTGAATGGAAGCCTCTAAAGCACACTTTGTGGCCATCAGATACATGAGGCGTGTCACAGAGATACCGGACTATTCAATATGTCACCGGCCTTTTTGTATTTTTTACACCAAAAAAACAGTTTTGAGCTATTGTAACACACAGCAAAAAAAAGCTGAAGGGAAGGCTCAAAAGCATACTTTCTAGCCCACAGATAGATGAGGCGTGCCACTGAGAAACCAGATTGTTCAATATGAGGCCGGTATTTTTTTATTTTTTAGGCCAAAATAGTGTATACTAGACCTAGGGTAGTAGACAGAAAAAAAGGGCAAGTTAGGCCTGAAAAGCAACTATTTGTGGAGCACAGATACAACTGGGGTCTGATGGAGATAACAGACTGTTCAATATGTGCTCTGGAATTTTTTAATTTTTTTTACCCAAAAAGACTGTCTAGAAATAGGGTAAGACACAGCAAAAAAGGGTAATGTCTCCCTGATATGCCTCAATTTTTGGCACACAGAGAGATAGGAGTCTGACACAGATACCACACTGGTCACTCTATGTAGCCTGTATTTTTTTAGTTTATACCCCAAAATATTGTACAGAACTAACTAGGGTAACAGACAGCAAATACAGTGGAATATAGGCCAGAAATGCCACAGTTTGTAGACCACAGATAGATCTGGCATCTGACGGATATAGAACACTGTTACATATGTGGGCTGGAATTTTTTTGAACCACCAAAATTGTGTCAATATCTAGGCTATGACACTAAAAAAAAAATTGTTGGAGTACTAAAATTGTAAAATAGTTATCGCAATGATATGCAATGCGTGTGGCGTTAAAAATACAGTAATAAATATAAGAACTGTAGATAAATATTTTTTAGCCACCTAAAGATTTTTTAGTCAGCAAAATGTTGGCCAAAAATGTTGTAAGACATTCCAAAAAATACTACAGTAACAGAAAAAAAAAACAGAATTTTCTGCACACTCAGATCTGATGCCTGAAGCTAACAGACAGTACTCTATACTCCTCCTTCTTGACCTGTCCTCTGCTTTCGACACAGTTGACCACTGCCTTCTACTACAGATTCTCTCCTCCTTTGCCATCAAGGACCTTGCCCTATCCTGGATCTCCTCATACCTTTCCAACCGCACATTCAGCGTCTCCCACTCCCACACTACCTCCTCGTTCCACCCTCTCTCTGTTGGAGTTCCCCAAGGCTCTGTTCTAGGACCCCTACTCTTCTCAATCTATACACTTGGCCTGGGGCAACTCATAAAGTCCCACGGATTCCAGTACCACCTTTATGCTGATGACACTCAGATCTACCTCTCTGGCCCAGACATCACCTCTCTGCTGTCCAGAATCCCTGAGTGTCTATCAGTCATATCCTCCTTCTTCTCCTCCAGCTTCCTCAAACTCAATGTGGACAAATCTGAACTCATCATCTTTCTCCCATCTCACAGATCTTCCTTACCTGACCTATCTATAAGAATTGACAACACCACGCTTTTCCCCGTACCGGAGGTCCGCTGCCTCGGAGTAACCCTTGACTCTGCCCTGTCCTTCAAACCACACATCCAAGCTCTTTCTACCTCCTGTCGCCTCCAGCTCAAAAATATTTCCAGAATCCGTCCCTTCCTCAACCCTCAATCTACTAAAATGCTTGTGCATGCCCTCATCATATCCCACCTCGACTACTGCAACATCCTTTTCTCTGGCCTCCCTGCTAACACCCTCGCACCTCTCCAGTCCATCCTTAACTCTGCTGCCCGACTAATTCATCTCTCTCCTCGCTACTCCTCTGCTTCTCCCCTCTGCAAATCTCTTCACTGGCTCCCATTCCCTCAGCGAATCCAATTCAAATTACTAATACTGACCTACAAGGCCATCTATAACCTGTTTCCCCCATATGTCTCTGAACTAATCTCCCGATACCTTCCCTCACGTAATCTCCGGTCCTCCCAAGATCCCATTCTCTCCTCCACACTTATTCGCTCCTCACCCAACTGCCTCCAAGACTTCTCCCGAATATCCCCCATCCTCTGGAATTCTTTGCCCCAACACGTCCGACTATCAACCACTCTCGGATCCTTCAGATGTAACCTGAAAACCCATCTCTTCAGGAAAGCCTACTGTACAGCCTGCAATGACCCCGCTGCCTCCTCACCATTACCGGAGATATCGCCTCAACCAACACCGGAACTGCTGCAATCCCCCAACATGCTGTCTCCGTCCCCATCCTGTAGAATGTAAGCCCGAAAGGGCAGGGTCCTCTCCCCTCTGTATCAGTCTGTGATTGTTAGTTTGTTTACTGTAAGTGATATCTGTAATTTGTATGTAACCCCTTCTCATGTACAGCACCATGGAATCAATGGTGCTATATAAATAAATAATAATAATAATGCCTGGGACAAAAAAAGCAGTTTAAATTGCCAGATTTTCACACTGTTGTATTAAAATGGCTGTAGTCTGCAGTGTGACCAAGCAAATAAATGTAGAAAAAAATTTGGTCTCTGGATTGCTTTGTAGTAAAATTAGCAGGATTCAGGTGCAAGAAAAAAATAATCCTAGCCACGGATACCTGTAGCTGGGTATATATATAATAGGCAGCAGGGCCGGTTCTAGGCAAAGTGGGGCCCTAGGCAAAGTTTAAAATGGGGCCCCAAATGCTAACATATTGCACATCACACAGAAGCATTTTGATTGTATTTTCGTGCACTGAGGTCAGGCTGCTAAATGAGTGTGATCGACAATATTGAAGTCCTTCAGCACTTGTTTCCCAGCCTCTTTCCACCGTCTGGGAAAGAATGATGGGGACAGAATGATCACTAGTAGATCACTAACTTATCACCATACAGTGTCATGTTATCAGCAGCACATCTACAGTTTACACCCCATAGTCCTCCATATAATATAATGTGCCCCATAGTCCTCCATATAGTATAATACACTCCTCATAGTCCTCCATATAGTGTAATACACTCTTCATAGTGAGTAAAAAAGGGGAGAAGCCAGCGCTGCCTATGGTCAGCACACAATACATAAAGTGCATATGCACATATTGGTATCAAACTGTATTTAAAAATGAGACATTTGGCAAATAATTGATCAATTCTTTGAGCCACCCCGCCACGACAAGGCATTCTCATATGGGGCAGTCCTACTCTACGTTTTTTATATTCGCTGTGCCATTATGGCCTCCTAAATGTATTAAAAGCAAGACTGCAAAAAATTTTTTTGCAAGATGCAAAAGTACCTGAAGCATTGTTGAATCACTCCATGGTGTCAGTAAGGCAAGTGCAGGTAAAAGCCGACCAACTCCGGAGATGGACATTTCAGATCTGACTTCCACACTGCCAAACCAGCAACCACAGATGAAGTGTGAAACAGGCCCAGACACAGGTGCACAATCAAATAGAGCCTAGGGCAGGGCAGGGCTGCTGTATGTGTGTACAGCAGCCTAGGTCAATCACAAAAAAAACCAGATAGAATGGCGTGCATAACCCAGTGCGCACGGCAACAAGTGGTGGTCAGCCACAAACCAACATCAAGTAAAAAAGGGGGAGAAACCAGCGCTGCCTACGGTCAGCACGCAATACATAAAGTGCATATGCACATATTGGTTTCTAACTGTATTTAAAAATGAGACAATTGGCAAATAATTGATCAATTCTTTGAGCCACCCCGCCACGACAAGACATTCCAACTAAAATTGGCTGGAATTGAGACTGGACGCCATGTCGCGTTTGGAGAACCTCTGATGCGCCTAAACAGTGGAAACCCCCACAAGTGACACCATTTTGGAAACTAGACCCCCTATGGAACTTATCTAGATCTGTTGTGAGCACTTTGAACCCCCAAGTGTTTCACAAAAGTTTATAATGCCTGGGTGTGAAAAAAAAAAAACAATTTTCCACAAAAATGATTTTTTAGTCCCAAATTTTTGAATTTTCCCAAGGAAATTGGACCCCAAAAGTTGTTGTCCAATTTGTCCTGAGTATGCTGATACCCCATATGTGGGGGGGGACTGTTTGGGCGCACGGCAGGGCTTGGAAAGGAAGTAGTAACGTTTTGGAATGCAGACGTTGATGGGGGTCATGTTCCGTTTGCAGTGCCCCAGATGAGCCTAAACAGTGGAAACCCCCCACAAGTGACCCCATTTTGGAAACTAGACCCCCTAAGGAACTTATCTAGATCTTTGGTGAGCACTTTGAACCCCCAAGTGCTTCACACAAGTTTATAATGCCCGGGCATGAAAATAAAAAATCCTATTTTTTCCCACAAAAATTATCTTTTAGTCACTAATTTTTTATTTCCCCAAGGGTAACAGGAGAAATTGGACCACATACGTTGTTGTCCAATTTGTCCTGAGTACGCTGATACCCCATATGTGGGGGGGGAACCACTGTTTGGGCGCACGGCAGAGCTCGGAAGGGAAGGAGCACCATTTGAATTTTTCCAACCAAAATTGGCTGGAATTGAGATTGGATGCCTTGTTGCATTTGGAGAGCCCCTGATGTGCCTAAACAGTGGAAAACCGCACAAATGACCCCATTTGGGAAACTAGACCCTCTAAGGAACTTATCTAGATCTTTGGTGAGCAATTTGAACCCCCAAGTGCTTCACACAAGAGTTTATAAAGTAGAGCCGTAAAATTTAAAAATCATATTTTTTCCACAAAAATGATGTTTTCACCTCAATTTTTATTTTTCCAAGGGTAACAAGACTCCAAAAATTATTGTGCAATTTGTCCTGAGTGCGCTGATACCCCATATATGGGAGTAAACCACTGTTTGGGTGCATGGCAGAGCTTGGAAGGGAAGGAGCGCTGTCTGACTTTTTCAACGCAGAATTGGCTGGACGCCATGTCGTGTTTGGAGAGCTCCTGATCTGCCTAAACAGTGGAATCCCCCATAAATGACACCATTTTGGAAACTAGACCCCTCAAGGAACTTATCTAGATGTGTGGTGAGAACTTTGAACCCCCAGGTGTTTCACTAAAGTTTATAACGTACAGCCGTAAAATAAAAATCTTTTTTTTTTTTTACAAAAATGATTTTTTCGCCCCCAATATTTTATTTTCACAAGGGTAACAGAAGAAATTGGAACCCAAAAGTTGTTGCCCAATTTTTCCTGAGTACGCTGATACCCAATATGTGGGAGAAAACTACTGTATGGGCACACGTCGGGGCTCGGAAGGGAAGTAGTGACGTTTTGAATTGCAGACTTTGATGGAATGGTCTGGGGGCGTCATGTCGCATTTGGAGAGCCCCTGATGCGCCTAAACAGTGGAAACCCCCCACAAGTGACCCCATTTTGGAAAATAGACCCACAAGGAACTTATCTAGATGTGTGGTGAGCACTTTGAACCCCGAAGTGCTTCACAGAAGTTTATAACGCACAGTCGTAAAAATAAAAAATCTTTTTTTTTTTTTGCAAAAATGATTTTTTTCGCCCCAATATTTTATTTTCACAAGGGTAACAGGAGAAATTGGACCCCAAAAGTTGTTGTCCAATTTGTCATGAGTACGCTGATACCCAATATTTGGGAGAAAACTACTGTATGGGTACACGTTGGGGCTCGTAAGGGAAGTAGTGACGTTTTGGATTGCAGACTTTGATGGAATGGTCTGGGTGCGTCATGTCACATTTGGAGAGCCCCTGATGCGCCTAAACAGTGGAAATCCCCAACAAGTGACCCCATTTTGGAAAATAGACCCCACAAGGAACTTATCTAGATGTGTGGTGAGCGCTATGAAGCCTCAAGTGCTTCACAGAAGTTTATAATGTACAGCCGTAAAAACAAAAAAATCATTTTTTTTTTACAAAAATGATATTTTCGCCCCAGTTTTTTATTTTCCCAAGGGTAACAGAAGAAATAGGACAAATTGCACAATAACTCTTGGGGTCCAGAGTACGCTGATACCCCATATGTGGGGATAAACTACTGTTTGGACGCATGGCAGAGCTCAGAAGTGAAGGAGCACCGTTTGACTTTTTCAACGCAGAATTGGCTGGAATTGAGATCAGACGCCATGTCACATATGGAGAGCCCCTGATGTGCCTAAACAGTGGAAACCCCCCAATTCTAACTCCAACCCTAACCCCAACACACCCCTAACCCTAGTCCCAACCCTAACCACAAACCTAACCCTAACACACCCCTAATCCCAACCCTAACCCTAATCCTAACTTTAGCGCCAACCCTAACCCTAACTTTAGCCGCAACCCTAACCCTAACCCTAATGGGAAAATGGAAATAAATTCATTTTTTTTATTTTATTATTTTTCCCTAACTAAGGGGGTGATAAAGGGGGGTCTGATTTACTATTTATAGCGGGTTTTTATGATTGGCAGCTGTCACGCTAAAAGACGCTTTTTATTGCAAAAAATAGTTTTTTGCATCGCCACATTTTGAGAGCTATAATTTTTCTATATTTTGGCCCACAGAGTCATGTGAGGTCTTATTTTTTGTGGTACGAGTTGACGTTTTTATTGGTACCATTCTTGAGCACGTGACATTTTTTGATCGCTTTTTATTTCGATTTTTGGGAGGTTAGAATGAACAAAAATCAGCAATTTATGAATTTCTTTTGGGGGAGGCGTTCATACCGTTCCGCGTGTGGTAAAATTGATAAAGCAGTTTTATTCTTCGGGTCAGTACGATTACGGCGATACCTCATTTATATCATTTTTTTAGGTTTTGGCGCTTTTATAGAATAAAAACAATTTTATATAAAAAATAATTATTTTTGCATCGCTTTATTCTGCGAGCTATAACTTTTTTAATTTTTCGCTGATGATGCTGTATGGTGGCTCGTTTTTTGCGGGACAAGATGACGTTTTCAGTGGTACCATGTTTAATTATATCGGTCTTTTTAATCGCGTGTTATTCCACTTTTTGTTCGGCGGTATGATGATAAAGCATTGATGTTTTGCTTTGTTTTTTTTTTTTTTTTTTAAGGGGTTCGCTAAAGGGGTTAACTAGTGGGACAGTTTTATAGGGGGGGTCATTACGGACGCGGCGATACCAAATATGTGTACTTTTATTGTTTTGTTTTTTTTATTTACAGGACGAAATGAATTTATTGGGGAATATTTTTTTTTTTTTTATTTTATTTTGGATTTTTTTTTAAAACATGTTTATTTTTATTTTTTTAACTTTTTTACTTTGTCCCAGGGTGGGACATCACTGTATTTTAGCAGATCGCTGGTGTGACAGTGTGCACAGCACTCTGTCACACCAGCGATCTCTCAGGCAGTGCAGGACGCTTCCTCATCGCCTGCTCTCAGCAGGCACTGAGGAAGCCGCCTCCCTCCAGGACCCCGGCGCCATCTTGGATCCGGGTCCTGGGAGGGAGGAAGCCCTCAGAACAGCGTGATCACATCGCGCTGGTCTAAGGGTCTCAGGGGGGCTTGCAGGGAGCCTCCTCCCTGCGCGATGCTCCCCTGTGCCCCCAGTACACCGCGATCATGTTTGATCGCGGTGTGCCAGGGGTTAATGTGCGGGAGCGGTCCGTGACCGCTCCTGACACACAGTCACGGGTGTCAGCTGTGATAATCAGCTGACACCCGGCGGCGATTACCTGCGCTCCCGGAGGGAGTGCAGCTGATCGCCTATGACGTACTATCCCGTCCATGGTCAGATTGGCACGGGTTTCATGGACGGGATAGTACGTCTAATGTCAGAGAGGGGTTAAAAATGAGACAATTGGCAAATAATTGATCAATTCTTTGAGCCACCCCGCCACGACAAGGCATTCTCATATGGGGCAGTCCTACTCTACGTTTTTTATATTCGCTGTGCCATTACGGCCTCCTAAATGTATTAAAAGCAAGACTGCAAAAAATTTTTTTTGCAAGATGCAAAAGTACCTGAAGCATTGCTGAATCACTCCCACGGTGTCAGTAAGGCAAGTAAGTATAATGTATTCCCCATAGTCCTCGATACAGTATAATGCAAAAACCCCATAGAGCATAATGTAGCCACCCCACAGAGTATAATGCAGCCACCCCACAGAGTATAACACAGCCCGCCATACAATATAATGCAGCCCCCCTCTTACAGTATAATGCAGCACCACCATAGAATATATGGCAGTACCATAGTGTATAGCACAGCCCCACATGGTATAGAGCACACAGCCCCACATGGTATACAGAACACAGCCCCACATGGTATACAGCACACAGCCCCACATGGTATATAGCACACAGACCCACATGATGTACAGCACACAGCCCCACATGGTATACAGCACACAGCCCCACAAGGTATACAGCACACAGACCCACATGGTATACAGCACATAGCCCCACAAGGAATACAGCACACAGCCCCACAAGGTATACAGCACACAGCCCCACATGGTATACAGCACACAGTCCCTCATGGTATACAGCACACAGCCCCACAAGGTATACAGCACACAGTCCCTCATGGTATACAGCACACAGCCCCACATGGTATACAGCACACAGCCCCACATCTACTATATAATTGACTTATCCCATCTGTCTGTCTGTCTGTCCGTCCAGGAAATCCCTGTCGCTGATTGGTCTGGCCGCTGCCAATCAGCTACGCAGGGCTAACTCTGCCCATGTGGTCATGTGACTCACCAACTGCCCATGATGTACTGAACATGTTTTGTCAGTCACAGTGTCTGATGTACTTCTGTCACATTTACTGAACACGGGTAATACACAGTGACATGAGGTAATACACAGGTGACATGAGGTAATACACAGTAAAATGAGGTACTATACAGTAACATGAGATAATACACAGTAATATGAGATAATACACAGTAATATGAGGTAATACACAGTGACATGAGGTAATACACAGTAACATCAGTGACGCAGGGCAAACTCCGCCCATGTGGTCATGTAACTCACCAACTGCCCATGATGTACTGAACATGTTTTGTCAGTCACAGTGTCTGATGTACTTCTGTCACATTTACTGAACACGGGTAATACACAGTGACATGAGGTAATACACAGGTGACATGAGGTAATACACAGTAAAATGAGGTACTATACAGTAACATGAGATAATACACAGTAATATGAGATAATACACAGTAATATGAGGTAATACACAGTGACATGAGGTAATACACAGTAACATCAGTGACGCAGGCGCAGGGCTAACTCCGCCCATGTGGTCATGTGACTCACCAACTGCCCATGATGTACTGAACATGTTTTGTCAGTCACAGTGTCTGATGTACTTCTGTCACATTTACTGAACACGGGTAATACACAGTGACATGAGGTAATATACAGTATCATGAGATAATACACAGTAATATGAGGTATCAGTAATATGAGGTAATACACAGGTAACATCTACTATATAATTGTCTTATCCCGTCTGTCTGTCTGTCGGTCTGTTTGTCTGTCCAGGAAATCCCGCATCGCTCATTGGTCCGGCAGCGGCCAATCAGCACCGCGGGATTTCACAAAAAAAATGGCGGCCGTTAGCGGCTCATCTGCGGGTCGGAGGTCAGCGGCGAGGCAGCGGGGAGATCACCGGCGCGAGGCGCTCATCTCCCGGCTGCTAGCAGCAGAAGGACCTCGACCGACGGTGCCGCTGACCTCCATGCGGAAGGGAGGACCGGGATACTTTTGCTGCGGGTGCCCGCTCATGTCCCGGGTTCTCGCAGCGGAAGTACCCGCACAGGCAACGGCGCTGACATCCATGCGGCTAGGATGTCAAGAGAGGACCGGGAGCGGCGCTGCGGGTCGGGATACTTCTGCTGCGAGCGCCCGCTCATGTCCCGGGTTCTCGCAGCGGAAGTAGCCGCATAGGCAGCAGCGCTATCCGGTCCTCACAATACAATTCGATGATTGGTCGCAGTCTTTCACCGCGACCAATCAACGATCTTGCCACTAAACTTAAACACCGCTGTGTTGATTGGTCGCAGACGCTGCCCGCGACCAATCACCGATTTGGGCACCACATTTAAATTGCGGCCGCGACCAATCACTGATCTTGCCGCAAACGTTAAACAATGCTGTGTTGATTGGTCGTGGACGCTGCCCGCGACCAATCACCAATTTGGGCGCCACATTTAAATAGCGTCCGCGACAAATCAGCACATTCTTTGTCCCGGCGTGAAAAGGGACAAATCTACAGACAAACCCCCCCAAGCCGTCATTCACTGTGGTACACGAAACAAAATACCCCTGGCTGCAGCAGCAAATAGTCGTCATGTCAGCGGAAACAACAGCCGGCTGCAGCCGGGAAAATTACGTGCTAGCTGTGCGTCATCTGCGATGTTGTCACAAGCACTATTCACAACGTGACGTCATAACAAAATTCATTCGGTGCCCTGGAGAGATACATAGTAACGTTAATTTAAAGTAGTGCACAACCCATTTAAACACTGCTTCACTGCTTAGGCGCGCACGGTCGGCCGCATACATATTCTAGAATACCCGATGCATTAGAATCGGGCCACCATCTAGTGGTATATAACACCTCCTCCCCTCCCCAGAATGGCCCCCATAGTCCAGTACTCACTGTTACATTAAAAAAAAAAAAACACCCTCCTCACCTCTCCTCGTGTCCGCACTACTCCAGGCTGTCTCTTGGCTCAGCCAGCAATGCCTGGCACACAGTGAGTGCGCGATGACGTCATTGCGCACCCGCTATGTTAGAGGCAGTGCGAGGAATGATGGGAGAGGGAGCGTCAGCTGACACTCCCTCTCCTCCATCATTGGTTTGAACTGTACCGGCATCTACAACGCCGGTATAGTTCAATGCATCAGCGGGGGGAGTCGGCGCTGGGGGCAGGCTGGCCCCCCTGCCTCACGGGCCCAATAGCAGCTGTGTGATGTGCCACTAGCTGGGGGCCCCTGGGGAAGTGGGGGCCCTAGGCAGCTGCCTGGTCTGCCTGCCCCTAAAGCCGGCCCTGATAGGCAGCACCAGACAGTAATGCACCCTTTTGAAGTATGCAGTCAGATCTATAAACTCACATACAGTGCCTACATGTCATGCACTGATGTGGCTGTGCGCACATAGACTCCACAGCCTACCTAGCACTGCAATCTATATACCCCCTAATTAGCCAGTTAGAGAGGTGAGTAAGCTTGATGTAAGAATACTGACTAGGAGTTTACACTATGTTCCAAATTATTATGCAAATTGGTTTTAATTGTCATAGCGTTTTTTGTTTTTTTTTTGTAAATGAAGCCCATTGATGGTATTGTGTCTCAGGGTTCTTTGGATCACTGAAATCAATCTCAGATACCTGTGATAATTAGTTTGCCATGTGAGTCCAATAAGAGGAAAACTGGATGTTCCACACTATTAAGCAGGCCAGAGTTTTCTAGTAACATGGGAAAGAAAAAGGATCTCTCTGCTGCTGAAAAGCATCAAATAGTGCAATGCCTTGGTCAAGGGATGAAAACATTACCTATTTCCCGAAAACTTAAGCGTGATCATCGTACTGTTAAGAGATTTGTGGCTGATTCTGAGCACAGACGTGTTCGTGCTGATAAAGGCAGAATGAGGAAGGTTTCTGCCAGGCATGTTCATCGGATTAAGAGAGCAGCTGCTAAAAAGCCATTGCAAACCAGCAATGTGGGATCCTTCAAAGGCTTGCTGTGGTGCATAAACCTACGATTCGGCCACCCCTAAACAGTGCTCACAAGCAGAAATGGTTGCAGAGGGCCCAGACATACATGAAGACTAATTTTCAAACAGTCTTTTTTACTGATGAGTGTCGAGCAACCCTGGATGGTCCAGATGGATGGAGTAGTGGATGGTTGGTGGATGGCCACCATGTCCCAACAAGGCTGCGACGTAATCAAGGAGGTGGAGGAGTCATGTTTTGGGCCGGAATCATAGGGAAACAGCTGGTAGGGCCCTTTAAGGTTCCTGAAGGTGTGAAAATGACCTCTGCAAAGTATGTAAAGTTTCTGACTGACAACTTTCTTCCATGGTATAAAAAGCAGAAACGTGCCTTCAGGAGCAAAATCATCTTCATGCCTGACAATGCACCATCTCATGCTGCAAAGAATACCTCTGAGTCATTGGCTGCTATGGGGATAAAAGGAGATAAACTCATGGTGTGGCCTCCATCTTCCCCTGACCTCAACCCTATAGAGAACCTTTGGAGTATCATCAAGCAAAAGATCTATGAGGGTGGGAGGCAGTTCACTTCAAAACAGCAGCTCTGGGAGGCAAAGAAATACAAGAAGAAACTCTACAAAACTCACAAGTTCAATGGATGAAAGAATTGTGAAGGTGATATCAAAGAAGGGTTCCTATGTTACCATGTAACTTGGCCTGTTAGGATGTTTTGGAGTTAAGTAGCTTTTTTGTTCAGTGAATGTGACCTCCTAATGCTGCAAATTCCACAAATGAGCATTTTCAGTTCTTTAAAACAGATCAAATGTTCAGAAATTCTACTGTGCCTAATAATTTGGAGCAGTGCATTTTGAGTTTTTCCATTTTGGAGATTATACTGTTATCATTGGGAGGTTTCTTCAATAAAATTCGATGTATACTCTAACGGGTGATGACTTTTATTAGACTGACTGTCATTTGCACCGACCACTTAGGAAAATCAGAGAAAAATATCATTTGCATAATAATTTGGAACATAGTGTAGTGAGGACCTGGATGTAAGTATCCTGCCTACAAGGGAAATGGCGCTTTAGCTGTCTTTATACCAGGTTCTCTCTGTGTTTAGTGTGGAAGGATTGCGTGCTGAATGTGCCTCGCGACCTTCTCTCAAAGCTGAATGTGGCACTCATGGTAAGAAAGGTTGGGGACCACTGCCCTAGGAGGTATATTTTGTGATAACTGTTGATTATGACCATTGAGAATTTTTTTCAAGTTTAAAAGGGTTTGTGTACTAATACAACCCCTTCTCATACCCCACGCTTGTCCTTGATAAAATAAAAAAGCTCATAGTTACGTCAGCGCTGGCATCACTGTCCCCACCTTCTGTTGAATTGAACATGAAAATGAAGTCAGAGATCAGCTGCAGCCCGGATTTCCTCTTCGTGTTCAATTTGTATGAAGGTGGGGACAGTGACGCCAGCGCTGATTGTGCACCGGGCACCACGTGTCATGCATCCGCACGAGAGCCCCGGGACCTCAAGTGCCAACACCATGGGAACAGTCCCCAACACAGGAGGTGAGTCTAAGCCTTTTTATTTTATCGGGGCCAAGTGTGGGGAATGAGAAGAGGTTGTCCTTCTAGAAAGTTGTTCATTATGATGGATAAGATATAGGGAAAATGTGATCAGACTTGTGAGCTAAGAAATCTCAGAAGAGCTAAGAATATTGGAACATTTTTATACAAACTTGAAATAGACTGAAAGAACAACATCTTTTTGTACATTCACATGAATAGTATGAAGAACTTCTTAAGGCTGTGTGCACACGTTGCAGATTTTGATGCGGATCCACAGCGTTTTTGGACGCGCGGAATTGCACCAAACACGCAATATAGTGCACAAACAATGTTAATGGGAAATCCAGAATTGTTGTGCACATGCTGCAGGAAAAAACAAGCGGATTCACCGCATTTTAATTTTCGCAGCATGTCAATTCTTTTTGCGGTTCTGCAGCATTTCTGCACCATTAACTTCCATTGTGTCAGTCAAATCCGCAGCAAAACCACAGGTGTAAAAAGATTTGCGAATTTGCTGCAAATGTGCGTGCAAGAAACTCTGCAGAAAGGAAGTGTGTGGGTGGAGAATGTGTTTGAGCCGAGACTATGTGCATGTCTGTCTGCGGGGGTCTGTGTGTACCTATGTGTGTGTGCGGGTGTCTGTGTATGTCTCTGTGTGTGCAGGGGTCTGTGTGGGTCTCTGTGTTTGTGTGGGTGTGTGTAGCCAGGCAATCGTTTGATGGAACTACTGCTCCCATCCGGCTATGTCTGCTGTTACATACCGTGACAGCATGAGCCGATGATGGGGTAGTAGTCCCATCAGACGATGCATGTGTTCAATTGTAAGAAAAACATACAACATACAGTACATACTCACCAAACACCTAGTCCCCATCGCCCTCGTTCTCCTGTAGCAAAAATAAAATAATAAACCTATACTTACCTTTCCACCGTAGTCCATTTAATAACGAGTGCCCCACGGTGTATCCCTCCGCAGCAGGGAGAGAGGTCACCTGAGTTCATGCTGTCACTTGCAATGCTGTGTGAGAAAATTCTCACGCAGCGATGCCGCAAAATGAGAGCATGAACTCCGGTAACCTCTTCAGTGATGCACTGCAGGAGCAATTACCTCCTGTCAGTGCAATGCGGGAGGCCTGTAGAGCAATCACATCTCCCGATGTGACAGCTCTACACAGGAGATCGTCATGGGACACTCATTATTAAAATGGATTACATCGGAACAGGGAGTATTTGTGTTGGTTTATTTTTATTTTTTTTGCAGCAGAACGAGGGTGTCGCAGGAATTAGACGTATAATAAATATGGGAAATTGTGGTGTGTTTTGTTTCATTAAAATACTTTATTCTGACTGTGTCTTTATTTACCATAAACAACTATAGGATTATTAATGGATAGGTGTCTTATTTACACCTCTCCATTACTAAGCCGTGGGCTTGATGTCACCGCAAAACACAAAGGTGACATCAACCCCACAACTATTACCCCATATGCCACTGCTACAGGGCAGTGGGAAGAGAGAGGCTAAGTGCCAGAATTGGCGCGTCTTAGAGATGCACCATTTCTGGGTTGGCTGTGAGATGGTGTTTGTAGCCAGGGGGCGGCCAATATCCATGGCCCCTTCCTAGGCTATGAATATCAACCTGCAGCTGTCTGCATAGCCTTTTCTGGCTATTAATTATAAGGGGACCCCACATCATTTTTTGTGGGGCCCCCCTATTTTAATAGCCAGTAAACGCTAAATATTCAGCTGTGAGCTGATATTAATAGCCTGGGAAGATCCATGGGTATTACCCCCTTCCCAGGCTACGAACATCGGCCCCCATTCACTGGCTTTCCCTGTTCTGGTTTTGAAAATTGCATGGGAGCCCACGCCATTCTTTTTTTCATTTTTTTTTTAATTAAACAGATATTGCGTTTAAGGCTGGAGTCACACACATCTAAAAAATCGGACCGTTTTTGACGGACGAGAATTGCACAAATGTTTCCTGAACGTTGCTCCATCTGTCATCCGATTGGAATGCGAGGATGCGACTTTGTCGCATCTGAACGTACGTTTGACATTCGTTTGACATCCGTCTGGCGAGATTTTGTCGGTGGCTAGCAAAACCAACATAGAATGGATCCAAATGATAGTTTTGAAATCACAAAAGAAAGAATACATATGCACACATAGAATACATATTGTAAGGCGGCGGTGTTCACACCGTGCAGTAACTGAGGCAGTGACCCAAGCAAGTCCAAATTAAACAGCTTTTATTCAGCAACTCACGGGTTAAACAGAAAAGTCCTCCGGTACGCAGCCGGGGTAACATCAGTCCATAAACAATGGTTGCCGGGGACAACGGCCGCGCCGGGCCGAACAGAGCCTGACAGGTGCAGAGCCGTCCCAGGCGTGGGTTCAGCTACACACAATCCTGTGGAGCTTTCCTGCTATGCTCCTAGCAGGGTCCAAACATAGAACAACACTAATCCTTAGTGCAGGAGTTTTAAAGACCTGTGGCAAAAGCCACTGGAAAACCCGGGTTGGAGGGAGGATGCCGCCCCACTGCCTCCTGTGACCTCCTCCAAGAAATGAAGGCCCTGCCGGATTTTACTTAATCTGCCTTAGCCAGGTAGTCTGACTAGGTCATTGCTCACCTTCATTCCTGCATTGCAGCCGCAGCTGTGTGTGTGACTGCAATGCACTCCAATGGCTTTAATAGGTCTCTGTACACATTCTGGGGGAAATATAACGTCTCTCGTAAACGATCCCGGTCACTGCCTCACATATCCCCCCCCTCTGTTCAAACTTGGGGGGTTGAACATTTGCCACCATACAGGGTGCCCGGGACAGGGCATCCGCGTTTGCTTGCAACTTCCCAGGGCGATGTTCTACAGAGAAACTGAAATTTTGCAGTGACAGGAACCACCTGGTGACTCGCGCATTCCTCTCCTTGGCATTCCTCATCCATACCAAGGGTGAGTGGTCCGTCACCAAGCGGAACTGACGCCCGAGTAAATAATAACGTAGTGATTCCAAGGCCCACTTAATAGCCAAACACTCCTTCTCTACCACGCTATAGTTTTTCTCTGCCGGGACAAGTTTTCTACTCAAGTAGGTGACCGGGTGCTCTTCACCATTCACTTTTTGTGACAACACCGCCCCTAGTCCTACCTCCGAGGCATCTGTCTGTACAATGAAGGTTTCATTGAAGTTGGGGCTGATGAGGACCGGCTGTCCACACAGGGCCAACTTCATGGACTGAAAGGCTTCTTCTGCCTGAGGGTTCCACCGAACCATTACCGTTTTTTTTCCTTTCAAGAGATTGGTCAGGGCCGCCGTTCGCCCGGCAAAATTAGGTATAAACCGGCGGTAATACCCAAGGATGCCAAGGAACGCCCTCACCTGTTTTGTACTCGATGGTTTAGGCCAGTTTTTTATGGCCTCAGCTTTATTGATTTGGGGCTTGATAGCTCCTCGGCCTATCACATACCCCAAATATCGAGCTTCTTCCAGCCCTATCGCACATTTTTTTGGGTTTGCCGTTAACCCCGCGGCTCTGAGAGAATCCAGCACCGCTTGTACGTGTGTTAGGTGCGTTTGCCAGTCGGTGCTAAATATGATGATATCATCTAGATACGCGGACGCGTATTCCTGATGAGGCTTGAGCTCTATGTCCATCAATCTCTGAAATGTAGCCGGGGCCCCATGTAACCCAAAAGGTAAGACCACATAGTGAAATAGACCCTCCGGAGTTACGAAGGCGGTCTTTTCCTTCGCCAAATCTGTGAGAGGTACCTGCCAGTAACTCTTGGTGAGATCGAGCGTGGTAAAGTACTGGGCCTGCCCCAGTCTCTCAATCAGCTCGTCCACCCGGGGCATTGGATAAAGGTCGAACTTTGACACTTCATTCAATTTCCGGAAATCATTACAGAAGCGTAATGATCCGTCTGGTTTTGGAATCAGTACAATGGGGCTAGCCCACTCACTCCGTGATTCCTCTATGACGCCTAACTGAAGCATTTGTTTTACCTCAGCCGTGATGGCTTGCCTCCGGGCTTCGGGCACCCGGTACGGTCTTATTCGCACCCTTACCCCAGGTTCGGTGACAATGTCATGTTGGATAACCGAAGTCCTACCTGGTAGCTCTGAGAACACGTCGGTATTGTTTTGCACCAGGGAACGAGCCTCCCGTCGCTGCTGTTTAGTGAGGGCATCACTTATCCTGACCTCCCCCTTGGATACTTCCCTGGCTGAAGGTAGAGAACTCTCTGGTGATATGCCCGGGGTGATGTCTGTAACTAAACACTCTCGATCTTTCCAAGGCTTTAGCAGGTTTACATGGTAAATCTGCTCAGGTTTCCTCCTTCCGGGCTGATACACCCGGTAATTTACCTCCCCCACCTTTTCTCGAATCTCATATGGCCCTTGCCACTTGGCCATGAGCTTACTCTCGGCTGTGGGTACCAGTACTAATACCCGATCGCCCTTGTTAAAAGACCTGACTCGGGCTCTTCTATTATATGTGCGCCTCTGGGTTGCCTGGGCATCTAACAGATGTTCTTTCACGATGGGCATGACCGCCGCGATCCGGTCCTGCATACTAGCCACGTGTTCAATTATACTCTTATGTGGAGTCGGCTCTTGTTCCCATGTCTCTTTGGCTACGTCCAACAGACCCCTAGGGTGTCTGCCGTACAATAACTCAAAGGGAGAGAACCCTGTGGAAGCCTGGGGTACCTCACGGACAGCGAACATCAAATAGGGTAGCAACATGTCCCAATCCCTTCCATCCTTAGAAACCACCTTTTTTAACATGGACTTGAAGGTTCTATTGAACCGTTCTACTAACCCGTCGGTTTGAGGGTGGTACACCGAGGTGCGCAATTGTTTAATTTTTAGCAGTTTGCACAGTTCTCTTGTCACCTTGGACATAAAGGGGGTCCCCTGATCCGTCAGGATCTCCTTAGGTAGTCCCAGGCGACAGAACATGGCAAACAGTTCTCGGGCAATAAGTTTTGCCGAGGTGTGGCGTAGTGGTATAGCCTCCGGGTACCGGGTGGCATAGTCGACGACCACCAGTATGTGTTGGTGGCCACGGGCGGATTTTACAATGGGCCCTACCAAATCCATTGCAATCCGTTCAAAAGGTACCTCTATTACTGGCAGGGGTACCAATGGACTACGGAAACTTGCAGTGGGTGAGGTCAACTGACATTCGGGGCAGGATTCGCAGTACCTTTTGACCTCCGCGTAAACTCCAGGCCAAAAGAACCGATGCAAGATACGTTCTAGAGGTTTTTTTTCCCCTAAGTGGCCACCCAGCAAGTGTGAGTGTGCCAAATCTAGAATCACCCGACGATACGACTGAGGTGCTACCAACTGTTCCACAACCTCGTCCCTGATTTTATCTATCCTATAAAGCAACTCACCACTGAGTACCATGCGTGGAAATACCGTATCTGCATTGGGCTGTTGGGCTACGCCGTTTACCTCTAGCACCCTTTCCCGCGCCTGAGTCAGGGTGGGATCTTGTAGCTGAGCTGTCCCAAATGTGGCCCTGGACACTTCCAGCTCGGGAATCGATGCGGTCTCCTCCACCTCTCCTGCCAGCACCTCTAAGGGAAACCTATCGGGGTCACACTCTATCCCTAGGTGGGACACCCCTACGGCAGGTTCGTCGGGTACAGTATCTGTAAGACATTTTACCAGGGAAGAATGGATTTTGTTTTTCCACAGAGTCCAGAACAGGGGCAAGTCTCTTCCCAACACAGACCCATAGGGAAGATTTTTTTACCACTCCCACCACATGTTTTATGTCTCCACATGGCGTGGACAAAACTACCTCCGTAGTTGGATACTCTCGGAGGTCCCCATGGATACATACAACCCCGACCTGCCGTCCGCTGGGGTTGTCTCCTGCCACCAGTGACCCATGTACCAGAGTCACGAGGCTCCCTGAGTCCAGGAGAGCCTCCGTAGGGTACCCATTAACCAGTACCTGGCATATTTGGAGTTCACTGTCCTGGGGGTCGAGGATTGCTGTGCAGACGGTCTGGGCATACATTGAGACCCGGCGGCTATATCCGCAGTCCATGGGTTCCGTAGTCAGGGGACAATTAGCCATCACATGTCCCGGCCCCTGACACCGCCAGCACCTAAGGGTGGAGGTACTGTTAGGTCTTATGACAGTTTGGGAGGGAACCGGTCTCCTGCCACTCTCACTCCGGGGTTCTCCTTCAGCATGGGTACGGTGTTGACTGTCCCCAGCAGAGGAACGCGACCCCTTTCCCGATTCCTGGGTTGGCAGGGATCGGCGTGACAGCCGAGAGGGGGCGGAGTCTCGAATAAAGTCTTGAGTGGCCGAGTAGCGCTCGATCAAACTGACTACCTGGTCGAGTGTGCCGGGGTCGCCTTGCCCCACCCAACGTTGGATAGCAGCCGGCAGAGTTCTTACCAGCCGGTCAACCACCACCCTCTCCACCATCTGGGCTGGAGACAAAGTCTCTGGCTGGAGCCACTTCTTTACCAGCTGCAGGAGGTCATAAGTCTGAGACCGCGCGGGTCGTGTCTCCACATAGGCCCATGAAAATACACGCTGAGCCCTCACGTATGTATTAACCCCCAGTCGGGCAAGGATCTCACCTTTGAGCCTCTGGTAGTCCTGGGCGTCCTCCCGACTGAGATCGAAGTAGGCCTTTTGTGCATCGCTGACCAGAAACGGAGCTACTACTTCTGCCCACTGGCCGGCGGGTAGGTTTTCCCGCTCCGCTGTGCGCTCATAAACTGTCAGGAAAGCTTCCACGTCATCCTCCGGTCCCATCTTCCTCAACGCTGAGCGAACCCTGTCTCGGGCCTCGCGACGTTCAGGGGCTGGTGCCGTCGAGGTCTCCCGCAGTGCAGAAATCTGTTGCAGCAACAGTTCGTTTGTTTTTTTCTGCTGCTGGTACAATAGCTGCTGTTGCTCATTGTGCTGTTACTCCCGCTCCTGCTGTTGCCGCTGGAGACTCAGGTACTGCTCCTGCTGTTGTCGCTGAGACTGCAGCTGCTGCTGTTGTGTAATTACCAGCTGCTTTACCAACTCCTCCATTTTGTCCACGGGGTGAGGCTGAAAAATGGCTGGCCGGATTGGGGTCATGAAGCTGCCGGTGGGGGTATACCTCAGTCACAATGCCCGCATTCTCCAACCAACTGTAAGGCGGCGGTGTTCACACCGTGCAGTAACTGAGGCAGTGACCCAAGCAAGTCCAAATTAAACAGCTTTTATTCAGCAACTCACGGGTTAAACAGAAAAGTCCTCCGGTACGCAGCGGGGTAACATCAGTCCATAAACAATGGTTGCCGGGGACAACGGCCACGCCGGGCCGAACAGAGCCTGACAGGTGCAGAGCCGTCCCAGGCGTGGGTTCAGCTACACACAATCCTGTGGAGCTTTCCTGCTATGCTCCTAGCAGGGTCCAAACATAGAACAACACTAATCCTTAGTGCAGGAGTTTTAAAGACCTGTGGCAAAAGCCACTGGAAAACCCGGGTTGGAGGGAGGATGCCGCCCCACTGCCTCCTGTGACCTCCTCCAAGAAATGAAGGCCCTGCCGGATTTTACTTAATCTGCCTTAGCCAGGTAGTCTGACTAGGTCATTGCTCACCTTCATTCCTGCATTGCAGCCGCAGCTGTGTGTGTGACTGCAATGCACTCCAATGGCTTTAATAGGTCTCTGTACACATTCTGGGGGAAATATAACGTCCCTCGTAAACGATCCCAGTCACTGCCTCACAATATATATATATGTACATACATGTCATTGAGACATATATATATATATTTATAGTTCATACATTTCTACATAGTATAATAGCCGCTAATTCAATTGCCGGTTTCTGTAAATTATTACAGGACCCGACATGAAATGACACATGGTTTTCATACAGTAAACCATTTCATTTCATGTATTTTGATATATGGTTTTCATTAACAATTACATGAGTGTATGTGTGCAAAATTTCATACATGTAGGGGTTAATTTAATGTGTAAATTCGTTGAAAAAAATGCATGGGCTCCTGCGGTATTTTCTCCACTAGACAGGGAAAGCCAGTGAGTAGGGGCAGATAATAATGGCCTAGGGAGGCTGCATTTTTTTGTGCCCCCCCTGGCTACTAACATCTGCCCCCAGCCACCCCATAAAAGGCAAATCTATTATTAGATGAGCCTTTTCTGGCACTTAGCCCGTCTATTCCCATTGCCCTGTAGCTGTGGCGAATCAGTTAATAATGGGTTAAGGCCACCTTGCTATTGGAAGGTGACCTTAAGCCGAGTTAATAATGGAAAGTTGTCAATTACACAAGTATCCATTATTAATCCTATTGTATTAAATGGTTAAAAAAACACACACACATTAATTAAAAATCATTTTAATGAAATAAAAACACAGTTTTTGACCTTATTTTATTGTACTTGTAATCCTTCCGAATCCCTTGTTCTCCTGTAATAATAATAACATAATAAAGCAAGCATATTCTTACCTCTCCGGTGCTCAGTCAGGTCCCCCGCTGCAATCCATCTGAAAGGGTTAACAGGTTTACAGTGGGGACCGGAGCTAATGCTGGCAGCCTTGCTGTAAACCCCCGAATGAATGAGTTCATCTCCCGACTGACAGAAGATGAGCTAATTAGTGTGGGAAGCTTAATTGATTGTTTCCCACGGTAATCAGTTCACTTCAGGTCAGCTGGGGACTCCCTCTGACATCACTGATGCTGTGCGGAGTCCCCGGCTGACCTGTAGTAAACTGAATAGCATGGGAAACAATCAATTAAGCTTCCCAGCTAATCAGCTCATCTCTTGTGAGCCTGGAGATGAACTCATTCATTCGGGGGTTTACAGCGAGGCTGCCAGCATTAGCTCCGGTCCCCGCTGTAAACCTGTTAGCCCTTTCAGATGGATTGCAGTGGGGGACCTGACTGAGTGCCGGAGAGGTAAGAATATGCTTGCTTTATTATGTTATTTTTATTACAGGAGAACAAGGGATTCGGAAGGATTACGAGTACAATAAAATATGGTCAAAAACTGTGTTTTTATTTCATTATTTTGTTAACCATTTAATACAATAGGATTAATAATGGATACTTGTCTAATTGACAACTCTCCATTATTAACCCGGCTTAAGGTCACCTTCCAAAAGCAAGGTGGCCTTAACCCATTATTTACCCATTCGCCACCACTACAGGGCAATGGGAATAGACGGGCTAAGTGCCAGAAAAGGCTCATCTAATAATAGATGTGCCTTTTCTGGGGTGGCTGGGGCAGATGTTAGTAGCCAGGGGGGGGCGCAAAAAAAATGCACCCTCCCTGGGCTATTATTATCTGCCCCCACTCACTGGCTTTCCCTGTCTGGTGGAGAAAATACCGCGGGAACCCACGCATTTTTTTCAACGAATTTACACATTAAATTAACCCCTACATGTATGAAATTTTGCACACATACACTCATGTAATTGTTAATGAAAACGATATTTCAAACTACATGAAATGAAATGGTTTACTGTATGAAAACCATGTGTCATTTCATGTTGGGTTCTGTAATGAAAGCAGGCAATTGAATTAGCGGCTATTATACTATGTAGAAGTGTATGAACTATAAATATATATATATATGTCACAATGACATGTATATATATATATATATATATATATATATATATATGTATTCTATGTGTGTATATCTATTCTTTCCATTCTTTATTAAACCTGTCAGTGTGATTTTACAGTATAGCCGGGGATGAATTGCTGGCTTTTCTAAAGGACACCGATGCGTATTTCTCACAAGTCACACGCATGATCCGTGTGTAATCCAATGTTTTCAAGCACCCATAGACTTGCATTGGCGATTCTCGCCCGATAATCGGTGACAATCGCAGCATGCTGCGATTTTCTCGGCCCGGGGAAAACGGCCGAGAAAAATCGGATGCTGTGAGCTGCTCCATAGATTAACATTGGTCCGAGTGCAATGCGATATTTCATCGCATTGAACGCGTCCGTTTTTGTCACCAGTGTGACTCCGGCCTAAGGCTGGGATCACACTTGCAAGAAACTCGCACGAGTCTCACACCTCAGTGTAATGCTGCTGAAGTGCAGTAGAGCGCAACTTCCACCAGGGCATGCTGGTGAGGGAAGAGAGGTTGCACACACACACAGCATAGCAACACTAAGCAGCAGCACAGGTGTCACAGATAATGAAAGAGTGGTCAGACAAGCCGACACAGAAACTCTCAGGAGCAGAAGTACCAAAGGTCACAGCAATGTACGTAGTCAGAGACAAGCCAGAAGTCTGAGCCTACTGGGAACGTGGTATCCAAAACTTGAGATGTTAGACGTAGTCGGAGTACAAACCAGTGAGTCAAAGCCAGTTGGGCAGCATGGTATCAGGGACAGAAAACAAGAGGTGAGGTTCAGAGATCAGGCCGAGTCATCACTGTAGGGAAACCACCAGATGCGCACAAAGTCAGGGATAGGGAATGGGTCACACACAAATGCAGGAAGTCAGAAGCAGAAGGATCACTAGGGTATACGGGTCAGCTGCTCTAGCCTGGAAGCATGAACTATAGCTGACGCTGGCCAGCAGGCTTCAGAGGACTGAAATAGCCCAACCAGCTCCAAAATGAGGCAAAGGGGATTGACCCCTGCATGACCAGCCCAGAGAGAAGATAGCAGAAAACAAACCCAGGACTGGATCATGACACTCAGTACCCGGCATTGCCACCGGCACTCGGGACCGGAGTGTGCGACTGCATATATTTCTATGCAGCTGAACGCTCCGGTCCGAGTGCCGGCGGCAGTGCCGGGTATTGAGGTGCGAGACTCGTGCAAATTTATCCCAAGTGTGACCCCGGCCTAACGCAGATTGTGTGTGTGTGTTTGTGTGTCTTTATTTAACTCTTTATGTACCATTTTATTATGTTCATCACTAAACATCGGGCTTGGTATTATCTAGATATCGATAGATATATCTATAAATATATAAATAATCACTTATATTTGTTTTGTGTGTGTAAACATTATATTTGAACATGGTATGTGATGATATTATGGTCTTCAATGTCGTGTGTAAAAGAAGAGGTTGGACAAGGAAATGACATCACAATTCTTTTTTTTTTTGTTAAATAATATATATTTAGCTTTCAAAAACGCATGCAATCCGCATGAAAAAACGCATGAAAATTCGCATCAAAAACGCCCGTATTTTTAAGTGCATTTTCTGCTAAGATAGGAAGAATCTGCGCAGAAAATTCCGCAGGCAAATCTGTGAAGAGGCTCTTTTCAAAACTTTAAAGATTTCACATTTGGGCCCTGCAGCTTGAAGTCAGACTTTTCTCTTTGGCCCTGACATCTATTATTAAAGAGAAACTTTACAGATATTGCATTCAGTCCCACGAGCTTCATTATGCCACTGACCACTGTTCACCATTATAAGTACAAGCTTGAACTGTATATAATATTGGCTTGTGAAATTTACTATCAAACTTTTTCCATACCTTTTTTCATTTTCTCTTATTGTTGCAGAAATCTTGGTGAGATTTTGGTTTTTCGAGGACAACATGAAAATCCGAATGAGCTTCCGGAAATTCCTGACCTTATCTTTTGGGATCCTTATGTTCATGTTCGGGTACTTCTGTTTCTATGAAGGCAAAATAAAAATAATCAACAAATGGAGACAAAATTTTGAAAAATTACAAGAGAGAAAAAAGCCTGTGAATAATTTGACTTACCCGGCGTTCAAGCACCCCCTGGCTCCTCCGTATCCATTTCCATACAAGTTCCTCATTAACCAGCCAGAAAAGTGCAAGAACCAGAAGCCATTCCTTGTCATAATGGTCCTTGTACAGTCCCAGGACATGGAGTCTAGGCGCACAATCCGAGAAACATGGGGTAATGAAAGTCTTTATGATGTTGAGGTGGTCAGGATTTTTCTAGTAGGTCTACCCCAGATTGTTCCGGAGCAAGTCCAGGATTTGTTAGAGGAGGAAAGTGTGACCTTTGGGGACATCGTGCAACAAGACTTCATGGACACCTATTACAATTTAACCTTGAAAACCTTAATGGGTATGGAGTGGGTGACCAAATTCTGTCCTTCTGCCAGTTATGTCATGAAGATAGACAACGACATGTTTCTTAATGTAGACTACCTGATTCATAATCTTCTTTATCCAGACTTACCAGTTCGCACAAATTACTTCACTGGAGATATTGCTAAGAATACTGGACCTTTCAGGGACAAGGCTTATAAGTGGTATGTACCTCTGGAAGTCTATCCAAATGATACTTACCCACCCTATTGCAAAGGTCCTGGATATGTGTTTTCAGCTGATATGGCAAAAAATATCTATGATATTGCCCAAGAAATTAGGGTCATCCCCATGGAAGATGCTTTTATTGGAATTTGTTTGTATGATCTCCACATTCCACTTAGTGAACCCCCTAGAGGTGTGTTTAACACCTACAGGTTAGGTTATGACCACTGTAAATTTAGGAAACTTATCACAGTGCATCATTATGGTGGAGAAGTGCTACGGAAAACATGGGCAGACTTTTGGGCTAAGAAATCTCAGAAGTGCACAGAAAGTAGAAACTAAGAATGGGCTGTAGGAAAAAAAATTTTTTCAAGAACTACTCATGTAGAGACTCTTCAGATATTTAAAAAAAACTATGGACATATTGCATTGATTTTTATTATTGCTAATTTATTTGTCTAAATGCAAAGTTTAGCAACTTTCAAATTAAATTATTTAAAAAAAAAATCTATAATTTTGCTGTTGAAGTGCACATGCTTCACATATCTGGCTTTTCTGATATAGATTAGGCAGGCTCCTGAATGTGTCACCTCTTTGTTCTCCCCCTTCCTTCACTCAGTGTTAGGCTGGGGTCACACTTGCGAGTGCAATGCGAAAAACTCGCGTGAGTCTCTTGCATCAATACCCGGCACTGCCACCAGCACTCTCGACCGGAGTGTGCGACTGCATGTATTGATGTTTCTCGCATTGCACTCGCAAGTGTGACCCCAGCCTTAGTCAGCAACAGGAGGAGGTTGTAGACTGCAAATTTAAAGGGAACCTGTCACCAGGCTTGACCAATATGAGATATGACCACCACCTTTCAGGCCTGATATACTGTGTTAGGGTTGCGGAATACACTGAATAGAATATTTAATAAAGAGTGTTCGCAACCCAGGGTCCACCGTTCAGAGATCGGAAACTGCAGCTAATATGCACAATGACGAACTAAGGTAGCGATCCCCAAGAACACACGGGGTTAAACGTCACCCTGTGTTGAGTAAGCACGGGTCACCCTGTTCTGATAACGTCTCAGACAGGAGAGCGCCGGCCAGTGGAACCAACTCAGCAAACCGCTGAGTGGCAGCAAAAGCAGAACTAACTAATGGGCACCAAGGGGTGGCGCAAAGCAAGAGCACAGAGTTCAACTGACCGCAGTGCAGTACCAAAAGGTGTGTGCCAGAGCACATGGATTGTCTGTGCCCTGTAAACAGCCCGTGCTAAGCAGCACATGTAGCCAAGACAGGTGCTAGGTCAAGCCGAGGAAAAACCTGCCTCTCTAGGTAAAACTATTCGATCACACACTCCGACAGAGCGGCAGAGTCTCGGCCCAAACACACGTGCACACAGAGTGGTAGCATATCCAGTCGCACAAACACAAATGATCTTAGCATGCAGACGAGCACCCCAAAGATCCTTTTATAGACTGCGCCTAAGTCCAGTCAGACAGGACCTTGCTTACTGGCCAATCCGGAGCCGGCAAGGGACCTGAACAGCTGACGACCGACCACCAATGAGAGGTCACCTCATGAGCATGCTCAGTGGAGTGCATCCTGAACTTAATCTCAGGAAAGGCTGCTCGCCGCTGTCTATTGCTAGTTACCATAGCTGAACCTGGAAAGGCAGTGGTAACAATACGCACAGCCCGAGTCTGAGCAAAACACCGAGACCAACGTCTCTGCTGAGCAGCATCTGCTGCGGTTGGAACCGAATGGGGGACCACAGGAGAAGAATCATAGAATGTTAGAGTTGGAAGGGACCTCCTGGTCCAACCCCCTGCTCAAAGCAGGATTCTCTAAATCATCCCAGACAGATGTCTATCCAGCCTCTGTTTGAAGACTTCCATTGAAGGAGAACTCACCACCTCTTGTGGCAGCCTGTTCCACTCCTTGATCACCCTAACTGTCAAAAAGTTTTTTCTAATATCTAATCTGTGTCTCCTCCCATTCAGTTTCATCCCATTGCTTCTAGTCTTTCCTTGTGCAAATGAGAATAAAGATGATCCTTCTACAATGTGACAGCCCTTCAGATATTTGTAGACAGCTATTAAGTCTCCTCTCAGTCTTCTTTTTTGCAAGCTAAACATTCCCAAATCCTGCAACCGTTCCTCATAGGACATGGTTTGCAGACCGGTCACCATTCTGGTGGCTCTTCTCTGAACTTGCTCCAGTTTGTTGATGTCTTTTTTAAAATGTGGTGCCCAAAACTGGACACAGTATTCCAGATGAGGTCTGACCAAAGAGGAGTAGAGGGCAATAATGACCTCACGTGATCTAGACTGTATGCTTCTGTTGATACATCCTAGAATTGCATTTGCCTTTTTTGCTACTGCATCACACTGTTGACTCATGTTAAGTCTGTGATCAATTAGTATACCCAAGTCTTTTTCACATGTGCTGTTACTTAGCCCTATTCCTCCCATTTTGTATATGCTTTTTTCATTTTTATTGCCCAGATGTAGTACTTTGCATTTTTCCCTGTTAAAATCCATTCTGTTAGTTGCTGCCCACTGCTCCAGTTTATGTATATCTTTTTGAATCCTCTCTCTCTCTTCTCTAGTATTAGCTACCCCTCCTAGCTTTGTGTCATCAGCAAATTTGATCAGTTTACCCTCAATTCCTTCATCTAAATCATTGATAAAGATGTTGAACAATACAGGGCCCAAAACAGAACCTTGTGGTACCCCACTTGAGACATTCTTCCAACTGGATGTGCAGCCATTTACAACCACTCTTTGGGTCCGATCACTAAGCCAGTTATGAATCCACCTAACAGTTGCCTTGTCCATTCCATACTTAGTCATTTTTTCAATAAGGATTGTGTGAGATACTTTGTCAAATGCTTTGCTGAAGTCAAGATATACTATATCTACAGCATTTCCCTGATCCACCCAGTCAGTGATTCTGTCATAGAAGGAAATTAAGTTAGTCTGACATGACTTATTAGTTACAAACCCATGCTGACTCTGTTTAATCACTTCATTCTTATCCAGGTACTTGCATACATGTTCTTTAATAATTTGTTCAAAGATATTTCCTGGTATAGAAGTCAGACTCACCGGCCTGTAGTTCCCTGGGTCCACCTTCTTCCCCTTTTTGAAGATAGGAACAACATTTGCTCTTCTCCAGTCTTCTGGGACTTCTCCTGTTCTCCAAGAATTTTCAAAGATTATGGACAGTGGTTCAAGAATTTCTTCTGCTATCTCCTTCAGTACCCTGGGGTGTAATTCATCTGGACCTGGAGACTTGAATTCATTTATGTTAGCTAAGTGTTTCCTCACTGTCTTTCTGTTTATAGATATCCTGGATTCTTCTATTCCTTTAATAGGACAGTGAAGATCAGTTGATGTTACATTTCCTTTCTGAGAGAAAACAGATGCAAAATAGGAATTTAAAAGTTCAGCCTTCTCAACATCCTGACTTACCATTTCATCATTTTCATCCTGTAAAAATCCTATAGCATCTTTGACTTTTCTTTTACTTTTGACGTATCCCCAAAATCCTTTTTTGTTGCTTTTGATGTCACTTGCAAGCCTTAATTCATTGTCAGCTTTAGATAATCTGATTTGTGCCCTGCAGGTTCTGCAGACGGCATTATATTCTTCTTTAGATATGCCTCCCTCTTTCCATTTGATAAACATTTCTTTCTTCCTTTTTAGCATGTGTTTAAGTTCTATGTTCATCCATCCTGGTTTCCTTAAATGCTTCCCATTCTTCCCTCTTTTCGGAATTGTTAACGATTGTGCTTTGAGAATCTCATTTTTCAAGATTTTCCATCCTTCCTGGACATTTTTATCCTTAAGGATATCCAGCCATTGGATCCCTCCAATTCTCTTTCTGAGTTCCTTAAAATCTGCCTTTCTGAAATCTAACCTTGACGTCTGAGTCTTCACAGGTCTTCCTCCTCTTGTTATCCAAAATTCTAAAATAGCATGGTCACTACCTCCTAGAGTCCCAGCCACTCTTACCTCCTCAACCATTTCCTCCCTGTTTATGAGGATTAGATCCAAGGTAGCAGATCCCCTTGTTTTCTCCATTACCTTTTGGAAGATAAAGTTGTCAGCAAGAGAGGATAAGAATTTCCTGGACCTGTTAGTTTTGCCTGAGAGAGATTCCCAACAAATGTCTGGATAGTTGAAATCTCCCATGACCACTATGTCATATTTTTTGGAGAACTTGGCCATTTGATGCATAAAGAGTTCATCCATATCTTCAGCTTGCACAGGCGGCCTGTAGTAAATGCCTACAATGGTGTCCTTTCCATTGTTCTGTCCTTGTATTCTTACCCAAACAGTTTCCACAGAACTCCCAGTCTCTGAAGCGTCAATCTCTGTGCAGATATACGCTTTTCTAACATACAATGCAACACCTCCTCCTCGTTTATCAAGTCTGTTTCTTGCAAATAAGTTGTATCCTTCTAGCCTTGTATTCCAATCATGTGTATCGTCCCACCAAGTCTCAGTGATTCCAATGACATCATATTTATTCTCCTGCGTTAGTAGCTCCAGTTCTCCTTGTTTGTTGCCCATGCTTTGTGCATTCGTATAGAAACACTTTAGTTTGTGATTGGTTTCTCTTCCTTCAATATTTTTATTATGTAAATTTTTTGTCTTTGTTCTTCCCCTTCACTTCTAATAGCAGAAATCTCAATAGTATTTGTCAAGTGTATGGCTTTTGCTGGTGTTTTGCTTCCCTTCCCACATTGTTCTAGTTTAAAGCTCTCCTGATGAGTGTAGCAAGGCGACTTCCAAATACATGTTTTCCAGTCTTCGTAAGGTGCACCCCATCTCTAGCAAGTAGTCCATCGTATAGGTAATTCACTCCGTGATCCAGAAATCCAAATCCTTGCTGACGGCACCATCGACGTAGCCAGTTGTTCACCTGCAGAATCTTATTCCACCTCCTTGTTCCATGGCCATCCACTGGGAGGATGGAAGAGAAGACCACCTGCGCTCCCAGTTCTTTCACTTTCTTACCTAAGTTTTCAAAGTCACTGCAGATGGTTTCCAGGTCGTTTCTAGCGGTGTCATTTGTCCCCACATGTATTAGCAGGAATGGGTAGTCATCTTTAGGTCTGAAGAGTCCTGATATCCTGTCAGACACATCTTTAATTTTTGCACCTGGAAGACAGCACATTTCTCTTGAGGTTATATCCGGTCTGCAGATAGCGGCCTCTGTTCCTCTCAACAGGGAATCGCCCATGACAACAACTCTCCGTTTCTTCTTCACAACAGTTTTCTTTCTCCATTCAGGAGGACTCTGAGGGCGTACAAGGTTGTTTGTGGGCAAAGTCTTATCCTGATGTATTTCTTCATCGTTCTCCTGTGTAAGAGCCTGGTATTGGTTCCTGAGCAGAATTGGTGCTGACTGCCTCCTGATCCTTCTGCTTCTCTGGGTCACATGCTTCCATTCCTCTGTTTCTTCAGTTGCACTTCGAATTTCTTCTCTTTCTGTACCATGAAGAGATAATTCTGCTCTGTCTAAGAACTCTTCACCTTCCTTAATGGTCTTCAATGTAGATAACCTCTCTTCCAGATTTTGCAACTTTTCCTCCAACAGGGACACAAGCTTGCATTTCTGGCATGTGAAGTTTGGCTTTTCCACTGGTAAGTCTATGAACATGTAGCAAGAAATGCAGCTCACCACATGGCTCCTAGCCTCTTCCATGTTCTTATTGTTCAAGAGATAATCAAGCGGTGAAATATAAGCCAAAACTCGCGCGCCGCTAGGGAATATGCAAATTATCTCCTCGGGACTCCTCCCCTGGTTTACTGATGTCCTCCTTTCAGCTGCAACAGCCAAAATCCAGTGTTCCTTGAGCTCGCGGAGACTCTTCACTTATCCCAGAAGGCACTGGGAATATGCAAATTATCTCCTCGGGACTCCTCCCCTGGTTTACTGATGTCCTCCTTTCAGCTGCAACAGCCAAAATCCAGTGTTCCTTGAGCTCGCGGAGACTCTTCACTTATCCCAGAAGGCACTGGGAATATGCAAATTATCTCCTCGGGACTCCTCCCCTGGTTTACTGATGTCCTCCTTTCAGCTGCAACAGCCAAAATCCAGTGTTCCTTGAGCTCGCGGAGACTCTTCACTTATCCCAGAAGGCACTGGGAATATGCAAATTATCTCCTCGGGACTCCTCCCCTGGTTTACTGATGTCCTCCTTTCAGCTGCAACAGCCAAAATTCAGTGTTCCTTGAGCTCGCGGAGACTCTTCACTTATCCCAGAAGGCACTGGGAATATGCAAATTATCTCCTCGGGACTCCTCCCCTGGTTTACTGATGTCCTCCTTTCAGCTGCAACAGCCAAAATCCAGTGTTCCTTGAGCTCGCGGAGACTCTTCACTTATCCCAGAAGGCACTGGGAATATGCAAATTATCTCCTCGGGACTCCTCCCCTGGTTTACAAGGTTTGGGATCTACCTTATGCAGGGGGAGAATCCTGACACCTAACATACAGCATTCTATAATGCTGTATATGTGACCCTAACCTGCAAGAAAAAAAAAGACCTTTTATTATACTCACCTGCGGGGCGGTCAGGCCTAAGGGGTGTCACGGGTCTTGGCCCAGCGTTTCCCTTCTTCTTGCAATGTTATCCTCCTTCTTGCTTTGTGTGGATGATGCACCGCTATGTCATCCACACATTCTCCCTGGCATCGCACTCCTGCGCAGGTGTACTTCTCTTCCCTGTCCAAGGCAAAGTACTGCTGCGTGCATGCGCTGGGTCTTTTTGACCGTATCCATCACTTGTGCACTGCAGTACTTTACTCTGCTCTAGAATGGACTTTTTGTAGTGAGGATCTCGCCGGAGCCTCCACTCTGGACAGTTCAGTGCTGAGGTGACCAGTGTGCAGTTGCTGGAGCGAGGTTCTCACAGGACTAACTCCAGTCAAGACAGCTCATCACTGACAGGAGTAAAATGGAGGTGATTCCTGGAGCTCCTCATAGCAACATAGCAAGTGTTCAGTGTGTTATCACTTTGTTTTGTTTTCCTGTTTTTGCCCAAAGTACCGTGTTCATTTTTACTTCTCCATGGTTTATGCCGAATGTATATAATAAACCATTAAGGTTTAAAAAAAGACTTAGGCCTCTTTCACATTTCCGGCGGGCGCCTGGCGGCGCCCCCGGCATTTTGCCACAGCGCCGCATCTGAAAATCTGATGCGCCACATGCGGCTTTTTTCGCATTGACATGCATTAGCGCCGGATGGCGCCGCATGTCAATGCGTTGCATGCGGTTTTGTCCGGATGCGGCGCAAATGTACATTGCGGCTTCCGGAAAAAACGCTGCATGTAACGTTTTTTGTTTTTGCCGGATGATTTCTGATCTCTCCAAGCATCAGAAACCATCCGGCAAAAAAACGCATTTTGGCCGCCGGAAGTGTGAAAGGTTTTCAGATGCGGCGCTGCGGCAAAATGCTGGGGGCGCCGCCAGGCGCCCGCCGAAAATGTGAAAGAGGCCTTAAAGAGACAGTGTTCCTGTGTCTACCTCCGTGTACAGCTGAGTGAGCACATCTACAACAGGTGGTGTTTCGAGCAACTTTCCAATAACACTGGTAGTGGCTGTGGACAAACCGCATTAACTGGGTAAAGGTGGCAATAAACCAGGAAACTACATCAGACAGCATGGGGTAACTTATCAAGAACGTGGTCCAGGTCCAACAGCAGCAGCAAGTAAATCAACAGCAGCAGCTGTCTTTTTGACCGTACCCATCACTTGTGCACTGCAGTACTTTACTCTGCTCTAGAATGGACTATTTGCAGTGAGGATCTCGCCGGAGCCTCCACTCTGGACAGTTCAGTGCTGAGGTGACCAGTGTGGAGTTGCTGGAGCGAGGTTCTCACAGGACTAACTCCAGTCAAGATGGCTCATCACTGACAGGAGTAAAATGGAGGTGATTCCTGGAGCTCCTCATAGCAACATAGCAAGTGTTCAGTGTGTTATCACTTTGTTTTGTTTTCCTGTTTTTGCCCAAAGGACCGTGTTTCATTTTTACTTCTCCATGGTTTATGCCGAATGTATATAATAAACCATTAAGGTTTAAAAAAAGACTTAAAGAGACAGTATTCTTGTGTCTACCTCCGTGTACAGCTGAGTGAGCACATCTACAACAGGTGGTGTTTCAAATGTGAGCAACTTTCCAATAACACTGGTAGTGGCTGTGGACAAACCGCATTAACTGGGTAAAGGTGGCAATAAACCAGGAAACTACATCAGACAGCATGGGGTAACTTATCAAGAACGTGGTCCAGGTCCAACAGCAGCAGCAAGTAAATCAACAGCAGCAGCTGTCACAACAGAAAACAAATAAACTGTTGGGGCATTAGCTCCAACAGCAGCAGTGACAGCAACAGGAGGTTTTCCCTGGCCAGATGGAACTCCTCGCAAAATCCATTCATGAGAGGCTGGCAGCCCCTTCCCCATGTCCAGGTGATGACTGTAAGTCCAGAAAGCGGTAAGACGAGAGATGCAAAATATGACCACAATGGATGATGTGGAGGTATTTTTTACTGTTTTTGAACAGGTGGCAGAGCGTGAGACACTACCGCCAGAGCAGTGGCTAGAGGTGCTGGCCCCCTGTCTAACTGGCGAGCCACAAAAGGCTTATTATGACCTGGCATTACAGGATGCACGGGAGTATGCCAAATTAAAAACTGAAATATGTCGGTCGGAGCAAAAAGGGTTCAACACTGGGCATATTATTGTGACAAACCCCCTTGCTCTCAAATGTTCAACTTACTGCATCTTGTACAAAAGTGGTTGCAGCCGGAGTCCTCCACTCCAGCCCAGACGGTCGAGCGTGTTGTCATGGATTAATTTGTTCACTCCTTTCCTAGTCTGGTGCAGACCTGGGTTGCCTAGTTGCATCACTGTACAGGGGTACCCAGGGCTGCCACTAGGAATTTCAGGGCCCCATACTGGCAAAATTTTCAGACCCCTTTGAGACTCCGCCCAGGCTCGACTCCAGCTGCGCCTCCACCCCTTAAACCTTCCACAGTTCCACTGTCCATTCTTGGAAAAACTCCACTTCTGCACCATTTCATCACTAATCACACATTATCAGTTTCCATCGAACACCAGATTACATACACAGCCATCAGCCACCACCATGACAAGGTAGACTCTTTTGGCAGCGCCCTACTCTACTCTAATCTATAAAATATTTCTTAAAATATCTAATACTCTTTTTAGGTATATTTTTATTTATCTCACTTTAAGGGAATGAGTCACATAGAGAGAGAGAGACCTTGGTTTCCATAATCCGGATCAGTCTTTTGCCGGATTGCACAAAAGACTGGTCCGGTACCATAGACTTCTATTGATTCCGGCCGCCGGAATTAAAATCTATGACGGATCCGGCAGAAAACTGACTAAACGCAATGACATGCGGCGCGATCCGGCGCTAATGCATGTCAATGACAAAAAAACGGATCCATTTTTTTAAAAAACTGCCGGATCGCGGCTGACGGCAAAAAACTGATGTGTGAAAGAGGCCTAAGGCTACTTTCACACATCCGTTTTTTACAATCAGACACAATCTGTCAAAGTTTGAAAAAGACGGATCCTGCTCAGATTGTGAAAAACTGATGTGACGGATCAGGATTTTAGCTGGATCCGTCGTGAACTTTTGAACCTTCAGAAATGCACTCTGCGCATGCCTGGAAGAGAGAGAGAGAAAGAGAGAGAGAGATTCTAGGCATGCTCAGGCTATGGTTCCACGGTCCGGAACCATAGCGCTTTGGACGGAGCGGAAATTCCGCTCCGTCTAAGCCCCGCCCCCTTTATGACGCGCGATCTTTCCGGAGGTGTTCAGGACACCTCCGGAACACCTCCGGAAAGAGCGCAGGGCTAGATAGCCCTGTGTTAATTCTGTTGCGGCGACGCACCGTCGCCGCAATACGCGAGGACATGCTGCGGTCTAAAAAGACGCGCCGCATGTCCGTTTACGCAGGTTTGCCACCTGCGTATTGTTACGCATAGTGGAGACGGGATTTCTTGAAATCCCCTCCACTATGCTGTAACATCTGGACGCTGCGTGTTTGGCGCTGCGCCAGCGCACAGCGCCAAACACGCAGCGTTTCCTGACCGTGGAAACTCACCCTCAGAGTGGAAAACGGAATGCGGTGAACGGATCAGTCTTTTGCCTGATCTGGCGCACATAGACTTGCATTGTAGCAAGGAGCCAGTAGTGCCGCATCCGCCGCTGACCGGTTTTTTAGCCGGAAACAAAAAACATTCCTAGACACGTTTTGTCCTGCCGCCGGAATTTAATTTTTTTGCCGGATCCGGAAAAAAACGGACGTAACGGGAGGCCATGTGGCGCGATCCGGCGTTAATATAAGTCAATGAGAAAAAAACAGATCCGGCGGTAGAAAACAACGGATCCGGTTTTCACAAAAAAATCCGCATCATGCCTGATACAAAAAAACTGATGTGTGAAAGTAGCCTAAGAATACAAGGACAGAACAATTGAAAGGACAACATTGTAGGCATTTACTACAGGCCGCCTGTGCAAGCTGAAGATATGAATTTCAAAAAAGACCGACTTTCTCCAAAGTCGGGTTTCGCCAAGCAAAACCCGACCATAGCGTGAGGTCGGCCACGTGTTCGGCGACCATTGCACCAAAGTCGGTTTTCCCATAATACTTTAAAGGCCTTTTCTCGGCCAATGAGCAAGTACGCAGACTGTGGGCAACGCAATGACATGGGCAGCTGTCAGCACCATCTTAGAGAAGGGCATTGCAGTGATTGGCTTGCTTTGTGTGGCGTCACAGTGTCTATAAAATCCCTCACCGCCCGACCGCCATTTTACTTCTGCCGATCTTAGCGCAGGGAGAGGTTGCTGGCGCTGGTTCTCAGTAGGGAGAGCATTAGGCAGGAAAAAAACAATAATTCTGTGCGTGTGCTGATAGCGATTAGCTGTACAGTTACTGTGCAGTGACGGGGAGGATTTTGGTGTGTGCAGCAGCGCTGGTTCTTAGGCTGCCTGTCAGTGACAGGGGAGAAATTGCATGTGTGGAGCAGCAGAGCTGATTATTAGGCTGCCTGCCAGTGAGAGGAGAGTAATTTATTGTGTGCAGCAGCAGAGCTGATTATTCAGCTGCCTGCCAGTGAGAAGGGAGAAATTTCTTGTGTGGAGCAGCAGAGCTGATTATTAGGCTGCCTGCCAGTGACATGGGAGGAATTTCTAGTGAGCAGCAGCAGAGCTGATTATTAGGCTGCCTACTGTTTGTATTGCTGTGTGTACCCTGCTGTGCAGACTGCTTTTTAACACAGCACCTACACAGCACTAATACTTTAATTTTTTTCTGCACAGTTACCAAGCATTCATTTTTTCCCACACCGTAAAGAGCTGTATGCTACTCACACTACCGTGTACTGCCTGGTATCACAGATAAATACATGCTGACTATCTGTGTGACTCCGGAAATATATACGGAGATTTCAATTTTCCCCAAAACTGTATACAGCTGGTATCTTCTGATACAGTACTGTTTTTCTGCCTTGTGTATTACGGTAAAATCCATACTGAGAGAGCGTCTGTATGTGACTACGGAAATACATACATAGATTTCAAATTTAACCAAAACCGTATACAGCTGGTATCTTCTGATACAGTACCGTTTTTCTTCCTTCTGTATTACGGTCAAATCCATACTGAGAGAGGGTTTGTGTGTTACTCTTGAACTATATACGGAGATTTAAAATTCCACCAACACTGTATACAGCTGTATGCTACTGATAGAGTACACTTTATCTGCTTTTCATGTTCTGGTGTTATCCATACTGGGCCTGTGACCGTGTGTGTTACTCCTGAAATATATACGGAGATTTAAAATTCCCCCAAAACTGTATACAGCTGTACGCTACTGATAAAGTACACTTTTTCTGCCTTTCATATTTTGGTGTTATCCATACTGGGCCTGTGACCGTGTGTGTTACTCCTGAAATATATACGGAGATATAAAGGTCCCCCAACAGTGTATACAGCTGTATGCTACTGATAGAGCACACTTTTTCTGCCTTTCATATTCTGGTGTTATCCATACTGGGCCTGTGACCGTGTGTGTTACTCCTGAAATATATACAGAGATTTAAAAGTCCCCCAACACTGTAAACAGCTGTACGCTACTGATAGAGTACACTTTTCAGCCTTTCATATTCTGGTGTTATCCATACTGGGCCTGTGACCGTGTGTGTTACTCCTGAAATATTTATGGAGATTTAAAAGTCCCCCAACACTGTACACAGCTGTATGCTACTGATAGAGCACACTTTTTCTGCCTTTCATATTCTGGTGTTATCCATACTAGGCCTGTGACCATGTGTGTTACTCCTGAAATATATATGGAGATTTAAAAGTCCCCCAACACTGTATACAGCTGTACGCTACTGATACAGTCCAGTTTTTCTCCTTTTCATATTCTGGTGTTATCCCTACTGAGCCTGTGACCGTGTGTGTTACTCCTGAAATATATACGGAAATTTCATATTCCTCCAACACTGTATACAGCTGTACCCTACTGATACAGTCCAGTTTTTCTCCTTTTCATATTCTGGTGTTATCCCTACTGAGCCTGTGACCGTGTGTGTTACTCCTGAAATATATACGGAGATGTAAAATTCCCCCAACACTGTATACAGCTGTACGCTACAGACAGAGTACACTTTTGCAGCCTTTCATATTCTGGTGTTATCCATACTGGGCCTGTGACCGTGTGTGTTACTCCTGAAATATATACGGAGATTTAAAATTCCCCCAACACTGTATACAGCTGTACGCTACAGACAGAGTACACTTTTTCAGCCTTTCATATTCTGGTGTTATCCATACTGGGCCTGTGACCGTGTGTGTTACTCCTGAAATATATACGGAGATTTAAAATTCCCCCAACACTGTATACAGCTGTATGCTACTGATAGAGTACACTTTTTGTGCTTTTTATATTCTGGTGTTATCCCTACTGAGCCTGTGACTGTGTGTGTTACTCCTGAAATATATACGGAGATGTAAAATTCCCCCAACACTGTATACAGCTGTACGCTACAGACAGAGTACACTTTTTCTGCTTTTCATATTCTGGTGTTATCCATACTGGGCCTGTGACCGTGTGTGTTACTCCTGAAATATATACGGAGATGTAAAATTCCCCCAACACTGTATACAGCTGTACGCTACAGACAGAGTACACTTTTTCAGCCTTTCATATTCTGGTGTTATCCATACTGGGCCTGTGACCGTGTGTGTTACTCCTGAAATATATACGGAGATTTAAAATTACCCCAACACAGTATACAGCTGTACTCTACTGATACAGTACATTTTTTCTCCTTCTCATATTCTGGTGTTATCCCTACTGAGCCTGTGACCATGTGTGTTACTCCTGAAATATATATGGAGATTTAAAATTACCCAAGCACTGTATACGGCTGTACGCTTCTGATACAGTACACTTTTTTGCTTTTTAGATTCTGGTGTAATCCATACAGAGTCTGTGAGAGTCTGTGTCTGTTATATATATACGGAGATTAAAATTTTTGACCCTCACCGTATACAGCTGTACGCTTCTGATACAGTACCATATAGCTGCTAGTGTTTTGGGTATATTTTCACAAACATGAGGAAGTATGGTGGAAGAGGCCGCGGATGTGGGTGTGGGGGGCCACCTGGTACTGATGGTGGTGGTGCATCTGCTGGTAGTGCCAAAAGCACAATAGCACCTAAGGCAGGAGGTGTTGAGCCTGCGTCATCGTCTGGCTCCAGAAGGCCTGGAAGGCTCCCTTTTCTGGGAGTAGGTAAACCGCTTTTAAAGCCGGAGCATCAGGAAGAGGTTTTGGCTTACATTGCCGAAACAGCCTCCAGCTCTATCGCCTCCTCTTCTAAAGTTTCAAAAAATCCAAGCACTGAGTCGTCAGTGCAGGCTTCTGGTCAGGAACAACACCTTTCCTTGTGTCCTTCACAACCACCAAAAGGGAAGGATGCAGCAGTCCACACTTCTGATTACTCCATGGAGCTCTTTTCACATACCATGCCTGGCTTATCAAGTCAAATCCTCAATTCCCCAGTCCAACAGGAATCTGACATGGAGTGCACTGATGCACAGCCACTGCTAGATGATTCTGCTGGTACATTCAACCAGAGCACTACATTGCCCTCGCAGTCTACTGAGCCAGAATGTGACCCTGATGAAACTCAGGTGCCCCTTCCCGCATACTATACCACCTTACACGGTGACACAGAGGAAGGTGCAAATGAAATTGAAGAGGAGGTGATGGATGACCCAGTTGTTGACCCGGATTGGCATCCAGTGGTGGATAAGGCTGCCGCTGGCAATAGCTCAGAAGAGAAGGAGGATCCGCAGCAGGTATCGACATCGCAGCTGGGGTTATCTGGCATGCCCGTAGCAGTCCAAAAAGGTGTTAAAAAAACAAAAAGAGTTGAAGGACAGCTTGGCCAAACGGTCAAATTAGCACAGCGTGCAAGCCCTGAAAATTTATACCATAGTAGGAAGAGACCAGTGTGGCACTTTTTTGACCAAAATCCTATTGATGAGGCAAAAGTTATCTGTAAGAAGTGCGGAAGGACCTTTAGCCGAGGGAAAAATCTCAGAAATTTGAATACTAGTTGCATGCTTAGACATTTACTGAACATGCACTTGCAAGCGTGGACGGACTACAAAACCTCAGGTAGCACATGTGCACTGGCTCCGACTGAAGTTAGCCAGCAACGCTCCATCGCTTCCCCCACTGTAAGCTCACCGGTTGGCACACCACCAGCAAGAAATGTTGAGGTGTCGTCGCAAGGCCAAAGCAGTCAGGGAATCACAATGTTTTTGCAATGAAAGACTGCATCTAGGCCATCACCACAACCACCACCACCACCATCACCAACCACCTCTGAGTCCGTCATGCCCACAGATTGTTCCCCCATATGCAGCTCTCAAGTCCAGCTCACCCTACCAGACACTTTGAGTAGTTCAAGAAAGTACTCATCCTCTCATCCGCGTACACTGGGTTTGAAAGCCTACATTGCCAAACTAATCTCATTAGAGATGATGCCCTTCCGTTTGGTTGAAAGCACAGCGTTCAGAGAGCTCATGACCTACGCTGTCCAACGCTATAACCTACGCAGTTGCCACTTCTTGTCTAGAAAAGCCATCCCTGCCCTCCACCTGCATGTGAAAGACCGCATTGTCCATGCACTCAAACAATCAGTGAGTGGAAAGATGCACCTCACAACAGATGCATGGGCCAGTAAGCATGGCCAGGGCCATTACGTGTCCATCACTGCGCACTAGGTTAACGTGGTGGATGCAGGGTCCACAGGTGACAGCGGCAGTGGGACAGTGCTGCCTAGCCCACGGTATAGGCAACAGTTGGCTGTAGACGTTTGATCCTCCTCCTCCTCCAGAAGCGAAAGCTCGTCAACAGAGCGCAGTCGCACAAGCACTCCATCCGCAACTGCCAGTGTTGCACACATGGTGTCCCACTATCGAACAGCTAGTGGTAAGCGTAAGCAGGCTGTTTTAAAAATGATGTCTTTGGGCGACAGCAGACACACCGCGGATGTACTGGCCGACTACTTGCATCGAGAAAATGAGTCATGGCTGGGCAGTCTACATCTTGAGCCAGGCAAGGTAGTCAGTGATAACGGCCGTAATTTTGTGGTGGCCATAGCCCTGGCAACTCACACCTTGATCCTGGTGGTGCAGTGCTTCTTAAATAATTATCCTGAGTTAACAGCCCTGCGCCATAAAGTGCGAAGACTGTGCTCGAACATCCGTCGCTCGCTCGTAGACTCCAGTAGTATGCAGAGGCTGCAGCGATCTCTCCACCTCCCCAAGCACCACCATCATAGACATTGCAACAAGGTGGAACTCCATCATGCACATGGTTGAGAGGCTGTGCGAACAGAGGCAGGCTGTAATGCATTTATGGGAGGATACACAGGCATGCAGCTTGAGGGCAGACTTGGATTGTCGGGTGTGCAGTGGTCAAAGCTGAAAGACCTCTGTAAAGTCCTTCAGTGTTTTGAGGAATGCACACGGCTGGTAAGCGCAGACGATGCCATCATAAACATGAGCATCCCACTTATGCGTCTGCTCATGCAAACTTTGACGCACATTAAGGATCAGGCGTCTGCAGCGGAGGAGGAAGAGGAGGAAGAGGGAAGCCTTGATGACTGTCAGCCATTGTCTGCTCAGGGAACTGTCCTGGACGAGGTGGAGGAAAAAGAGAAAGAGGAGGATGAGGGGGATGATTATTTTGGGGAGGAGGATGCTTCTCAGGGGGCAAGAGAAAATGTTGGCTTGCCAAGTTCAGGTCCAGGGTTTGTGCGTGACTGGAGGGATGTGGATTTGGATGTGGATTTGGCAGAAAGTGCTCCTCCACCCAGGGCCGGCGTCAGCACCCGGCACACCCGGGCAAGTGCCGGGGCCCTGAGCAGGCGGGGGGGCCCACTCGCCGTCTGGCACCCCGGTGCCCGTTAGCGGTGTCAGCGCCGCCACTGGACCCCCCCTGCTTGCTCAGGGCCCCTGCAGCAGCCGGCATAATACTCACCTCTCCCCGTGCCTCCGCTGCCACAGCTCCGGGCTCCAGGGGGCGCCTGCAGGACGCCGGCGCTTCCTCTCACAGCAGTGCCGCTGAATGACATCATCATTTACCGGCCGGCTGTGGCAGTGAGCGCGCGGATGCCGGACAGGTGAGATGTTTGTGTGTGTGTGTCTGTGTATGTGTCTCTGTGTGTATCAGTGTGTGTGTATGTAGTGCGGTGCTTTGTGTGTGTGTGTGTCTGCTGTATGTGTGATGGTGGTGGGGGAGGGCAGTGATGATGATGATGGGGAGGCAATGATGATTGATGATGATGGGCAGGCATTGATGATGATGGGCAGGCGGTGATGATGATGGGCAGGCAATGATATTGATGGGGAGGCAATGATGATTATGGGCAGGCATTGATGATGATGGGCAGGCGGTGATGATGATGGGCAGGCAATGATATTGATGGGGAGGCAATGATGATTATGTGCAGGCATTGATGATGATGGGCAGGCAGTGATGATGATGGGGAGGCAATGATGATTATGGCAGGCATTGATGATGATGGGCAGGCAGTGATGATGATGGACAGGCAATGATATTGATGGGGAGGCAATGATGATTATGGGCAGGCATTGATGATGATGGGCAGGCAGTGATGATGATGGGGATTCAATGATGATGATGGGGAGGCAATGATAATGATGGGGAGGCGATGATGATAATGGGCAGGCAATGATGATGATGGGCAGGCATTGATGATGATGGGCAGACAATGATGATTATGGGGAGGCGATGATGATGATGGGGAGGCGATGATGATGATGGGGAGGCAATGATGATGATGGGCAGGCATTGATGATGATGGGCAAGGCAATGATGATGATGGGGAGGTGATGATGATAATGGGCAGGCAATGATGATGATAATGGGCAGGCAATGATGATGGGAGTCTTTCCACGGCACCCTTTCCTGAGCCATAACAGTGCAGAACGCAGCACAGCACAGAGGAGAGCTCCATATTTAATATGGAGCATTATATGGGGATCAGTATTCTGTATGGAGCATTATATTGGGTCCAGTATTCTGTATGGAGCATTATATGGGGGATGGAGGGGTGACATCCTGCATGGGGTATTATATGGGTGAGAGGGGGAGACTATGTGGTGCCCATAATATTGTATGGAGGACTGTACTGTCCAGTCTGTACTGTGCGCTGTGAGGATTTGGCGGTTTTTGAGCTATTGTACAATTTACAATAGATATCACTCATGTAATGGAAGAAGAGAAGTGTTTGGCATTGTGCTATGCCTATATTTCTCTGCAGTATCTGTGCATCATGAATTGTGGCCTGTGTTAAAGGGGCCCACTGAGACTCTTTCGCCCGGGGCTCATAAAAACCTGGAGCCGGCCCTGCCTCCACCCACCACTGGCAGTGCATCACTGACACCTGGAACATTGGCCCACATGTGTAATTATGCCTTGTGGATCCTAAAAAGGGACCCCGCCAAAATGATGAAGGATGACGATTACTGGTTGGCCAGCATCCTCGATCCACGCTATAAAGGCAAATTACAGAATATAATGTCTAGGAGAACCTAGAGCTAATATTGGCCAACAAACAAGCAACTCTGGTAAACCGTTTGTTAGAGTCATTCCCAGCAAACAGCAGCGGTGCAGGTTCTACCACGAGCAATACTGGGCCAAATGGAAGAGGTGTTCGTGGTGCACACAGCCGAAGTGGTGTTGGAGACAGGGTCAGGGCCGGCTCCAGGTTTTTATTGACCCCGGGCGAAAGAGTCTCAATGGGCCCCTTTAACACAGACCACGATTCATGATGCACAGATACGGCAGAGAAATATGGGTATAGCACAACGCCAAACATTTCACTTCTTACATTATTTGAGTGATATCTATTGTAAATTCTACAATAGCTCAGAAACCGCCGAATTCTCACAGTGCACAGTACAGACCGGACAGTACAGTCCTCCATACAATATTATGGGCACCACATAGTCTCCCCCTCATCACGCATATAACACCCCATGCAGGATGTCACCCCCCCATTCCCCATATAATGCTCCATACAGAATACTGGACCCAATATAATGCTCCATACAGAATACTGGACCACATAAATTGCTCCATACAGGATACTGGTCCCCATATAATGCTCCATACAAAATATGGAGCTCTCCTCTGCACTGCGCTGTGCTCTGCACTGTTACGGCTCAGGAGAGGCTGTATCACCTCCCCATCACCTCCATCAATGCCTTCTCCCCATCACCTCCATCATGGCCTTCTCCCCATCACTTCCATCATGGCCTTCTCCCCATCTCCTCCATCATTGCCTTCTCCCCATCACCTCCATCAATGCCTTCACCACATCATTGCCCTCTCCTCCACCTACACACACACAGCAACATTCACCTGTTTGCACATTCACACAACACACACACACACACACCTGTCCGGCGTCCGACTGCTGTGAGAGGAAGCGCGGGCGCCTTGCAGAGGGAGCCTGGAGCTGCGGAGGCATGGGGAGAGGTAAGTATTGTGCTGGCTTCCGGGGCCCTGAGCAAGCGGGGGGGGCCAGTGGCAGTGCTGGCACAGATCTCCTCCGCTGACGGGCGCCGGGGTGCTGACCAGTTGCATGCTTAGACATTTCATGAACATGCACTTGCAAGCGTGGATTGACTACAAAACCTACAAATCCCCCCCCCAGGGCCGGCGTCAGCACCTGGAGCACCCAGGCAAGTGCTGGTTCCCTGAGCAGGTGGGGGGGCCGACTCGTGGGCGACGGCACATACAAAAATGTGTCTCTGATGGTGGGAGGGCCCACTCACCGTCAGACACACCGGCGTACTATGAGGGGCCCTGTGCCAGTGCCGTCACCCATGAGTCGGCCCCCCCTGCTTGCTCAGGGCCCCAGCACTTACAATACTTACCTCTCCCTGCTCCACCGCTGTGACGTCTTCCGCGTTTCCTGACAGTGACATTCAGGTTAGAGAGCGCAATGACGTCAGATCTGTATGCCCTCTGCCTAAACAGTCCAAGTTTAGAGAGCTGTAAGATGATGACACTGAGGAGTCCAGAGTAGAGCAGTGCTCAGCGAGGAGAGGTATTACATTTTTTGTAATGTTTTGAGGAATATATGGTGAGCATTATACACTGGATCATTAATAATGGGGCCCATTATATATGGAGCCTGATTTTGGCCCATAAGACAATGGAGCATCATCCATGGGGCCCATCATATACTGTAGAATCATATGGGGTTCATTATTCATGGGGCATCATATAGGGTATGGAGCATCATATGGGCCACATATGGGGCCTATTCTGTATGGAGCATTATATGGGGCCCATCATATACTGTATGGAGCTTTATATGCGACTCATTATACTGTATGGAGCAATATGTGGGGCTCATTTAACTCTATGGGGACCTTCCTATACTTTATGTCACATTATATGGGGACTATCATATACTGGAGCAGTATGTGGAGCTCATCATATACTGTATGCAACATTATATGGGATCAATTATGTATGGAGCAATATATGGGGCTCATTAATCTGTATGGCGCACTATGTGGTGGCCATAATACTGTATGGAGGAATATACTGTCCGGTTTTTGAGCTATTGTAAAATTAAAAATACAGGTCCTTCTCAAAAAATTAGCATATAGTGCTAAATTTCATTATTTACCATAATGTAATGATTACAATTAAACTTTCATATATTTTAGATTCATTACACACCAACTGAAATTTGTCAGGTCTTTTATTGTTTTAATACTGATGATTTTGGCATACAACTCCTGATAACCCAAAAAACCTGTCTCAAAAAATTAGCATATCAAGAAAAGGTTCTCTAAACGACCTATTACCCTAATCTTTTGAATCAACTAATTAACTCTAAACACATGCAAAAGATTCCTGAAGCTTTTAAAAACTCCCTGCCTGGTTCATTACTCAAAACCCCCATCATGGGTAAGACTAGCGACCTGACTGATGTCAAGAAGGCCATCATTGACACCCTCAAGCAAGAGGGTAAGACCCAGAAAGAAATTTCTCAACAAATAGGCTGTTCCCAGAGTGCTGTATCAAGGCACCTCAATGGGAAGTCTGTTGGAAGGAAACAATGTGGCAGAAAACGCTGTACAACGAGAAGAGGTGACCGGACCATGAGGAAGATTGTGGAGAAGGACCGATTCCAGACCTTGGGGGACCTGAGGAAGCAGTGGACTGAGTCTGGTGTAGAAACATCCAGAGCCACCGTACACAGGCGTGTGCAGGAAATGGGCTACAGGTGCCGCATTCCCCAGGTAAAGCCACTTTTGAACCATAAACAGCGGCAGAAGCGCCTGACCTGGGCTACAGAGAAGCAGCACTGGACTGTTGCTAAGTGGTCCCAAGTACTTTTTTCTGATGAAAGCAAATTTTGCATGTCATTCGGAAATCAAGGTGCCAGAGTCTGGAGGAAGACTGGGGAGAAGGAAATGCCAAAATGCCTGAAGTCCAGTGTCAAGTACCCACAGTCAGTGATGGTGTGGGGTGCCATGTCAGCTGCTGGTGTTGGTCCACTGTGTTTCATCAAGGGCAGGGTCAATGCAGCTAGCTATCAGGAGATTTTGGAGCACTTCATGCTTCCATCGGCTGAAATGCTTTATGGAGATGAAGATTTCATTTTTCAGCACGACCTGGCACCTGCTCACAGTGCCAAAACCACTGGTAAATGGTTTACTGACCATGGTATTACTGTGCTCAATTGGCCTGCCAACTCTCCTGACCTGAACCCCATAGAGAATCTGTGGGATATTGTGAAGAGAAAGTTGAGAGACGCAAGACCCAACACTCTGGATGAGCTTAAGGCCGCTATCAAAGCATCCTGGGCCTCCATAACACCTCAGCAGTGTCACAGGCTGATTGCCTCCATGCCACGCCGCATTGAAGCAGTCATTTCTGCCAAAGGATTCCCGACCAAGTATTGAGTGCATAACTGAACATTATTATTTGATGGTTTTTTTGTTTGTTTTGAAAAAACACTTTTATTTTATTGGACGGTTGAAATATGTTAATTTTTTGAGACAGGTTTTTTGGGTTATCAGGAGTTGTATGCCAAAATCATCAGTATTAAAACAATAAAAGACCTGACAAATTTCAGTTGGTGTGTAATGAATCTAAAATATATGAAAGTTTAATTGTAATCATTACATTATGGTAAATAATGAAATTTAGCACTATATGCTAATTTTTTGAGAAGGACCTGTAGATATCAGTCATGTAATGTAAGAAGTGAAGTATTTTTCATTGTACTATACCTATATTTCTGTGCCGTATCGGAGCATCATGAATTGTGGTATGTGTTAAAGGGGCCCACTGACACTCTTTGGCCCGGGGCACACGAAAACCGGGAGCCATCACTACCCCCCCACAAGTTTAGCCAAATAACCCCAGTTTTCAATGCGTAACTATTATTATAAAGTAAATTAAGGTTGCCAAGCTTAAGTAATAAGAATTGATGTTGTTGCCATTCAAATGGGCACTGTAGGTGTTTACTGTGCTCCACTCACTGACGACTTTGCTTCCCCATTGACTTGCATTGGGTTTCGTGTTTCAGTCGGACCCCTGACTTTTCCCGTTAGTCGGCCAATTTCGTTCGACCCAACTTTTGCGAAAGTCGGGTTTCATGAAACCCGACTCGACCCAAAAGAAGGCAAAGTCGCTCATCTCTATTGAGGAGGTAAGAGTGGCTGGGACCCTAGAAGGTAGTGACCATGCTATTTTAGAATTTTGCATAACTAGAGGAGGAAGACCTGTGAACACTCAGACATCAAGGTTAGATTTCTGAAGGCAGATTTTAAGGGACTCAGAAAAAGAATTGGAGGGATCCAACGGCTGGATATCCTTAAGGACAAAAATGTCCAGGAAGGATGAAAAATCTTGAAAAATTAGATTCTCAAAGCACAATCATTAACAATTCCAAAAAGAGGGAAGAATAGGAAGCATTTGATGAAACCAGGATGGATGAACACAAAACTTAAACACATGCTAAAAAGGAAGAAAGAAATGTTTATCAAATGGAAAGAGGGAGGCATATCTAAAGAAGAATATAATGCTGTCTGCAGAACCTGCAGGGCACGAATCAGATTATCTAAAGCTGACAATGAATTAAGGCTTGCAAGAGATGTCAAAAGCAATAAAAAAGGATTTTGGGATATGTCAAAAGTAAAAGAAAAGTCAAAGATGCTATAGGATTTTACAGGACGAACATGATGAAATGGTAAGACAGGATGTTGAGAAGTCCAAACTTTTAAATTCCTATTTTGCATCTGTTTTCTCTCAGAAAGGAAATGTCACATCAACTGATCTTCACTGTCCTATTAAGGGAATAGAAGAATCCAGGATATCTATAAACAGAAAAATAGTGAGGAAACACTTAGCTAACCTAAATGAATTCAAGTCTCCAGGTCCAGATGAATTACACCCCAGAGTACTGAAGGAGATAGCAAAATAAATTTTTGAACCACTCTCCATAATCTTTGAAAATTCTTGGAGAACAGGAGAAGTCCCAGAACACTGGAGAAGTGCAAATGTTAATCCTATCTTTAAAAAGGGGAAGAAGGTGGTCCCAGGGAACTATAAGCAGGTGAGTCTGACTTCTATACCCATAAAGATCTTTGAACAAATTATTAAACAACATGTATGAAAGCACCTGGATAAGAATGAGGTGATTAAACAGAGTCAGCATGGGTTTGTAACTAATAAGTCATGTTAGACTAACTTAATTTCCTTCTATGACAGAATCACTGACTGGGAGGATAAAGGAAATGCTGTAGATATATCTTGACTTCAGCAAAGCATTTGACAAGTATCTCACACAATCCTTATTGAAAAAATGACTAAGTATGGAATGGACAAGGCAACTGTTTGGTGGATTCATAACTGGCTTAGTGGTCGGACCCAAAGAGTGGTCGTAAATGGCTGCACATCCAGTTGGAAGAATGCCTCAAGTGGGGTACCACAGGGCTCTTGTTACGCTGCCCTCACCCGATGCCAGGACTCCTCGCACGACGTCACCACTTCCGGTGCCGTGGCCGCTCTGGGGATACCGTCGGGTGCGCACGTGCACCCATCACACTTGATCCTGTAGGTGTACGTCTATGTGCAGCACGCATGCGCTCCTCTCTCTGCTCTGTCTGCAGCCACGTTGTCTCTATGGTCCTGAAGGACCTAACTCGGAAGTCTGTGTGTTCTTGCCCTATATCAGGCTGCCTCTTCCTGTGGGAGGCGCCTGATTATTGTTGTGCTACCCTGCTAAGCCGCTGGCTCCTGCTTGGTCACTCCCTGTATTCAGGTCTCCTGTGCTCTGTGCTCTGTCGTGCTTCTTAGCACACACTCTGCTCTGTGCTCTGTCGTGCTTCTTAGCACACCTCCTCCCCTGCCTTGCTTCCCTGAGCGCCCTCTGCATTGCCTTATACCCAAGCGTGCTTCCCAGTGCACGCCTTGCATGGTCCCGTACTTTAGTGCACATGTCTTGCACTATCCTGTACTCTGTGTGCCCTCGTGCACACGCCTTGCACTGTCTTGTACCCTGCGTACCCTCGTGTACATGCCTTGCACTGTTTCGTACTCTGCATGTTTCTGTGTCCACGCTTTGCATACTTCCACTTCCTGCATACTCCCGTCTTCTGTGAGCTGGCCACCTGGTTCCAGCAGTCGTGGTACTTCACTCCCCTGGGTCTGGCGCAATATTTTTTTAACAAAGTTTGGATTTTTTTTCACCACTTACATAAAATAGAACCTAGACATATTTGGTGTCTACGAACTCGTAATGACCTGGAGAATCATAATGGCAGGTCAGTTTTAGTGAACCTAGTAAAAAAGCAAAACAAAAAACAATTGTGGAATTGCACTTTTTTTGCAAATTTCACCGCACTTGGAATTTTTTTACCATTTTTCAGTACATGATTGTGTGGCCCAGCTATGTCAGGCACACATAATCCAGGAGAATGCACAGGAAGGTAACCGCAAAAGTACCATAGCCCTGGTACTTAGTGCGACTCATGATATGTTAAAACCAATGGTGTCATTCAAAAGTACAGCTCGTCCCGCAAAAAAACAAGCCCCCACATGGCTATTTTGACCCAAAAACAAAAGTTATGGCTCTGGGTGGAAGGGGAGCAAAAAACAAAAATGAAAATTATTCCGGTCATGAAGGGGTTAAATTGAGGAAGTGCTGTTTTTTTTTATTTGCTATTATTTGTTTTTGGAATTTTGTTTAGTGTTTTTTTAAAGTTCTGCCTGTTAAGAAGCATTATTTTTAGGGGTAAATAGATGCACCATGTGGCAATACATGTTTCCCAAAATATACTCCAATAAGGATTACATGTGCAACCGTCCAAGAGCCAAACAAGAAATGCCATTGAATCTGTAGCTAAGAATTGTAAAATTGATCTTTATCATCATATTAGTTTATTTTTTGGAGGTAGCTCATTTGCTATGTACTTTTATACTTTCTCAACTGGGTCTTTTGCCTGTGTTGGTGTTCAGGCGGCAAGGAGAAACGATACTTCTTGAATATCGGTCAGACGCCTCTCACGCAGCCAAACCAGATCTCACACTTTGCACTGACAAGGGGCAAAGTCTCCTGAATACATTGAGTGCTGTCTCTTGGCCTTCCGTCATCGCCACTTCGGTGGCTTAAGCCGGTCGCTGCTTTTGGGAGATCCTTGGAGCTGTGGCCGATGGGAGTCTGATTTCAATTCTCTGGGATCGGTGATAGCCGGGTCACAAATGGATTCAGGATTGACATAGCTGAAGATAAGAAGTTGCATTTTTCCCTGGGATATTTGGTCAACATGGTGTTTTATGACATTCTGAATATTCGGAAGTCTGATATAATATGCCTGCAGGAGTTCAAGAGGGAAGGCAGGTATGTGCTGGTGCTATCTTCTATGGCAGCTTGCCAGAATTTGTTTACTGCCCTGAAAAATGGAGCTGCAAATCCTTTGCTGGAAGGTCTTACCTTTACTGTACTGTACTCTAAAGGGTATGCCACACTAAACAACATCGCTAACGGGATCGCTAAAAAACGTCACTATTTAGCGATCCCGTTAGCGATGTTGTTGTGTGCGGCATCTGTCAGCGACGAGCTCCCTGCTGAGATCCTGCTGTGATCTCGCTCGTCGCTGGAATCGTTCCGGACCCTATTGTATCGTCGGCGCTCCCGCTGGGTAAGTATTATCGCTGAGTGTGGCACCTTTTCTTAGCGATTTAGTGGTACTTTTGTACCGCTAAAGTCGTTAAGGAGATCGCTAACCGCGATAGCGTCCTTAACGATATCGCTAAGTTAAGCCGCACTCAGCGATATAGAAACAATCCCGCTAGCGATCGCATTAGTATGCGTCGTTATCGTTATCGCTAGCGGGATTGTTTAGTGTGGCAGTACCTTAAGGGGGACATCCCACTTGTAGTTTTCATGCACAACCCCTTTGCCTGGATGACATTCATTTATTTTTGAAAAGACATTGCATTTATGTTCAGTACTCCCACAGGGTCCTGAATGGAGAAGGCCTCTGGACTGGGAGGTACAATTTTTTGGTGAAATTTAGGATGGATACCAAGGCCCAGGAGGCATCCATTACCACACTCTTAATTTTTCAATTGGGAATAATATTGTTTTTTTGTTTTTCCCAGATGCCCTGATGTACTGTAGGAGGTGTAAAAATTTATGGCATACCCAGGATAGTTGCGGGGAGATGCCAACTTGCAGGAATTGCAATGGTTCGGGCCATATGTCAAAATACTGCACATATCCGGTTATGTGTAATGCTTGTGGTGAGGAGGGCCATAAGTATCGGGATTGTAAGGCCTGGATCAGTCCTAGGTCTTATGCTGAGGTCTCAGGAGGGGCAGCTACGCCCCTGCTGATGCTGTTGACATTCCATAGATTACAGGCCTGGATCTTATTGAGGAACCTGAAATCATGGATGCACATGAGGAGTCCCACCCCAAACGGAGTCTCCCAGCCCAGAGGCTGCAGTTTTGGAACTTGCTGATGTTGAATGTGAGCTCTCTCATCAGTCTGATGTCTGTGGAGAGGGGGAGTTGGAGGGTTCTCTTGGTAATTCCCCAGTGTATCTTAGTTAGCTACTGAGGAGGAGTTTGCCAGTTGTGGAGATCAAGGTGACTTCACTGTTGTGAGGCCTTCTGAGGACGAGGAGCCTGGAACTTCCCTTAAGAAGCCCAGAATGGATTGGGCAGACGCCGGTGAAGATTGTTTAAGTCTGATGAGTGAACATAGTTACCCTCAGAATGTCTTCTCTTATGACGCCAGTGCTTTTTTAGGCATTCCCGCAGACGTAAACAGATTCAGGAAGTTGCAGTTCCAGATGGAAGTGGAAAAACGACTGAAGCAGAAGTGGCCTGTTTGTCGTCATGTATATATCACCATCATGTTATGGCTCCCCAAGCTGGTTGGGGCATTGCGTCCCTGAATGTCAGGCAAATTAGATCCAAATCCAGGAGGGCAATCGTCCTAGATTATATTAAACAGATGAATGCTGATATCTTTTGTCTTCAGGAATGTGGGATTGTGGACTCTCCAAGCGATAAGGACTGGCCTTACGGGCAGCATGTATGGTCCGGCTCATGTGTTAATAGGAATGATGGTGTAGGGATATTAATGGGTAACAGGGAGATTAGTTTAGATAGCTACACAGTGGTAGAGGAGGGTAGATGTATAATTACACGTTAGCTATAGGGGGTGGCGGGCTAGAATTATTAATGTGTACTGTCCATCAGGAAAGGACAGAAAAAAGGAGCGGCTGGCTCTTTTGGAACAATTAAGTTTGTTTTTTTCCGGGCAAAATGCCTACAGTTTTAGTTGGAGACTTTAATTACATCACAGAAGTGAATTGTGACATAACTGGTAAAAAGTTATCCAATCTTATTTCTGATTTTTACCTTCTAGATGCTGCTGCTCTGAAATTTGGCATCCCACCACCGCCAACATACCATGCTGATAGGGGTGGTATTGCATCCAGGATAGATAAAATGTTGTTTTCCAAAAATATGTTGTGTATGAAATTTGAACAAAATGCTGTACCTTTTTCTGATCATGAGTGTTTGAGAGGTGTGTTTAGTGCGATTGATGACCGTGTGTATGGTGGTGGGGTTTGGAAGCTGAATGTAAGATTGTTAGATGATGAGGATGCGATGAATGAATTAAAAATTAAGTATAAAGAGTGGAGAGCATGTAACAGGAATTTTGCGTGTGTGCTGGAATGGTGGGACTGGCTTACGGAGTGTTGAAAAAAATTCTTCAAAAAATGGAGCTATAAAAAAAGCTGCTATTTATCGGAGCAGATTCAATGACTTAAACAGGCGTTTAGACTGGCTAAGAAAGAGTGGAGAAAGTGGGATGGATGTGTCTGATCTGCTGGCTGAGACAAAGAGTGAATTAAAGCGTGTTATGGAGGAAAAAGGGAAGGAAATCATCTATCGCACGAAAATAGAACATCTTGAGAAAGATGAAAAGTGCACAAGGTTCTTTTTTAAGAAAATGAATGGAAGAAAGGTTGATATGGACTAAGTCCTGGATAGGAACGGTTTGTGTGTGTCAGGTGAGAATGTGATAAAGGAGGTGAATAGGTTCTACAGCAAGTTATATGAAAAAAAATGGATTGACTCTGGTCTTGTTACAGAAGTGCTGAATGGGTTAGAAAACAAGTTGGATAGTGGAGAATGTGACATTTTGAATGAGGAGGTGATTATGGATGAAGTAGAAAATGTGATGAAGAGTGCTAAAAAGAATAAGAGACCAGGGAAAGACGGATTGCCGGTAGAATTCTATGTGAAAGCATGGGATTTTCTGGGTGCTGATTTGACTGAGATGTAAGTATATGTGGGAGCGTGGTAAGTTGTGTGAATCAATGAAGGAGGGGGTGGTTGTGCTTGTGTATAAGAAAGGTGAGAGAAAGTGTTTAGAGAATTGGAGACGTATAACGCTGCTGAATGCAGATTACAAAATCTATAGCAAATAGTGTTGAGCGATATTGCTCGATATCTAAAAATATCGTATCGAAATTGTATCGCCGATAGCACTAAATATCGTCGATATCCGATACCGGAAGTCCCATGTAAGTCTATGGGAACCAAATATCGACATTAAAAAAAACCATTCTTGCCTTGTTGGTTAATTGTACATGAAGGAAAACAACAAAGACTAATGTAGAATGTATTGGGGGAGGTTGAGGAGACAATAAAGGCATACATGTTTAACCCAATGCATTGGAATAGCATTAATATATTTTTTTTTGGAAATACGTTTGGATTGACTAACAAATTGACAATGTTGTTAACCTTTTTTCTATTTTGGCAAATATGTATGTTTCACAACTTCCATGCTCTTCACCTTTTTAACTTTTGCCAGTGCCACACTTTCTCCTTCATAATCTTCAGCAGCAGCATCATCTTTCTCATCAAATTATTCTTCATCTTCACCTTCTTAATCTTCTTCTTAAACTTCTTGCTATTCATGTTTTTGTTTACATTACTCATATTGTTATTATTAAACTAATTAATCTTCTTCATATTCAAATTCTTCATCTTCTTCCTCTTCATCTTCTTCATCATATTCTTATTTGTGACAGAGATTCCTGTACTTGTAATCTGTAAAAGTATGAATTGTTCATCCTTCCGTTCTTGCTGTCACAAAAGATTTAAATTACAACAGTATTTGTCCGTGTTCAGTTTAGCCTGCAGCAGCAGGCATTTTCCAGGGGCACCACGAGGAGGAACGGACTCACCCCATACACTGCTTAGTCTTCTTCTGCTTAGAATTTAGAGCATATATTTTGCTCTTCATTTTGGTCTTATACTTCATGTTCTTCTGCTTTTTGATCTTTTGCTTATTGTTCTTCTGTCTCTTGTTCTGTATCTTGTAGTTTGTCTTAACCTTCTTTGTCCTGTTGGTGATCTTCTTCTGGGTAATCTTTTATTTTTTCTTTGTGATGGTGTTCAGGCTGGTTGGCTTCATGCTCGTCGTCCTTGTTGTCGTCATCTTCTTCTGGGTGGTCTTTAATGTCGTCTAATTTCCGAGAAACAGCTGACGTTACTGGAACCCTGACGGGTATCAGATGGAGCAAGAGACAATGGAAGTAACGAGGACCAGCTGACTGTGCTGGACCCCGGACGGGTAGCAGAAGGAAAAGAGGCAATGTCACAACCGAGTACCAGCTGACGTTACTGTGACACGGTTACTAAGCAGGAGGTACCTGTGCTCCAAAGCACTACCAAGGACCAGCAGACGTTGCTGGAACTCGGATACGGAGATGGAGGCACCTAGGCCAAAGGCACTGGGGAGAACCACTTGACGGTGCTGGCCCCCGGACGGGTAGCAGAAGGAAAAGAGGCAATGTCACAACCGAGTACCAGCTGACGTTACTGTGACACGGTTACTAAGCAGGAGGTACCTGTGCTCCAAAGCACTACCAAGGACCAGCAGACGTTGCTGGAACTCGGATACGGAGATGGAGGCACCTAAGCCAAAGGCACTGGGGAGAACCACTTGACGGTACTGGACCCCGGACGGGTAGAAGAACGCACCCATGAAAATGTAAGTTGACAGGATGCAAGCCGTCCGCAGTTACCGAATCACACAGTCCTACAGTGGGTGCTTATCCTATTGTCACAATGGAAACCGCCTTTATTTACATATCCCACAGCACACATAGGAATCACCTAAACTGCAGGCACCATAGAGTCGGCTAACCCGAATGCAACACGACAGCACAACTTATTGGAGGATAATTGACGTTCACACTGCCAGGAAACAGCTGTCGTGCTGTAACCAGGCTGGGCAGGAGTCAGTACCCCTGCCAATTACTTACGAGCAACAAATGGCGGTGTTGTAGCCCAGGGAGTAGAGTTCAGGTGGTAGAAAGATGAACATAACAGGAGACATGGAAAACGTTGCCAAACAGTTATTTAATCTGAAAACGGACAGGCAAATTCAGGTGAGATCCATGCCTTGTTCATTTTCAGAAAAGTAAGCCGGTCTACATTCTCTGAGGATAGTCGCATGCGACGGTCTGTTACTACACCACCTGCAGCACTAAAGACACGCTCAGATAATACACTGGCAGCAGGGCAACCCAGCACCTCCAATGCATACTGGCTAAGCTCTGGCCATGTATCCAACTTAGAGACCCAAAATTTGAAAGGGGAAGAGGCATCTGGGAGTACACTTAGAGGGAAAGCCAAGTAGTCTGTCACCATCTTACGGAAACGTTTCTTCCTGGTGACTGGAGCCGTCTCGGATGGTGTAGACCTTGCTGGCGCTGTCACAAAACTTTGCCACATTTGTAACATACAGTTCTTGCCCTGTGCAGAGGCGCTGCTTCTGATCCCTCTTGTTGTAGAGGTGTCTACACTGCCTCGACGCACAGAGCTGCTTTGTAAAGCAGTAGCAGCAGCAGCACCTCTCTCGGCTGGAATGTACAACAGTATGGATTGCACCAGTGTGTCTTGGTACTCCTGCATTTTACGGTCCCGGTTCACCGGTGTGATGAGGGTTTGTAAGTTGTCCCGGTAGCGAGGGTCTAGGAGGGTGTACACCCAATAATCTGACGTGCTGAGAATGTGGGCGATGCGGCGGTCGTTTCTCAGGCACTGAAGCATGAAATCAACCATGTGCTGCAGACTCCCAACTGGCCAACAAAGGCTGTCCTCTGGAAGAGGCGTCATCTCTGTCTCCTCTGCATCACCCCACCCTCACTCTACATACTGACTAGAGCGTTGTGTACCTCCCTCTGTAGGGATTTCTTCCTCCTCCATTGACTCCTCCTCCTCCTCATCCTCCTCACAAAGTGAGCCCTGCCCAGCCCTTTGTGAGGAACCACGTTGCGCTGACTGTCCTGAAGGTAATTGAATTTGTGACTCCTCATCCTCCACCTCTTTCAAAACCTCTTCCTTTAGTGCTTTCAGTGATTTCTGAAGCAGGCAGATAAGGGGGACAGTCATGCTGACTAGTGCATCATCTGCACTCGCCATCCGCGTTGAGACATCAAACGCACGCAAAACGTCGCAGATGTCCTTCATAGAGGCCCACTCAGTAGTGGTGAAGTGTGAACGGCGCAAATTGCGAGTTGATTGCGCCTGTTGCAGCTGATACTCCATTACTGCTGGCTGCTGCTCACACAACCGCTCCAACATATGTAACGTGGAATTCCACCTGGTGGGTACATCACATATGATGCGATGTTCAGGAAGGCGAAATCTGACTTGCAGAGCTGCAATGCGCGATCTGGCCATGCTGGAACGTCGCAAGTGAGCGCACTCTAGGCGGACCTTGTGCAGCAGTGCATCAAGATCCGGATAGTCCCTCAAAAAACTCTGCACGACCAAGTTGAGCACATGTGCCAGACATGGTATGTGAGTGAGGTTGCCAAGGCCCAGAGCTGCCACCAGATTTCGGCCATTGTCACACACTACCAAGCCTGGCTGGAGATTAGCTGACAAAAACCACACATCGCTCTCCTGCTTGATGGCATCCCAGAGCTCCTGCGCTGTGTGGCTTCGATTCCCCATGGGAATTAATTTCAGTACGGCCTGTTGACGTTTGGCCACGGCTGTGCTCATATCGGTCGCAACAGGTAAGCGTTCACGGGTCCATGTGGAGGTATACCGTGACGGCTCGTTCAGCGATGATTCTGAGGAACTGGAGTAGGAGGAGGAATCAATGTGCACAGACTGGATTCCTGCAATCCTTGGAGTTGGCAGAACACGTACAGCGACACTGGCAAGATCTGTACCCGGCTCCACAACATTGACCCAATGGGCAGTGAGGGAAAGGTATCGTCCCTGGCCATGGGTACTGGTCCACGCATCGGTGGTCAGGTGGACCCTGCTACTGACGGCGTTTAGTAGCGCATGTTTAATGTTTCCCTCGACATGTTTTTGCAGAGCAGGGACAGCTTGCCTGCTGAAATAAAATCGGCTTGGCACATTATATTGTGGGACTGCCAATGCCATAAAGTTCCTGAAACTGTCAGTCTCCACCAGCCTGAATGACAGCATTTCAAGGGACAGGAGTTTTGCAAGGCCAGCATTCAGAGCCTGTGCTCGTGGATGGTTTGCCGAGTATGGCCGTCTTTTATCCCATGCCTGTGTTACCGATGGCTGTTTTTTGTTCTGGGAGTGTGACGATGACTGTGAACTTGCTGCAGTGGGTGGAATAACAGTTTCTCTATGGACAACAGTGACCGAGGTTCTTCCATGGAGATCCTGTGAGGAAGCCGAAACAGGTGTGTGAGAGCTGGAGGTAGAGGCTCGAACATGACCTAAAGATGTAGGTGCTGCTGTAGGTTGGCCTACATCTCCAGTGTGTCTTTGGAACTCAGCTACGTGCTTTGTCCGTACATGTGTCCACATATTTGTGGTATTCAGGTTCCTGATATTTTTACCTCTTTTAACTTTTTGCTTACACAGCTTGCATTGAACATAGCAAATATCATGTACAAGTCTGTCAAAAAAGGACCACGCAGTGCAAGTCATGGGAGCGCCAATTTTGACAGTTCTAAGAGAACTGCTCCCAACAGGTGCCAAACTGGAGGCTACAGGCAAGCGAGTCTGCAGCCTACCTCTCCCTCCTCTTTGTACCGTTGGGACAATCTCTTCCTCAGAGCTGCTCCCACCACCTTCCTGTTGCTCACGCCATGTTGGGTCTCGGACTTCATCATCTCCACTACCCTCTTCCAACACCTGCTGCTGTTGGATGGTCTGGGCAGCACCATGCTCCACAAAACCTGGCACCTGAGTCTCATCATCATCATAAGATGCGTTCTGCGGTGTGCTGTCCATCGGCACTGGCTCACCCGCCTCTTCAGATTGAGAGAGACACAGCTGTTGCGCATCACTGCATACTCCCTCTTCTTCAAATTGCAGAATGCTGCTTGCCTGTGCCCGTGTTTGCGAGCCAACAGATTCTGAGAACAGAAGCAGAGACTCAGCTGGCTCCTGTACAGAACTCTCTGACTGCCTTGGCAATTTGACAGGCGGTGAACAGACAGATGGTTGCTCAACAGTGTTGTGTTCCTGAGAGGAGGTGGAAGGAATTGAAGTCGATGCATTGGCTGCCATCCAACCATCAACGGCTTCAATTTGTTCTTCCCGCAGCAGGGGGGCACGCCGAGCTCCTACCAAAGTGCGCATAAAGGAACGCTCACGGGGATAAATGGTGGATGCTGTGTCACTGAGGGCGGCAGCAGACACAGAATCCCCACGTCCTCCCCCTGCTGAAACTCCACGGCCACGACCACGTGCCTTACTCACTGACTTCTTCATCTTGGTAGATTGATAAAGAAAGTCAGAAAAGTTATAAGGCCTAAGTGTGGTTATTACGCAGAGACTGAAGTGAACACTGAAACACAACTGTTCACAATCTGTGAAAGGCTACTCCTTTGTCTACTTCTATAGTGTTTGCAACCAATGTATTGTATACGGATGGAAGCGCGTCACACTAATAGATTATATTTTAAATGGAATGGAGCAGAAACAATTGGAGATAAATGAAAAGGATGAGCCACTGAGACACGCTCAGCAGAGTACAAGCAGCAGTGCTTGAACAAGTAACTGGAGCGTGATGTGCACTCAAAAAATAAAAAACACAGACTGAAGTGAACACTGAAACACAACTGTTCACAATCTGTGAAAGGCTACTCCTTTGTCTACTTCTATAGTGTTTGCAACCAATGTATTGGATACGGATGGAAGCGCGTCACACTAATAGTTAAATTGCATGGAACTGCAAGAATTACACTGAAGGAAAAAAAAAATAGTCTGTGAGTGACATGTGCAGATACCTACAGACAGCGTTGCATGCAGAGCAAACTGCAGCGTCACCTGCACTCACACACACCTTGCAGAGCTGTTAAAACAACACTGCAGGCAAAAGGAAGCTTTACACAGCGGTTGGTGCTAGCCTGCCTACAGCACAGTACACTAGATCGCAATCTCTAACTGTCCCTCAGAGTCAGCACAGCAGAGTTCTGTCCCTTACTGAATTCACAGCACAGTGACGCTAAAATGGCGGCGGCGCCTTTTATAGTGCATTCTGACCTCATTTCAGCATCCAATCACAGCCATGCCATTAGTTAACATGACCGCAGCAGTACAGGATGTGCCCACACTTCTTAGGATTCCTCATTGGCTGACTAAAATCACATTGCCTCGCAAAGAATTATGGGAACTTCCGATTCCGGTATTCGATAAGACGAAAATATCGAAACGAATTATCGAAAGGCCGATAGAGCTAATATCGGCCGATAGCCGATATTTGCATTATCGTATCGCTCAACACTAATAGCAAATTGTTGGCAAATCGTATGCATGAGGTGATTGGTAATGTTGTGGATGAGGATCAAGTGTGTGCTGTGCCTGGGAGGAGTATGAGTGATAACTTATTGTTATTAAGGGATTTGATTGGGGACTGCATGGGAAAGAAACGGAAGTGTATGGTTGTGACAATTGATTTTGAGAAAGCGTTTGATAGAGTCTCGCATGTGTTTTTGTTTAGAGTTCTGGTGTTAAGGGCCTGCGGAACGCACCTAATAGATATTAAGGAGAGGTGTGCTCGCAGCCCGGGGTCCACCATGCAGGCAGAGCCTGCTGCTAGTAAGATGGCGCAAATACGCAGTATGAGCGAACTCTGTTATCCCGCAGAGTCGCAGATGTAAACGCCGTAGCACTATATGGCGGAATGGGCGAACTCTGTTTTTCCACAGAGTCGCTAACTAAAATGAAGTAGCGCTATATGGCGATATAAGCGGACTCTGTTAATTCACAGAGCCGCTGTGACAAAGACTGTGTCCTGTTAGACTCATAGGGGACACAGATGATAACTGCTAAGCAGATTGCAGTCTGTGGTCATGCAATCAGAAAACAAGCAATAATCTCCTCACCGGAGTAGCCGGTATTCTAATGGGGTTTTCAGCCGAGCCCTGAACACGTGCATACAATACTCCTCACCGGAGGTGCCGGTATTCTAGGGGCTTTTTCAGCCAGACCTAACCACATGCATACATGACCACACTGGCGCAAGCATGTAACAGATTTGATACTAGCACGCGGCCGTGCGGTTATGCCACCTTTTTATAGTAGCAGCTACAGGACCTTCCAGAAAAGGACCAATGAGAAACTGTTCCAGAACACAAGCACTTTCAGGACCTTCCTGGTGTATCAATGGGAGTTGCTGCTGTAACCGAGCATGTGACCCCTGATTGTTATGTTTTGGTAGCTGAGGAGAGCAGGCAAAAACGGCAATACACCAGAGAGGTTGGAATCTACTGGATTGCAGTACCCTGACTAACCACCACAACTAAAGGCAGCCGTGGAGCATTCCTACGTTGGTCCTAGATGCCTCGTTACAGCCTGAGAGGCTAACTACACCTAAAGATAGAAAGAGGAAAGCTATCTGCCCCGGAGCAGATCCCCAAAGAACATAGGAAGCACCCAAACATGTAATGGCGGTTAGACAAGAGGAAATACAGACACAGACAGAAAATAGTATGAGCAAACGCTGGGGTCCAATCTGCCTAGAAAGAAAAGGATAGGAAGGATTCTTACTGCAATCCAAAACAAAACCCTAAAAAAAAAACAACGCTACTAATTGCACAAACACCTGAGATCACACGACCTCTACCACCTAAATTAGTTCTCTGGTGTAACAAAACTAAGCCGCAGCCACAGAAAAAACTGGAAAAGGCAAATGAACAAACAACAGTGACTCCAGAGGAACCGAGAGGAGACCAAGCCCCCCGGGGAGGGAAACCTGGCCAACCTCACAGAAATGCGGAGAAATATGCTAAAGGCAAGCACAAAAACAAAAAACAGAAAATATCTTATCTGAGAGCAGGAGAAGAGGCAAGACTCAGCAAGCTTCCAAGTGAACCAGGAAACAACGTTGAGACAAGAGCAATTGATCACCGGCAACCATGATGGGGGGAAACCTCCCTTATATCCAGCCAGTCCGTGATTCCTGATTGCCAATCCTCATTGAATGGTTCAGTACTGTTTGTAACCACCAGAGGGAGCCTCTGCTCAGAATTTATTTCTAAAACATTCATAACACCTGATCTCCAATGGGAGATCTTGCCCTGGGCATGCTCAGATGGAGAAAGCGAGGACTTTGTCCCAGGACTGCCTGCTCCAGCACTGGTTATAATAGAGGAACTAGGAGAGGCAGCAGCAAGCCTCTGCACAGCATTAGACGGAGCGAGACGCTGGGACCGACGTCTCTGCTGAGCAGGCTCCACTGCGGCCGGAGATGGATGGGAGACCGCAACGGGACTGGTACGAGATTCCCCTTGTGCAGCAGCGGGAACTCGATCCCTAACATTACCCCCTCCTAGGGCCCCCCTTCTTTCGGCCTCGCTGCGTTCAAAGGCAGCGATGAGCTGCGGAGCGTGAACGTACTCGGCAGGCTCCCAGGACCTATCCTCAGGCCCATAACCCCTCCAATCCACCAAATAAAATTTTTTGCCCCGTACCACCTTACACCCTACGATGGCATTCACCTCATGATCGTCCGTAGACGAACCCAATGTCCCAGCAGATGACTCGGAAAACCGGGACATGAGCACGGGTTTCAGGAGGGATACGTGAAAGGTGTCGGAGATACCCAGGCGTGGTGGAAGGGCCAAACGGTATACCACAGGGTTAACCTGCTCGAGGACTTTGAAAGGACCCAGGTAGCGGGGTGCCGATGTGCGTCGGCGGAGGACCTCATGCTCTCCTTGGACGCCTGAATGGCATCCTGGGTACGATCCCAAATGTCCCGTGCCTCCACAGCCCAGTCTGCCACCCTGGAGATGGTGGAAGACACAGGCATGGGCACCGGAACCTGAGGATGCTGACCGTAGTTTAGGAGGAATGGAGTCGGTCCGGTGGAGTCAGCCACAGCATTATTTAGTGCAAACTCAGCCCACGGTAGCAAGGACGCCCAGTCATCCTGCCTGGCTGAGACAAAATGTCGTAGATAGGTGACCAAGGTCTGGTTGGCCCTCTCTACCAACCCATTCGTCTCGGGATGAAACGCAGAGGAGAGATTTAACACAATGCTGAGTAGCCGACACTGCTCTCTCCAGAACCGAGACGCAAACTGGGGACCTTGATCACTAACGACTTTGTCTGGCATACCGTGTAAACGGAAAATATGCCTAATAAATAATGCTGCCAAGGCCCGTGCAGATGGTAACCGTGGTAACGGCACCAAGTGCACCATTTTGGAGAATTGGTCGGTTATCACCGAGATGATGGTTGAGCCCCTACAAAATCCATCCCGACCATCTCCCAAGGCCTGTCTGCCACCGGCAAAGGAAGAAGTAACCCAGCCGGCCGTTGTCGAGGGGACTTATTCTTGGCGCAGGACACGCACGCCTGAACATATTCCCTGACGTCACGGACCATATGTGGCCACCAGTATGTCCTCGCCAGCAACTCAGATGTCCTTTTTGTCCCGAAATGTCCACCCACCTGGAGGAATGTGCCCAAGAAAGTACTACCGGTCACAAATTGGTGGGTACAAAAGTCTTGCCCGGAGGCACAGACTCAAGGAAACCGGAGCCACAGTTCTTAGGCTCTCACAGGGGACAATAAGCCGAGGCTCCTCCTCCACCTCCTCAGAGGATACGACGGAGTGAGACAGAGCATCGGCCCGAATGTTCTTCTCACCGGAGAGGAAATGGAGGGTGAAATGGAACCGGGAGAAGAACAGGGACCATCTAGCCTGGCGGGAATTCAGCCGCTGGGCTGTTTGCAAGTACACCAAGTTTTTGTGGTCCGTGAAGACCTGGAAGGGAAAGCGAGCCCCCTCCAGAAGATGTCTCCACTCGGAGAAGGCCAACTTCATAGCCAGTAACTCCCTGTCCCCGATGGAATAATTCCTCTCTGCTGGTGTAAAGGTTTTAGAAAAGAAGAAGCAGGGATGCTTCCGACCTTGAGCATCCTTTTGATAAAGGACTGCTCCAGCACCAACAGAAGAGGCGTCCACCTCTAAAATAAATGGCTTATCAACATTGGGGCGATGTTATATGGGAGCACTGGCAAAATGCGACTTGATGGAAGAGAACGCCTTTGAGACCTCCTCAGACCACAACTTGGAATTTGCTCCCTTCTTGGTGAGGGCTACCAAGGGAGCTACCAAAGTCGAGAAATGGGGAATGAACTGGCGATAATAATTAATGAACCCCATAAAGCGCTGCACCGCTTTAAGAGAATGGGGTTCTTGCCAGTCCATTACATCCTGTAGTTTGGCAGGATCCATAGCCAATCCCTGGGCGGAGATGATATAGCCCAGGAAAGGTAAAGACTCCTACTCAAACATGCATTTCTCCAACTTTTCATAGAGGGAATTCACCCGTAAAAGGTCGAAGACTTTGCAGACATCCTTCCGGTGAGAGTTAATATTTGGAGAACAGATGAGAATATCATCCAGATAGACTACTACAGAGGTGGAAAGCATATCCCGGAAGATGTCATTGACAAAGTCTTGGAAAACGGCTGGGGCATTACAGAGCCCGAAGGACATCACCAGGTATTCATAATGCCCATCCCTGGTATTAAAAGCCATCTTCCATTCGTCCCCTTCACGGATGCGAATCAGGTTATAAGCACCACGCAGATCTAATTTAGTAAATACCCTTGCTCCCCGGAGCCTATCAAAGAGCTCAGAAATCAGGGGCAACGGGTACTTATTCTTAACAGTGATGGTGTTAAGACCCCTGTAATCTATATACGGACGTAATTCTCCATTCTTCTTCTGCACAAAGAAGAACCCCGCCCCTGCTGGTGACACCGACTTCCTAATGAACCCTCTTGCCAAATTCTCCTGGATATATTGAGACATAGCCTCCGTCTCAGGAAGAGAGAGGGGATAGACCCTTCCCCTAGGAGGTTCTGCTCCAGGCAAGAGGTCAATAGGACAGTCGAAGGGACGATGGGGCGGAGGAGTCTCCGCAGCCTTTTTAGAGAACACGTCTTCATATGACCGAGAGCACTTGGGAAGAGAAGTAAGATCTGCGGGTATCTCTGTAGTGGTAACCTGAATGCACTCCCTGACACATCTGCCCTTACATGTGTCACTCTAACCCAGTATCCTACTGGAGGTCCACTCAATATGAGGGGAGTGGAAACGGAGCCAGTGTACTCCCAGTAGGATTTCGTCTATTTCCTCGAGAGGGACGAGAAGGGAAATAATTTCCTGATGGGAAGGGGATATACACAAAGTAAGGGGAACAGTCTGATGTGTAATTTTCGAGGGCAATGTCAACCCATTCACTCCCCGGACAGTCACTGGTTTGTCGAGCGCTACCAGATGTATTGCATGGCGACGAGCAAAGGTGGATGACATGAAATTCCCCTCTGCTTCCGAGTCCACACAAAGCTCGACTGTAAGAGTGGAAGAGCCTACAGTGACTGTCCCTTTAAATTTCATCTTCAAGGAAAATACAGCTGTCTCCAGTGAACTCCTTCCAGGGTCACTAGACGCGATAGCTTCCCTGATCGCTGTAGATGTCTGTTAGCATAGTGTCCTGTCTGCTGGCAAAGATTACAGACCACAGGTAGTCGAGCGGCCCGAGACTTAGATCCCTCACGAGGAACCTCCGTGGCCTTTTGGGGTTCGGACGCCTGAACGGGGGATTCGAGAGGTTTGGCAAAGGTGGGAACCAACCGAAACCTCTGCCTACACTGGGTCCGCTCCAACCTCCGCTCATGAAAACGGAGGTCGATGCTGGTAGATATGGAGATAAGCTTCTCCAGTGTGGCGGGATTCTCCCTGGTAGCCAAAGCGTCTTTAACATGGTCAGCCAGTCCTCTCCAGTAGACCGGAATGAGAACTTTATCTGACCATTCTAGCTCGGAGGCCAGAGTCTGAAATTGGACAGAAAACTGACTGACCAAAGACAAACCCTGTGCTAATGCCAGCAGCTGGAGCGCCGCATCGTGGGTGACCTGAGGTCCTAAAAAGACCTTTTTAAAAGCCTCCAAGAAACGAGGAGCACTCCGCACCACACGATCGTCGCGCTCCCACAGTGGCGTTGCCCACTCCAACACTCTGCCCGAGAGTAGAGACAATACAAAACCCACTTGTGCCCGATCCGTGGGGAAACGTGCAGCCAGAAGCTCGAGCTGTATAGAGCACTGACTTACGAATCCCCGACATTGCTTGCTGTCACCGGCAAACTTGTCAGGAAGCGGGAGGTGGGATAATGTAGGGGCAGAGGTGGCAGAGGACAAACTGGCTGCAGCCACGCTAGCAGCCTGAACAGCGACTGCGGTAACATCCACAGCTGAGGTTGTGCGCTCAAGAGCCGCCAACCTACCCTCCAGCTGCTGGATGTACTGCGGTAGACGCTGGTCATCTGCTATTTTACTAGCCAGAACCTGGCGCTAGTATTATATTAAGGGCCTGCGGAACACACCTAATAGATATTAGGGAGAGGTGCGTTCGCAGCCCGGGGTCCACCATGCAGGCAGAGCCTGCTGCTAGTAAGATGGCGCAAATAGGCAGTATGAGCAAACTCTGTTATCCCGCAGAGTCGCAGATGTAAACGCCGTAGCACTATATGGCGGAATGGGCGAACTCTGTGACAAAGACTGTGTCCTGTCAGACTCACAGGGGACACAGATGACTGCTAAGCGGATTGCAGTCTGTGGTAATGCAATCAGAAAACAAGCAATAATCTCCTCACTAGAGTAGCCGGTATTCTAATGGCGTTTTCAGCCGAGCCCTGAACACGTGCATACAATCTCCTCACCGGAGGTGCCGGTATTCAAGGGGCTTATTTCAGCCGGACCTAACCACATGCATACATGACCACTCTGGCGCAAGCATATAACAGATTTGATACTAGCACGCGGCCGTACGGTTATGCCACCTTTTTATATTAGCAGCTACAGGACCTTCCAGAAAATGAGAAACTGTTCCAGAACACAAGCACTTTCAGGACCTTCCTGGTGGACCAATGGGAGTCGCTGCTGTAACAGAGCATGTGACCCCTGATCTCCAATGGGAGATCTTGCCCTGGGCATGCTCAGATGGAGAAAGCGAGGACTTTGTCCCAGAGCTGCCTGCTCCAGCACTGGTTATAATAGAGGAACCAGGAGAGGCAGCAACAAGCCTCTGCACAGCATTAGACCGAGCGAGACGATGGGACCGACGTCTCTGCTGAGCAGGCTCCACTGCGGCCGGAGATGGACGGGAGACCGGTACGAGATTCCCCTTGGGCAGCAGCGGGAACTCGATCCCTAACATCTGGAGAGACTGGGATATCCTAAAAAATTGACAATTGAGTTTCTTGTTAATGGGTGATTGAGTGAGAAAGTGAATATTATGTCTGGTGTAAGGCAGGGGTGTCCCATGTCCCCTGTCTTGTTTGTATGTGTGATTGAACCTTTGTTGTGCTTGGTGAGACGTGATAAAATGGTGCGAGGTTTGTTGGTACCTGGGAGTGGTGGAAAGCATGTGAAAGTTCTTGGATATAAGGATGATGTTGTGGCTGTGAGTGAAAGTGTCGTGTCTATGAGTAGAGTTAAGTTGCTTTCAGAGTTTTTCTGTGGTGCGTCTGGCTTTTGTGTGAATTGGAATAAATGTAGTTTTAAATGTTTTGGGGATGACGGGGTTAAAATGGAGGGGGTTAAATTTGAGGAGGGTGCTCTCAAAGTGCTCTGAGTATTATTTGATAAGCGAAACCAAGGAAAAGAAGCGCAAGGAACAGTGCTACTCACAGCCTATATAATATATAAAAAGGCTTTATTTAGACACAAATGCCAAACAGACAGAAATAAAAGATAGTTAAAACATCATTAAAATCATGTGCAAAGCAACATGCAAGGACAATATAGAACAAACGCTTATCTAGATGATACTATCTAATAATATATATACAATAATGGAATAATCAATCCACCACCAAGTGCCCTGTAATAAAACCTAGAGTGCAAAAATGGACATATAGGGGAAGTAGCATATAATGATAAAAAGGAATATGATCCTATTTAAATTATGACAAAAATAGCTCATTGCATGGAGGCTCATCTATTGGGTTAATATGCTTTATTTTCTGACACTACATGTATGGGGCAATTGCTGATAATACATGTTGTTGTTCTGTTTATTACTCAGCTATTTTGTCATAATTTAAATAGGATCATATTCCTTTTTATCATTATATGCTATTTCCCCTATATGTCCATTTTTGCACTCTAGGTTTTATTACAGTGCACTTGGTAGTGGATTGATTATTCCATTATTGTATATATATTATTAGATAGTATCATCTAGATAAGCGTTTGTTCTATATTGTCCTTGCATGTTGCTTTGCAAATGATTTTAATGGTGTTTTAACTGTCATTTTTTCTGTTTGTTTGGCATTTGTATCTAAATGAAGCCTTTATATATTATATAGGCTGTGTGTGCACTGTTCCTTGCGCTTCTTTTCCTTGGTTTCGTTTGTATTACTACTGGCGCATAGTTGCACCCGGCCACAATATTTAGTAGTATTTCATGTGGTGCCCACTTTCCTACATATATTATTAGATAAGGACTTGGAAGGTAAGGAGAGCTGGGAGGAGTGTGGATTGCGCATAATAATAATAATAATAATTAATGTTTATTTTTATATAGCGCTAACATATTCCGCAGCGCTTTACAGTTTGCACACATTATCGTTGCTGTCCCGATGGGGCTCACAATCTAGATTCCCTATCAGTATGTTTTTTGGAGTGTGGGAAGAAACCGGAGAACCCGGAGGAAACCCACACAAACACGGGGAGAACATACAAACTCCTTGCATAGAACGCAAGTTAAACTTTTGGCGACTGAGAGACTTGACCTTGTGTGGTAAGATTTTTGATCATAAAAGCGGTGATTCTTCCGTTTTTGCTTTTTATTGCAACAGTTTTTCCACCGTCTTATAGAAAAATAAAAAGAGTGGAAAAGTTAGTTTTTACTTTTTTCTGGAGCAGTAAAATAGAGAAACTTAAGAGAAAGCCTTTTCAAGGCTTGTCACCTTGGTGGCATGGCCTTTCCAAACATTGAGATTTTTCTGGGGCTTCAGTATATCAAACCTGTAGTTATGTTGCTGAATAAAGGAAATAAGGGAGCGTATATGGCAAGTTATTCTGCTGGTTGGATGTTATATGGCTTATGTCGGAGAAAGAGGGATGATAGAGTGCCTGTTGCTTTCAAGTGTCCAGTCTGGTATGAGGTGATTGAAAAGTTTGTGAGGAAGCATGATTTACTGAGTGTGCAGATTTTAGAATGGTTAAGAATGTGAGACTGCGTAGACCCGTTTTGGCGTAGGTGGTGCATTACCCCCCTCCCGCTAGACCCCCCCAATAAAACGAAAACAAGCCAGGGATGGGTTGAACAGGTCAGTCACAGTTTATTAATTAAATTACACCACGCGGGAAGGGGCAAGTTAAGTTCTGCAACCGGCTCGGTCGCCGCAGGCCCTGTCTGTGATAGACATGCGAGCCGGCCAACGAGGGTTAAGCCCCCTTGCCCCTCCCGGCATTACCGCTGTGACTTAAAACAAGACGACTAACAGAGAAAAAGATTTTTTTTTTTTTTAAAAAGGGGTATATGATTGTACAGGCAAAACCAAAAGACGACATATATACATAAGGGAGGGAGGGTGGGACAACAGCTATCAGGGGTCAGCCGAGAAAGAGAGAGTGCTGACTCCTGGTACCTGGATTTAACCCGCGTGGGTGTGGCTGTCCGCCCCTTCCTCCTTTCACTATTGGTCAGTCGGGGGTCCCAGTGTAGCCTCACCTGGAGGGAATAGAGGGAGGGGGGAATTCTGGCACTGTTATCTGACCCTCTAGCTAAGGTCTATGGGGGCTACGCAGTCAGAAGCATGCTCCTTAGTCAGTGCTGTGCCTGCCAGACTGCGTAGACCCGTTTTGGCGTAGGTGGTGCATTCCCCCCCTCCCGCTAGACCCCCCAATAAAACGAAAACAAGCCAGGGATGGGTTGAACAGGTCGGTCACAGTTTATTAATTAAATTACACCACGCGGGGAGGGGCAAGTTAAGTTCTGCAACCGGCTCGGTCGCCGCAGGCCCTGTCTGTGATAGACATGCGAGCCGGCCAACGAGGGTTACACCCTCTTGCCCCTCCCGGCATTACCGCCATGGAGGATCCTGTGTATGACCTACACAGGACTCCGACCCCCACCCATCAGCCTCAGGGCCTGTTCAACACCATCCTGTAAACCCGACAAAAATATATAAAGGCCAATGTCTGTAAGATGGACTCCATCTGGCCTCAGGAGTCCTGAGCAGTCTCCTTCCAACTGGTAATGTCGTACCACGACGCCGAAACCTCCTTTGACGATCTTAGCCATCCTTGAATTGACCTTTCTCCTTGATCTTTCAACGGCCTTTGGTTTGTTCGCTCCCTTCCATACCGCTCGCGGAACTATCTCCGACCATACCACAACCATGTGTGGGAGAAGATACGTGAAGCGCTCGATGTCCGAAGCCATTACCGTGCAAAGTTCAGCGTATATAAGGGAGCGTATATGGCAAGTTATTCTGCTGGTTGGATGTTGTATGGCTTGTGTTGAGAAAGAGGGATGATAGAGTGCCTGTTGCTTTCAAGTGTCCAGTCTGGCATGAGGTGATTGAAAAGTTTGTGAGGAAGCATGATTTACTGAGTGTGCAGATTTTAGAATGGTTAAGAATGCAATGAAAATAATACATAAGAATGATGTGGAGTGTAATATTGTGGGTTTAAGAGGGAATGAAGTCTCGGTTGCATGGAAGAGTTTGGGAACGCATGGTATGTCTAGTAGACAAAGGAATATTGTATGGATGTCCTTGCACAATATTTTGCCTGTGCGACAGGTTCAGAAGAGACGAGGTCTGACCAGAACGGATGTGTGCCCGAGAGAAGGATGTGGTGGATGTGAGATGGTGTGGCATACTATGTGGGACTGTGATTATGCGTACAGTGTGTGGAAGTGTGTAGGTGGGTTGTGTAAGTGAGTCGCACGTACAGGGCTTGGGGTACTCGGCACCGAGCCCGTTCACTTCACTGGGGGATGTCACGGGTAGCACGGCTCGGTCTGTTGCCCTGAGCGCTCACTAAAAGGGGAATATTTACAGGGGATTGTAGATTTACAGAAATGTTCGTGACGCCACCTGTGGTTTCTGATCAGGGTGACCAGCGCTGCAGGGTGAATCCTCTGAGGGGTTGTTACTGGGCAGCAAGGTGTTAAGTCTCCCACAGGCGAGACTGATCCCTCGAGGTATATGGCGGTGCAGGGGTGCAGGAGCAATAATGCAGACACACACAAGACGGTCTCTTTCTGTACCTTTACTGATGATGAAGTTGCAGGCACGTCCCGGGAGGCCGTCAGGGTGGAGGATGCACGTCCAGTAATCACTGAGTAGGTGTAGGGCCTCCTTACGTCTATATGTGTGTGAGTTTCTAACTTGCATGAAACAAAGTTTAACTCCGTTCTCTTTGCTACGCCCGGCTGATCTTGTGGTGAAGCCTTCTTTTGGACAGAATTAAGTCTCCAATGGTTGCGCTGACCGGACTCCTGTTCTTCCTGACCCCGGTTACGTATCAGCACTGTTGGGCCCCTCTGTGACCTGAAGTCCAGCAGGGTCTCCGGTTTTTCCCACTAGCCGTGAAGGTACTTGCAAGCTCGGACCCGGTGTCCGGTAGTGCAGAGTGGAGGTAAGCCATCATTGCTATTCATCCTCAGTCACTCTCTCTTTCCCTTTTCCACTTGCCTGTCATCCTACTCACACCTTTAACATAAGCACAAGCTGCAGTAGATGTCAGCTTCCTTCTCTTCAACGCTCTCCAAGCGTCGGCACGCTCGCTCTCTAACAATACCTCAGTTGACTCGGTCTTATAAATACTGCAGTTCCCTTTCCTTCATTTCCTTCTTAGGCTCTGTCCGAAGTAGCTATCAGGACCTTCTGTCAGACTGATCTGTGCACACTCCGAGAGTCACTTTCCACTTCCCTAGGGAACTATCAGTCTGCACGTTCTGAGGTAACTTTCCTCTCCAACACGCTCTGACACAAACTAGTGTAATCTGAGCTCTGACAGGAATCCTCTCACTCCGGTGTTCTGAGGAGATCTGATCTGTCTGAGGTACAACCAACAACTAGCTAACATTCAGTTAAACTGTCTTCATCTTACTACTGCTCTATCTCTCCACACCCTTATATACCTGAGTAATCTAAAGGGCTCCCTCTGGTGGCACCAGGAAAATGTGGAGTGTGAATGAATATCAGGTGATTGTGAATTACCTTTTTGTGCATCCTCCTGTCTAATGTGGCACCAAGCGCAGCTGGGCTACACGTCCCCCCCTAGTTAATATCAGCACTCCCGGGCTGAAAAAGAAAACAATTTTTATAACATCAACAAAACATAACTCATCCCTTGCGGGAGGTAAGGACACTTGAACGTTACAATGTGTACAAATTAGCAATAGAAAAATATCAAATACTTTCACACAATAAATACAGGATTCTTGTGGAGGACCCGCACCAAACCTCCCACGGTGGTCCTGGGTGGGCTGCAGGACTTCTCTGCTGCAAACCTCACTCAAGGCCACACCATACGGGTTTTGCTTCTGGGGTAGAATGGCTTACGTAAAACCAAGATGGGGCACTGAGTGCCAACTATTTACAATACAGTTCTGTGCTGCAAGAGTCCTCAGCACGCAGTCCTTCAAAATAGCATTTCACATATCACTATCACATTACCCAACTGGGGTATACTACTTCAGCATGTAAACATTATCATCATATAACATTCTCAAAAAAGTGCAATTCTCTTCATAACTTTGTTCTGTAAACCCTGTCTGGGTCCTACTGGTCTTCTTCAAATATGGTAGCACCTTCCACACCTGGGGCTGGAAGCATGCGGTGCGCTCTGGAATGCATCACTAGGAGATCGTGTCCTGCCACCAGTGTCCGAGCAGCCACAGTTCTCCTTTCAACCTTGTGATTTGCTGGAGGCCGTACAGGTGCCTCTTCCAAGTACAGACCTGGCTCAATAGGGATCGCCGTAGCAGTCGCTGTGCTCTGCAGCGTCTCCAATGGTGACGCAGGTACATGCAGTGGCTCAGTTGGGGTCGCTCTTGCAGTTGCTGCGCTCTGTTGCGTTGCAGAATAGGACGTAACTACACGGAGTGGCTCAGTAGGGGGCGCATTTGCAATCGTTGCGCTCTTTAGCGTAGCAGAATGAAACGCAGGTGCGCGGCCGGACACTGATGTGGCTGGGGCCTGGGATGCTGAGACACGGGGTACGTTTCTGGCTTCAGGGACTGGGTCGCTGACTCGGGAGACATTCAGGGCATACCACCCCTTAAGACCCCAGTGCCGCGTGTAGGTGACAACATCCCCAATAAGCAGATCCCTTCCCGGGTGCCCTTCTGGCAGGTGAGACTCCACATCCCTGCGATTAACAAAGACCTCCTGGTATAGGCCTGGTTCGTGGATGAACCCCCAGCCTCCCCGGAGTTTGAAGTCTCTAATGGCCCCCTGGCGCCGCGGTTCCCGGAGCGTACCTTTGTCTCGCCTGACGATCTCCTTGTCAGCAAGATCTTTCTCCAGGTACCTCTGGCGAAGCTGCTGCGCCTCTCGCTGCTCCTGCTGCTGTCGCTGCTCATGCTCCCGGCGTCGCCACTCGTTCTCCTTCTGGGCGGCGTATTCCACCTCGTCCAGGAGCTCCATCTCCTCCCAGTCGATCTCCATTGCTGACGGCTGGGTTTCTTCTGTCGTCGTCCCTTCTGGGGGACTGCATTCCGCTGCTGCCTCTGATTCCAGGCCTGGCTGGCATTCTGGTCCGGGCAGGGCCTCCTCAGCCTCCTTCCCTCCCACCGCGTCCTCGGCGGAGTCAGGATCAGCTCTTTTGGGGCCGGCCTCCGGTTCTTCCTCAGCCGCTGGTTCCAATGGTGGCGCAGGTGGCATTTGCGCATTTTGAGGGGAGAGCATCGCGTCCCACAGCAGCCGCTGTTTCAGGGCACGCCTGTTATGATCTGCTACAAGCACTAAGGAAAGGTGTGAATTCTGTCCCTACAATAGGACTGAGCTGGATCCCTACGATGTAACGGGGGACCTGATCCTGCGACCAGACCCGCTAAAGTCGTCAGCTAGTCTGAACGAAGACCTATAGTTGCGAGGAAGGAATCCCTACAAGATCTAGGGACTGGGTGAAAAGGTGGACACCTCCTAACAGAAAGTGTAGCAGGGAATATAAAACAGAAAACAAATACTAAGAGATCCTAAGATCAAGCAAAACTGACAGAGTAAGGCACCTAAGCACCTGGCTAGCTTAAGAGTAGATAATACAATGAAGTCCAGCAAAGCCAGAAGGGCGGAGCCAGACTAAATAGGGAAAAAAGGTCATGTGACCAGCAAACTGAAACAAAATCTAACAAGAGGGTTCTAACAGTACCCTCCCTTCTAAGAGGATCCTCCGGATCCCCTAGGACTTAGGCTTATCCGGAAACCTCTTGTGAAACGCTCTGACAAGTCTAGACGCAGAAACATCATCCGCCCTCACCCATGAGTTATCCTCGGGTCCATAACCCTTCCAAGCGACGAGGTACTGCAAACTCCCTCTATACTGTCTAGAATTTAGGATGCGGGAAATCTCATATTGCCCGTCCTCCACCACCAGGGGAACAGTGGCCGAGACGTCTCCATCTGAGACCTCAGCTTTTTTCAAGAGAGAAACATGAAACACCGGATTAATCTTCCAGGAGGTAGGAAGCTCCAACTTAACAGCAGATTGGTTAATAACCTGAAGCACCTTAAAGGGCCCTACAAACTTGGGACCCAATTTCTTAGACGGAATCCTCAAGCGCAGATTCTTAGAGGACAACCAAACCATGTCACCAATAGCAAACAAAACCTCTTGTCGTTTTCTATCAAAATACACTTTGGATCTTTTGTTTAGCCTCCTGAAGATTACCACGTACATCAGTCCAAACTCTCTCCAAAACACCAGAAAAATTCTCCTCTTCAGGTACAGCCGATCCCAACTTGGAAAATGACCCAAAAGACGGATGTCTCCCAGTACAACAAAAAAAAGGCGAACAACCAGCAGAAGCGGATGTATGATTGTTAAGAGCAAACTCAGCAAGTGGCAGAAACTCAGACCACCCCTCTTGATTATCAGTCACAAAACAACGCAAGAACTGCTCAACATCCTGGTTTTTCCTTTCTGTCTGGCCATTAGACTCAGGATGATATCCGGATGAAAACGACAAATGAACTCCCAACCTGCCACAAAAGGCGCGCCAAAAACGAGCCACAAACTGAGGTCCCCTATCAGAAACAATGTCAGTAGGAACACCATGTAGTCTGACTATTTCCTTGACAAAGGCCTTAGCGAGAGTCTTAGCGCAGGGCAGTTTGATGAAAGGAACCAAGTGACACATCTTGCTAAAACGGTCCACGACCACCCAGATGACAGTGAAACCCTCAGAGGGGGAAGGTCAGTAATAAAGTCCATAGCCAAATGTGTCCAAGGTGCACTAGGGACCTCCAAAGGGCAAAGCAACCCCGCAGCAGGAGAATGAGAAGACTTAGATCTAGCACACACAGTGCATTGGCGCACCCACTTAATGACTTCCTTCTGCCATCCTGGTCACCAAAAACTGCGACCCACAAGTCTCTTGGTCTCAGAGATTCCAGGATGACCTGCCAACCGAGAGTCATGACATTCATCAAACAAATCTCTCCTCAGGGTACCAGGCACAAACAACCTCCCATGCGGCGTGTTAGATGGGGCATTCTCCTGTGCTTTAAGAATCTCATCTTCCAACACGGAGTCCAAAACAGCAATAACAACCCCCTCTTGCAAGATGTTTTCCTCCTCCTCCTCAGTACCCACCATAGGAGAAAAGCTGCGAGACAAAGCATCAGCTTTAACATTTTTAGTACCTGGGATGTAAGTAACGGTAAAATTAAACCGTGAGAAAAACAGTGCCCACCTAGCCTGATGGGCATTCAAGCGTTTGGCAGCATCAAGGTAGATCAGATTTTTATGATCGGTGAAGACTTGAACGGGAAATTCCGCTCCCTCCAAAAAATGACGCCAGTGTTCAAATGCGAGTTTAATTGCCAACAATTCCCGATTACCGATATCATAATTTAGTTCAGACTCAGAAAATTTCTTTGAAAAAAAAGCACAGGGATGTACTCCATCCGTCTTTGCCTGAGACAACACCGCGCCGACCCCCACAGAAGAAGCATCAACCTCAACCAAAAATGGTTTAGTCACATCAGGCTGCGTAAGGATGGGAGCAGAGTTGAACCTCTCCTTTAGCAACACAAAAGCCTCAATGGCCTCAGTAGTCCACTGAACCGCATCAGCACCTTTCCTGGTGAGATCGGTCAGAGGTTTGGCAATCACAGAAAATGTTTTTATGAATTTTCTATAATAATTGGCGAACCCCAAAAACCTCTGTATTGATTTCACACCAATAGATCTAGGCCAATCCTGCACAGCTTGCACTTTCACCGGGTCCATCTCAAAACCTTCACTGGAGACAATGTAGCCCAAAAAACTAAGTCTCTGTACAGCGAACTCACATTTTTCTAGTTTGGCAAAAAGTGAATTATCACTCAGTAACTGTAATACTTCACGCACACTCCTCCAATGAGACTCCAAATCCGGTGAATAAATCAAAATGTCATCCAAATACACAACCACACTTCTGCCGATCAAAGGTCTAAGGATGTCATTAATAAGATTCTGAAAAATGCCGGAGCACTGGAAAGTCCAAAGGGCATGACCAGATTCTCAAAATGACCCAGTGGAGTGTTAAACGCAGTCTTCCATTCATCCCCCTCCTTCATGCGCAACAAATTGTATGCCCCTCGAAGATCAATTTTCGAGAACCACTTGGCCCCCACTAACTGATTAAACAAATCAGGAATCAATGGCATTGGGTAAGGATTGCGTACAGTAATCTTATTAATTTCACGAAAGTCTAGACAAGGCCGTAAACCGCCGTCCTTTTTTTTAACAAAAAAAAATCCAACCGCCACAGGAGATTTGGAAGGCCTAATGTGACCGGCGGCCAAGCTTGTCTGTATGTATTCCTCCAAAGCCTTTCTCTCAGGAATAGTCAAATTAAATAAACAACTTTTAGGAAGAGTCGCTCCAGGGACAAATTCAATTGCACAATCATAGTCTCTATGAGGAGGCAATACCTGCGATTCCTTATCAGAAAAAACTTTCCAAAAATCCTGAATAGGTACAGGTAACTCCCCCTTAACTACAGCAGCAATACGCCCGTTACAACACTTGTCATAACACTTAGGACTCCAGGACTTAATTTCATTGGTAGACCAATCCAGTACCGGATTGTGCAATTTTAACCAGGGTAACCCCAAAATCACCGGAGAAGGTAAATTATTCAAAACTACCAAATCCAAATTCTCTTGATGAACACCATTAATAGTAAGAGGAAATTCACAGATATGGTGAGTAACATTTTTCAAGTGAGAACCATCCACAGACACCACATTAATAGGAGAAGATAGAAGTTTGGGTTTTAATTTTAGTTTTTTCCAAAAATTTCCCATCAATCACATTGAGAGTTGAACCACAATCCACAAATACCCGAAACTCCATTAATTCCTCCTCAACAGCAGTGGTAGCAGAAAGAAAGACACCTTTATTGTTTAAACAAGCTATGCGGGCAAAACTGACCTCATTTTTTTTCTCTCTTTATTCATTCGAAGCGCACAGTTCTTAATGAAATGCTCAGATTTACCACAGTAGAAACACAAACCTTGAGCAAATCTGCGTTCTTTTTCTCGAGAGTGAGGTGTCATTGCTCCAATTTCCATCGGCTCTGCAATGTCAGTACATTCCTTCTCCAAACTTGGAGCTGACAAGGCAGATTTACTCTCATTAACCCTTGCACGCAGTCTCCTATCCACCCGTATGGCTAATTGCATAGCCTCTTGCAAGTTACCAGGTATGGGATAAGCAATCAGCAAATCTTTAACCCTTTCACTTAACCCTGCAAGAAATAAACTTTTCAAAGGTGAATCGTTCCAGCCCACCTGAGCGGACCACCTTCGGAAGTAAGTACAATATTTTTCCACATTACCTGATCCCTGTCTCAAACGTCTCAATTCTGTCTCAGCTGATGAAACACGATCCGGATCGTCATACAATAACCCCAAAGCAGAAAAAAAACTATCCACTGATCTAAAGCATGGATCACCAGGCTGCAGAGAAAAGGCCCAGTCCTGAGGTTCTTTGCACAAAAGTGACATTATGAACCCTATGCGCTGTGATTCATCACCAGAGGATCTGGGTCTCAAACGGAAATACAACAAGCAAGCATTTTTAAAAGAAAAAAAATCTTGTTGTTCACCAAAAAATAAATCAGGCAAACGTACCTTTGGCTCCACGAAATCAGCTCCAGAACAACTACTCACGTGTTGCTGGATTTCAGCCACCTCCAGAGAGAGTCGCTGCAGGTGTTGAGCCAAATCCTGAACCGACACCATAATAGAAACTGAAAATCTTTCCTTAGAGATTTTTTTTTTTTTTTTTCTTTGGGCTGGACTTACTGTTATGATCTGCTACAAGCACTAAGGAAAGGTGGGAATTCTGTCCCTACAATAGGACTGAGCTGGATCCCTACGATGTAACGGGGGACCTGATCCTGCGACCAGACCCGCTAAAGTCCTCAGCTAGTCTGAACGAAGACCTATAGTTGCGAGGAAGGAATCCCTACAAGATCTAGAGACTGGGTGAAAAGGTGGACACCTCCTAACAGAAAGTGTAGCAGGGAATATAAAACAGAAAACAAATACTAAGAGATCCTAAGATCAAGCAAAACTGACAGAGTAAGGCACCTAAGCACCTGGCTAGCTTAAGAGTAGATAATACAATGAAGTCCAGCAAAGCCAGAAGGGCGGAGCCAGACTAAATAGGGAAAAAAGGTCATGTGACCAGCAAACTGAAACAAAATCTAACAAGAGGGTTCTAACAACGCCAGCTTTGCTCCATCGCCTCCATCTCTGCGCGGGTCGGGCTATATCTCTCAGTACCGCATCCACTTCTTCCACACGGTAGTTCATTTCTTCGTCCTCCCGACCTGGGGAAGGTTCGAGTACAGGCTGCACTTCTTCAGGGGAACGGGGTCTGCGCACTGCCATTCCCCCACACAGTGACTCCTGTCCTTCTGCCATCTCACGCCAGGCCAGACTGTGCTTCCCATCTGGAACAATCTGGTCTTTTCCGTGGAGACGGGACTTTCGCTTTCTCTTCTTAGCATAGAGGATGAAGAGGAGGCGGATCTCTCTTGCAGTGGGGCAGGCTCGGACATTGTAATAACATTTAGACAGGGCGCCCATCACTTTCGCCCACAGGGGGGAGTACGCCCACGAATACACGCCCTCCTTCACCAGCGCCTCAGAGCGCGAATTTGGCGGCAAAATGGCAGCAAATGGCGCCAAAAATCACAAAAACTGCACACAGTCTTTTGCACAAAACAGTCCACTTTAGGCACACAGGACTCACATATAGTAAGCTTCGGATCCTGTTCGTGACGCCAAGTAGATGAGTCGCACGTACAGGGCTTGGGGTACTCGGCACCGAGCCCGTTCACTTCACTGGGGGATGTCACGGGTAGCACGGCTCGGTCCGTTGCCCTGGGCGCTCACTAAAAGGGGAATATTTACAGGAGATTGTAGATTTACAGAAATGTTCGTGACGCCACCTGTGGTTTCTGATCAGGGTGACCAGCACTGCAGGGTGAATCCTCTGAGGGGTTGTTACTGGGCAGCAAGGTGTTAAGTCTCCCACAGGCGAGACTGATCCCTCGAGGTATATGGCGGTGCAGGGGTGCAGGAGCAATAATGCAGACACACACAAGACGGTCTCTTTCTGTACCTTTACTGATGATGAAGTTGCAGGCTCGTCCCGGGAGGCCGTCAGGGTGGAGGATGCACGTCCAGTAATCACTGAGTAGGTGTAGGGCCTCCTTACGTCTATATGTGTGTGAGTTTCTAACTTGCATGAAACAAAGTTTAACTCCGTTCTCTTTGCTACGCCCGGCTGATCTTGTGGTGAAGCCTTCTTTTGGACAGAACTAAGTCTCCAGTGGTTCCGCTGACCAGACTCCTGTTCTTCCTGACCCTGGTTACGTATCAGCACTGTTGGGCCCCTCTGTGACCTGAAGTCCAGTAGGGTCTCCGGTTTTTCCCACTAGCCGTGAAGGTACTTGCAAGCTCGGACCCGGTGTCCGGTAGTGCAGAGTGGAGGTAAGCCATCATTGCTATTCATCCTCAGTCACTCTCTCTTTCCCTTTTCCACTTGCCTGTCGTCCTACTCACACCTTTAACATAAGCACAAGCTGCAGTAGATGTCAGCTTCCTTCTCTTCAACGCTCTCCAAGCGTCGGCACGCTCGCTCTCTAACAATACCTCAGTTGACTCGGTTTTATAAATACTGCAGTTCCCTTTCCTTCATTTCCTTCTTAGGCTCTGTCCGAAGTAGCTATCAGGACCTTCCGTCAGACTGATCTGTGCACACTCCGAGAGTCACTTTCCACTTCCCTAGGGAACTATCAGTCTGCACGTTCTGAGGTAACTTTCCTCTCCAACACGCTCTGACACAAACTAGTGTAATCTGAGCTCTGACAGGAATCCTCTCACTCCGGTGTTCTGAGGAGATCTGATCTGTCTGAGGTACAACCAACAACTAGCTAACGTTCAGCTAGACTGTCTTCATCTTACTACTGCTCTATCTCTCCACACCCTTATATACCTGAGTAATCTAAAGGGCTCCCTCTGGTGGCACCAGGAAAATGTGGAGTGTGAATGAATATCAGGTGATTGTGAATTACCTTTTTGTGCATCCTCCTGGGTAACTGTTAGGGTTCGAGTTCCCGCTGCTGCACAAGGGGAGTCTCGAACCAGCCCCGCTGCGGTCTCCCATTCATCTCCGGCCGCAGTGGAGCCTGCTCTGCAGAGACGTCGGTCCAAGCGTCTTGCCCACTCCAGTACTGTGCAGTGACTTGCTGCTGCCTTTCCTGGATCTGCTATTATAGCCAGTGCTGGAGCAGACGTCTTTGGGACAAAGTCCTGCGTTTTCCCTTCTGAGCATGCCCAGAGTGAGATCTCTCATTGGAGATCAGGGGTCACATGCTCAGGTACTGCAGCAGCTTCTATTGGTCTGCCAGGAAGGTCCTGTGACTACTGTTGTTCTGGAACAAGCTTCATTGGTCCTTGTTTCTGGCAGGTCCTGTAGCTGTTACTATAAAAGGGTAGCATGGCTGGGCCGCCATGCGCTAATATCAACCATTGTATGCTATGCGCCAGTGTGGTCATGTGTGTGTGTGGTTAGGGACCCGGCTGAAATAAGCCACTAGAATACCGACTTAATCGGTGAGGAGTTTGGTGTGCTAGCTGGTCAGGGTCAGCGTCCTAGATGCCCTAGATTACCGGCATAACCGGTGAGGAGTTTTGATTGCCGTATTCAGGGTCTGGCGTTCTGACGCCATAGATTGCGGGTGACTCCCGCGAGGACATTAGCACATGATCACGCTTTATGTACGCTTAGCACTTAACTGTGTACCTGAGAGCCTGACAGGACACAGCACTTTTTCTCAGCGGCCCTGTGACGTAACAGGGTTCGCTTTCAACGCTAGACAGCGCCCTGGCGTGTTTTCTTTGCGACTCAGTTGTGTTTAGTGAGTTCGCACACATCGCCATATAGCGCTGCGGCTCTCCTTCTAGCGGCTCTGTGGAGTAACAGAGTTCGCACTTATTGCCACAGCGCGTTACGGCGTTTATGTTGGCGACTCTGCGGGATAACAGAGTTTGCTTATTACGCCATTTTACTAGCAGCAGGCTCCGCCTGCACGGTTGACCCCGGGCTGCGAACGCACCTCTCCACATCTTATATTTGGTGCATTCCGCAGACCCTAACAGTAACATGTGGCACCAAGCGCAGCTGGGCTACACATAAGGAGTTAGCGGGTGTGAGTTTTATTGACTGGCGTGTTGCGATGTTTGGAATTGGTGCATGTGATCGTGTGAAAAATAGAATCCTATGGTTAATTACGAGTTTGCAGAGTTTGTGGGATGTGAGGAATTTAGTACTTTTCAAAGAGAAGCATTTATCTGTGAATAAGTGTGTCCGGCTGATCCTTTCTAGATTATACTTGATTTATAAATTAGACAGTGAAGGCGGTGGTGGTTCTGATGCAGAGGGCGATTGGAAATTTAAAAAACTGGCAGCGTCTGATCAAATATCAGTGAATTTTAAATATCAGGGTCGACATTGACTTTTAGGATTGCTACTTCCAATAGGTGACATTAGAGTTCTAATCCTCTTCCTCTCTGAAGAGACAATTTGCATATTTCCCAGAGGAGCATTGCGGCTTTAAAGGGTATGCCACACTAAACAGCGTCGCTAACGAGATCGCTAAAATACGTCACTATTTAGCGATCTCGTTCGTGACGCTAACGTGTGTGGCATGTAGCAACGACGTGGCCCCTGCTGTGATCTCGCTGATCGTTCACTAGAGTTCTGGACCGTATTTAGATCGTTGGCGTCCCGCTGGTGAGCCTATATCGCTGTGTCTGGCACCTTTTGTGAGCGATGTGCGCTGTTTTTTACATCGCAATGACCGTTAAAGTCGTTAATGAGATCGCTAACCGCTTTTGAGTCGTTAACGAGATCACTAAGTGTGGCAGCTACTAGAGATTAAAACGATCACAAAAACGATCTCATTAGCTTGCGTCGTTATTTAGATCGCTAACGAGATCACTAAGTGTGGCAGTACCTTAAGTCTCCTTATCTCGGCATGCTTAGCATGTCAATCTCCACACGGAGAAACGATACTTCTTGGATAACAATACAAGAAAAAAACACAACAGTCCTGAAAATGTATATCTTTTGCCTAAAAATGGCAAGTAGATGGCTGATGCCAATGATTTATTTCCCAGACTAATAAAAAACACACTCCAGCCCTGAAAAATGTATTTTATGGCCTAGAAATAGCAACGAGAAGGCTGATACGATATATATTGATTTGCAAAAGTACTACATAACACACACCATGACTGAAAAAAATTATTTTTCGGGCCTTAAAAATGGAATGTAGACAGCTGATGGGATATCTTGCTTTGCAAAAGTAGTAGAAAACACCAGGCCTGAAAAAGTATTTTGGGGGTTTAAAAATGGCAATTACACGGCTGATGAGATTTCTTGATTTGCTAAAGTACTCCAAAACACAGTGTTTTCTGGCCTACAAAGGTCAACAAGACGGCTGATGAGATATATTTATTTGCAAAACTACTAGAATACATACACCTGAAAATTTATTTTTTGGGCCTATTAATAGCAACGAGATGACTGATGTAATTATTTATTTCTCAGACTAATAGAAAACACAGAGCAAGGACAGTAATCCAGCAGGCGGGTGGCATGCAGAGTACACAAAGCAGCTTCAGGGACAGTACTCCCACAGGCGGGGGGTGCAGAGTACACAAAGCAGCTTCAGGGACAGTACTCCCACAGGCGGGGGGTGCAGAGTACACACAGCAGATTCAGGGATAGTACTCCCACAGGCAGGGATGCAGAGTACACACAACTTTCAGGTTCGGGTTCGCTCATCCCTACTCACAAACCCATAGTATTTTATTATTTTTTTTTATTTTTAGAGCACCATTGATTCAATGATGCTGTTCATAAGGGGTTAGATTCAAAATAGAAAGAGCAGTGAACAAACTAACAATGACATACTGTTACGGAAAGAAGAGGACCCTGTCCTTGCAGGCTTGCAGTCTACAGGATAATGAAGAAGGTGGCAGCAGGCCTGGAGGGTTGCGGCAGCTACTGTGAGGGAAAGGTGGGTTATTGCAGGCTGTAAGCGTTCTTGAAGAGATGCATTTTCAAGTTCCATCTGAAAGTTTTGAATGTGGTAGCTAACCGGAAGTTAGCTTGGAGGAGTGTGGAGGAGTGGAGGTCTTCGGAGGACCAGAGATTATGTGTTGGAAGATATCAGAAGATTAATGCGGAGATATACGGAAAGGACAGATTATAAACGGCTTTGTAGGTCAATGTTAGTAGTTTGAACTGGATACATTGAGGAATTTGGAGCCAATGAATGGATTTGCAGAAGGGAGAAGTGGAGTAGTAGTACGGAAAGAGATGGACTAGTTGGGCAACAGAGTAAAGGATGGACTGGAGAGGTGCTAAAGAGTTAGCAGGGAGGCCACAGAGCATAATATTGCAGTAGTCGAGGTAGGAGATGAAGAGGGCATGCACTAACATTTTAGTAGATCAGAGTTGAGGAAAAAATGAATTCTGGAAATATTTTTTAATTGGAGGCAGCAGGAGGTGGTAAGCGTTTGTATGTGCGGTTTGAAAGACAGGGTAGAGTTATGGTTACTCCAAGGAAACAGACTTCTGGTACAGGGGAAAGTTTGATGTTATTTATTATTATAGATTGACCAGGTAGTAGAGTTAGGTGAGATGGAGGAAAGATGATGAGTTCAGTTTTGTCCACATTGAGCATTAGGAAACATGATGAGAAGAAGCAGAATATGGCTGATAGACACTCTGGGATTCTATACAGCAGAGAGGTCACATCTGGGCCAGAGAGGTACATCTGAGTGTCATCAGCATATATGTGGTACTGGAAGCCATGGGACTTTATGAGTTGTCCCATGCCAAAGGTATAGATGGATGAGAGTATGGATCCCAGGACAGAGACTTGTGTGACTCCAACAAAGAGAGGGTGGGATGAGGATGTAGTATGGGAATGGGAGAGGCTAAATGTGTGGTTAGAAAGGAATGAGGTGATCCAGGTGAGGGCAAGATCTTTGATGTCAAGGGAAGAGAGGATCTGTAGTAAGAGTGAGTGGTCGACTGTGTCAAATCCAAAGGAAAGGTCTAGAAGTATAGAGAATTGTCTGTTAACTTTAGCAGTATGTAAGTTGTTAGCATTTTTAGTTAGGGCAGTTTTGGTAGCGTGCTGAGGACAGAAGCCAGATTGTAGGTGGTCAAAAAGTAAGTTAGATGAGAAGTGGAAGAAAAGTTCAGCATGGACATGTTGTTCGAGGAGTTTGGAACAGGAGCAGTGGTATGAGATGATAGCTGGATGTAGAGATGGGGACAAGGGATGGTTTCTTCAGGATAGGTGTGATTGTGGCATGTTTGAAAGCTGAAGGCAAAGTTCCAGAAGTTAATGCTTGAAGAGATGGGTTAGGGTTGGGGTAAGCATTTTGGTGAGGTTTGGGAGGAGGCTTGATAGGATGGGATGCAGTGCACAAGTGGTGAGGTGCCATTTGGAGAAAAGATGAGTAAGTTCTCCTTCACTGATGATGGGGAGGAAGGTTATGGGGGAAGAGCAGTAGTCTGTTATACATAGTGCAAGAAAACAAAGAAAAGACCTAGCTACAAAAGGCACTTCCAAAATACCATATCACCTATAAATTGACGGAAGCATACACCACTCCCATAAGAAGAAGCTAACGCGAAACGCGCGTCGGTGCGTCTCTCTGCAAACCAGGTTATGTATACCCATTATATTTAGTAGAATTTGCCTCTCTCACCTATTATCGGGCTATTGAAATCTTTGGTAGCATGTTTGAACCTAAACCATTTATTATATCTGAGCATAGTGTGTCTCTCCTCTACTAATATATTTGATTGTTGTAATACTTAGTAGCATGTTTGCACTTTGATCAGTATATTTTTCTTTAACACTATGAGATTCACCTTATGTCTAATTTTTGATAAGGAATTAATGAGCACTAAGCACTTTACTGCCATCTGGTGGAGACTAGTGTTGAGCATTCCGATACCGCAAGTATCGGGTATCGGCCGATATTCGCGTTATCGGAATTCCGATACTTAATTCCGATACTTTTTCAATATCGTATACCGGAATCGGAAGTTCCCATAATTCTTTGAGAGGCAATGTGATTTTAGTCAGCCAATGAGGAATCCTACGAAGTGTGGGCACATCCTGTAATGATGCGGTCATCTTAACTAATGGCATGGCTGTGATTGGCTGCTGAAATGATGTCAGAATGCACTATAAAAGGCGCCGCAGCCATTTTAGCGTCACTGTGCTGTGAACTCAGTTAGGGACAGAACGCTGCTGTGCTGACTCTGAGGGACAGTTAGATATTGCGATTTTGTGTACTGTGCTTGAGGCAGGCTAGTTTACCAACCGCTGTGTAAAGCTTCATTTTGCCAGTGTTGTTTTAACAGCTCTGTGCAAGGTGTGTGTGACAGTGCAGGTGACGCTGCAGTTTGCTCTGCATCCACCGCTGTTTGTAGGCATCTGCACGTGTCACTGACTCTTTTTTTTTTTTATTTTATTTAGTGGAATTGGTGCAGCTCCATTATATTAGAAAAAAATCTAATCTATTAGTGTGACGTGCTTCCATCCGTATACAATACATTGGTTGCAAACACTATAGAAGTACAGAAAGGAGCTTTTCACAGATAGTGAATAGTTGTGTTTCAGTGTTCACTGCAGTCTGTGAGGTTTATGATTTTTTGAGTGCAGATCACGCTCCAGTTAGTTCTTCAACCACTGCTGGTTGTAGTCTGCTGAGCGTGTGTCACTGCCTCATCCTTCACATTTTTCTCTAATTGGTGCTGCTCCATTTTAGTGGAAAAAAATCTAATCTATTAGTGTGACGCGCTTCCATCCGTATACAATACATTGGTTGCAAACACTATAGAAGTACACAAAGGAGTAGCCTTTCACAGATTGTGGACAGTTGTGTTTCAGTGTTCACTTCAGTCTGTGTTTTTTACTTTTTTGAGTGCACATCACGCTCCAGTTACTTGTTCAAGCACTGCTGCTTGTACTCTGCTGAGCGTGTCTCAGTGGCTCATCCTTGTCATTTTTCTAAAATTGGTTCTGCTACATTCCATTTAAAATAAATCTAATCTATTAGTGTGACGCGCTTCCATCCGTATACAATACATTGGTTGCAAACACTATAGAAGTACACAAAGGAGTAGCCTTTCACAGATTGTGGACAGTTGTGTTTCAGTGTTCACTTCAGTCTGTGTTTTTTACTTTTTTGAGTGCACATCACGCTCCATTTACTTCTTCAACCACCGCTGCGTGTACTCTGCTGAGTGTCTGTCACTGGCTCATCCTTGTCATTTTTCTAAAATTGGTGCTGCTTTATTCTATTTAAAATAATTCAAATCTATTACAGTGACGTGCTTCCATCCGTATACAATACATTGGTTGCAAACAATATAGAAGTACACAAACGGGCCTTTCACAGCTACTGAACATGGGTTTTTAATTTTTAACTAAAATATGTATTTTTTCAAATGACACAAATATAAGTAATGTTGAAGAGGAATAGTCCTACATCCATTGTTTGCACAATATTACAGGTGTACATCATGTCCCTTAATCAACAATGTATTATTATATTTACTTGTATGCTTTTATTTAAAAGCCAAGAACACAGAAGGATAACCTTCGCACTGCAGCTGTTGTCAAAGTTCAACCCACATTATGCACTTCCAACATTGCAGCATTTGAGGCATGATGTGAGTTGGATTGGTCAAAGTTATGGAGTGAGAAGGTTCACCATCAGTACCCTATAGCATAAGTATGCTTTTGTGTTAGCATTTGTGTTAGACATGTGGATATCTGCCATAATATGTCACAATTATTTAGTTACAGATTTGTTACCAACACTAATCATTGAATGGTTTTAAATTTGACGTTTCACTTGTTTACAGCTTAGAAATAAGGGTGTAGCCTGATATCTATGTGTAGCACTAGCCACTTTAACATGTCATGTTTTTTTCAACATGTGTAGCTAGGTAGCAGTAATTTTTGCCGGACACACAGCAGGGGAACAGCAGGCGTTACTGAACCCCACTATCACTATAGCTTGTGTATTGGTCTGTGGACACGACACTTCTGAGCAGCAACTGGCAGTGTTGTAGCCCAGGGAGTATAGCTCAGGTGGTAGAAAGATGAACATAACAGGAGACATGGAAAACGTTGCCAACCAGTTAGTTAATCTGAAACCGGACAGGCAAATTCAGGCGAGATCCATGCCTAGTTCATTTTCAGAAAAGTAAGCCGTTCTACATTATCGTAGGATAGTCGCATGCAACGGTCTGTTAGTACACCACCTGCAGCAGTAAAGACGCGCTCCGATAATACACTGGCAGCAGATCAAGCCAGCACCTCCAATGCATACTGGCTAAGCTCTGGCCATGTATCCAGCTTAGAGACACAAAACTTGAATGGGGAAGAGCCATCTGAGAGTACACTGAGAGGGCAAGACATGTAGTCTGTCACCATCTTACGGAAATGTTGCCTCCTGCTGACTGGAGCCGTCTCGGATGGTGTAGACATTGGTGGCGCTGCCACAAAACTTCGACACATTTGGAACATACTGTTCTTGCCCTGTGCAGAGGCGCTGCTTGTGCTCCCTCTTGTTGCAGAGCTGTCTCCACTGCCTCGACGCACAGAGCTGCTTTGTAAATCAGTAGCAGCAGCAGTGCTCTCGGCTGGAATGGAGAACATTATGGATTGCACCAGTGTGTCTTGGTACTTCCGCATTTTACGCTCCCGGTTCAACGGTGTGATGAGGCTTTGTAAGTTGTCCCGGTAGCGAGGGTCTAGGAGGGTGTACACCCAATAATCAGACGTGGTGTGAATGTGTTCGATGCGGCGGTCGTTTCTCAGCCACTGCAGCATGAAATCAACCATGTGCTGCAGACTCCCAACTGGCCAAGAAACGTTGTCCCCTGCAAGAGGCGTCATCTCCGCCTGCTGTGCATCACCCCACCCTTGGTCTACATACTGACTAGAGCATTGTCTACCTCCCTCTGGAGCGATGTCTTCCTCCTCCATTGACTCCTCCTCATCCTCCTCACAAAGTCCTTCAAATACATATAAATTTACAAAATTTAAAACTGAAAATTTAAAAACTTTGTATCATAATTCTGTAACATCAGTTTATGGAAACACAATAGCATTACAAAAGGATAGACAAAAAATGTACATTATGTGCTTTGTAAATACATTAAAAGTTTGTAATGGTTATGAAAATATAGACAGCGACTCTGGAGGTTCAATTGTTGATACAGCATGGTACTTTGAAAGTCCTCCAGCCCTTTGTGAGGAACCACGTTGCGCTGACTGTCCAGAAGGTGATGGAATTTGTGACTCCTCATCCTCCACCTCTTCCAAAACCTCATGCCTTAGTGCTTGCAGTGTTTTTTGAAGCAGGCAGATAAGGGGGACAGTCAGGCTGACTAGTGCATCATCTGCACTCGCCATCCGCGTTGACTCATCAAACGCACGCAAAACGTGGCAGATATCCTTCATAGAGTTATTCGCCACTCATTACACTGGCAGTGGCTGCCCATTCATTATAGGATCCAATTCTAATTACTGGTTCTCACCAACAAAGCTCTCCACAGCGCAGCACCCCCCTACATCTCCTCCCTTATTTATATTTATCGGCCTAACCGACTGCTGCACTCTGCAAACGACCTTCGACTAACCTCTGCACTAATCCGTACCTCCCACTCCCAACTCCAAGACTTCACCCGCGCTGCGCCAATCCTCTGGAATGCTCTACCCCAAGAAATTAGGACTATCCGCAATTTGGATGGTTTCAGGCGCTCACTCAAAACACATTTGTTCACAGTGGCCTATCACATTCACTAATCAAAGTCATTCTATGTGTAATTCTGTGTGTGTAGCCCATTCACTATCTCCATGCATCCCTCACTTCCTTAAAATGGCTGGACCATCATTGTAAAAACACCATTGTATATAAACACCTGTACTTTGTATCTCCCCCACCTCATTGTAGATTGTAAGCTTTCACCAGCAGGGGCGGCTGATTTGGCTTTAATTATTGTATTGTTAACGTTGTTACTTATGACTTGTGTTTTGAAACTGTTAAACTGTAAAGCACTGCGGAATATTATGGCGCTATATAAATAAATAATATTATTATTCTTATTATAGAGGCCCACTCAGTAGTGGTGAAGTGTGAACGGCGCAAATTGCGAGTTGACTGCGCCTGATGCAGCTGATACTCCATTACTGTTGGCTGCTGCTCACACAACCGCTCCAACATATGTAACGAGGAATTCCACCTGGTGGGTACGTCACATATGATGCGATGTTCATGAAGGTGAAATCTGCGTTGCAGAGCTGCAATCAGCGATCTGGCCATGCTGGAACGTCGCAAGTGAGCGCACTCTAGGCGGACCTTGTGCAGCAGTGCATCAAGATCCGGATAGTCCCTCAAAAATCTCTGCACGACCAAGTTGAGCACATATGACAGACATGGTATGTGAGTGAGGTTGCCAAGGCCCAGAGCTGACACCAGATTTCGGCCATTGTCACACACTACCAAGCCTGCCTGTAGATTCTCTTCCAAAAACCACACGTCGCTCTCCTGCTTTATGGCATTACAGAGCTCCTGCGCTGTGTGGCTAAGATTCCCCATGGAAATTAATTTCAGGATGGCCTGTTGACATTTGGACACGGCTGTGCTCATATCGGTCGCAACAGGTAAACGTTCACGGTCCATGTGGAGGTAGACCGTGACGGCTCCTGCAGCGATGATTCTGAGGAACTGGAATAGGAGGAGGAATCAATGTGTACAGACTTGATTCCTGCAATCCTTGGAGTTGGCAGAACACGTACAGCGCCACTCGCAAGATCAGTACCCGGCTGCACAACATTGACCCAATGGGCAGTGAGGGAAAGGTATTGTCCCTGGCCATGGGTGTTAGAACCCTCTTGTTAGGTTTTGTTTCAGTTTGCTGGTCACATGACCTTTTTTCCCTATTTAGTCTGGCTCCGCCCTTCTGGCTTTGCTTGACTTCATTGTATTATCTACTGTTAAGCTAGCCGGGTGCTTAGGTGCCTTAATCTGTCAGTTTTGCTTGATGTTAGGATCACAAAGTATTTATTTTTCTGTTTAATTATCCATGCTACAATTTATGTTAGGAGGTGTCCACCTTTTCTCACAGTCCCTAGATCTTGTAGGGATTACTCCCTCGCAACTATAGGTCTTCATTCACACTAGATGAGGACTTTAGCGGGTCTGGTCGCAGGATCAGGTTCCCCGTTACATCGTAGGGATTCAGCTTAGTTGTATTGTAGGGACAGAATTCCCTTCTTTCCTTACTGGTTGTAGCAGATCATAACAATGGGTACTGGTCCACGCATCGGTGGTCAGGTGGACCTTGCTACTGAGGGCTTTTAGTAGCGCATGTTTAATTTTTCCCTCAACATGCTTTTGCAGACCAGGGACGGCTTGCCTGCTGAAATGAAATCGGCTTGGCACATTGTATTGTGGGATTGACAATGATATTCAGTTACGGAAACTGTCTGTCTCCACCAGCCTGAATCACAGCATTTCAAGGGACAGGAGTTTTGCAATGCCAGCATTCAGAGCCTGTGCTCGTGCATGGTTTGCGGAGTATGGCCGTCTTTTATCCCATGCCTGTGCTACCGATGGCTGTTTTGTGGCCTGGGAGTGTGAGGATGACAGGGAACTTGCTGCTGTGTGTGGAATAACAGTTTGTCTCTGGACAACAGTGGCCGAGGTTCTTCCATGGCGATCCTGTGAGGAAGCAGAACCAGCTGTGTGTGAGCTCGATGAAGAGGCTTCAACACAACCTGAAGATGTAGGTGCTGCTGTAGGTTGGCCTACATCTCTAGTGTGTCTTTGTAACTCAACTACGTGCTTTGTCCGCACATGTTTCCACATATTTGTGGTATTGAGGTGACTGACACTTTTAGCTATTTTTAATTTTTGATTACACAGCTTGCATTTCACATAGCAAATATCATGTGCAAGTGTGTGAAAAAAGGACCACGCAGTGCAAGTCCTGGGAGCGCACGTTTTGACTTTTGGAAGACAACTGCTCCGAACAGGTGCCAAACTGGAGGCTACAGGCAACCGAGTCTGCAGCCTAACTCTCCCTCCTGTTTGTACCGTTGGGGCAATGTCTTCCTCTATTTTCCTTCTATCACTAACCATTTCTCTAGGCCTCTCCCAGCTTTCAACCAAAGTACTGGTTCTCACCCACAAAGCTCTCCACAGTGCAGCACCCCTCCTACATCTCCTCCCTCATTTCTATCTATCGGCCTAACCGACTGCTGCGCTCTGCAAACGACTTTCGACTAACCTCTGCACTAATACGTACCTCCCACTCCCGACTCCAAGACTTCTCCTGCTCTACGCCAATCCTCTGGAATGCTGTACCCCAAGAAATTAGGACTATCCACAATTTGCATGGTTTCAGGCGCTCCCTCAAAACACATTTGTTCAGAGCGGCCTATCACATTCACTAATCAAAGTCATTCTATGTATTCTGTGTAAGTGTGTGTGTGTCTCTAGCCCATTCACTATCTCCATCCCTCAGTCCCTTAAGATGGCTGGAACATCATTGTAAATGCACCATTGTATATAAACACCTATACTTTGTATCTCCCCCATCTCATTGTACATTGTAAGCTGTCACGAGCAGGGGCGACTTATTTAGCTTAAATTATTGTATTGTTAACGTTGTTACTTATGACTTGTGTTCTGAAACTGCTAAACTGTAAAGCGCTGCGGAATATGATGGCGCTATATAAATAAATATTATTATTATTCCTCTGAGCTGCTCCCACCACCTTCCTGTTCTTCATGCCATGTTGGGTCTTGGACCTCATCATCTCCACTACCCTCTTCCAACACCTGCTGTTGGGTGGTCTGGCCAGCACCATGCTCAACAGAAACTGGCACCTGGGTCTCATCATCATCAGATGCGTTCTGCGGTGTGCTGACCATCGGCACTGTCCACCCGCCTCTTCAGATTCAGAGAGACACAGCTGTTGCGCATCACTGCATACTCCCTCTTCACATTACAGAATGCTGCTTGGCTGGGCCCCTGTTTGCAAGCCAATAGATTCTGAGAACAGAAGCAGACACTCAGCTGGCTCCTGTACAGAACTCTCTGACTGCCTTGGCAATTTGCCAGGCGGTGAAGAGACAGATGGTTGCCCAACAGTGCTGTGGTCCTGAGAGGAGGTGGAAGCAATTGAAGTCGATGCATTGGCTGACATCCAAACAACAACGGCTTCAATTTGTTCTTCCCGCAGCAGGGGGTACTCCGAGCTCCTACAAAAGTGCGCATAAAGGAACGCTCACGGCCCGGGGAAAACTGGTGGATGCTGTGTCACTGGGGGCCGCAGCAGCCACAGAATCCCCACGTCCTCTCCCTGAAGAAACTCCACGACCACGTGCCTTACTCCCTGCCTTCTTCATCTTGGTAGATTGATAAAGAAAGTCTGAAAAGTTATAAGGTCTAAGTGTGGTTATTCCGCAGAGACTGCAGTGAACACTGCACACAACTGTTCACTACCCAATGCGTCTCAGCAGGAAGGCAGTCTGTGCGTCAAAACAAAGGCACAAGCATACATCCATGTACCCTGTTTATAAAGCTATATAAAAAAAAATATGTAGTAGTGACGCACACTTTATTGAGGTACAGTATTACATCGCCATTCACCATCTGTGGCTATGCAGTGTCATCTATATATACCTTATCTATCTGTTGTCATGCTTCCAAGTCGACAGTCAGCCATAAATAGCAATTTTCACTATGCACTATGCACTTTTTAAAGGTTATGTTTGTTAATAAAAATGATTATTGCCACATATTATGAGTATTACATGATGGAAATTGTATAATTTTGTATAAAATATTTAGTGACATTATTCAGCAAATGGAACATTTTAGTAATATCACAGATAACTTGTAATGCTGATGATGTTTTGAAGTCAGACATTCATTGTCTATACAATAAAAATGGTGTACATACTGTTACTTATCCATCATTAATGGATTCAGATATGTACTTGTATGCTTTTATGTACAACCGTATAGCAGATTCCTTAACTAATTTATTTTGTGGTTTGCATTGCTGTTCAACATGTTAATGTATGTGTTTATGTTTGTCAATTCTTTATTTATCTAGATATTAGTTTAAATGAAATCATCATCTTATGGTAGTAAAGGTTATCTTTCTCTTGTTTGAACATTTAAAATTGACAGGTAACAAGGAAATTACTTGATCTAGTATTTAAACATCCTCCTTGACCCTGGGCTCCAACACCGCCAGTTGTTGCTCGGAAGTGCTGTTAGCACAGTCAACACTTGCTCCTGTGTTACTGGGGTTCAGTAACGTCAGCTGGTCCTCGGTTGTGCCATTGGCTCTTTTCCTTCTGCTGCCCCTCCGGGTTCCAGCACAGTCAGCTGGTCCTCGTTACTTGCATTGGCTCTTGTACCTTCTGCTACCCGTCCGGGTTCCAGTACCGTCAACTGGTTCTCCGCAGTGCCTTTGGCCTAGGTGCCTCCATCTCGGTATCCGAGTTCCAGCAACGTCTGCTGGTCCTTGGTAGTGCTTTGGAGCACAGGTACCTCCTGCTTAGTAACCGTGTCCCAGTAACATCAGCTGGTACAAGATTGTGCTACAAATACAAGATACGGAACAAGAGACACAAGAACAATAAGCAGAAGATCTAAAAGCAGAAGAACATGAAGTATAAGACCAAAATGAAGAGCAAAATATATGCTCTAAATTCTAAGCAGAAGAAGACTAAGCAGTGTATGGGGGTGAGTCCGTTCCTCCTCGTGGTGCCCCTGGAAAATGCCTGCTGCTGCAGGCTAAACTGAACACGGACAAATACTGTTGTAATTTAAATCTTTTGTGACAGCAAGAACGGAAGGATGAAAAATTCATACTTTGACAGATTACAAGTACAGGATTCTCTGTCACAAATAAGAATATGATGAAGAAGATGAAGCAGAATATGAATAAGAATAATAGTTTAATAAGAAGAATATGAGTAATGTTAACAAAGATGAATAGCAAGAAGTTTAAGAAGAAGATAAAGAAGGTGAAGATGAAGAATAATTTGATGAAAAAGATGATGCTGCAGAAGATTATGAAGGAGAAAGTGTGTGAAAAGTTAAAAAGGTGAAGATGAAGAGCATGGAAGTTGTGTAATATACATATTTGCCAAAATATAAAAAACGTTAACATTGTCAATTTCTTCGTCAATCCGAACATCTTTAAAAAAAAAAATATTTATGCTATTCCATTTGATTGGGTTAAACATCTATGCCTTTAATGTCTCCTCAACCTTCCCCAATACATTCTACATTACTCTTTCTTGTTTTCCTTCATGTACAATTAACCAACAAGGCAAGAATGGGTTTTTTTTAATTTCGATATTTTGTTCCCATAGACTTACATGGGACTTCCGGTATCGGTATCGGGTATCGCCGATATTTTAGTGATATCGGCGATACCATTCCGATTCCGATACTTTAGGATATCGGAAAGTATCGCTCAACTCTAGTGGAGACATAAAGCAAACTAATATATATGTAAAAATCCTTGTGAGGGGCTATATATTTCTATATACTTCCTTTTATTAGGTTATAGGCTATAGTGATACTAATATAGAGCTGTACTTGTAAAAATCCCCTTTTTTTAGAGGTTTATATAAGCATTTTTGCATTGTTATCGTAATGTCAAATATTTAATGCTCATTTATCCCTAAATAGGGTTGATATATAATTTATATGCTATTTTTGCAAATCTTGAATATTGAGCTTTAACCCCTCTCTGCCATCAGACGTACTATTCCGTCCATGTGACCCTGGACCTAATTCCCATGGACGGAATAGTACGTCATGGGCGATCAGCTGCGCTCCCGGGGGGAGCGTAGCTGATCGCGGCCGGGTGTCAGCTGTATATCACAGCTGACACCCAGCACTATGTGTCAGGAGCGGTCACGGACCGCTCCCGGCACATTAACCCCTGGCACACCGCGATCAAACATGATCGCGGTGTACCCGGGGCACAGGGGAGGATCGCGCAGGGTGGGGGCTCCCTGCGCGCTCCCCTGTGACCCTCAGAGCAGCGTGATGTGTCGCGTTGTTCCGAGGGTCGTCCTCCCTCCAGGTCCCTGGATCCAAGATGGCGCCGGGGTCCTGCAGGGAGGCGGCTTCCTCAGTGCCTGCTGAGAGCAGGCGCTGAGGAAGCCTGCAGCGATGCCAGAGCGATCGCTGGTGTGACAGAGTGCTGTGCACACTGTCACACCAGCGATCTGCTAAAATACAGTGATGTCCCACCCTGGGACAAAGTAAACAAGTAAAAAAAATAAAAATAAAAAGTGGTAAAAAAATCATAAAAAAAAAAATATTCCCCAATAAATTCATTTTTTCCTGTAAATAAAAAAAACAAAACAATAAAAGTACACATATTTGGTATCGCCGCATCCGTAACGACCCCCCCTATAAAACTGTCCCACTAGTTAACCCCTTTAGTGAACCCCTTAAAAAAAAAACTAAGCAAAAAATCAATGTTTTATCATCATACTGCCGAACAAAAAGTGGAATAACACGCGATAAAAAAGACTGATATAAATAAACATAGTACCGCTGAAAACGTCATCTTGTCCCGCAAAAAACGAGCCGTCATACAGCATCATCAGCGAAAAAATAAAAAAGTTATAGCTCGCAGAATAAAGCGATGCAAAAATAATGATTTTTTATATAAAATTGTTTTTATTCTATAAAAGCGCCAAAACATTAAAAAATGATATAAATGAGGTATCGCCATAATCGTACTGACCCGAAGAATAAAACTGCTTTATCAATTTTACCACATGCGGAACGGTATAATCGCCTCCCCCAAAAGAAATTCATGAATTGCTGATTTTTGTTCATTCTAACCTCACAAAAATCGAAATAAAAAGCGATCAAAAAATGTCACGTGCTCAAAAGTGGTACCAATAAAAACATCACCTCGTCCCGCAAAAAATAAGACCTCACATGACTCTGTGGGCCAAAATATGCAAAAATTATAGCTCTCAAAATGTGGTGATACAAAAAACTACTTTTTGCAATAAAAAGCGTATTTTAGCGTGACAGCTGCCAATCATAAAAACCCGCTATAAATAGTAAATCAAACCCCCCTTTATCACCCCCTTAGTTAGGGAAAAATAATAAAAATAAAAAAAATGTATTTATTTCCATTTTCCCATTAGGGTTAGGGTTGCGGCTAAAGTTAGGGTTAGAGTTGGCGCTAACGTTAGGACTAGGGTTGGGATTAGGGTTAGGGGTGTGTTAGGGTTAGGTTTGTGGTTAGGGTTGGGACTAGGGTTAGGGGTGTGTTGGGGTTAGGGTTGGAGTTAGAATTGGGGGGTTTCTGCTGTTTAGGCACATCAGGGCTCTCCAAATGTGACATGGCGTCTGATCTAAATTCCAGCCAATTCTGCATTGAAAAAGTCAAACAGTGCTCCTTCACTTCTGAGCTCTGCCATGCGCCCAAACAGTAGTTTACCCCACATATGGGGTATCAGCGTACTCTGGACCACAAGAGTTATTGTGCAATTTGTCCTATTTCTTCTGTTACCCTTGGGAAAATTAAAAACTGGGGGCGACAAAATCATTTTTGTAAAAAAAAAAATGATTTTTTTGTTTTTACGGCTGTATGTTATAAATTTTCTGTGAAGCGCTTGGGGCTTCATAGCGCTCACCACACTTCTAGATAAGTTCCTTGTGGGGTCTATTTTCCAAAATGGGGTCACTTGTGGGGGGATTCCACTGTTTAGGCGCATCAGGGCTCTCCAAATGCGACATGACGCCCCTAGACCATTCCATCAAAGTCTGCAATCCAAAACGTCACTACTTCCCTTCCGAGCCCAGACGTGCACCCATACAGTGGTTTTCTCCCACATATTGGGTATCAGCATACTCAGGACAAATTAGACAACAAATTTTGGGGTCCAATTTCTCCTGTTACCCTTGTGAAAATAAAATTTTGGGGGCGAAAAAATCATTTTTGTAAAAAAAAAAAGGATTTTTTATTTTTACGGCTGTACGTTATAAACTTCTGGGAAGCACTTTGGGGTTCAAAGTGCTCACCACACATCTAGATAAGTTCCTTGTGGGGTCTATTTTCCAAAATGGGGTCACTTGTGGGGGTTTCCACTGTTTAGGCACATCAGGGGCTTTCCAAATGCGACATGACGCCCCCAGACCATTCCATCAAAGTCTGCAATCCAAAACGTCACTACTTCCCTTCCGAGCCCAGACGTGCACCCATACAGTGGTTTTCTCCCACATATTGGGTATCAGCATACTCAGGACAAATTAGACAACAAATTTTGGGGTCCAATTTCTCCTGTTACCCTTGTGAAAATAAAATTTTGGGGCGAAAAAATCATTTTTGTAAAAAAAAAAAAGGATTTTTTATTTTTACGGCTGTACGTTATAAACTTCTGGGAAGCACTTTGGGTTCAAAGTGCTCACCACACATCTAGATAAGTTCCTTGTGGGGTCTATTTTCCAAAATGGGGTCACTTGTGGGGGTTTCCACTGTTTAGGCACATCAGGGGCTTTCCAAATGCGACATGACGCCCCCAGACCATTCCATCAAAGTCTGCAATCCAAAACGTCACTACTTCCCTTCCGAGCCCCGACGTGCGCCCATACAGTAGTTTACTCCCACATATTGGGTATCAGCATACTCAGGACAAATTGGACAACAAATGTTGTGGTCCAATTTCTCCTGTTACCCTTGTGAAAATAAAATATTGGGGGCAAAAAATCATTTTGTAAAAAAAAAAAGAATTTTTTACTTTTAAGGCTGTACGTTATAAACTTCTGGGAAGCACTTCGGGGTTCAAAGTGCTCACTACACATCTAGATAAGTTCCTTGTGGGGTCTATTTTCCAAAATGTGGTCACTTGTGGAGGGATTCCACTGTTTAGGCACATCAGGGGCTTTCCAAATGCGACATGACGCCCCCAGACCATTCCATCAAAGTCTGCAATCCAAAACGTCACTACTTCCCTTCCGAGCCCCGACGTGCACCCATACAGTAGTTTACTCCCACATATTGGGTATCAGTGTACTCAGGACAAATTGGACAACAACTTTTGGGGTCCAATTTCTCCTGTTAACCTTGTGAAAATAAAATATTGGGGCGAAAAAATCATTTTTGTAAAAAAAAAAAAAAATTTTTTATTTTACGGCTGTACGTTATAAACTTCTGTGAAGCACTTTGGGGTTCAAAGTGCTCACCACACATCTAGATAAGTTCCTTGAGGGGTCTAGTTTCCAAAATGGTGTCATTTGTGGGGGTTTCCACTGTTTAGGCAGATCAGGAGCTCTCCAAACACGACATGGCATCCAGCCAATTCTGCGTTGAAAAAGTCAAAAGGCGCTCCTTCCCTTCCAAACTCTGCCATGCACCCAAACAGTGGTTTACCCCCACATATGGGGTATCAGCATACTCAGGACAAATTGCACAATAACTTTTGGAGTCTTGTTACCCTTGGGAAAATAAAAATTGGGGTGAAAAGATCAATTTTGTGGAAAAAATATGATTTTTTAATTTTACGGCTCTACGTTATAAACTTGTGTGAAGCACTTGGGGGTTCAAATTGCTCACCAAAGATCTAGATAAGTTCCTTAGGGGGTCTAGTTTCCCAAATTGGGTCACTTGTGGGGGGTTTCCACTGTTTAGGCACATCAGGGACTCTCCAAATGCAACATGGCGTCCAATCTCAATTCCAGCCAATTTTGGTTGGAAAAAGTCAAAGGGTGCTCCTTCCATTCCGAGCTCTGCCATGCGCCCAAACAGTGGTTCCCCCCCCACATATGGGGTATCAGCGTACTCAGGACAAATTGGACAACAACTTTTGAGGTCCAATTTCTCCTGTTACATATGGGAAAATAAAAAATTAGTGACTAAGAGATAATTTTTGTGGGAAAAAAATAGGATTTTTTATTTTCATGCAGGGGCATTATAAACTTGTGTGAAGCACTTGGGGGTTCAAAGTGCTCACCAAAGATCTAGATAAGTTCCTTAGGGGGTCTAGCTTCCAAAATGGGGTCACTTGTGGGGGTTTCCACTGTTTAGGCTCATCTGGGGCACTACAAACGGAACATGACCCCCATCAATGTTTTGCATTCCAAAACGTTACTGCTTCCTTTCCAAGCACTGCCGTGCGCCCAAACAGTTTCCCCCCCCCCACATATGGGGTATCAGCGTACTCAGGACAAATTGGACAACAACTTTTGGGGTCCAATTTCCTTGGGAAAAATCAAAAATTTGGGACTGGAAAATCATTTTTGTGGATAATTGTTTTTTTTCACACCCAGGCATTATAAACTTTTGTGAAACACTTGGGGGTTCAAAGTGCTCACAACAGATCTAGATAAGTTCCTTAGGGGGTCTAGTTTCCAAAATGGTGTCACTTGTGGGGGGTTTTCACTGTTTAGGCGCATCAGGGTCTCTCCAAACACGACATGGCGTCCAATCTCAACTCCAGCCAATTTTAGTTTGAAAAGTCAAACGGCGCTCCTTCCCTTACGAGCTCTGCCGTGTGCCCAAACAGTGGTTTTCCCCCACATATAGGGTATTCGCGTACTCAGGAGAGATTGCACAACAACTTTATCTGCCCATTTTCTCCTATTACCCTTGTCAAAATAAAAAAAAGTTTGTAAAAGATCATTTTTGTGGCTAAAAAGTTAAATATTAATTTTTTCCTTCCACGTTGCTTCAGCTCCTGTGAAGCACCTGAAGGGTTATTAAACTTCTTGAATGTGGTTTTGAGTACCTTGAGGGGTGCAGTTTTTAGAATAGTGTCACTTTTTGGTATTTTCTGCTATATAGACCCGTCAAAGTGACTTCAAATGTGAGGTGGTCCCTAAAAAAATGGCTTTGTAAATTTTGTTGTAAAAATGAGAAATCACTGGTCAACTTTTAACCCTTATAATTTCCTAACAAAAAAAATGTTGGTTCCAAAATTGTGCTGATGTAAAGTAGACATGTGGAAAATGTTATTTCTTAACTATTTTGTGTGACATACTTCTCTGTTTTAAGGGAAAAAAATTCAAAGTTTGAAAATTGCAAAATTTTCAAAATTTTCGCCATATTTGTGTTTTTTTCAAAATAAACGCAAGTTATATCGAAGAAATTATACTTCTAACGTGAAGTACAATATGTCACGAGAAAACATTCTCAGAATCGCGAAGATCCGTTGAAGCGTTCCAGAGTTATAACCTCATAAAGAGACAGTGGTCAGAATTGTAAAAATTGCCCTGGTCATTAACGTGCAAACCACCCTTGGGGGTGAAGGGGTTAAAATTATTTTTTGTAAACCTGTATACTGCAGTTTCCACATGCATTGAACTATATAAGCACCAATTGAATCTACAGCTGTGGAAACTCTCCTTTGTGGAATCCTTCTGTGATTTTTTCATTATATGCTCTGAATAAACCAACTTTGTTATGACATTTGAATAATACCTTGTAACATGGATATTTATTCCTGTGGTTTCAGGTCCATATTTGTGTGTTTAACCACTAAAGACGAAAATTCTCTTTAATCTATGTGTTAATTTTTGTTAATAAAAATTATTAAATTTTACTTGGCATATGCTTCTGTTATACTTAGTGGCTGTGGTGGTTGGGCAGTAAAGACTTGCCTTGTTTGGTTGATCTTGTTTTTGAAATGTGCATTAAAGTCTTCTACAAAGAAGAGAGAGATTTGATCGGGCAACGGTGGGTTGAGGAATGAGTTAAAAGTGTTGAATAACTGTTTGGGGTTGTGGGATAAAGAAAATTTGTGAGTTGTGAAGTAGTTCTGTTTAGCAAAGGTGAGGGCTGACATGAATGAATGTGAAAGTTGCTTGTTTGAACGCGGTGACGTCATCTAGCAAATTATTTTTTTCCAGCACCACTCTGCAACCCTGGACACTTGTCAAAGCTTTTTAGTGACGTTGTTGTGCCAGGGTTGTCTATTGATTCATCGCACTCTGCCATGTAAAACAGGGGGTGACTTAGTAAATAGCAGATGTGCGAGTTGCGTGCTAGAAAACATTGGCACTGTCAGCGTCGTGGAGTAAAGATATAGAGGACAGAGGTTGAATAAAGTTATAGAACATGTGAATGTCTAGGTGTGCGAGGTTTCTGTGGGGTGCTAGCTGCTGGACATGGAGGGCAGTTGAGGACAAGGAAGGGAAAGTGAGTGAATGATTGTCAGAAAGGGAAAGGTGATATTATTAGGTTACATAGAAAGTGAATATAAGGTCAAGTGTATGTCCGTCTGTGTGGGTGGATGTGGAGGACCACTGAGTAAGACCAAAGGATGAAGCAAGCAAGGAAGTTTGAGGCTGCCGACTGTCTTTGGGGATGTTGAAGTCACCCATGATGATGGTAGGAATGTTAGCAGAGAAAGTGTAGAAGCTAGGTCAAGAAGTGGTCGATAAAGGCAGAAAAGGATTAACTGAACACAATCCAACTGCAGTCATCACTAGGAGGAGCTTTGGATCTGACTGCATATAGTAAGGCTAAGTGCACACGTTCAGGATTATTTGTGTTTTTTTCGCATTTTTTTGCGGGAAAAAACACTTCAAAAATGCATGAATTAAGCATCCTATCATTTAGAATGAATTCCGCAATTTTTGTGCACATGGTGCGTTTTTTCCCGCGAAAAAAACGCATTGCGGAAAAAGAAGCAACATGTTCATTAATTTCGCAGAATTCTAGTGTTTTTCCGCTATATTATTGACCTAGAAAGTTCAGGGAAAAATCGCGGTAAAAACGCGTCAAATCCGCGCAAAAATGCACCAAATCCGCGCAAAAAACGCACAAAATCAGCGCAAAAAACGCTTGTTTTTGCCGCGAAAAAAGTCCGGTTTTGCTCAGGAATATTCAGCAAACATTCCTGAACGTGTGCACTTAGCCTCTATGGTTATACATGGCCATGCCCTATGGCTGTCCATGGTTTACCTGTTAAAACTCCCATAGTTAGATTTCGATCATAATCATATTATTGGACAAAATTCTTTTATCTGCCACATTGTATTGAACATCACAGAATATTTGTGTGCAAACCCTTGAATAGTGCAACGTGTTCTAGATCTACAAACTTGTAGACAAAATTGTAAGTTTTTAATTTGCTATTGCCATAAATGCATATAAATGATGAAAGGATGTAATAAGGAATGAAAGCCCAATATCAATAGGCAACCTAAAAGTTTGAAAATGTCTGTACAGACTTAAAGGGAAAGCAAACTGCGGAGCGATGAGAAAATGAACATTTCAATTTATAATTAAATATAGTCACCCTCCCTGTTTGTTAGTCCGCAATATTTTCTGCATGATACTGAAACAGTTAAACAAAATAAAATCAAACAAAAGAAGGAGTTAAAGGAAGTAAGCAAATTTTTATGGTGAATTTTTTGTTTAGTGTTTCTTAAAGTTATGCTTTAGGTGTGAAGAATTCGGAAGGAAAGAGGAAAAAGAATATGGCGGATTTGTTCTTGGCCCTGCGATGGAGGAGACCAGCCTATTTGCAGCACCCAGAACATATCCGCCCTATTCTTTTTCCTTTTTCCTCCTGAATTTTATCTCCAGCTCTGGCCCAGGAGGGTGTTGAACCAGCGATCGATGTGGCGGTCATCCGTCATACACCTCCAAGAGTGTGCTTATACAGTTCAGCGGTGCAGCTCCTGCCCAGTGAGGGTGGGAGCTGACGGTCGACGAGGACGCTGATCAGTAGAATTCTCCATTTTGTGGCCTACAGTAGTGTTGTACCTGTGGAGGACAACAAGTGAAGGTGAGTAAAACTTATTTGGATCTTGTCGTACGCGGTTGCCGATTCCCACCGGGATCGCTTCTCTCTCTTTTTTGTTAGTTATGAAGAAATACTGGTATTACTTTTAAGGGAAAATACAATGCACTAATTGGCAGCACATGTTTCCTAAAATATAGTCATAAAAGGATTCCAAGCGCCACAATTCAGGATAAAAACAAGAGGAAATACCACTGGCTCTGCAGTCAGGCAATGTAAAAGTCATATTCTTTGTCATGGGTGGAACCATAACTTAATGATTGATCACCTCTAGTTGCCTAATTTACAGAACTAGATTTTATCACTTTTACTTAATTTTAACCCCAAGGAATAATTCTTCAAAATAGAGTCCAACTCGTTTCATTAGGTTACACAATGCTGTCACATGAGAACAATCTATAATATAACGCTGGGAGCGTCACTCTGTCCGAAGCCTTTATAGACTGCGCAAGTGCGACGAGCCTGTGTGGTCTGGACAGAGTAACGCACCCCGGGATGAGGAGGGTGGCCCAGGAGATCGCAGTATGCGTAAGCACTGAACGCAAACTGCGATCTCCGGCACAACACCTTACCGATCCGGTGTTTGCGCGGGTCCTGCTGGGATGTCAGGAGAGGGCTGGTTGTGGCGCCAGAATCGGCGCATGCCCAGTCTGCGCTTTTCGGCGCCATATTGTGGAAGACACACTGCAGTGTGTCTTCAAGAAAATGCCGCTGGAAAGTGAGGACTGCGAAGGCGCCGTCATCGGCGCATGCCCAGTCCACGCTTTCTGGCACCATTTTGGGGAATACATACTGCAGTGGGTCTTCAAAAATATGGCTCCGGAAAGCGATGACTGCGCTAGCGCCGATTTCGCCGGCACAATCCCACCCTCTCCTGACATCACGGCACAACAGCTTACCAATCTGGTATTGCCGCGAGGTCTCACCATGATGTCAGGAGAGGGCAGGTTGTGGCGCCGGAATCGAGCGCCGACTTCGGCTGCACAATCCCGCCCTCTCCTGACCTCACGGCGAGACCCCACGGCTATACCAGGATTGGGGGATGAGGGGTACCATGCATACCAGGATTGGGGGGATGAGGCGACCATGTATACCAGAATTGGGGGGGTGAATTGGGGGGTTGAGAGGACCATGAATACCAGGATTGGGGGGTCAGGGGACCATGCATACGAGGATTGGGGGCGTGAGGGGACCATGCATACCAGGATTGGGGGGTGAGGAGACCATGCATACCAGGATTGGGGGGGTGAGGAGACCATGAATACCAGGATGGGGGGTGAGGCGATCATGCATACCAGGATTGGGGGATGAGGGGTACCATGCAGACCAGGATTGGGGGATGAGGGGACCATGCATACCAGGATTGGGGGGTGAGGGGACCATGTATACCAGGATTGGGAGGTGAGGGAACATGCATACCATGATAGGTATGAGGGGGTACCATGCATACCAGGATTGGGGGGTGAGGGGACCATGAATACCAGGATGAGGAATTGGGTGCCATGCATACCAGGATTGGGTGGGGGGTGAGGGGACCATACATACCAGAATAGGGATGAGTCGGCCATACATTCCAGGATTGGGGGGTGAGGAGACCATGCATACCAGGATGAGGAATGGGGTGCCATGCATACCAGTATTGGGGGGGACCATACATACCAGAATAGGGATGAGGGGGGCCACGCATACCATTATAGGGATAAGGGGGCCATGCATAGCAGGATAGGGATGAGGGGTACAATACATACCAGGATAGGGATGAGGGGTGCCATGCATACCAGGATAGGAGGGGCAGCACATACCAGGATGGGAGCCCATATAGCAAAATGCTTGCCACCCGGGTGTAGAACGGGTTCATAGCTAGTTCAATATAACTGGAATCAATTCTAGATGAATGGTGTTAGACATTAAGGTTACACATCATCTTAGTTTCATCTGGTATATACGAGTCATATTTTATTATTATTATTATTATTTATTTCTATAGCACCATTGATTCCATGGTGCTGTACATGAGAAGGGTTACATACAAATTACAGATATCACTTACAGTAAACAAACTAACAATCACAGACTGATACAGAGGGGAGAGGACCCTGCCCTTTCGGGCTTACATTCTACAGGTATTTTATATGATTTGATCTTTTTTATGTACATTTATGTACTTTTATATACAGAACTTTGAGCTTGTTGTTGCTGCTTAACCATTTTTAGTTGCAGTTGTCGATATCTGACAGCTGCATCTAAGTGGTACTAACCCAGGAGAGTCCATTGTAAATATCCCTTTCCCAACATCGGCTATACAGGGATTGTGTATGTCAGATGCGAGTGAATGGAGTGGGTCAGGATTTGCTGGTTTACCCTGTAAATGCTGCTGTCAATCACTGATATAAACATTTGAATGGCATGATCAGAGTAGAGGACTGATTCGAGCACCTATCAGCTCCCATCCCAACGCAGTCACAGAGCGCAGATAGGCTGCCATGATAGCCAGGTACCTACCAGGTACTCCATGGCGGCCATCTCTGTGCTCCTATGAAATATTGCAGTATATAAAACAAGCGATCAAGTGATCACAGGTTTCATTTCCCTAAGAGACTAAAAGAAAAAATAAGAAGAAAAGTTCTGAAAAATGTTAAAAATGTAAAAAAGTTTGACTAGAATTAATAAAAAAATTGAAAGCATATTAGATGTTGCGCCACTTTCAGAAAAAATAATCTTTCAAAATACTAAATGAATTAAACAGTATGACGAACTCTGTTAAACAGAAAAAATCAAAAAGCCATAATTGTTGATTTCGGCTATCGCACCTGCTGCCTAAAATTATCCAATAAAAATATCAAAACATCAAAAATGGTGTCAATAAAAAATGTGACGCTAACATCAAAAAAACAAGCCATCTCACAAGTCCATAAAACAAAACAAAATGTAAACGTTCCGAGTCTTTTTTTTATTACAAATTTATGAATTATCTAATCCACTAAAAAATATTACGCAAAGTTGATATCATCAAGATCATAGTGACCTGAAGAATCATATTTCCAAGTGATTATTAACATACCCTGAGCACCTTAAAAACAGAACCCAACAAACAGTGGCTTAAAGTCTTTTTTTTCACCATTTCATTGAACTCAAATATAAAAAAAAAATTCCAAATGCATTACAAAAATGGAAATTCAAAGCTTCAACTTGTTTCACAAAAAAATTCCTATATTGGTAATGTTAGAACTTGGAAGGAAACAAAAAAAAGGTATGGCTCTTAGAAGAATGAGTTATGGCTCCTAGAAGAATGAGAGGTAAAACAAATGTGCAAAAGTAAACATTTACATTGATTGAATTTTCTTTTTTAAATTAATCACTTCAAAATAGTTTGTGACGGGTGCATATTTTATTGCTCATTTGTGACTCAGTATTGTGTAATAAATGAAGCCGGAAAGACGAAACTAGTTAGTTTTCATTCATAAGTCTTTTAATCTTCTGGAATTATAAATATGCAAAGTGATGATTAATCTTGTTAAAAATTTTACAAATGAAGGAAGTGAATCTTATCAACAGATTAAACCCATTGTCTTATATTTATTTTCTGTATTTCACCTTCCGTCATCCATTTCTAATTAGAAATACTTGTTAAGAAGATCGGCATTAAGGGTATGCCACACTAAGCGAGATCGCTAACGAGATCGCTAACGAGATCGCACCTGCGTCACCATTTATGATGCAATAGCGATCTCGTTAGCGACTTTAGCTGTGTGTGACATGTAGCGGCGATGTGGCTCCTGCTGAGATGGCGTTGATCGCTCATGAACGTTCTGAGCCGTTTTTTGGTCGTTGGTGTCCCGCTGGTGAGCCTGAATCGCTGAGTGTGACACCCTTTATGAACGACTTCACCAGCATCGCAAATGGGACTAGGTTTTCACAACGACCGCAGAGGTCGTTATACAAATCGCTGATGAGATGTGTTTGGAATCACAGATCACTGAGATCTGTTTGGCATCACACAGCTAAGTCGCTAACGAGATCGCTATTGCGTCATAAATAGTGACGCAGGTGCGATCTCGTTAGCGATCTCGCTTAGTGTTAGTGATCTCGTTAGTGATCTCGCTTACCCTTTAGGCATGAGTTGCCTCATCTAGATAGATATCACACACAGGATATAGGGAGACAAAAACGAAAAATGACTTTGAGTCCTGGAGGCCAAAACTGACTGGATCCTGGATGCTTACATTGTTAATACGTAGGATCTATCTGGGCAGTGCAGTAACCAAATGAAGACTAGAGAGTATGGGCTAATTCAAAATACCAATAGACAATACTTCACGAGTGTGGTAAGGTTGCCTCGGTGAGTGTACCACCCATCGCATATATTTGTCTTTCCACGTAAAATGTCATACTAGACAGGGGAGAGATATTGAATTGACACTTTAAAGCTTCATTATCAACCACCCTATAAATGTCAAGAACGTTCAAAGAACAAACAAGCAAAAAAAATTGCCCTAAATTTAGGGTCCCCATATACATTAGATAGCAGCTGAAAGCTATTGTTTGGTTGACTGCTATCTTATGTGTACCATACATGTGTGACCATACACACAGCTATCTCTCCAAACTCCTGTGTTCTCTGTGATGGGACAACTTTGGCAGCAATGTTATGAATGTGCTAGAGATGGTTTCTGAGCAGAGGCTCCCTCTGGTGGTTACAGACAGTACTGAGCCTTTCAGCGAGGAATGGCAATCTGGGAACGCTGACTGGTCTGATATAAGGGAGGTTCCCTCCCATGATGGTTGCCGGTGATCAATTGTTCTTGTCTCAATTGTGGTTCCTGGTTCATTTGGAAGTTTGCTGAGTCTTGCCTGCATCTTCTGCTATCAGATAAGGTATTTTCTGCTTTTATTTTTGTGCTTGCTTTTTGCATTGTTCCCTGCACTTCTGTTGAGGTCAGCCAGGTCCCCTCCGGGGTTTGTGCTCCTCTCAGTTTATCTGAAGCCACTGTTATTTGTTCATTTGCTTTTTCCTGTTTTTTCAGTGGCTGTGGCTTAGTTTTGTTACACCAGAGATCTGATTTTAGGTGGTAGAGATCGTGTGATCTCAGGTGTTTTTGCAATCAGAAGAGTTGGTAGTTTTTAGGGGTTTTTTTGGATTGCAGTGAGTATCTTTTCCTGTACTTTTCTGTCTAGACAGATTGGGCCCCAGCGTTTGCTCATTCTATTTTCTGTCTGTGTCCGTGCTTCTTCTTGTCTAACCGCCATTACATGTTTGGGGGCTTCCTATTTTCTTTGGGGATCTGCTCAGGGGCAGATAGCTTTCATCTTTCTACCTTTAGGTGTAGTTATCTCTCAGACTGTGACGAGGCATCTAGGATCAACGTAGAAACGCTCCACGGCTACCTCTAGTTGTGTGGTTAGTTCAGGGTACTGCAATCCAATAGGTTCCAGCCTGTCTGGTGTATTGCCGTTTTTGCTTATTCTCCTCAGCTACCATAACACAGCAGTATCACCGGCCCAAACTGAAAATTATATGGTACTCACAGAAGGGAAAAATAGTGTGGAAAGAAAAAAAAAGAAAAAAGTTGTCAGAGTTGTCAGAGATTTTTTTTTTCCTGTTTGTTGCATTTTTTCCCTCTTTTTCTCTGGGTGCTGAGGAGGATTTTTTTTTCTCTCAATGGAGCTTGCACAGTTGTCTGGCCGTGTGGATTAGCTTGCCAATGAGGTTCGGAGTATTGCTACCTATCTTGCTAGGTTGCCGGTTGTGGAACCTAGGATTCCCATGCCAGATTTGTTTTTGGGAGATCGGGCTAAATTTCTGAATTTCAAAAATAACTGTAAGTTGTCTTTTGCCTTAAAGCCTAACTCCTCAGGGAACGCAGCACAGCAGGTTCAAATTGTCATCTCTCTCCTGCGCTGCGACCCTCAGGATTGGGCTTTTTCCCTGACACCTGGGGATCCTGTTTTGAATGATATTGATGCATTTTTTCTTGCTCTGGGTTATTGTACGATGAACTTAATGTCACTGATCAAGCTGAAAAAACCTTGGCATTAAATCAGGGTCTTGAAGACGCTGAGTTGTACTGTCAGAAATTCCGAAAGTGGGCAGTCCTGACCAAATGGAATGATGATGCTTTGGCAGCCCTTTTTGGAAGGGTCTGTCAGAGAATGTAAAGGATGTTATGGTGGGATTGAATTAGTGCCTAGTGGTAAATTTCCTAAAGGTCGCCTTTTTAACTTGTCTGTACCTGAACACGATGCTATGCGATCTTATATCAAGGAGTCATTGGAGAAGGGTCATATCAGACCATCTTCTTCACCCTTGGGTGCCGTTTTTTTCTTAGTGGCCAAAAAGGATGGTTCATTGAGGCAGTGTATTGATTATCGTCTCTTGAATAAGATCACTGTGAAGTATCAATATCCGTTACCCTTGATTTCTGACCTGTTTCCAGGGTGAAAAGTGCTAGTTGGTTTACCAAGCTTGACCTCATGGGGGGCTTATAACCTTATTCGCATTAAGCACGGGGATGAATGGAAGATGGCGTTTAATACCCCAGAGGGGCATTTTGAGCACCTAGTGATGCCCTTTGGGCTCACTAATTCTCCTTCTGTCTTTCAATCCTTCATGAATGACATTTTCAGGATTTTGTGGATAAATTTCTGATTGTTTATTTGGATGATATCTTGATTTTTTCCAATGACTGGGACTCTCATGTGAAACATGTTCGGACTGTGTTCCAGATTTTGAGAGAGAATGCACTGTTTGTGAAGGGATCAACGTGTCTTTTTGGCGTACAGAAGGTCTCATTTCTGGGATTCATTTGTCTCCGTCTGTTATTGAAATGGACCCGGTCAAGGTTCAGGCCATCTGTGATTGGTTCCAACCTACTTCATTAAAGGCTCTTCACTTCAGAGATTTTTGGGTTTTGCCAATTTTTATCGTAAATTTATTGGTAATTTCTCCGGTATTGTTAAACCATTGACTGATTTGACCAAAAAGGGTTCTGATGTGGTGAATTGGCCTCCTGAGGCAGTCTCTGCGTTTCAGGAACTTAAGCAGAGATTCACTTCTGCTCCTGTTCTACGGCAGCCTGATGTTTCTCTACCGTTTCAGGAGGAGGTTGATGCCTCTGAAATTGGGGCAGGTGCCGTTTTGTCCCAAAGAGATCCAGAGACCTCTAAGAGTAACCCTTGTGCCTTTTTCTCTCGAAAATTTTCTACAACTGAACGTAATTATGACGTGGGTAATCAGGAGTTATTGGCCATGAAGTGGGCCTTTGAAGAGTGGAGACATTGGCTGGAAGGAGGCAAACATCAGGTGGTGGTCCTCACGGACCATAAGAATCTGGTTTATCTCGAATCAGCCAAGCGACTTAATCCTAGACAGGCAAGGTGGGCCTTGTTTTTCACACGTTTTAATTTTGTGGTTTCTTTTCTTCCTGGCACTAAGAATGTTTGGGGGCTTCCTATTTTCTTTGGGGATCTGCTCCGGGGCAGATAGCTTTCATCTTTCTACCTTTAGGTGTAGTTATCTCTCAGGCTGTGACGAGGCATCTAGGGTCCCGGTACGGCCTCTGAGCCACCATTTTCTAGCGTGCTAATTGCGCCTCTTCCGGAAATGTAGTCTCACAATACACTTACCGTACTTGAATTTAACGGGAGTGCCTTGGTCCGATAAGATGGAGATTGTTACAGAATCAAAATGATGCTTGCATAAGGGCACGTAATCGGGCCGTGTGTATTGAAGCGTGGTAATTTCACCGCTCTTGCCGCTTATTTGCGCCATTCTCAGAAGTTGGACGTAGCTGCCGCCCACAAGCTGATGCTGGATGATGTCGCTGTAAATAAATAATGTATAAAAACCAGCTTTTACATCGGCATAAATCTTCTTCAGCTCAGTCTGGTTATTATCATAACGCTTCGATGTATGGCTGGAGGCCTAAAATATGCGCCAATTTCTGACCCGGGGCAAACTGTATCGTGGGGAATCCGGTAGGGTAACACTCCTCCTCACTTCGTCATAGCGCAGCTTAAATCCGTCGCCGGCAATCTTCAAAATATCAATTCTCTCATTAATAGCACGTATGAGGTCGGCGATTGTGGAATAAAAACTCGGCTTTACATAATATTCCTTCAGCACATCCCCCCGCTTGCCTATATAGAAATTCCCTTCACCCCGCTCAAACGTGTACCATGTATGTGGGTATTGAATCTCAGTTAGAGCAACTTCGTACTGCCCTGAAAGCTGAACGGGCTTAGATAATTTTGTGGTATGCTCAGCGATTGTGTTTTCCGGATATATATCGCCAGAAGCGTTGGAGGGAAGGGTGATAAAGAAGGATTCGGATTCCATGGCTATATGTCCATCAGCGCCGACGTGGGTATCCAAGAATTAAATTTATCAGGATAACCTTTCCATTTAATATAGCAATGAATCGCCCCCAACACGTTTTTTTCTCAAAATCGTCTCAACGCGGTAGACGTGGTTTTCATCAAAATGTATTTTTTGCAGCTCCTCCTTATAAAATGATCCCTCGATATCGCCGCCCGCTAAGTCGTTAATTTTATAGAGAGGTTTATGAAATTTATTGGAAATGGCGCTAATTAAAAATATCTCCTCGCTGAATGTCTGCTCATAACCCTTCGTAAAAGGGTTCTTAAAACGGGATATCCTGACATGATCGCCAATTTTTAAAGATGGTTTAATACGCTTTTTAGTCATACTACCGCTATAAATATTTTTCCATATTTGTAACGAGTTCTGCTTCGTCACATCGCACGGCCTTGTCTGTATCGTGGTGTGATAGGTGTGGTTGTAACTGTGTACCAAACCTGGTAAAATGTCGATATACCTAAAAGTATTATGTTTCGTCAGATAGCGCCACATACGCGTTTTTAATGTACTATTAAATCGCTCAACTATAGAGGCCTTTACGGTATTGTTGGTGAAAAAATGATGAATTTTATGCATTTTACAAACACGCTTCATGTGTGAATTCATAAATTCTTTGCCACGATCCGTCTGCAGTTTCTGCGGCGTACGTCAGTTGCTTTCAAATATTAACTCGAACGAACGAGCTACAGCCGCACCGGTTTTGTTGGGCAAGGCGGCAACCCAGGCGTGTTTGGATAGTACGTCTATCACGGTCAGTAGATATTTCACGGCGTCATTTTCCCTAGAATATTCAATTAAGCTAACCAAATCAGCCTGCCACTGCGAATCAACGTCCGCGACAAAAATCGTATTGTTGGTGAATCTTGTCCTTACAGGCGTATGAAGGGTGTAAGCATCTTGTTTATTCAGCCAATCGATCACCTCGTGTTGTTTTATACCTCACGTTCTGACCGATCTGTATAGATTTCTAATGCCACTGAATGATGCTGGGGCTTCGGGTGTGAAATATTGCTTCTCTAATATTGTTTCAACGCGGTTAGCCGCCATGATACCTCTGTAAAACATGAATGGAATGTTTTTTTCTGCTCTCACCGTTGGGGGCATTGACAGAGGGCGTGTTCTCTCTGCTAGCCCTAATAAATACAGGCAGGTCACAAGCAATACAACTCTCACTTGAAAGGGTTCACACCTCACAGGACACACGCCGGATCTGAACAGGACTAAAGTGAGTATTTTTATGTCTTTCGTTTCAATTATATTTAAGTTTGTATAGTTGAAGGGGATGCTTGCCTGAATAACTTACCAGTGTTTTCATACTTGAACTTTATTTGTTTTAATAATATATCACGCCTGTGTTGTTTAATAGCTGGATATATACGCTGTAGAGGTAAATTTAGGTCGCTTACTATTAATATTAATAATTACTATAGATTCATGCTAAAATTCATACAGTTAATTTTATTTTTAGATGGCGGAGCAAATTTTTTCTAACAGTCTTTATATATAAGGCCTCTTTCACACTTCCGTTGTGTGACGTCCGCCCATCCGTGAAAATGGCGGATCCGTCAGAAAAGTAAAAAAACGGATGCAAAATTGGTCAGTTTTCTGACGGATCCGCCAAGAAGACTTCACCCGGAATTGACGAAAATTTCGTACCGGAAATGTAAGTCTGGACGAGAGAGAGAGAGAGAGAGAGAGAGAGAGAGAGAGAGAGAGACACCCCGGACACTGTTTTCTGCATTTTACTATGGTTTTCAATAGAGGCGACGGATCCGTAGGCGGATTCCGTCAAAAACGGATGCTGGCGGATCCGCCGCCCATAGGCGCCCATTGTACAAAATGGCGGATGCGGCGGTCAAAAAAAACGTTGCATTGGACGTTTTTTTGAAATGACGGATGCCAATTTTTTGGCGGATCCGTCCAAAAACGGACCTAACGGACGACCATCCGTCAAAATCCGTCACTAATGCAAGTCTATGGGAAAAAAAACGGATCCGCCAAAAAAAAATGGTGGATCCGTTTTTTCACATTTTGACGGATTTTGACTGACGTCGCACGACTGAAGTGTGAAAGAGGCCTAACTCTTAACTATGTGAATTTAAGCGTGTAAGTGAATATTAACTCCTTACAGATGTTGCGATGATGGCGGAGCGGCATTCACCTGAAATGCCTATGAACCCAGGCACTAACAGCGCCCAAGAAGACATCGCATTTTCTAAAGCTCCTAAAAAGCTGGGACTGGCGGTGGTCAAGAAAGGTAAAGGTACGTGCTGCATGAAAAGTCTGTTTTGCCCAAACGGATGAAGAAAATTGTTGATGCCGCTACTAATGATTATTATTATTTATAGGCCGTAAAGTGAAGCCTAGGGGGATGATATTTACAAAAGAGAATATACACCTGCTAGTGGAGAACACCTCACGCGCCCCAGAAACCACTGCTACAACCGTGCAGGCATCATCGTTAACCGGTAAGTGTATATTTGATATATCAGACTAGTCTTAATACAACGTATGTCACTTTTGTCACACCTAGGATCACGACGTTCCGCACGTATCCGTTACATGTAGAATCTTTCCTAAAAGATAGTTGTAAAGTCAGATTGACACATGTACATTCTCATCCACAGATAAATCTAAAGTCGAGAGAAAAACAACCACGAGCCCTCTGCAACCACTACGTGTCAATGAGAACCACGCAGCGCCATTCTTGACGCCGATACAGACACCTATGGGCCCTGCTGGACCACAGCCGCAACAGCAGCTCTATCTGATGCAGGGCGTGCTGCCCCATTCAAGCGGCGCGCAACCATCCAACAGTCTCGTGAATGACCCTGAACTATACTCTGAAGTGCAGGAGCGGCCACGTAAACACACGTAGAAAACTAAGCGTACTTCAGAAACATCACCCGTCACGTTTGCCGCCATGAATCCCACAACCCAACAGACTCGTGAGGCGCTTGACCGTGAAATTGATCAGCTCGCTGATGGTAAGAAGCGCACCGTAGAACCGCTCATTATACGGACCACTCATACTATAAACCAGTTACCGCCATCTGTAACGGTGTCCGCTAATTCCACAGTGTGTTGAACTGTCAGATACCATTAATTTACCCACCACATCTCACGCTGATGTATCTAATCCAGTTAATGTTGTGATGGGGTTAAAGAGAGTGTTAACTACTAAGCATAAAGTGTGTAAAAAGCCGAGGCTTCATACAGCTGTGTGTGTACCGGTTAGCAGTGCGGATTCTGCTGCCTCTGTACCTGCTAGCATTGCGGATTCTGCAGCCTCTGTACCTGCTAGCATTGCGGATTCTGCGGCCTCTGTACCTGCTAGCATTGCGGGTTCTGCAGCCTCTGTACCTGCTAGCATTGCGGATTCTGCAGCCTCTGTACCTGCTAGCAGTGCGGATTCTGCAGCCTCTGTACCTGCTAGCATTGCGGATTCTGCGGCCTCTGTACCTGCTAGCATTGCGGGTTCTGCAGCCTCTGTACCTGCTAGCATTGTGGGTTCTGCGGCCTCTGTACCTGCTAGCATTGTGGGTTCTGCAGCCTCTGTACCTGCTAGCATTGCGGATTCTGCGGCCTCTGTACCTGCTAGCATTGCGGATTCTGCAGCCTCTGTACCTGCTAGCATTGCGGATTCTGCGGCCTCTGTACCTGCTAGCATTGTGGGTTCTGCAGCCTCTGTACCTGCTAGCATTGCGGGTTCTGCAGCCTCTGTACCTGCTAGCATTGCGGATTCTGCGGCCTCTGTACCTGCTAGCATTGCGGGTTCTGCAGCCTCTGTACCTGCTAGCATTGCGGGTTCTGCAGCCTCTGTACCTGCTAGCATTGCGGATTCTGCGGCCTCTGTACCTGCTAGCATTGCGGATTCTGCGGCCTCTGTACCTGTTAGCATTGCGGGTTCTGCAGCCTCTGTAACTGTTAGCATTGCGGGTTCTGCGGCCTCTGTACCTGCTAGCATTGCGGATTCTGCGGCCTCTGTACCTGCTAGCATTGCGGGTTCTGCAGCCTCTGTACCTGTTAGAAGCGCGGATTCTGCAGCCTCTGTACCTGTTAGCATTGCGGGTTCTGCAGCCTCTGTACCTGCTAGCATTGCGGGTTCTGCGGCCTCTGTACCTGCTAGCATTGCGGGTTCTGCAGCCTCTGTACCTGTTAGCATTGCGGGTTCTGCAGCCTCTGTACCTGCTAGCATTGTGGGTTCTGCAGCCTCTGTTCCTGCTAGCATTGCGGGTTCTGAAGCCTCTGTACCTGCTAGCATTGCGGGTTCTGCAGCCTCTGTACCTGCTAGCATTGCGGATTCTGCGGCCTCTGTACCTGCTAGCATTGCGGATTCTGCGGCCTCTGTACCTGTTAGCATTGCGGGTTCTGCAGCCTCTGTAACTGTTAGCATTGCGGGTTCTGCGGCCTCTGTACCTGCTAGCATTGCGGATTCTGCGGCCTCTGTACCTGCTAGCATTGCGGGTTCTGCAGCCTCTGTACCTGTTAGCATTGCGGGTTCTGCAGCCTCTGTACCTGCTAGCATTGCGGGTTCTGCGGCCTCTGTACCTGCTAGCATTGCGGGTTCTGCAGCCTCTGTACCTGCTAGCATTGTGGGTTCTGCAGCCTCTGTTCCTGCTAGCATTGCGGGTTCTGAAGCCTCTGTACCTGCTAGCATTGCGGGTTCTGCAGCCTCTGTACCTGTTAGAAGCGCGGATTCTGCAGCCTCTGTACCTGTTAGCATTGCGGGTTCTGCAGCCTCTGTACCTGCTAGCATTGCGGATTCTGCGGCTCTGCACCTGCTAGCATTGCGGGTTCTGCAGCCTCTGTACCTGTTAGCATTGCGGGTTCTGCAGCCTCTGTACCTGCTAGCATTGTGGGTTCTGCAGCCTCTGTTCCTGCTAGCATTGCGGGTTCTGAAGCCTCTGTACCTGCTAGCATTGCGGATTCTGCGGCCTCTGTACCTGCTAGCATTGCGGGTTCTGCAGCCTCTGTACCTGCTAGCATTGCGGGTTCTGCAGCCTCTGTACCTGCTAGCATTGCGGATTCTGCGGCCTCTGTACCTGCTAGCATTGCGGGTTCTGCAGCCTCTGTACCTGTTAGCATTGCGGGTTCTGCAGCCTCTGTACCTGTTAGCATTGCGGGTTCTGCGGCCTCTGTACCTGCTAGCATTGCGGATTCTGCGGCCTCTGTACCTGCTAGCATTGCGGGTTCTGCAGCCTCTGTACCTGTTAGCAGCGCGGATTCTGCAGCCTCTGTACCTGTTAGCATTGCGGGTTCTGCAGCCTCTGTACCTGTTAGCATTGCGGGTTCTGCAGCCTCTGTACCTGTTAGCATTGTGGGTTCTGCAGCCTCTGTACCTGCTAGCATTGCGGATTCTGCGGCCTCTGTACCTGCTAGCATTGCGGGTTCTGCAGCCTCTGTACCTGCTAGCATTGCGGGTTCTACAGCCTCTGTACCTGCTAGCATTGCGGGTTCTGCAGCCTCTGTACCTGCTAGCATTGCGGGTTCTGCAGCCTCTGTACCTGCTAGCATTGCGGGTTCTGCAGCCTCTGTACCTGCTAGCATTGCGGGTTCTACAGCCTCTGTACCTGCTAGCATTGCGGATTCTGCGGCCTCTGTACCTGCTAGCATTGCGGATTCTGCGGCCTCTGTACCTGCTAGCATTGCGGATTCTGCGGCCTCTGTACCTGCTAGCATTGCGGGTTCTGCAGCCTCTGTACCTGCTAGCAGCGTGGATTCTGTAGCCTCTGTACCTGTTAGCAGCGCGGATTCTGCGGCCTCTGTACCCACTAGCATTGCGGATTCTGTAGCCTCTGTACCTGTTAGCAGCGCGGATTCTGCGGCCTCTGTACCCACTAGCATTGCGGGTTCTGCAGTCTCTGTACCTGTTAGCAGTGCGGATTCTGTATCTGTGACAGCTACAGCGCAGATGTATGACGGCATTGGGTGGGCCCCCGCCGAAGCCGCAGTGTTTAAGGAGCAGTTAGATCGCTACTTACGCTACAAAATCTGGCTACCCAAAATACTGTTTTTCCGCGATACTTTTGAAAGATTGTTGTCTGAAGCAATCACAACAGATGCCTGTAAGGCCGAGCTATACGCGCTTCGCCGGCTGCAAGTAGACACAGAGATACCAGATGGTGCTAACCCGTTATGACTAAATATGATCGGTTCGGGCCTGCATAAACCAACTAAAACAGCCCGTTATAATAGGTCCAGAGTTATAAAACGAGCTCTAAAACTACTGGTCAGTGCTCGACGCGCAATATGCGCTAGGCGGCGGCGTGGAGGCATCTGTCCTGCTATACCACCACAGACAACCCAGGAGCCACCACACACAGATGCTCCTGTCTCACATAGCCATGATGTCCCTGAAAATGCCGGCCGTACAGGTACACAAAGCTCACAAGCCTCTGATGCGGCGGCTGACTCTGCTGATGATGTGAGGGGATCAGACCATACAGTATTTTTACAACACTTCCATCATCACCAGAGGGACAACCGTAATTTCAGTGCGCGCATACATACCGATCATTTTAGGTTTGTAAATTTGGAGCGTGTACGATCGTTTGTCGAGGCTGTGAACATTGTTCACGACAGTATTCAGTCATTACTTGATAGAGTCATTAGGGACATTGAACCTGGCGACTTTGTGCAGTTAAGGCTTGAAGGTGGCGATGCTTTAAACCCCATTTTCACTACAAAGCAGAGCCGCGAGGATTTTAATTCTGAATCTTTTTTAAATGCTCGCACACTTCAAAGTAATGCTGAATGCTTGGCAAGCAACACCCTAAAACTAGTCATCACTACCGTTAAAAACCGCCGAGGCGGTGTAAAAAGACGCTTGAAATCTATAGCGAGCAGCCGAATCATTAAACAAAAGATGCGGTGGCTGTATGATTTTATCAATTACACTACAAATCTGTGTTTAGCCGCTAGTGTGTGCGCCCTGATTGAGGACGCGGATGTCAGTGATGCGTTTTTACTGAATCGCTCTAAAAACATACACGCTGCGCTGGGCATCCCTGATGAGCGATTAGTGAGTTTTAGCGACATTCCAGCATTTGAGAACTATTTGGGGGGCACCATTAAAGTACTGTACTACAGTCAGGGTGATTGGCGCTACTTTCAGACCGACAATGCAACTAGTGGTAAAACCGTATTCATACTGTTCCATGATAACCACTACTACGGTATCAAAAATATGAAAGGTTTTATCAGTGCTAAGCACTTTTGTGAGCTCTGCAATTCATTGTATACTAACAAGAACACCCATTCATGTCAATATTTTTGTAAAGCGTGCCAAAGAGTGGATTGTGTGGAGAGTACAGGTGTACAACAAACACCGCGTTGCTCCGTATGTCGGGTTCATTGTCGCTCTAGTGAGTGTTTAGATCGTCACAAACAATTAGCTCTGGTTGATCCGCCATTCTGCAGGCTTAAAATATTTTGTGATGAGTGCCATCGCTTTGTGTTCAGGAATAGCGAGGGCGTGCATGAATGTGCTGGTCTACTGTGCACCGTATGTCGTGCTCGTGTAAATAAATTTGACGCCCATCTCTGTTACATGCGCCGCTATGTACCGGAGGACGAGACAGATTGTTATATCTTTTACGATTTTGAATGTATGCAGGAGACAGGCACACACATCCCAAATTACATTTATGCCACAACACTGAGTGGTGAGCAGTCCTGGGAGTTTGAAGGTGATAGCTGCACGCATGACTTTTTACTGTTCTTTACCAGCGGGAAATTTTCAGGCTATACATTTATAGCCCACAATGCAGGCCGCTACGATTCTTACTTTATTGTTAAGGAGCTGATTTTTGAAAAACTACAGGTAAAGCTGATAGCCCAAGGTGGCCGGCTCTTGTGTGTGATGGTGCCCGATTAGTCTATAAGGTTCATAGACTCGCTAAATTTCATCCCCATGAAGCTCAGTAAATTACCTCAGGCCATGGGCTTTTCAGGCGCCAAAGGTCATTTTCCACACATTTTTAACACCCGAGAAAACCAAAACTATGTAGGTCCCATACCCGATGTGAAATATTATGGGTTAGAGTACATGGCCCCGGATGAGAAGGTAGAGTTCCTGGCCTGGCATGAGGGTCAGAAACACACAGTTTTTGACTTCAAGTGTGAACTAAAATCATACTGCAAACAGGATGTTGAAATTTTGAGACGTGCCTGTGAGATCTATAGAGAACGCATTATGGAAATGACGCTGAAAAGTGTTAAAAAATACTGTGACATTCAAAAAGAAATGGTTGTGGAGAGCAGCTGTATTGACCCTTTTCAGCTCATCACCCTGGCCTCTGTATGTATGTCAATGTATCGATTTAAATTTCTACCAGAAAAAACTATCGCCATTTTACCGGGTGATAATTATCACAAGGTGAAAAAGCGCTACTCATCCGCCGCTATACAATGGCTCATGTATGTAGCGCATACCGAGAACATTGACATTCAGCATGCCTTAAGAGGAGGTGAGAAACAACTCGGTCAATATTTTCTAGATGGCCATGCCTATGTTAACGGACAGCACATAGCTTTTGAATTTCATGGCTGTTTTTTTCCACGGCTGCCCGTCGTGCTATAATGAGAATGATACAAATAAAGTTACAAACACCACCTACGGTCAATTATATCATGCTTTCTTACCTAAAAAGCGCTACCTGCAGAGGTGCGGGTACACCATAAGAGTGATGTGGGAGCATGAGTGGCGCGAAATGGTTAAAAATGATTCTAACCTCCAGGCATTTCTCCATCAAATGGATTTCCCCACTCCCTTAGACCCCCGCGATGCGCTTTATGGGGTCAAACTAACGCCATTAAGCTCTATCACCAGGTGGAAGCTGATGAGACTTTACATTACTACGACTTCACCAGCCTGTACCCCTTTGTAAACAAAACTAAAACATACCCTGTAGGGCACCCCGACATCATCTATGACAACTTTGGTTTCATTAAAAAATACTTTGGCTTAGCTAAAGTCAAGGTCTATCCCCCAAGAGATTTATTTTTTCCCGTTCTACCGGTAAAACTCAACAAAAAATTGATGTTCCCCCTTTGCTATACATGCGCTGTAAATTCACAGGCCGAGGAATGCAGACATAGTGATGAAGAACGTTCCCTGACAGGTACCTGGTGCACTATAGAGCTCGAGCTGGCGATAGATAAAGGGTACCGGATCGCCCACATCTATGAAATATGGCATTTTCCAAACACCAGCGATGATCTGTTTGCACCCTACATTAAATTACACCTTAGGGATAAGCAGGAGGCCTCGGGGTATCCTAGCTGGTGCACTGATGATGCCAAGTAAAAGCAGTACATTGACAGTTTTCTTGAAAAAGAGGGTGTGCGGTTACGACCTGAAAATATAGCCGTCAACCCCGCTAAAAGACAGATCTCCAAACTTTTCTTAAATTCTTTATGGGGGAAGTTTGCTCAGCGGGCCAATCTATCAAGCACCAAGATTGTTAGGGATCCTGATGAGCTTTTTAGGTATCTCTTCCTGCCCTACTATGACATTTCTATGCTGGATTTTATCGATGATGAAACCGCAACCATTAACTGGAAATATGCGGAAGGGCACCACACAGTCAATAAAAACACAAACATCTTTATAGCCTGCTTTACCACCGCGTATGCGCGGCTAGAGCTCTATTCTCTGCTGGACCGGCTGCAGGAGAGGTGCCTTTATCACGACACAGATTCAGTTATTTTTGTGCACAGAGAAGGTGAGTGGCAGCCGCCTCTAGGCGATTACCTGGGGGAATTGACAAGTGAGATACCCGAGGGCGCACACATCACAGAGTTTGTTTCTGCAGGGCCCAAAACTTACGGGTACAAGCTCAACACAGGGAAAACTGTCTTAAAAGTGAAGGGAACATAGTTATTAACATGGTTATTAAGGTTGAAGGAAGACTTTAAGTCCATCTAGTTCAACCCATATCCTATCCTAACCTGCCCTAACATGTTGATCCAGAGGAAGGCAAAAAAAAACCAAGTGGCAAACAGTAAGCTTCACATTGGGGAAAAAAATTCCTTCCCGACTCCACATACGGCAATCAGACTAGCTCCCTGGATCAACGCTGTATCTAGGAAACTAGTGAATATAGCCTGTAATATTATACTTTTCAAGAAAGGCATCCAGTCCCCTCTTAAATTTTAGTAAGGAATCACTCATTACAACATTAGACGGCAGAGAGTTCCATAGTCTCACTGCTCTTACAGTAAAGAATCTGCGTCTGTGATTATGGCTAAACCTTCTTTCCTCCAGACGTAGAGGATGCCCCCTCGTCCCCGTCACAGGTCTAAGACTAAATATTGGTAACTCTCAATCTATCAATTTTAGCAGTCTGAAAGATCTAGTTCTGGACTACCCCTGTAATTCAGCCCCTGAAACTCAGAAGCGCATCGTAGTACAGCAACAGGGCATTGTGAGAGATAAAAAATATTGGAATATTGAATCCCGTGTCCTACAAAAGACCCAGAAGTGTGTCTACACAAAGCGCCGACTATTAGACGAATTCACCACCCTGCCGTATGGCTATTAGCACAGTATTGTGATGGATACGCGGCTACAACACCCGCTCTCGTGCATTCTAGCGGGGCCGTCTAATTCTGGAAAGAGTTATTTTGTAAAACAAATGCTGTATAATATTGAAAGTAATTTTTCTCACAAGGCGGATAATATTGTTTGGTTTTATTCATGCTGGCAGAAACTATATGATGAAATCTCTCTCTCTTTCCTAACACCAGATTTGTGGAGGGTCTGCCGAATACATTCGTAGATGACGAATTATTCCCACCGGGCAAGGTGAATTTGGCGATTGTTGATGATCTCATGGATAGCGCTAGCGAAAATTGCGAGATAGAAAAAGCGTTCACCAAGTATGTGCACCACAGAAATCTCAGTATTTTCTACCTGGTACAAAACAATATTTTGTCAGGGTAAGAAAAGCCGCACCATAAATTTAAACACAAAGTACATGGTTCTTTTTAACAACCCTCGAGATAAATTACAAATTTTAACACTAGCTCGTCAGATGTACCCCGGAAAAACACGTTTTTTCCTAGAAGCATTTGAGGATGCTACACGGGAGCCTTATGGGTATTTGCTGGTCGATTTGAGAGCTAATACACCGGAGGATCACCGCTTACGGACTGGGTTGTTTCCACCGGCGTTGTCCGCTGTCTATGTGCAGAAGAAAACCGCTTCTAAAAAGTGAATTTTATGCGGGATCGCACATTCCACGCTGTGTGCGTTGTGCTGTAAAGATGTCCGAGAGACTCCGGCGTAACTGGGCTCTCTTAAAAACCCTGGTGAAGGCAACACCGTCCGTCCGGAAATCTATTTTGCGCAATGCGAGCGTGGATTTAATCACCGCTATAGGTGAGATTGCTTTAAACATCCTAAAAGGCCGAATCCTGCTGAAAGAGCGCCAAAAAGGCATACTGAAGAAGTGGCGTAAAGCTATAAGAACCATGAGTGATAGAGCGCACTCCATAAAGAAAAAGAAACGTGTACTGAATCAGACCGGTGGCTTATCGGTCCTCTTTTAGGTTTTGCAATACCCATAATAACGAGTCTGCTCGAGGGCAAATAATGGAGCATGCTGAGAAAATGTATCTAGTCCCCAAACAGGACCTACACAAGCTAAGGCCACCAACCGCCGAGAGCATACGCGAAACTGTTATTCGCCGCCTTGATGATGAAATTAACACCGTTTTACAGCGATGCGACATCCCTGACGATGTGAAAATTAAAATGTATAGTGCTGGAGCGCTACTTGGTACATACGAAACGCTGCTCGAAAGAATTAACAACTTTAAATCTCGTTAGCACTCATGGTCCTGAGCATCAACAGCCGCCAAATACCGACACCGATAAAAAAAATCACGAGATCGCTGAAATTGTAGGCCATATAAACCAAAGATATAAAAAGAATGCTGAATTTTTACTAAACAGGCTACTCCAGAATAAAAATGTGACAGACTGGAATGATAAAGACGAATTTATTTTCAAAGGCGCTGTAATACCCGGGTCTAACTTAGTGGATTTGGTACGTAGTACAACTCAGAGTCACGCTCTGACCGTCAGGAATTTACCTAGGGGTTGGGAATCATTTATGCGAGCTATGGCCGAGCTGAATATACCATCTACTGTTGTGGGTAATCCCACTACTAGGCAGCATTTAGACGAATTAAAAATGACCTCCAGCGATGGTGTATCTGCCCCGATGAGGGTAGACCCCTCACCCCGTACAATTCATTCTCTGCACTTGCCGTCATTAGGCACCACAAGGGGAACTCTACTACCTAAAAAAAGGTCTCTACCGATACTGCCAGCCATGTGGCTCACGATGTAGCCTATGTACTTGTTAATTATCTATTTTGTTGTGTGTGTGATGCTATTTGTTAATTGTGCATGTGACACTTTTTATATCATTCTGTATGTACTTTTAAATGCTTGAAATGTCTTTGAGATGTATTTATATATTACAATAAAATCTTGTAACCTTGTTTTACAATACCGTGTCATTGCTTTTTTAAAAATACGAATAAAACATTTGCGTGTGTAATATTGTAACACGGCCATATACATAATATGCCCGTGACCATTTAAAGGACATGTCCGGGCATGCCCGGACATGTGCGGGCTATACACAATATAGCTGAGTATGCCTGGCTATACACAATACAGTGCTAATTACTATGCGTAATTTCTATCAAGTGAATTACCATATCTAAATAGCATGTTAAGATGCGAGCTTCTGTCAATTGTACTTTACTAGACATGTCACGACATATCACTGGTGCAGCCCTGCTAATACGTATCCTATCTTTTCTTCAATTCTCTATGGGGAAAAACTTCTTATATACTGAATTATACTGTACAATAAACTCCTTTTAGCCTGTACATAGACTACTAAAATATAACTTTCCAGCGAGTGAAGCACACACTCAGATTTAATCCCATGCTAGAAAATCCTTTACATACATTTACTGGTGGACTTAAAAGATCCCCCACAAAAAGAGCCTTATAAAATCAAGATTTGCCTTGATACACCTTTCCCCCACACCACAGACTGATCAAATCCACAAGGAGATGGATAAAATATAAATAGAGCCGAATAAATTCATGAAGCACTTTGATAGAACTTCCCAGATTCAACACTCCTGATTTCCCAGACAGATCAAATCACAAGGAGACGGATTAAATGATAGGGGGCGTGACGACCTGTCAGATTGAGTTTGACGAATAATGGAACTCCTATACTACTTGTATGTCTGTGTAGATCCTTGTTTGTAGTTTTTGCATGGTTTCCCCAATATAGATAGCTCCAGGGCACCTTGTACATTGTATCATGTACACCACATTGGAGGATGTACATGAAAAGGAACCCATGACCTTATAGTCTTGATTTGTGTTTGGTACGCGGACTGTATTTGTTGGTAATATGTGGGTACACGTTTTGCATTTTTTGTTGTTACATGGGAATGTGCCAGTCACTGATGGTGACGAGAGGACACTTCTGACAAGGAGATTCCTTAAGTTACAAACAGCCCCCTAACTTAAGGAATCTTCTTGTCAGAAGTGTCCTCTCGTCACCATCAGTGACTGGCACATTCCCATGTAACAACAAAAAATGCAAAACATGTACCCACATATTACCAACAAATACAGTCCGCGTACCAAACACAAATCAGGACTATAAGGTCATGGGTTCCTTTTCATGTACATCCTCCAATGTGGTGTACATGATACAATGTACAAGGTGCCCTGGAGCTATCTATATTGGGGAAACCATGCAAAAACTACAAACAAGGATGAATCTACACAGACATACAATCAGGAATGAAATGGACACGCCTGTGGGAAAACATTTCTCTGGAACTGGACATTGTATGACAGACTTAAAAGTTTTAATACTAAAAGGTCATTTTAAGGATGACAGAGAGAGAAAAATATGGGAATTCAAACTTATTAGGATGTTCAATACTTTGACACTAGGACTCAACTTAACACCCGGTTTTATGACTCACTACATAGACACAGTTCACACCTTCACCAGAAGGACTCCAGATAGCTAAGAACACATTCCCACTAGCTCTCCATTTGTAAAAAAATGCTAATTCGATTTCCTTTGCTTATCTTTTGAAGGCATCACACCTCCCAGGTCTTGAACAAATTTCCTACTATAGTAAGCATCTAATGTGTCTTTCTTATTATTCCAAATGTAATCTTGCCTGAAGAAAGAGCCTTTGAGCTCTGAAAGCTTGCGAACATATAATTTTCTGGTTAGCCAATAAAGGTATCACTTTAAGAATGCTCTTGTCATAATTTGACGGAAAAGTATTCACATCGATTTTTCTGGCTAACACGGTACCACAATATAATTTATTATTGTACCCTATGATTAGACAAAATTATTTCTTCCTGATTATCATATCTAGAAAAATCTCTGAGGCAAGTGGCCCTATTAATTTTGTTGATGTCAAAGTGGCTAAACACTAAAGTGATGTGTTTCTATGAAAGTCACTGCCATTGAATACATGGCTCTCACCCCATCCAAGGTGAAGTACATCACTAAGGAGGTTTTCCTGTGTCTGAATCTGGAAAATTACTCCCACGTAGAGATTATGATTGTCCTACTGATACGATACCTATCTCTTGCCTCTCCAAGGGAAAACTATACAATATTTCTGGCCCCCAAAAAATCTGGTCATGAAAGAGTATATAGCAGACAGTCTGCAAAATGGATTGATAAGTCCCTCCATGTCACCATTAGGCTCAGGCTTCTTTTTCGTTGGTAAAAACGATGGTGGTTTAAGACCATATGTTAACTATTAACAAAATCACTGTGAAGAATCAGTATCCTCTGTCACTCATCCCTGAGCTCAACAACCAGCTGTTAGGTACATCAATAGATGGACAAATGGAATGGAATGTCCTGATTGGGCTGTCAGCCCTGATGATACTAGCCGAAACCCAAGATCTGTCCTCTGGCTCATAACCTCTCCAGTGTACGAGATAAATTAAGAACCCTATCACTACACAAGAATACAGAATTTTTGCATCTCCTGTTGTAAGTTGCCCCCAATCATGATGGGAGGAGAAGAGTCTCAAAGTCAAGTTGTGAAGTTGGTGGTGCTCACTGCTCACGTCTAGGGAAGACGTCCTATAATAAATCAAAAGATTCATGTGATTGAAGAAGTTTTTAAGTCTATGCCATCAAATATAGCATCATTGATGCTTTTTGGTTCTAACTGCACGATTTTGAAACATAATGATTGCACAATAAATGCAAACACAAAGTTTTTAATGGGAGTGCTCCATTTATATATTAGAATAATCTTATAATCTTATAATTGAGATCAGGAGAATTAAATTACGTATCAAACAGGCAAAGCATAGTTACTATAATTTGTTCACGCTATTAATATGCTAATAACACATCAAAAAGGAGAGAAAAGGAAGCTATATAGCCATAAATCATCTTTTATTGGAATAATTTTTAAAAAAATTTTTGAACAATTAAAAAATGGAGGTAGACCAATACAAATAAAGGGTGCACTGAAGGAATAATAATATTATTTATGTAGTAAACAGATGATATTGATATACAAATAGAGAAAGCAAAAAGTGCTATGATTATAATATCACCAGTATAACAACAAATGAATAGATGAACAAATCCATGAATAAATAATAGAATACAATTTAAACAGCCTAAAAAAACCTAAATAATCCCTTGAAAAGAATGACCTTAAATATAACAGGTATGCAAATCCCCCTTATTTGTATTGGTCTACCTCCATTTTTTAATTGTTCAAAAAAATTTAAAAAAATTATTCCAATAAAAGATGATTTTATGGCTATATAGCTTCCTTTTCTCTCCTTTTTGATGTGGTATATACAGAAGCAACCGTAAAGCTAGGCAATACTCTATCTGTGAATATTAATATGCTAATAAAATTCTCATGGAACAATACAACAACATGTTGTACAAATGGCATTAATTCAATTAAAGGACATTAGCAATAGTGAAATTAAACAAATGAATACACAAACTCCAGTGTTAAGGAAGTTAAGGGACATTGACAAGAATGAGAACATCTCAAATATAAATATCAGAATAAATGATGGGAAAGGAAAAGTTACACAGAGGGTGGAGAGAAACAAAATACATGAAACCAAACTGGTCACTTCATATTCATAATTTAGACCCATTGGCTGTAATGTTTCCGACCTACGGAGCCCAAATGCTTCAAATTTCGTCAGCAGTTGTATTCAATATTCCCCTCTCCTTGGTTGGTTTAACAGCTCTATGATCTGAAATCGCAACTGTGAAATTTTATGCCTACACTTCTCAAAGTGGTGCGGTACTGGTAGTAGTAAGAAGATTGTCTACACAAAAATATAAAATTACATAATTCGTCAGAAGAACTTACTACTACCAATGCTACCAATACCGCACCAGAGTGCCGGTCTTTCTACTTATAACCAGGTGTTGGGAGCTCCTTGGTTCACTAAACTTGACCTTAGGGGAACGTTTAATCTGATATATATCATGGAAGAAGATGAGTGTAAGATATGACTTTTGGATATGGGACGGACCCCCACTCCATCTTAAAACCACCATAACTACAGTAAAACTAGGCACTGAAATATACTGAACACATTATTTTGGTTGTCAAAATGGCCACAGCTTTATTTAAATCACAGGATTAAAACAATCAGAGTAGGAGTCAGGTGAAGTGCTACTACATTGGGATTCACAAGTACTGTGATTTCCCCAGCTGTCTGACATACAGCACCAGGACAGACAGCCATAAAGGGGCTGCACACACTGGCTTGCCATTCAAGCAGAGCCAGTAAACTTTCAGGGCACCAATGACCCTATTATCCTCACTCCTGTGCTTTACCACTGTGACCGCCCCTGATTGACATTACCATTACAAGGTCCTTGAGGCTGGCCACCAAAGCCGAGCTTGTTCACCATCATGAGGTTTTACATCCTCTATTAGTTAAAATGAGTCCACCTTAACTTGTCTGCAACTTCCACCAGACTCCTAACCCGCAAAGCTGTGATGGGTTATTAATTCCAATTGACACTTTTTTTTTTTTAAATAAATCACTTTTGGAAACTTATAAGCTAGAAGTCCTTGCAAAAGCATTAAGGGAACTAAACTTGGCAAACTTCTGACTGACAAAGAGTCATCCTACAGAGCTCAGGAGAGGAAAACCCCTGTGGAGGAAACCTCCAGGGAACCATGGCTGATGGATTCCCTTCCCTTGGGCTTAGAAGGTTAATGCTGTTAACTCTTTATAGCCATGATAAAATTGAACCTGGTACAAAATATACAATGTAATTTAAAAAATACAATAAAGCATTCATCATTATACAAACAATAATTAAAAATGTTTAGGACAATGATTATAAACAGGGCGGGAGGGCGGGAAATGCTTCCTCCAGTTCATCCTGTGAAAGAAAGAGGGAGGGGCAAGATTTCCTCTTTCATATAAACCCCACTCTCCTCACAGTAACACACCAGGCACAGAGTACTGTGCTTCTTACCCTTAAGAAGGCAAAATCACTCTTGCTAAAAATCTACATCACTATACCAACAAAGCTGCAGGAGTTAAAGGTCCACCCGTCCCCAAGTCATGTCCTCCTCCGCTTATGGCTCCAGTGGATTATGTATTAATGTTTTTTCAGAATTTCATAAAGTATATATTCAGAGATATGCAGATATGGTTGTCGCTTCAGATGACATCTTGGTTGATTCACTTAATTATGAATCTCACATCCGACATGCATGTACTGTGCTCTTAAGACTGAGACATAATTTATTTGCTAAACTTGAAAAATATGAAATAAGTCCAAGAGTTAAATTTTATGGTATGTGTATTATCTGCTAAAGGTTTCCTTATGAACCTCTCCAAGGTCCAAGCTATTGAGTGCGTGCAATCCAAATCTCTGAAGGCTTTCTTAAGTTCGCTAATTATTACCTTACATTTTTAAAAAAAACTTTTCTAAAATAGCTAAATCATTGACCAATTTAACTAAGAGGGGTGGGGGCTAATGTTGTTAACTGAAAACTTGCTCTCCATGATTTTCAATGCAGTAGACTTCGGGTAAATGCACAGATTGATATCTCGGAAGCCGAGATCTTGGTGCCAAGTTGCATGCGCTACCTTTGGTAGTCATTTTCATGAAGTCCATTGATAACCATGGAAAGTGTGAGGGCTCCACCGACATTTTGCGAAAGCCCGGAGCACCGCCGAACACCCCCCTCCTCCCAGCCTGGTGCCCTCAGCATCGCCCCCCTCCTGCCACCGCCAGCTTCCTGCAGCAGTGACCCTGAGACCCCGCTCCACCGCAGTCACCTCCAACCCTCCGATAAGCTGCATTCAGATCATAATACACACTCTCTTTTTCCCCCTTCAAATTTGAGGCAAAATAGTGGATCTTATAATCCAAAAAATACAGTGTTTCACAAATCCCTGCTCAAGGTATATTGTTCACCTGTTCACCCTGTCAGAGACCCTGCTCCTCTCATCATGATTGGGGGCAACTTACAACAGGAGGTGCAAAAATTCTGTATTCTTGTGTGGTGATAGGGTTCTTAATTTATCTCATACACTGGAGAGGTTACGAGTCAGAGGATCGATCTTGGGTTTCGGCTAGTATCATCAGGGCTGTCATTTACTGAAAAGCCTGGTTCTAAAGGTCAGGAGGGGGTTTCTGTAACATTTGTGTTAGAAGTTGCTTGGCTGCCACGCTTTAAACCTCTAGCTGTTAATCTCAAGCTGCCAGTATTAGCTATTGTTAAAACTTGTTTAGCTACATTCTACAGTACTTCTTTGCTTATACTCTATCTCTGTTTTCTGATCTTTCCTTGTCCTTGGATTACCCAACTGCCTGAAACCTGTTTCTCTGATTTAAAAAAAAACCTGCTTTGACATGTCTCCCTGGCTAGATATCTTGTACTGACACATGGATGAGCTCTTTTAATCTCTGGATGTATTATATATATTTAAAAATTAGTTCTTTCTATACCTCATAAACAAATTGCCCAACCACTGTAACTGTTTCAGGCACCCCACAGTGTCACGCTGTACAGCAGATATATATATGTGATGTCAGTAATCTATATCAAAAGGGCAACATACTATATAACATGCGCATAGATATATGATAACATAGATTTTACCTGACAGAATGTCCAGAGGGTCAAAACGAATCCGTTATACGCTGTCTCCGCTAGAGGGTGACCGGGGTCTAAGCTGACCCTAAACTGGGGTCCTAACTAATCCCTCAACCTGGAGGTACTGTTAAAGGTACAGAGGTCCAGGCCACCAGCGTAAACCCTGTCTCCTATCAATCCCTGCCAACTGTATTCTAGTCCTAAGAAGGACCCTGAATACCACCAAAGGGAATGAACAGGTAACGGTTAATGAACAGAAAGACAAACAACAAAGACAAGAAATAAAGTAAATAAAGTCTTACATACAACACTCACACACAGTAGGAACACCTAAGGTCTCAGAGAAAAACTATAAGCTGTAAGAGTAAAAACAACTAAGGAGCTCTTAGCTTAAATATTCTCAGAACCGATCCAGTCTGCTAAACTACATGAATGCTTTCACCGGCGTCTAACACCCAGACTGCAGAAATATAAAGGAAACTAATTAGAACATAATCAAAAGCAGCCGGGCGAGGCTGCACCTAGCCTTAGCAAAGAGCTAGGAAAAATTAACTCTCTCATTACCAAAAAACAAAGAAACAGCAGCTCAGCTGTGAGAAGTCAGAATGTGCAATCGCGACGATCTTCATGGCGATGCACCCATGACAGTACCCCCCCTTCTACGAGGGGCCTCCGGACCCTCATGACCAGGTCTGTCCGGGTGAGTTGTGTGAAAGGTCCGAACCAATCGATCTGCGTTAACATCAGATGCAGGGACCCACGTCCCCTCCTCAGGACAATACCCCCTCCACTGAACTAAGTACTGAAGGGATCGGCGACTGAGACGTGAGTCAATGATTTTCGACCCATGAATTTCCACGTTATCATTGACCACCACTGAAGGAGGAGGTAGAGGTGACGGTATGACTGGTGCCACATACTTTTTAAGTAATGACTTGTGAAACACATTATGATTTTTAAACGTAGGAGGGAGGTCCAGACGAAATGCCACAGGATTAATTATGGAACTGATCCTGTACGGCCCGATGAATCTGGGACCCAACCTCCAGGAGGAAACTTTACGTTTTATATTCCTGGTAGACAACCAAACCAGATCGTTCACCTTCAGATCTAGACCAGAAACTCTCTTCCTATCAGCCATCCGTTTGTAACGGTTCCCCGTAACCTTCAGTCTTAAGCGATCTGGAACTATCAGTCTCCCTGGAAGTCCCACAGGGGCGTCCCCCTGAGCCCCCAATACCTCCCCCTCAAGCTCAGAGCATACAGCTGACACTACAACTCCCTCCTGAGGAATAGGAACCGGATCATCCGTCTTCCCGGCCCTTGGGAAAGTACGAGATAAGGCATCAGGAAGCAACTTTATTGAGCAGTCATATGCGCGATAAGGAGGAAACTCTTTACACCCCTCCTCTGAGAACATCTCCCCAAAGTCCTCCAGAAAAGGAGACAAAGTCCTAGGCACAACCGCACCGATGACCGTGCTCATGCAGTTATTCTTGCAAAATTCACCCCACTGGCTTATCTTTCTGGATTGCCAATCAATCACTGGGTTATGTTTAGCCAACCAAGGAAGTCCCAACACAATAGGAGTAGGTAGACCCTCCAACACATAACAAGACAATTGCTCTTTATGTATTGCCCCTACTCGAAGATCTATGTTATGAACAGCTTGTACCAAGCTACCTTGACCAAGAGGTCTAGAATCAATAGAGAGTATAGGGACCGGTTTGGCCAATACACTCAGTTGCATACCATGCACCTGGGCAAACCGAGCGTCCACCAAATTAGCCCCGGACCCACTATCAAGAAAAACAGAAATCCTCTCAGTTCTAGTACCAATCACCACCTCCGCAGGCACGAGAAACTGAGAGGGATTTGGGGACGAAATACACACTCCCAGGTTAACTCCTTGGCTCAAAGAGGTCCGGGATGGACACCCCCCAACAAAATGTCCCTCTCTCCCGCAAAAGAAACACCTTCTAGTCTTGCGGCGCACCGCCGATTCCCTCCTACAAAATGATGTCCCTCCCAACTGCATGGGTTCCTCAGAACAGACCAGGGGAACCTCAGTATAAGGGACTTTAGTAGTAGGTGGAGTCATCATGGGGGGCGGAGTTACCTCGCGTCTTCCCCGAAGTCGTCTATCAATGCGAATAGCGAGGGCCATAGCAGCCTCCAGTGATGGAGGAGAATCATACTGAGCCAACACATCTTTTAATTTGTCAGACAACCCTTGACAAAACTGGCTCCTAAGAGCTGGGTCATTCCACTGAGTATCTGTTGCCCATCTACGGAACTCAGAAGAATATTCCTCCGCTGGACGATTTCCTTGCCGTATTTTACGTAACCTTGTTTCAGCAAGGGAGACTCGATCCGGATCATCATATACCAGACCCAGGGCAGTAAAAAATCGATCCACTGACTGGAGATCTGGGGAGCCTGGAGGAATAGAGAACGCCCAAGATTGAGGGTCCCCTTGTAAGAGCGAGATAACAATTCCCACCCTCTGCTCTTCACTCCCAGATGACCGAGGCCGCAGCCGAAAGTACAATTTACATGCCTCCCGGAAAGTAAAAAATTTGTCCCGCCCACCAGTGAACCTGTCCGGGAGAGCAACCTTAGGTTCAGATCTGGTTTGCTCCGGGAGGGACAAAACCTTGGACTTAATGTCTGCAAATTCCATGGACAACCCCTGCAACTGCCGGGCCAGCTGGGCTACTGGATCCATGACAGCTGGGGAGAATCTTTAGTTGGGCCGGTGAAAATGTCACGCTGTACAGCAGATATATATATGTGATGTCAGTAATCTATATCAAAAGGGCAACATACTATATAACATGCGCATAGATATATGATAACATAGATTTACCTGACAGAATGTCCAGAGGGTCAAAACGGAATCCGTTATACGCTGTCTCCGTCTAGAGGGTGACCGGGGTCTAAGCTGACCCTAAACTGGGGTCCTAACTAATCCCTCAACCTGGAGGTACTGTTAAAGGTACAGAGGTCCAGGCCACCAGCGTAAACCCTGTCTCCTATCAATCCCTGCCAACTGTATTCTAGTCCTAAGAAGGACCCTGAATACCACCAAAGGGAATGAACAGGTAACGGTTAATGAACAGAAAGACAAACAACAAAGACAAGAAATAAAGTAAATAAAGTCTTACATACAACACTCACACACAGTAGGAACACCTAAGGTCTCAGAGAAAAACTATAAGCTGTAAGAGTAAAAACAACTAAGGAGCTCTTAGCTTAAATATTCTCAGAACCGATCCAGTCTGCTAAACTACATGAATGCTTTCACCGGCGTCTAACACCCAGACTGGCAGAAATAAAAGGAAACTAATTAGAACATAATCAAAAGCAGCCGGGCGAGGCTGCACCTAGCCTTAGCAAAGAGCTAGGAAAAATTAACTCTCTCATTACCAAAAAACAAAGAAACAGCAGCTCAGCTGTGAGAAGTCAGAATGTGCAATCGCGACGATCTTCATGGCGATGCACCCATGACACACAGATCCTAAAATTAACTCTCTTGGACCTGTTTTCACAATCTTCTATTTTCAGTAGAGCATGATCCAGTTGGGTTTGCAGGTCAAATTCCTAACAGAGATTAAATTTGCCTTGGAGATCATCTCATCAGCCCTGTTCCCAATGAATCAACTTATTGACAGAATTCATCAAGCTTTCCCTTCAAGGAGACTTCAATATGGTCAGTGGCTTTGGCATATTTAGTTTATAATATGGCCCAAAATTTAGCAATTAAATAGGAATTTTCAAGTTGTCTCTTGAGCAGCTGAATTATGTGAATTATGCAGTTTCTTCTTCCTGTGGGCTGGGTACTCCTCGTTGACTGACAACATCATTTAGCTATTAGAAATTAAATGGATTTTCCAGACTTGAGGCTCAAATTTGTAACAATCACTCTATGTGACTACAGACTTGTGAATGTTGGGAAACTTCTCACCCAAAATGCACGTTGTCAGTATTTTTCTGACAGGAGCAATTTGTATACTTCCTGCCACATTACGACTACACATGTAGGTGTACCTAATTATATGTACTAAATGTCCAACTGGGGGTCTGTATGTGGGAGAGACCGGGCAAAAAGTGAGAACAAGGATGAATTCTCATCGCCACACAATAAGAGAAAAAAGAATGGATCTACCTGTGGCAAAACATTTTTCTTCCCTGGTCATAGCATATGGGATATGAAATTACTTGTATTGAAAGGTAGTTTCACATCTCAGAGACACAGAAGAGTTTGAGAATACAAACTGATGGTGACCTTTGACTCTCTTAATGCTGGAATGAACCTGTCACACAGATTTATGACGTTTTACATCAATTAAGGAATTTACTCCAAAGACCCGTGAAAACATCACAAAACATTACCAGACCCCAATCAGAGGGCAATAAAACTTTCATACTCCTTATCTATGAACTAGTCCAATATTTATGTTCATCTCTATCTCCCATAATGACAGTTCTGCTTTACGTCACTTGTCTTACCTATTGCATTTTTTCTGTGCTGTGTGGTGTATAAATATGTGATTCTTCAGATTTTGTATTAGTTTAGCCTGATGAAGAGACCTGAGTAGTCTCGAAAGCTTGCAATTTGTTACCATCTTTTCAGTTAGCCATTAAAAGGTATCAACCACTGAGGACTCTCAACTCTAAATATTTTTCTATCTACTGGCTAACACGGTACAAAGATATACATCTTTATAGCCTCACTTAGTCTTCTTGCATTAATTGAAGCCGCCTACATCTATGCTGCTTACTTGCAGTCATGTGCTCAACCACTCCCTGCTCTGGAGAATCCTGCCAGCATGCACACTATGCTCTCAGATGATTTACAAGTCTGCAGTCATATATATAGTGATTGCAGACTTGAACCCCAAGCCCAAGCCTGGGGCTATCTAAGGTAGCCTTTTTTAGTTAGTTTGTAGCCTCTAAAACATGTAACAACTATGCATCCAGAAATAGTATCAATAAAAACACCAGCTCATCATGAAAACACAAGCAATCACACTGGTTTATTAATGAAAAAAATAAGAAAAGTTACAAATTAAGGGAAGAGCTTAATCGGGTAGACTGGGATCATCTCATGATAACTGGGGATGCCAACCATAAATGCAGCGTGTTTAAGGATATACTTCTAGAATCCTGTAGAAAACTTATACCCTTTGGCAATAAAATATCCAGGAATAAAAAGAAACCATTATGGATGAATAAGACAGTACAAAGTTTAATAAGACTAAAGCAAAGGGCATTTACAATCTTGAAGGCTGAGAATACAGAAGTTGCTTTTCAGTAGTATAAAGATCTCAATAAGAAATGTAAAAAAGAAATCACGCTAGCAGAGTTATCCACAGAGAAACAAATCGCCAGCGGCATTAAAATAAATCCCCCAAAATTTTATAAATACATCAATGAGAAAAAGTAAAAAAAAAAGACGGAATAGGCCCCTTAAAAGATGGAGTCCGCAAAATGTTCTTGGGAAAGCTGCGCTCCGGACGGAAATAGCGCTCCGCCCCTCAGGGCAAGAGGAATAGTCAAATGCTGTGGTCAGGTGGCCATCGCACCAAAACGTCTTGTACATACTGGATTAGAGGTGGGGTTAGGGAGTTTTAACTTGGAGGGCAGACAACTTGGAACAGAGTGAGACAAAAGAGAACAGGAAAAGACAGATAAGAGTAAAAAAAAGAGTGTGAAGTAATGAAAAGAGAGAGAGGGAAAGAAAAAGAAGACGGAATTTAAGAAGGGGAAATAGAGGTAAATCAATAATAGGAGGTGATCGATGTAAAATAAATAATGGGAATGGAAATATACATATATAAGGGGACATGGATCACAGGGCAGTGGGGATACTCGGTACCAGGCCGTTTCTTAAAGGGGTAGTGTCACGGTAGCAGAGACCCGGTCTGTGTCACTGGGCGTCCAATAAAAAGGGGGATTTGATAAAAAGGGAAATGAAAAAGTTTATAATAAACTGTTTGTGACACCACCTGTGGTTTCTGGTCAGAGGTGTCCAGCGCTGCAGTGCAGATCCTTTGGGACTGGTGGTGATGCAGCAGAGTTGGTATAGCTCTCCACAGGCAGAGTTTAGTCTCAGGACAGGTGTAAGATGTAGAGGATGCTAATGTTGGTAGATGTAGCAGCGTTGTATGGGTGGTGCAGGAATGATTAGAGGACACAGCTGGGTGTAGTTTCCAAAGCTTTACTCACGCTTCTTGTGTACATAGATGCCCGCTTGGTGCCATGTCCTCCAGGTGAGGGGTCCAGCAAACTCCCAGGTAGTTCAGGATACACCTTTCCAGGACTCCTTTCAATATGTTCTTTTCTCTGTCATCTCACTGTGCTGCCTTCCACCTTTCCTTCCTTTTCAAAACCTCACAGTCAGTGTCCCAAGCCAGTAGCCGTGGACCTTGTCGGATGATGTCCTCCCTGCGTCTCCTTGGCTACTGTTTCGGAGAAGATAACTGTGGCTTGTAGCTGAGGCACCTAAAGATGCCACTGCCTCCAGCTTGCTAGATGAGTCTTGAAGTTCTCCACTAGGCTAGGGGCCGGTGTCCCTACTGCAACTTGGTCTCTCCACTATTGGATCAGGCCCATGGATGGACTACTTACTATCCGTGTCACTAGGACCCCTTCTATCCTTCTGGAAGCTTCCTACTGCTTCTTGCTTAACTCTATCTTTCTCCGTCTGGGGACAATCTCCTTCCAGCTTGAGATCCCCTCCTATTCTCTGACTCTACAGTCTTGTTCCTGCTCTCTAAGCTTCACTCCCCTCCTTGTGCTTTCTCCGCCCACCTCCCAACACCTTTTCCTACCCAGCCTGGGATGAGACCATCCTCCCTTAGGGTACGTCCAGGGGGCCCAGCTGCTATAGTCTGTGTTGGGTGCAGGTGTTAGAGTCCTTGGTGGTACTCCCTCCTTACTTGAGAGTGGGGTACCACACCTCAGGATGAGGTGCAATACCTCTGTGGCGACTGAACCCTCAGGGGCATCACAGACATAATAATAAATAAATCATGTAAGGAATACACACAAGATAGACAAACTGTAGGGAGACAAAAATGAAAAATGACTTTGGGCCTTGGAGGCCAACAACAACCAAAACAGATCGTTCACCTTCAGATCTAGACCAGAAACTCTCTTCCTATCAGCCATCCGTTTGTAACGGTTCCCCGTAACCTTCAGTCTTAAGCGATCTGGAACTATCAGTCTCCCTGGAAGTCCCACAGGGGCGTCCCCCTGAGCCCCCAATACCTCCCCCTCAAGCTCAGAGCATACAGCTGACACTACAACTCCCTCCTGAGGAATAGGAACCGGATCATCCGTCTTCCCGGCCCTTGGGAAAGTACGAGATAAGGCATCAGGAAGCAACTTTATTGAGCAGTCATATGCGCGATAAGGAGGAAACTCTTTACACCCCTCCTCTGAGAACATCTCCCCAAAGTCCTCCAGAAAAGGAGACAAAGTCCTAGGCACAACCGCACCGATGACCGTGCTCATGCAGTTATTCTTGCAAAATTCACCCCACTGGCTTATCTTTCTGGATTGCCAATCAATCACTGGGTTATGTTTAGCCAACCAAGGAAGTCCCAACACAATAGGAGTAGGTAGACCCTCCAACACATAACAAGACAATTGCTCTTTATGTATTGCCCCTACTCGAAGATCTATGTTATGAACAGCTTGTACCAAGCTACCTTGACCAAGAGGTCTAGAATCAATAGAGAGTATAGGGACCGGTTTGGCCAATACACTCAGTTGCATACCATGCACCTGGGCAAACCGAGCGTCCACCAAATTAGCCCCGGACCCACTATCAAGAAAAACAGAAATCCTCTCAGTTCTAGTACCAATCACCACCTCCGCAGGCACGAGAAACTGAGAGGGATTTGGGGACGAAATACACACTCCCAGGTTAACTCCTTGGCTCAAAGAGGTCCGGGATGGACACCCCCCAACAAAATGTCCCTCTCTCCCGCAAAAGAAACACCTTCTAGTCTTGCGGCGCACCGCCGATTCCCTCCTACAAAATGATGTCCCTCCCAACTGCATGGGTTCCTCAGAACAGACCAGGGGAACCTCAGTATAAGGGACTTTAGTAGTAGGTGGAGTCATCATGGGGGGCGGAGTTACCTCGCGTCTTCCCCGAAGTCGTCTATCAATGCGAATAGCGAGGGCCATAGCAGCCTCCAGTGATGGAGGAGAATCATACTGAGCCAACACATCTTTTAATTTGTCAGACAACCCTTGACAAAACTGGCTCCTAAGAGCTGGGTCATTCCACTGAGTATCTGTTGCCCATCTACGGAACTCAGAAGAATATTCCTCCGCTGGACGATTTCCTTGCCGTATTTTACGTAACCTTGTTTCAGCAAGGGAGACTCGATCCGGATCATCATATACCAGACCCAGGGCAGTAAAAAATCGATCCACTGACTGGAGATCTGGGGAGCCTGGAGGAATAGAGAACGCCCAAGATTGAGGGTCCCCTTGTAAGAGCGAGATAACAATTCCCACCCTCTGCTCTTCACTCCCAGATGACCGAGGCCGCAGCCGAAAGTACAATTTACATGCCTCCCGGAAAGTAAAAAATTTGTCCCGCCCACCAGTGAACCTGTCCGGGAGAGCAACCTTAGGTTCAGATCTGGTTTGCTCCGGGAGGGACAAAACCTTGGACTTAATGTCTGCAAATTCCATGGACAACCCCTGCAACTGCCGGGCCAGCTGGGCTACTGGATCCATGACAGCTGGGGAGAATCTTTAGTTGGGCCGGTGAAAATGTCACGCTGTACAGCAGATATATATATGTGATGTCAGTAATCTATATCAAAAGGGCAACATACTATATAACATGCGCATAGATATATGATAACATAGATTTACCTGACAGAATGTCCAGAGGGTCAAAACGGAATCCGTTATACGCTGTCTCCGTCTAGAGGGTGACCGGGGTCTAAGCTGACCCTAAACTGGGGTCCTAACTAATCCTCAACCTGGAGGTACTGTTAAAGGTACAGAGGTCCAGGCCACCAGCGTAAACCCTGTCTCCTATCAATCCCTGCCAACTGTATTCTAGTCCTAAGAAGGACCCTGAATACCACCAAAGGGAATGAACAGGTAACGGTTAATGAACAGAAAGACAAACAACAAAGACAAGAAATAAAGTAAATAAAGTCTTACATACAACACTCACACACAGTAGGAACACCTAAGGTCTCAGAGAAAAACTATAAGCTGTAAGAGTAAAAACAACTAAGGAGCTCTTAGCTTAAATATTCTCAGAACCGATCCAGTCTGCTAAACTACATGAATGCTTTCACCGGCGTCTAACACCCAGACTGGCAGAAATATAAAGGAAACTAATTAGAACATAATCAAAAGCAGCCGGGCGAGGCTGCACCTAGCCTTAGCAAAGAGCTAGGAAAAATTAACTCTCTCATTACCAAAAAACAAAGAAACAGCAGCTCAGCTGTGAGAAGTCAGAATGTGCAATCGCGACGATCTTCATGGCGATGCACCCATGACACACAGATCCTAAAATTAACTCTCTTGGACCTGTTTTCACAATCTTCTATTTTCAGTAGAGCATGATCCAGTTGGGTTTGCAGGTCAAATTCCTAACAGAGATTAAATTTGCCTTGGAGATCATCTCATCAGCCCTGTTCCCAATGAATCAACTTATTGACAGAATTCATCAAGCTTTCCCTTCAAGGAGACTTCAATATGGTCAGTGGCTTTGGCATATTTAGTTTATAATATGGCCCAAAATTTAGCAATTAAATAGGAATTTTCAAGTTGTCTCTTGAGCAGCTGAATTATGTGAATTATGCAGTTTCTTCTTCCTGTGGGCTGGGTACTCCTCGTTGACTGACAACATCATTTAGCTATTAGAAATTAAATGGATTTTCCAGACTTGAGGCTCAAATTTGTAACAATCACTCTATGTGACTACAGACTTGTGAATGTTGGGAAACTTCTCACCCAAAATGCACGTTGTCAGTATTTTTCTGACAGGAGCAATTTGTATACTTCCTGCCACATTACGACTACACATGTAGGTGTACCTAATTATATGTACTAAATGTCCAACTGGGGGTCTGTATGTGGGAGAGACCGGGCAAAAAGTGAGAACAAGGATGAATTCTCATCGCCACACAATAAGAGAAAAAAGAATGGATCTACCTGTGGCAAAACATTTTTCTTCCCCTGGTCATAGCATATGGGATATGAAATTACTTGTATTGAAAGGTAGTTTCACATCTCAGAGACACAGAAGAGTTTGAGAATACAAACTGATGGTGACCTTTGACTCTCTTAATGCTGGAATGAACCTGTCACACAGATTTATGACGTTTTACATCAATTAAGGAATTTACTCCAAAGACCCCGTGAAAACATCACAAAACATTACCAGACCCCAATCAAGGGCAATAAAACTTTCATACTCCTTATCTATGAACTAGTCCAATATTTATGTTCATCTCTATCTCCCATAATGACAGTTCTGCTTTACGTCACTTGTCTTACCTATTGCATTTTTTCTGTGCTGTGTGGTGTATAAATATGTGATTCTTCAGATTTTGTATTAGTTTAGCCTGATGAAGAGACCTGAGTAGTCTCGAAAGCTTGCAATTTGTTACCATCTTTTCAGTTAGCCATTAAAAGGTATCAACCACTGAGGACTCTCAACTCTAAATATTTTTCTATCTACTGGCTAACACGGTACAAAGATATACATCTTTATAGCCTCACTTAGTCTTCTTGCATTAATTGAAGCCGCCTACATCTATGCTGCTTACTTGCAGTCATGTGCTCAACCACTCCCTGCTCTGGAGAATCCTGCCAGCATGCACACTATGCTCTCAGATGATTTACAAGTCTGCAGTCATATATATAGTGATTGCAGACTTGAACCCCAAGCCCAAGCCTGGGGCTATCTAAGGTAGCCTTTTTTAGTTAGTTTGTAGCCTCTAAAACATGTAACAACTATGCATCCAGAAATAGTATCAATAAAAACACCAGCTCATCATGAAAACACAAGCAATCACACTGGTTTATTAATGAAAAAAATAAGAAAAGTTACAAATTAAGGGAAGAGCTTAATCGGGTAGACTGGGATCATCTCATGATAACTGGGGATGCCAACCATAAATGCAGCGTGTTTAAGGATATACTTCTAGAATCCTGTAGAAAACTTATACCCTTTGGCAATAAAATATCCAGGAATAAAAAGAAACCATTATGGATGAATAAGACAGTACAAAGTTTAATAAGACTAAAGCAAAGGGCATTTACAATCTTGAAGGCTGAGAATACAGAAGTTGCTTTTCAGTAGTATAAAGATCTCAATAAGAAATGTAAAAAAGAAATCACGCTAGCAGAGTTATCCACAGAGAAACAAATCGCCAGCGGCATTAAAATAAATCCCCAAAATTTTATAAATACATCAATGAGAAAAAGTAAAAAAAAAAGACGGAATAGGCCCCTTAAAAGATGGAGTCCGCAAAATGTTCTTGGGAAAGCTGCGCTCCGGACGGAAATAGCGCTCCGCCCCTCAGGGCAAGAGGAATAGTCAAATGCTGTGGTCAGGTGGCCATCGCACCAAAACGTCTTGTACATACTGGATTAGAGGTGGGGTTAGGGAGTTTTAACTTGGAGGGCAGACAACTTGGAACAGAGTGAGACAAAAGAGAACAGGAAAAGACAGATAAGAGTAAAAAAAAGAGTGTGAAGTAATGAAAGAGAGAGAGGGAAAGAAAAAGAAGACGGAATTTAAGAAGGGGAAATAGAGGTAAATCAATAATAGGAGGTGATCGATGTAAAATAAATAATGGGAATGGAAATATACATATATAAGGGGACATGGATCACAGGGCAGTGGGGATACTCGGTACCAGGCCGTTTCTTAAAGGGGTAGTGTCACGGTAGCAGAGACCCGGTCTGTGTCACTGGGCGTCCAATAAAAAGGGGGATTTGATAAAAAGGGAAATGAAAAAGTTTATAATAAACTGTTTGTGACACCACCTGTGGTTTCTGGTCAGAGGTGTCCAGCGCTGCAGTGCAGATCCTTTGGGACTGGTGGTGATGCAGCAGAGTTGGTATAGCTCTCCACAGGCAGAGTTTAGTCTCAGGACAGGTGTAAGATGTAGAGGATGCTAATGTTGGTAGATGTAGCAGCGTTGTATGGGTGGTGCAGGAATGATTAGAGGACACAGCTGGGTGTAGTTTCCAAAGCTTTACTCACGCTTCTTGTGTACATAGATGCCCGCTTGGTGCCATGTCCTCCAGGTGAGGGGTCCAGCAAACTCCCAGGTAGTTCAGGATACACCTTTCCAGGACTCCTTTCAATATGTTCTTTTCTCTGTCATCTCACTGTGCTGCCTTCCACCTTTCCTTCCTTTTCAAAACCTCACAGTCAGTGTCCCAAGCCAGTAGCCGTGGACCTTGTCGGATGATGTCCTCCCTGCGTCTCCTTGGCTACTGTTTCGGAGAAGATAACTGTGGCTTGTAGCTGAGGCACCTAAAGATGCCACTGCCTCCAGCTTGCTAGATGAGTCTTGAAGTTCTCCACTAGGCTAGGGGCCGGTGTCCCTACTGCAACTTGGTCTCTCCACTATTGGATCAGGCCCATGGATGGACTACTTACTATCCGTGTCACTAGGACCCCTTCTATCCTTCTGGAAGCTTCCTACTGCTTCTTGCTTAACTCTATCTTTCTCCGTCTGGGGACAATCTCCTTCCAGCTTGAGATCCCCTCCTATTCTCTGACTCTACAGTCTTGTTCCTGCTCTCTAAGCTTCACTCCCCTCCTTGTGCTTTCTCCGCCCACCTCCCAACACCTTTTCCTACCCAGCCTGGGATGAGACCATCCTCCTTAGGGTACGTCCAGGGGGCCCAGCTGCTATAGTCTGTGTTGGGTGCAGGTGTTAGAGTCCTTGGTGGTACTCCCTCCTTACTTGAGAGTGGGGTACCACACCTCAGGATGAGGTGCAATACCTCTGTGGCGACTGAACCCTCAGGGGCATCACAGACATAATAATAAATAAATCATGTAAGGAATACACACAAGATAGACAAACTGTAGGGAGACAAAAATGAAAAATGACTTTGGGCCTTGGAGGCCAACAACAACCAAAACAGATCGTTCACCTTCAGATCTAGACCAGAAACTCTCTTCCTATCAGCCATCCGTTTGTAACGGTTCCCCGTAACCTTCAGTCTTAAGCGATCTGGAACTATCAGTCTCCCTGGAAGTCCCACAGGGGCGTCCCCCTGAGCCCCCAATACCTCCCCCTCAAGCTCAGAGCATACAGCTGACACTACAACTCCCTCCTGAGGAATAGGAACCGGATCATCCGTCTTCCCGGCCCTTGGGAAAGTACGAGATAAGGCATCAGGAAGCAACTTTATTGAGCAGTCATATGCGCGATAAGGAGGAAACTCTTTCACCCCTCCTCTGAGAACATCTCCCCAAAGTCCTCCAGAAAAGGAGACAAAGTCCTAGGCACAACCGCACCGATGACCGTGCTCATGCAGTTATTCTTGCAAAATTCACCCCACTGGCTTATCTTTCTGGATTGCCAATCAATCACTGGGTTATGTTTAGCCAACCAAGGAAGTCCCAACACAATAGGAGTAGGTAGACCCTCCAACACATAACAAGACAATTGCTCTTTATGTATTGCCCCTACTCGAAGATCTATGTTATGAACAGCTTGTACCAAGCTACCTTGACCAAGAGGTCTAGAATCAATAGAGAGTATAGGGACCGGTTTGGCCAATACACTCAGTTGCATACCATGCACCTGGGCAAACCGAGCGTCCACCAAATTAGCCCCGGACCCACTATCAAGAAAAACAGAAATCCTCTCAGTTCTAGTACCAATCACCACCTCCGCAGGCACGAGAAACTGAGAGGGATTTGGGGACGAAATACACACTCCCAGGTTAACTCCTTGGCTCAAAGAGGTCCGGGATGGAACCCCCCAACAAAATGTCCCTCTCTCCCGCAAAAGAAACACCTTCTAGTCTTGCGGCGCACCGCCGATTCCCTCCTACAAAATGATGTCCCTCCCAACTGCATGGGTTCCTCAGAACAGACCAGGGGAACCTCAGTATAAGGGACTTTAGTAGTAGGTGGAGTCATCATGGGGGGCGGAGTTACCTCGCGTCTTCCCCGAAGTCGTCTATCAATGCGAATAGCGAGGGCCATAGCAGCCTCCAGTGATGGAGGAGAATCATACTGAGCCAACACATCTTTTAATTTGTCAGACAACCCTTGACAAAACTGGCTCCTAAGAGCTGGGTCATTCCACTGAGTATCTGTTGCCCATCTACGGAACTCAGAAGAATATTCCTCCGCTGGACGATTTCCTTGCCGTATTTTACGTAACCTTGTTTCAGCAAGGGAGACTCGATCCGGATCATCATATACCAGACCCAGGGCAGTAAAAAATCGATCCACTGACTGGAGATCTGGGGAGCCTGGAGGAATAGAGAACGCCCAAGATTGAGGGTCCCCTTGTAAGAGCGAGATAACAATTCCCACCCTCTGCTCTTCACTCCCAGATGACCGAGGCCGCAGCCGAAAGTACAATTTACATGCCTCCCGGAAAGTAAAAAATTTGTCCCGCCCACCAGTGAACCTGTCCGGGAGAGCAACCTTAGGTTCAGATCTGGTTTGCTCCGGGAGGGACAAAACCTTGGACTTAATGTCTGCAAATTCCATGGACAACCCCTGCAACTGCCGGGCCAGCTGGGCTACTGGATCCATGACAGCTGGGGAGAATCTTTAGTTGGGCCGGTGAAAATGTCACGCTGTACAGCAGATATATATATGTGATGTCAGTAATCTATATCAAAAGGGCAACATACTATATAACATGCGCATAGATATATGATAACATAGATTTACCTGACAGAATGTCCAGAGGGTCAAAACGGAATCCGTTATACGCTGTCTCCGTCTAGAGGGTGACCGGGGTCTAAGCTGACCCTAAACTGGGGTCCTAACTAATCCCTCAACCTGGAGGTACTGTTAAAGGTACAGAGGTCCAGGCCACCAGCGTAAACCCTGTCTCCTATCAATCCCTGCCAACTGTATTCTAGTCCTAAGAAGGACCCTGAATACCACCAAAGGGAATGAACAGGTAACGGTTAATGAACAGAAAGACAAACAACAAAGACAAGAAATAAAGTAAATAAAGTCTTACATACAACACTCACACACAGTAGGAACACCTAAGGTCTCAGAGAAAAACTATAAGCTGTAAGAGTAAAAACAACTAAGGAGCTCTTAGCTTAAATATTCTCAGAACCGATCCAGTCTGCTAAACTACATGAATGCTTTCACCGGCGTCTAACACCCAGACTGGCAGAAATATAAAGGAAACTAATTAGAACATAATCAAAAGCAGCCGGGCGAGGCTGCACCTAGCCTTAGCAAAGAGCTAGGAAAAATTAACTCTCTCATTACCAAAAAACAAAGAAACAGCAGCTCAGCTGTGAGAAGTCAGAATGTGCAATCGCGACGATCTTCATGGCGATGCACCCATGACACACAGATCCTAAAATTAACTCTCTTGGACCTGTTTTCACAATCTTCTATTTTCAGTAGAGCATGATCCAGTTGGGTTTGCAGGTCAAATTCCTAACAGAGATTAAATTTGCCTTGGAGATCATCTCATCAGCCCTGTTCCCAATGAATCAACTTATTGACAGAATTCATCAAGCTTTCCCTTCAAGGAGACTTCAATATGGTCAGTGGCTTTGGCATATTTAGTTTATAATATGGCCCAAAATTTAGCAATTAAATAGGAATTTTCAAGTTGTCTCTTGAGCAGCTGAATTATGTGAATTATGCAGTTTCTTCTTCCTGTGGGCTGGGTACTCCTCGTTGACTGACAACATCATTTAGCTATTAGAAATTAAATGGATTTTCCAGACTTGAGGCTCAAATTTGTAACAATCACTCTATGTGACTACAGACTTGTGAATGTTGGGAAACTTCTCACCCAAAATGCACGTTGTCAGTATTTTTCTGACAGGAGCAATTTGTATACTTCCTGCCACATTACGACTACACATGTAGGTGTACCTAATTATATGTACTAAATGTCCAACTGGGGGTCTGTATGTGGGAGAGACCGGGCAAAAAGTGAGAACAAGGATGAATTCTCATCGCCACACAATAAGAGAAAAAAGAATGGATCTACCTGTGGCAAAACATTTTTCTTCCCCTGGTCATAGCATATGGGATATGAAATTACTTGTATTGAAAGGTAGTTTCACATCTCAGAGACACAGAAGAGTTTGAGAATACAAACTGATGGTGACCTTTGACTCTCTTAATGCTGGAATGAACCTGTCACACAGATTTATGACGTTTTACATCAATTAAGGAATTTACTCCAAAGACCCGTGAAAACATCACAAAACATTACCAGACCCCAATCAGAGGGCAATAAAACTTTCATACTCCTTATCTATGAACTAGTCCAATATTTATGTTCATCTCTATCTCCCATAATGACAGTTCTGCTTTACGTCACTTGTCTTACCTATTGCATTTTTTCTGTGCTGTGTGGTGTATAAATATGTGATTCTTCAGATTTTGTATTAGTTTAGCCTGATGAAGAGACCTGAGTAGTCTCGAAAGCTTGCAATTTGTTACCATCTTTTCAGTTAGCCATTAAAAGGTATCAACCACTGAGGACTCTCAACTCTAAATATTTTTCTATCTACTGGCTAACACGGTACAAAGATATACATCTTTATAGCCTCACTTAGTCTTCTTGCATTAATTGAAGCCGCCTACATCTATGCTGCTTACTTGCAGTCATGTGCTCAACCACTCCCTGCTCTGGAGAATCCTGCCAGCATGCACACTATGCTCTCAGATGATTTACAAGTCTGCAGTCATATATATAGTGATTGCAGACTTGAACCCCAAGCCCAAGCCTGGGGCTATCTAAGGTAGCCTTTTTTAGTTAGTTTGTAGCCTCTAAAACATGTAACAACTATGCATCCAGAAATAGTATCAATAAAAACACCAGCTCATCATGAAAACACAAGCAATCACACTGGTTTATTAATGAAAAAAATAAGAAAAGTTACAAATTAAGGGAAGAGCTTAATCGGGTAGACTGGGATCATCTCATGATAACTGGGGATGCCAACCATAAATGCAGCGTGTTTAAGGATATACTTCTAGAATCCTGTAGAAAACTTATACCCTTTGGCAATAAAATATCCAGGAATAAAAAGAAACCATTATGGATGAATAAGACAGTACAAAGTTTAATAAGACTAAAGCAAAGGGCATTTACAATCTTGAAGGCTGAGAATACAGAAGTTGCTTTTCAGTAGTATAAAGATCTCAATAAGAAATGTAAAAAAGAAATCACGCTAGCAGAGTTATCCACAGAGAAACAAATCGCCAGCGGCATTAAAATAAATCCCCCAAAATTTTATAAATACATCAATGAGAAAAAGTAAAAAAAAAAGACGGAATAGGCCCCTTAAAAGATGGAGTCCGCAAAATGTTCTTGGGAAAGCTGCGCTCCGGACGGAAATAGCGCTCCGCCCCTCAGGGCAAGAGGAATAGTCAAATGCTGTGGTCAGGTGGCCATCGCACCAAAACGTCTTGTACATACTGGATTAGAGGTGGGGTTAGGGAGTTTTAACTTGGAGGGCAGACAACTTGGAACAGAGTGAGACAAAAGAGAACAGGAAAAGACAGATAAGAGTAAAAAAAGAGTGTGAAGTAATGAAAAGAGAGAGAGGGAAAGAAAAAGAAGACGGAATTTAAGAAGGGGAAATAGAGGTAAATCAATAATAGGAGGTGATCGATGTAAAATAAATAATGGGAATGGAAATATACATATATAAGGGGACATGGATCACAGGGCAGTGGGGATACTCGGTACCGAGGCCGTTTCTTAAAGGGGTAGTGTCACGGTAGCAGAGACCCGGTCTGTGTCACTGGGCGTCCAATAAAAAGGGGGATTTGATAAAAAGGGAAATGAAAAAGTTTATAATAAACTGTTTGTGACACCACCTGTGGTTTCTGGTCAGAGGTGTCCAGCGCTGCAGTGCAGATCCTTTGGGACTGGTGGTGATGCAGCAGAGTTGGTATAGCTCTCCACAGGCAGAGTTTAGTCTCAGGACAGGTGTAAGATGTAGAGGATGCTAATGTTGGTAGATGTAGCAGCGTTGTATGGGTGGTGCAGGAATGATTAGAGGACACAGCTGGGTGTAGTTTCCAAAGCTTTACTCACGCTTCTTGTGTACATAGATGCCCGCTTGGTGCCATGTCCTCCAGGTGAGGGGTCCAGCAAACTCCCAAGTAGTTCAGGATACACCTTTCCAGGACTCCTTTCAATATGTTCTTTTCTCTGTCATCTCACTGTGCTGCCTTCCACCTTTCCTTCCTTTTCAAAACCTCACAGTCAGTGTCCCAAGCCAGTAGCCGTGGACCTTGTCGGATGATGTCCTCCCTGCGTCTCCTTGGCTACTGTTTCGGAGAAGATAACTGTGGCTTGTAGCTGAGGCACCTAAAGATGCCACTGCCTCCGGCTTGCTAGATGAGTCTTGAAGTTCTCCACTAGGCTAGGGGCCGGTGTCCCTACTGCAACTTGGTCTCTCCACTATTGGATCAGGCCCATGGATGGACTACTCACTATCCGTGTCACTAGGACCCCTTCTATCCTTCTGGAAGCTTCCTACTGCTTCTTGCTTAACTCTATCTTTCTCCGTCTGGGGACAATCTCCTTCCAGCTTGAGATCCCCTCCTATTCTCTGACTCTACAGTCTTGTTCCTGCTCTCTAAGCTTCACTCCCCTCCTTGTGCTTTCTCCGCCCACCTCCCAACACCTTTTCCTACCCAGCCTGGGATGAGACCATCCTCCCTTAGGGTACGTCCAGGGGGCCCAGCTGCTATAGTCTGTGTTGGGTGCAGGTGTTAGAGTCCTTGGTGGTACTCCCTCCTTACTTGAGAGTGGGGTACCACACCTCAGGATGAGGTGCAATACCTCTGTGGCGACTGAACCCTCAGGGGCATCACAGACATAATAATAAATAAATCATGTAAGGAATACACACAAGATAGACAAACTGTAGGGAGACAAAAATGAAAAATGACTTTGGGCCTTGGAGGCCAACAACATTGACTGGATCCTTATATGATTAATAAGAAGGACTGGAGTGCAAATTAAGGTTCTAAAGAGGAATTCCTGTCTCGTATATAAAAATTCTTATGTTCTGTGTAATATATCTTCAGTGCTTATTTATGCTGCAAACTTCAGCTGGCAGGATCTGTGGATTCAGGTCATGTGACCCGATGACAGTATTACAGGTCCTTCTGCACTTCAATATTGCTGCCTGCTTATGATTGGTCAGCGTTATACAGGAGTCAAAAATACACTCCCTCAGTGAAAACTATGTAATAACATCCACTTGGACAAAACTAAAGGTAATTAATTAGGTGCCAAATACTTGATTGCTAATATTCCCGCAATGAAGATGCAAAATTAAAAGAAAATAAAAAATAAACAATTTTTTCCCCTCTGCATGCACTATTACATTGTGTCCAGTTTAACATGAAATATTTGGTGAAAGGTCCTTTTTAATAGATAATGTTGCCAGCTCTTCAATTATAATGCTAACAAGAGATGAGCGGAACTTTTGACATTCAAATTCACTGGTTTCGTGGAATTTTCCCCCCAAATCAGATTTGTGGTGAATATATTTGTGGTGAGTTGCATAATTGAAAAGCCTCTAATTTCTTGAAAATATATGTATAGCAATCAGAGTTCCCCTTGGAGTCTATTGAACCTGTCTTAAGCTTTGTAGTACAAATACAGACTTTTTAATCTTTAAGTGACCTCAACCTATCTGGCTACAGAAAATGGATGGTAAGCGTTGGTACCCAGCAGCATATTTAATCACACGCAGCAGTTTCATTGGTAGAAAGGTGTATACCGATAATTCTACTGCAAGAAGATATTCATTGGAGATGAGGATGCTGGACAAAAAGCAGTTTTATTATTCTATGTGATTCAGAGTTAAAAAGACTCCTTCATCAGTGAAAAAAACTTTAATGAGCAGCTTCAGTCATTGTATGTTACTTATATTGTATAAAAGGTCCAAAAATTATCCTTTTGGGGCATGCGATTGCATGCCTTGCTGTTGTTAATGCAAAGGGAATATAAATGGAAGCAGCCAAAGTATTTTCACACTGATGGGGGGAAAAAATTATTGCTGTTTATGTAATATAAAGAGCTTTTCACTTTGCTATGCAAAAAAGCAATAGCTTTTTATCAAGCTGCCCAAAATTATGCCTGTACAGGTGTACTGTTTTGAAAGTGAAGTTATTGTTTCTTAGTTAAGATGGAAAAAATATCCCTATTTTGTTGTCTTCAACTGGTTTGCTAATCACAAAATGATTAAGCAACTATAAAGGCTTTTTATCAAGCCACCCAAAGATTATCCTTTTTTCAGGGAGACAAATCAGAAGTACATTTTTCAAAATGAAGAAGTTATGGCTTGTTGTGACCAAGCTTAAATAAAAAATAGCCTTATTTTGGAAGCTGTTTCATGTTGGTGTACCCTAAAAGAATACATTTCCCAGCATTAGTATTACAGTCTATCACTGTGAAATGCACTAGGCAGCAAGGAGCTGTGTGACTAGAGTGGCTGTGCCATGTCTGTGGCAGGAGCAGCACGGCAGATAGTTAGGATGAAACAGGAAAGGAGATATGTGGCAGTTTAGGGCCATCAGCAGCCCCGGTAGCAGCAGTAGAATCTATGAAACATAGTTGAGAGTAAGGAGATGTGTGGCTTCCATGGCTATGAAGTAGCTGTGGCAAGAGTAGCATGGTAAACAGTTAGTTTGATGCAGGCAAGAGGTTCGTGGCAGATTAATGTCAGAATCAGCAGCCCCGGCACCAGCAATACTAGAGTATAGATGGCATGATGGACAGGGAGTAGATGCCCACTTTTGCCTGGTCCTTCAGCCCTGATGACAGCAGAATGGTGTAAAGGCAGGAAAGAGATTGGCATGCAGGTAATATGGCCAACTTAATCACTGGCAATAGCCAAAAGTGAATGAAAGTTGACACTGAACCATTTCTGATACATTTTGACAAATGTTAGGGTTTTCTCTCTTGTGGTAGAAAACCTGCTCTGCTTTAGTGTGACAAAGTCACCAGCAGCAATGAACTTTCTCTCTGACATTACAATGGAGTTCAACACGCCCATAGCAAACCGGCCCAGATTTGCCACTGGTCCAATCTGTTGCCCCAGAAGTCTGTGGAAATGGGACTCAATGTATCTACTGGAGAATGGACACAATGCGGGTAAGACTGACCCTTCAGGTGGTCCAACTCTGCTTGCTGAAGTTCTTTGGTTTGTTGCACTGGCAGATAAGTCAACTGATTAACCATGTCAAATATGTTGTATTGGCTGCTGCTGCTGCCTTGGTTACTTGCAAATTGAAAATTGCCGTCATGTCAATAATTTTAGATTGATAATTTTAAATAATTTAGCTCTTTTTGGCAATCTTTCCCTTTATGACCTGCACAGGGACCACACACACAAGGATGTGTTGGCACTGTAGGGGGCTGTGGGGTCATCTGTTCATCCATGCATGTTGGCAAAAGTCCGCCTGCAAAAACTTCACTGATTAGTAAACAAAGATGTTCCTGGTAATATGCCAGTTACCCTGTTCCCAAAATTTCTTAAAATTTTGAGGGAAAATGAATTTTTTTTTAATTAAAATTAAACTTAAAGGGAACCTGTCACCTCCTTTTTCGGATATAAGATGCGGACACCGCCTCTAGGGGTTTATCTACAGCATTCTGGAATGCTGTAGATAAGCCCCTGATGTAACTTGAAAGATAAGAAAAAAAGTTATATTATACTCACCCGGGGACGGTCTGGTCCGATGGGCGTCGCAGGTCCGGGTCCGACGCGATGTTGTCATCTTCCTTGCTTCCTGTCACGGCTCCTGCGCAGGCGCACTGATTTGCCGTTTTGAGGGCAGAGCAAAGTACTGCAGTGCGCAGGCGCTGGGCCTTTCTGACCTTTCCCGTCGCCTGCGCACTGCAGTACTTTGCTCTGCCCTCAACAGGACAAATCAGTGCGCCAGCGCAGGAGCCGTGACAGGAAACAAGGAAGATGATGACATCGCAAGAAGATGGGAGGTGCTGGACCCGGACCTGCGACACCCATCGGACCTGGACTGCACCGGATCTCCCTGGGTGAGTATAATATAACTTGTTTTTCTTATCTTTCAGATTACATCGGTGGGTTATCTACAGCATTCCAGAATGCTGTAGATAAGCCCCTAAAGGCGGTGGCCGCTTCTTATATCCGAAAAAGGAGGTGACAGGTTCCCTTTAAGGAATTCAAAGAAGTTTGATTTGATAATTTTTAATAATTTTGCTTTTTCTTATAATCTTGATCAGGTTGCTACAGGTAAAAATCACCGTAGAAGCAGTCACAATAAAATTAACTGTCATCCAAATTGGGAAAGATAATGAGAACATTGTACTTTATAAATTAAGGCAGGTAGCACAATTAATTTTGTTGAAAAAATATTACATTTGTGCCCAAACCTGTAAGGGACTGCTTTTCAGTACAATAAATAACGTAGTCTAGGCAATTTATATTGAGCATGAATGCAAACTATAGTTTTGCAGTACAAGTACAATATTCACGGAACTGGATGATTCAACCCATGTTTTTAGTGCACACAAAAGAAGTGATGCAATAGAAGTAGAAAAGGAAGTGTATGGAAGCAGTAGATGAGGATATGATTGGGCTGATGACATTAGCATATTAAGACGCTCGTCTGAAACACATTTCCTGATCATCCCCACGCAGAGGTTGTGACTTTTCTACACCTTTTTATGCTTACCTAATAAATTTGTGGTTTTAACTGAAGATCTTGATGCTGGAATCCTCCTGTTCTTCCATCCTCCGAGCTTTGGACCTCCATGTGGGTGAGCTGACTCCTTTTCCTTGTTCAATTAACAATAGGGAGGAGGTTTTGCAGATATATCTTATGTTGTAGCTATTTTTATTCTGACTCAGACTCAGATATGCCAGATCACCAGTAATGCCGAATTAAGAGATTAGACCCTCAAATAACGAGCGCTCGAAGAAAAGAATGCCCACTTGTGAGCAAATCAATTTATGTTTATTCACACAGAGAATACTATCTCTTATACCATTTACAAGCAATGTAACTCATGCAGCCCCCATGTTACCCAGGTCATAATGACTTTATTTACCATGTACCCCATAACATGTTTATGCAGAATGTTAAAAACATTGCACATGAGAAAAGAAGTATAAAATCCTTAAGGGGAATCTGTCACCCCAATTTTGCCATATCAACCAAAGATATGGCTGAATAGTGCGTCCCATAACAAAGCTAACAGTAGGTATCATATATCCTGATACCCCCGTTTTCATATCAAAATACCTTTGTAAAGTTGGTATTTTTCGCTGTCAATCACAGTAGTCAGGTCAGGAGGGCGGTGTTTTCTCTGTCCTCCCCCCCGCTCCTCGGCATCAGTAGCGTATCGCCGTCTGTGAATCCCACAGACGGCTTTCGGCTTCTCGTAATTGCGCAATTCAAATTCGGGCCGGCGCATGCGCAGTGTGCTTTGCCGAACAGCATAAAATCATTACAACGCATGCGCTACTCTTTCCTTGCCCCGAGGTTGTCCAAGGCAAGCAGTCATTTCCGGGGCAAGGAAAGACTAGCGCATGCGTTGTAATGATTGTATGCTTTGCCCACTGTTGGGCAAAGCACACTGCGCATGCGCCGGCCTGAATTTGAATTGCGCAATTGCTGGAAGCTGAACGCCGTCTGTGGGATTCACAGACGGCGATACGCAACTGATGACGAGGAGCGGGGGGAGGACAGAGAAAACGCCGCCCTCCTGACCTGACCGCCATGATTGACAGCAAAAAATACCAACTTTACAAAGGTATTTTGATATGAAAACGGGGGTATCAGGATATATGATACCTACTGTTAGCTTTGTTATGGGACACACTATTCAGTCATATCTTTAGTTGATATGGCAAAATTGGGGTGACAGATTCCCTTTAATTATGAGACTATAAGGCTGAGTAATATAAAAACAAAATAGGAACAGGGAAGAAAAAACATTAACCCTTCTATATCAATTTCCCCTAGTTTGTAAATGGTATAAACTTTGCCACAGGATTAGTTGGTGTCCACAAAGGAGCTACTGTCCCATGGGTCTACAACTGATAAGGGGGCTTCCTACCTGCTTCACTCTCCCTGTCAGCAGTGGTTATCTGGGGTCTATGATACATTATGAAAGGTTCAGAATTAGATTCTTTTTTAGGTAATACATATGTCAGTGTTTTTACGGCTAAATGGAGCAATAAACAAAACAATAAAATCTGCATGCAAGCCTGTACAATGCCAGAAATCCAACCCGCTAGGCTACTAAACCAGTTGGCTGGGTTTATGAAGGAGAATGTGTTTCTCCATCAGGAGTCTCCATTGGCACTGTGTTGTTTTAACCAATAGTCTCTAAGTTCACCTATTTTATCTATACTGGCCCTGACCTGGAGTGTTGTGAATACTCTGGAGGCGACTTCTGAGCTGGGGCTCCCTCCGGTGGTTGCTGAGGGTAATGAACCAATTGCTGAATGGCCTTCAGCTGGCTCTGAATGGTCTGATATAAGTGACCTGAACTCCCTTCAGCCTTGCCGGTAATCAATTGTTCTTCCAGGTCATGCTTGGAGCTCAGCTTGCATTCCTGCTCTCATTCAGATAAGTGATTTGCTGTTTTTTTTCCTCTGGTTGGATTTCCCTTGCTGGTTTGCTGCTTTGCAGTAGACTTCAGCCTGGTCCCCCTTTGGGGCCTGGTGCTGCAGTTGTGCTCAGTTTGTGTTTGCACTTTTGCTCTGTTCCTATGTCACTTTTTATTTGCTGAATTGCTGTGTGTTACACCAGAGATCTGATTTAGGTGGTAGAGATCGTGTGATCTCAGGTTTTTTGTTAATCAGAAGTGTTGGTATTTTTGTCAGGTTTTTTTTTGGGTTGCAGTCAGAATTCTTTCCTATACTTTTCTATCTAGACAGATTGGGCCCCAGCTTTTTCTCATTCTATTTTCTGTCTGTGTTCGTATTTTCTTCTGGTCTAACCGCCATTACATGTGTGGGGGCTTCCTATTTCTTTGGGGATTCTGCTACGGGGCAGATAGCATTCATCTTTCTGCCTTTAGGTGTAGCTATCTCTCCGGCTGTGACGAGGCGTCTAGGATCACCGTAGGTACGCTCCACGGCTACTTCTAGTGTTGCGGTTAGTTTAGGGTCCTGCAATCCAATAGTTTCCAGCCTCTCTGGTGTATTACTTCTTTGGCTATTTTTGCAATTTCTCCTCAGCTACCGAAACATAACAGTATTATCGGCCAAACTGAAAATTATATGGTACTCAACAGAAGGGAAAAATAGTAAAAGGAAAAAGAAAAAAGGGAGTTGTCAGAATTTTTTTTTTTTCTGTTTGTTGCATTTTTTCCCTCTTTTTCTCTGGGTGTTGAGGAGGATTTTTTTTCTCAATGGAGTTTGCACAGTTGTCTGGCCGTGTGGAGCAGCTTGCTACTGAGGTTCAGAGTATTGCTACCTATCTTGCTAGGTTGCCGGTTGTGGAACCTAGGATCCTCATGCCAGATTTGTTTTTGGGGCATCGGTCTAGATTTCTGAATTTCAAAAATAACTGTAAGTTGTTTTTTGCCTTAGGCCGGCGTCACACTGGCGAGTTTGATGCGAGTAAGTCGCACGACTTTCTCGCATCAACACCCGGCACGGCCGCCCGCTCTCGGACCCGAGTGCGCGGCTGCATAGAAATACATGCAGCTGCACACTCAGCTCTGAGAGCGGGCGGCCGTGCCGGGTGTTGATGCGAGAAAGTCGTGCGACTTACTAGCATCAAACTCGCCAGTGTGAAGCCGGCCTTAAAGCCTAAGTCCTCAGGGAACGCAGCACAGCAGGTTCAAATTGTCATCTCTCTGCTGCGCGGTGACCCTTAGGATTGGGCTTTTTCCCTGACACCAGGGGATCCTGTTTTGAATGATGTTAATGTATTTTTTCAGGCTCTGGGGTTATTGTACGATGAACCTAATGTCACTGATCAAGCTGAAAAGACCTTGTTGGCATTAAATCAGAGTCATGAAGACGCTGAGCTGTACTGTCAGAAATTTCAAAAGTGGGCAGTCCTGACCAAATAGAATGATGATGCTTTGGCAGCCCTTTTTCGGAAGGGTCTGTCAGAAAATGTAAAGGACGTTATGGTGGGATTCCCTGCTCCCTCTGGTCTCAATGATTCTATGTCTTTGGCTATTCAAATTGACAGACTTTGCGTGAGCGCAGACGTATGCGTGAGATAGTGTTGCCTTGTGAGCCAACTCCTGAGCCCATGCAGTGTGATGGAGTGACTTCTGTGGCTCAGCGTCATGAGTTTCGAAAGCGCAATGGGTTATTTTTCTACTGTGGTGACGCTTCTCATGCTATTTCCGTCTGTCCTAAGCGGGGAAGACATTTTGCGTGCTCAGTTGTCTTGGGTAGTGTTCAGACTATTCTGTTGACTGTTACCTGATTTGCTCCCTGTCCACATTTTCGGCTCAGGATTTTGTTGATTCAGGAGCAGCTATTAACCTGATGGATTTTGACTTTGCCAAACGTTGTGGGTTTCCCATGATACCCCTGCGGAAGTCTATTCCTTTACTGGGCATTGATTCTACCCTTTGAAGGAGAATAAACCCCAATTTTCTACTCAGGTGATAATGAGGGTTGAACAAGATCATCAGGAGAGTTGCAAATTTCTGGTGTTGCATAATCTACATGACATTATTGTACTGGATTTCCCTTTGTTACAGACTCATAATCCTGTTTTGGATTGGAAATCTGTGTCTGTGACCAGTTGGGGCTGCCAATGTGTTAATATTGACACTCCTGTTTTTTCTGCCTCTCCCCAGTCTCAGGATGTCCCTGACTTTTTGACTGATTTTTCGGATGTGTTTAGTGAGAGTAAGTCTGCATCCTTACCTCCTCACAGGAGCTATGACTATTGAGTTAGTGCCTGGTGGTAAATTTCCTAAAGGGCGCCTTTTTAATTTATCTGTATCTGAACACGATACTATGCAATCTTATATCAAGGAATCTTTGGAGAAGGGTCATATCAGACCGACCATCCTCTTCACTCTTGGGTGCCAGTTTTTTCTTTGTGGCCAAAAAGGATGGTTCATTGAGGCCGTGTATTGATTATCGCCTCCTGAATAAAATCACTGTTAAATATCAATATCCGTTACCCTTGATTTCTGACCTATTTTCCAGAGTGAAAAGTGCTAGTTGGTTTACCAAGCTTGACCTCAGGGGGGCGTATAACCTTATTCGCATTAAGCATGGGGATGAATGGAAGACTGCGTTTAATACCCCAGAGGGGCATTTTGAGTACCTAGTGATGCCTTTTGGGCTTACTAATGCTCCTTCCATCTTCCAATCCTTCATGAATGATATTTTCAGGGATTTTGTGGATAAATTTCTGATTGTTTATTTGGATGATATCTTGATTTTTTCCAACGACTGGGACTCTCACGTGAAAAATGTTCGGACTGTGTTCCAGATTTTGAGAGAGAATGCGCTGTATGTGAAGGGATCAAAGTGTCTTTTTGGCGTACAGAAGGTCTCATTTCTGGGATTCATTTTGTCTCCATCTGTTATTGAAATGGACTCGGTCAAGGTTCAGGCCATCTCTGATTGGGTTCAACCTACTTCATTGAAGGCTCTTCAGAGATTTTTGGGTTTTGCCAATTTTTATCGTAAATTTATTGGTAATTTCTCTGGTATTGTTAAACCATTGACTGATTTGACCAAAAAGGGTTCCGATGTGGTGAATTGGCCTCCTGAGGTAGTTTCTGCGTTTCAGGAACTAAAGCAGAGATTAATTTCTGCTTCTGTTCTACGGCAGCCTAATGTTTCTCTGCCGTTTCAGGTGGAGGTTGATGCCTCTGAGATTGGGGCAGGTGCCGTTTTGTCCCAAAGGGATCCAGAGACCTCTAAGAGTAACCCTTGTGCCTTTTTCTCTCAAAAAATTTCTCCAACTGAATGTAATTATGACGTGGGTAATTCGGAGTTATTGGCCATGAAGTGGGCCTTTGAAGAGTGGAGACATTGGCTGGAAGGAGCCAAACATCAGGTGGTGGTCACGGACCATAAGAACCTGGTTTATCTTGAATCAGGCAAGCGACTTAATCCTAGACAGGCCAGGTGGGCCTTGTTTTTCACACGTTTTAATTTTGTGGTTTGTTTTCTTCCAGGCACTAAGAATGTTAAGGTGGATGCCCTCTCGAGGAGTTTCTTTGCGGATTCTCCTGAGTTATCTGATCCTGCTGTTATTTTGAAAGAGGGTGTAGTTCTTTCTGCCATCTCGCCCAATTTGAGACTGGCTCTGGAGGGGTGTCAGGAGGATAAACCTGAACGCTGCCCTGTTGAGAAATTGTGTGTCCCAGACCAGTGGAAGAAGAGTGTGATGTCTGAGATTCATTGTTCCGCGTTGGCTGGTCATCCTGGGATTTTTGGTACCAGAGACTTGGTGAGTCGGTCCTTTTGGTGACCTACTTTGTCTCGTGACGTCAGGGACATTGTGCAGTCCTGTGGGACTTGCTCTTGTTCCAAGCCTTGCTCTCGTTCTTGTGGTTTGTTAATGCCATTACCTTTACTGTTAAGCTTACGTAGCTGAGGAGAAAAAGCAAAAACAGTAATACACCAGAGAGGCTGGAACCTATTGGATTGCAGTAACCTGAACTAATCACACAACTAGAGGTAGCCGTGGAGCGTTCCTACGTTGATCCTAGACGCCTCGTCACAGCCTGAGAGATAACTACACCTAAAGGCAGAAAGATGAAAGCTATCTGCCCCGGAGCAGATCCCAAAGAAAATAGGAAGCCCCCAAACATATAATGGCGGTTAGACAAGAAGATAGCACGGACACAGACAGAAAATAGAATGAGCAAACGTTGGGGCCCAATCTGTCTAGACAGAAAAGTACAGGAAAGAATTCTGACTGCAATCCAACAAAAACCCTAAAAAATACCAGCACTTCAGATTGCCAAAAAACCTGAGATCACATGATCTCTACCACCTAAATCAGATCTGTGGTGTAACAAAACAAAGCCGCAGCCACTGAAAAAACAGGAAAAATCAAATGAACAAACAACAGTGGCTACAGATAAATTGAGAGGAGCTCAGGTCCCAGGAGGGGACCCGGCTGACCTCCACAAAGGTGCAGAAAACTATGAAAAAAGCAAGCACAAAAAGAAAAGCAGAAAATATCTTATCTGATAGCAGCAGGTGCAGGCAAGACTCCAGCAACTTCCAAATGAACCAGGAACCACAATTGAGACAAGAACAATTGATCACCGGCGACCATCATGGGAGGGAACCTCCCTTATATCAGTCCATTCCATGATCCCAGATTGCCATTCCTCGCTGTGAGGTTCAGTACTGTCTGCAACCACCAGAGGGAGCCTCTGCTCAGAAACCATCTCCAGCACATTCATAACACTGTACCCAAGAGGCCATGGACCCATATTTCTATGGATTTTATTTTCCGACCTCTCTGTCTCTCAGAGAATGACCGTTATCTGGGTAATCTGTGATAGGTTTTCCAAGATGATACATTTTGTGCCATTACCTAAGTTGCCTTCCTCCTCCGAATTGGTGCCTTTGTTCTTTCAGCACGTGGTTCGCTTACATGGCATTCTGGAGAACATTGTGTCTGACAGAGGAGTCCAGTTTGTTTCAAGATTTTGGAGGACATTTTGTTCTAAACTTGGTGTTCAGTTATCTTTCTCCTCTGCATTTCACCCTCAGACCAATGGACAAACCAAGAGAACAAACCAGACCTTGGAGACTTATTTGAAATGTTTTGTGTCTGCTGATCAAGATGACTGGGTCTCTTTTTTGCCTTTGGCTGAGTTTGCTCTTAATAATAGAAATCCAAAAAGCGCTGGAAGCATATAGCCACAAATACAATTCTTTATTAGAAAAATATACACATGAATGACAATGGACAGATAAAATACATAAAAAAGGGATGTATGTCCAGTATACTCCCATTGGTATATATGCAAACTGTGACGAATATATCAAAAATTATCAGAGGTCAGAATAGAGTATTAATGCCATGTATCATTAGTGCTAAAGAAGCCATATTGAAAACATTAACTAGTGCATACTGGACCACATTTCATAGTGATATCATATATGATGATAGATATAGTGGCCAATGGAGATGGACTGTAGTTCACAACTCCCAATATCGGTTACTGCTAACCAGTATATATATGAATTGTATTGCACAAATGTGCTATATCTAATGATTTAACATATGTGATGATATACACAATGGTAGCTGTAACATGACCATAGTTACAAGCGACATGAGATCAAATATCTTGTAACATAAAATAATGCTCACTATGGCCAGTATAGCACAAGATACAAATGTGAATCCCAAAGACCACCATAGTACATAGTCAAAGTAATACAGATACAGCCAAAGAGCATATACGACCTTAGTAGGAGCCTGGATTCCCCGACGCGCGTTTCGCGTTAGCTTCGTCTCAGGGGGGTAAGTAGATGTGATATAAAGTCTAATATGCCCTTATATACCTTTCCCAGATATTGTATTTACCGGCTAGTACTTCCACATGTGTGCGAAGCCATCCAGCCCCCAGCGTGTGACGCACCATGGAGGCGTCCCCGTCAGTCGTGCAGCCACTCCCCATCCAACACGTCAGGACGGGGAGGGAACTGCTACGGACCCGACTGGACGCGTCACCACGGCAACGCACGGCATCTCAGGAATGCGTTGCCAGCCACCAGGCCACACCCCCCGTCCGACGTGTCAGAACGAAGAGGCGGTGCCATAACGGCCTGACTAAAGCACTCCAGCGGTGCTTTTCTGGGAGAACTCAACGGCCCAGCACGCATGTGAAACATGTTAGTGGCAAGTGTGATAACAAAGTAACACATCCTCACCCAGGTAATTCAGAACCCAGTATGCGGTTCATCAATCAAAAAAATGAACAAATATGCCGGAACTAAATACAATATAGATACAAAAACAAATTGTAATCCCCAATATTACATACACATATATTCTATGAAAAACTTAACAAAAGTTGAAACAAATTAATAAAAAATGAAAAAAACAAATAATAAATGAAAGACATTATATGTATCACGATTTAATAATGTATCAGCAGAGCTATGACTACCAAACAGGTATTTCAAAGTTCAGGAGTCCTAGAAGAGTCAGTAATAATTTCTTCTTCATCTTCGGCTCCTTAAGGAGTTATAAATCCAATAGATGCCTCAAATAGATTGATTGGAGTTCCTCATTCTTCTCTGTAAACTTGGGCATCTCCAACTCATAGACTTCATAGACGTCAAAATCATCCACCATATCCACACCAGTGAAATCACGCATATACATATAACCTAATATAAACTAAGAAAAGCATATATAAGACAAGGAATTAAAACACTACTTGTAAATAAAATAAGACTATAGAAAGGGGGCAAAACTCAGAACCTCATTGAGTCCCTCTGGTTGAAGAGATCCTATTCTGAAGATCCATTGTGTTTCTACTTGAGCTAGTTTCTTTTTTACATTCCCTCCCCTATGGTCCACAAAGATTTTATCTATACCCATCACTTTCAGCAGTTTCGAATTGGAATCATGATAAATTTTGAAGTGCTTAGGTATAGGTTTCAAGAGGGTGACATCATTTTCATCCCGGGCATTTTTTGTGTCCCTATAGTGTTCTCTGACCCAATTTTTAAGGGTCTGGAAGTCATGCCTACATATATTTTAGTGCACAGGCACTGGGCATAATAAATCACCCCAGTCGAATTGCAAGTGATGTGTTGAGTAATACTGAACGTTTTACTGCCGTCACTGGAGTCAAAAGAGAAAGCACGCACCATATTGGGACATGAGATGCAAGAATTACATGGGAAAAAAACCCATTTTTGACCAGTGGATCCAAAGATTCTTTCAGATTTTTGGCCTCCATGGTAACTATGTACCAGGGTATCCCTCAGATTACTAGACCTTCTATACGTAATGGAGGGAAATTCAGGGACAAATTTCTCTAGAGTTTTATCAGTTAGAAGTAGTGGCCAATATTTTTCTAGGGCTTTTTTAACTTCCCACCATTTGTCATTATAGGTGGATATTAACCTCACCTTTTGTAGATCTACATTTTTATTCTTATTTTTAGGAGTTAATATATCATTCCGTGTTGCCCGTTTGGCCCTTTTTAACCCCCTTTTGATGCTGCGATTGGAATATCCTCTTGCAGAGAATCTAGAAGATAGATCACCTATTTGTTCCTCAAAAGCTTTCTCATTCGAACAAATACGTCTTGCCCTTAAAAATTGCCCTGTTGGGATACCCTCTATCAGTGACTTTGGATGAGAGGAGGTAGCATGTAGGACTGAATTTACTGCAGTTTCCTTTCGGTATACATCGGTTTCTAAAAAACCATTATGGCTTTTTGTAATTAAGATGTCAAGAAAGTCAATGCTGGTCTGACTATATTTGCATGTCAATTTGATGTTCAGGGAGTTATCATTCAAGATGTTCAAAAAATCGAGAAGGTCCTGCTCTGTCCCCTGCCATATCATAAACACATCATCTATATAACGGACCCAGAGCAGAACCTTCTCGATAAATGCAATGGGATTGGTGAGGAAAATACCCCGTTCCCAAATACCCAAAAAGAGGTTGGCGTATGAGGATGCAAAGGCCGCCCCCATAGCCGTACCCCGCTTTTGTAGGTAGATATTTTCCCTGAACAGGAAATAATTATGTTCCAATGCAAATTTAAGTAATGTTAATAACAACTTAGTCAGACCAGCATCAAGATCCGACATCATTAAATACATCTTAACAGCTTGTAATCCATCCCCATGTATGCAAGTGTACAATGATTCAACGTCAAAACTAATTAGCCACATGTCCTTATCCATAGGGATCCCCTCAATTTTTTTGAGGACATCACCAGTATCCCTGACATATGAGGGAGATCCATGACTATTGGTTTTAGATAGAAGTCTAGATACTTCGAGATAACCTCGCACAAGCTCCCTTTGCCCGACACAATGGGGCGTCCTGGAGGAGTTGTACTGTTTTTGTGTATTTTTGGAATAAAATATATGCAGGCTATCTTCGGATATTTTGGTGTCAAGTTATTCCTTAATTCTTTAGAGATAATACCCTCTCTAAATGCTTCCTCCAAAATATCATTAATCTCATTCAAATATGCTGTGGTTGGGTTATAAGTCATTTTATGATAGCATTCATTGTCCCGTAGCTGTCTAAAGGCTTCCTTTTCATACATTTTTACTGGCCATATCACCACGTTACCCCCTTTGTCCGCAGGCTTTATAACTACCTCTTTGAGGTTGCGCAATTCATCCAGTGCTTGCCTTTGGACAAAGGGTAGGTTCCCATGTGTGATATGTGGAGAGATTTTTTTCAACTCATCTGATACCAATTTAACAAACAATTCCACGTTTGGAGAGATATTTAAAGGGGGAAATATTTTTGGTATCGTTGGTCTAAACTTACCCCTATATTTTGGTGTTTCACTCTCCTCATTTAATTCCTCCAAAGTTGAAATTGCTTCAAGTTCTTTTATACTCCACTCCTCTCCAAATTTACTTTTTTCGTGCAGTTTTTTAAGTATGAGCTTGCGTGCAAACAAATGCAAGTCTGTCACTGCTGAAAAAGAATTAAATGGGGCAGTAGGTGAAAATGAAAGACCAAGACTAAGGACCTCCTTTTGAGGTTTTGTAAGTTCAATGTCAGATAGGTTGATTACCTGTAATTTAGAGGGCGTTGTTATATCATTCCTCCTATCTTTTCTTTTGTAATAGTCATTACGTCTTCTATTAACATTTCTCCTTAGATTATACATACGATTCCCACCCCATTTATCATCTTCTTTAGAGGAGACAGATGATACAGAAGATGATCTTATGCTGCTCCCTCCATTTCTTGCACTTGTTTGCCACCTATAGACAGTTCCACTTTTGAAATCATTTAAATCTCGTTGGAACTTTCTAGCTTTAGTATCCTTGACTTCCTTCTCCCAAGTATTTAATTGGGTATCCATATCTTTATAAAAGGTCTCTGCCTCTAATCCTGAGACTTTTTCAAGCAATTTCGCTTTAGTTACTTCAATATCTGAGTCCAATTTGTCCAGACTTTTCTTATTGTTACCAATTAACAGTTCTATTAGGGACCTGGAACAAATGTTACAGGCCTCTTCCCACCTAGTTTTAAAAGTGGGATCCTCAACGGGCTATGAAGGCATAATTCTCACTCTTAATCCTCTGGGAATGAGGTTTTTGGCCAAGTAGTTTTCTAGTGAAGCTTTAGTCCACCACATTCTAGTTCTTTTTTTAAGCAGAGTCTTCATGGAACTCTTGAGGTCTGAATAATAGGGCTAGCTCTGCCACCTTGATGTCTCAATTTTTCTGCAATTCTGGGTTTCACCCTCAATTTTTTTCAGGACAGGGGGAGGCTTCTGTCTGTCCGGGCGTTGACTCTATTGTGGAGCGTATGCAGCAGATTTGGGACCAGGTAGTGGAGAGGTTGTCTCTCAAGAGAAGGTCCAGCGGTTTGCCAACCGGCATAGGACTGATGGTCCTCGTTTTAAAGTGGGGGACTTGGTTTGGTTGTCCTCAAGAAATATCCCTATGAAGGTTGCATCTCCAAAATTTAAGCCAAGATTCATTGGACCTTATAAGATCATGGAAATTATTAATCCGGTTTCCTTCCGTTTGCTTCTTCCAGGGACAATTAAGATCCATAATGTGTTCCACAAGTCTTTATTGAAGAGGTTTGTAGAGCCAGTGGTTCCTATGGCTGCGCCTCCCGACCCTGTTTTGGTTGAGGGCAATTTGGAGTATATGGTTGAGAAAATATTGGATTCTCGTTTTGCTAGACGGAAACTCCAGTATTTGGTTAAGTGGAGAGGTTATGGTCAGGAGGAAAATTCTTGGGTGTTTGCTTCGGACATTCATGCTGGGAGACTGATCCGTGCCTATCATCAAGCTCATCCTGATCGGCCTGGTTGCCAAGGTGAGGGTTCGGTGACCCCTCCTCAAGGGGGGGTACTGTTGTGAATACTCTGGAGGCGACTTCTGAGCTGGGGCTCCCTCCGGTGGTTGCTGAGGGTAATGAACTAAATGCTGAATGGCCTTCAGCTGGCTCTGAATGGTCTGATATAAGTGACCTGAGTTCCCATCAGTCTTGCCGGTAATCAATTGTTCTTCCTGGTCTTGCTTGGAGCTCAGCTTGCATTCTTGCTCTCATTCAGATAAGTGATTTGCTGTTTTTTTTCCTCTGGTTGGATTTCCCTTGCTGGTTTGCTGCTTTGCAGTAGACTTCAGCCTGGTCCCCTTTTGGGGCCTGGCGCTGCAATTGTGCTCAGTTTGTGTTTGCACTTTTGCTCTGTTCCTATGTCACTTTTTATTTGCTGAATTTGTTACACCAAATGTTAGGGATCGAGTCCCCGCTTCTGCACAAGGGGAATCTCGAGCCATTCCGGCTGCGGTCTCCCATTCGTCTCCGGCCGCAGTGGACTCTGCTCAGCTTAGACGTCTGTCCCAGCGTCTCGCCCAGTCTGGCAGTGTGCAGAGGATTACTGCTGCTCCTCCAGACTCTGCTATTGTGGCTAGTACTGGTTAGCGGCGAGCAGACGTCTTTAGGACAAAGTCCTTGTTTTTCCCTTCTGAGCATGCCCAGGGTGAGATCTCTCATTGGAGATCAGGGGTCACATGCTCAGGTACTTCAGCAGCTCCTATTGGTCTGCCAGGAAGGTCCTGTGACTACTGGTGTTCTGGAACAGGTTTCATTGGTCCCTGTTTCTGGCAGGTCCTGTAGCTGTTATTATAAAAGGGTGGCAATGCTGAGCCGCCATGCGCTAGTATCAACCATTATATGCTTTGCGCCAGTGTGGTCATGCGTGTGAGTGGTTAGGGCCCAGCTGAAATAAGCCCCTAGAATACCGACTTAATCGGTGAGGAGTTTGGTATGCTAGCTGGTCAGGGTCGGTGTCCTAGATGCCCTAGATTACCGGCATAACTGGTGAGGAGTTTGATTGCCGTATTCAGGGCCTGGCGTTCAAACGCCATAGATTGCGGGTGACTCCCGCGAGGACATTAGCGCATGATCACGTTCTATGTTCGCTTAGCACTTAACTGTGTACCTGGGTGCCTGACAGGACACAGAACTTTTTCTCAGCGGTCCCGTGACGTAACAGGGTTCGCTTTCAACGCTAGACAGCGCCCTAGCGTGTTTATTTTGCGACTCAGTTGTGTTTAGTGAGTTCGCACACATCGCCATATAGCGCTGCGGCACTCCTTCTAGCGGCTCTGTGAAATAACAGAGTTCGCACATATTGCCACAGCGCATTGCGGTGTTTATTTTGGCGACTCTGCGGGATAACAGAGTTCACGTCTTGCGCCATTTTACTAGCAGCAGGTTCCGCCTGCACGGTGGACCCCGGGCTGCGAACGCACCTCTCTACCTCATATATTTGGTGCATTCCGCAGACCCTAACATAATACTAGCGCCAGGGTCTGGCTAGTAAAATGGCGGACGACCAGCGTCTACAGCAGTATATCCAGCTGCGGGAGGGTAGGTTGGCGGCTCTAGAGCGCACAACCTCAGCTGTGGATGTTACAGCTGTCGCTGTTCAGGCTGCTAGCGTGGCTGCAGCCAGTTTGTCCTCTGCCACCCCTGCTCCGATTTTATCCCGTCTCCCGCTTCCAGACAAGTTTACTGGTGACAGTAAGCAATGTCGGGGATTCGTGAGTCAGTGCTCCATTCATCTTGAGCTTCTGGCTGCACGTTTTCCCACGGAACAGGCGAAGGTGGGTTTTGTCTTATCCCTCCTGTCGGGCGCGACGATCGTGTGGTACAGAGTGCTTCTCTTTTCCTGGAGGCTCTGAGACAGGTCTTCTTAGGACCTCGTGTCACCCACGATACGGCGCTCCAACTGCTGGCAATATCACAGGGTTCATCCATGGTCAGCCAGTTCGCCGTCCAATTTCGGACTCTGGTCTCTGAGCTAGAGTGGCCGGATAAAGTCCTCATTCCGGTGTACTGGAGAGGACTGGCGGATCATGTGAAGGATGCTTTGGCCACCAGGGAGATTGCCGCCACACTGGAGGAACTCATTTCCCTATCCACCCGCATTGATCTCCGTTTTAACGAGCGGAGGTTAGAGCGGACCCAGTGCAGGCAGAGGTTTCGATTGGCTCCCACCTTCGCCAAACCTCTGGAATCTTCCGTTCAGGCGTCCGATTCCTCCAAAGCCATGGTGGTTTCTCGAGCGGGACCTAAGTCCCGGATCACTCGAGCAACGGTGGTCTGTAATTTTTGCCAGCAGGCAGGACACTATCCTAACAGATGTCCACAGTGATCGCAGAGGCGATCACGTCTTGTGACCCTGGGAGGAGGCTCACTAGAGACAGCGGCATTTTCCTCCAAGATGACACTTAAAGGGACAATCACTGTAGGCACTTCCACTCTCACCGGCGACCTTTGCGTGGACTCAGGAGCAGAGGGGAACTTCATGTCCTCTAACTTTGCTCGCCGTCACGCAATACCTCTGGTGGCGCTTGACAAATCAGTGACTGTCCGGGTAGTGAATGGGTCACATTGCCCTCACAAATTACACACCAGACTGTTCCACTTGCATTGTTTGTATCTCCTTCCCATCAGGAACTTGTTTCCCTACTTGTCCTTCCCGAGGGAATAGACGAGCTCCTACTAGGTATACCTTGGCTCCGTTTCCACTCCCCACATATAGAGTGGACTTCGGGTAGGATACTGGGTTGGAGTGATGCATGTAGAGGCAGATGTGTCAGGAATTGCATTCAGGTTACCACTACTGAGTTACCCGCAGATCTTACTCCACTTCCCAAGTGCTACTGGTCATATGCAGACGTGTTCTCCAAGAAGGCTGCGGAGACTCTTCCGCCTCATCGCCCCTATGACTGTCCTATCAACCTCTTGCCTGGCGCAGAACCTCCTCGGGGAAGGGTCTATCCCTCTCTCTTCCTGAGACAGAGGCCATGTCGCAATATATTCAGGAGAACCTGGCAAGAGGGTTTATTAGGAAGTCGGTGTCACCGGCAGGGGCGGGATTCTTCTTCGTGCAGAAGAAGAACGGAGAATTACGTCCGTGTATTAATTACAGGGGTCTTAACGCCATCACCGTTAAAAACAAGTACCCGTTGCCCCTGATTTCTGAGCTCTTTGATAGGCTTCGGGAGCAAGGGTATTCACTAAACTAGATCTGAGCGGTGCTTATAACCTGATTCTCATCCGTGAGGGGGACGAATGGAAGACGGCTTTTAATACCAGGGATGGGCATTACGAATATCTAGTGATGCCCTTTGGGCTCTGTAATGCCCCAGCCGTTTTCCAAGACTTTGTCAATGACATCTTCCGGGATATGCTCTCCACCTCGGTCGTAGTCTATCTGGATGATATACTCATCTTCTCTCCAGATATTGACTCCCATCGGAGAGATGTCTGCAGAGTCTTCGACCTCTTACGGGCTAATTCCCTTTATGCTAAGTTAGAGAAATGTATGTTTGAGCTGGAGTCTTTACCTTTCCTTGGTTATATCATCTCAACCCAGGGATTGGCTATGGATCCGGCCAAACTACAGGCTGTGATGGACTGGCAGGAACCCCACTCTCTTAAAGCGGTGCAGCGCTTTATGGGGTTCATTAATTACTATCGCCAGTTCATTCCCCATTTCTCTACCTTGGTAGCTCCCTTGGTAGCCCTCACCAAGAAGGGAGCAAATCCCAAATTGTGGTCGGAGGAGGTCTCCAAGGCTTTCACTTCTATTAAGTCTCATTTTGCTAGCGCTCCCATCCTACATCGCCCCGATGTTGATAAGCCATTTTTATTGGAGGTGGATGCCTCATCCGTTGGTGCTGGAGCAGTCCTCTTCCAAAAGGATGCTCAAAGTCGGAAGCATCCTTGCTTCTTCCTCTCTAAGACCTTCACATCAGCGGAGAGGAATTATTCCATCGGGGATAGGGAGTTGCTAGCCATGAAGATGGCCTTCTCTGAGTGGAGACATCTGTTGGAGGGGGCCCACTTTCCCTTCCAAGTCTTCACCGACCACAAAAATTTGGTGTATCTGCAGACAGCCCAGCGGCTTAACTCTCGCCAGGCCAGATGGTCCTTGTTCTTCTCCGGTTTAATTTCACACTCCATTTCCTCTCGGGAGAGAAGAACATTCATGCCGACGCTCTCTCTCGCTCTATGGTGTCCTCTGAGGAGGAGGTGGAGGAGCCTCGGCTTATTGTTCCCACAGAGAGCCTGAGAACAGTGACCCCGGTTTCGCTAGAGTCTGTGCCCCGGGCAAGACTTTTGTGCCTACCAATTTGCAACCTCTCTTGGGCACATTCGTCCAGGGTGGGTGGACACTTTGGGGCAAAGAGGACATCTGAATTGCTGGCGAGGACATACTGGTGGCCGCATATGGTCCGTGATGTTGGGGACTATGTTCGGGCGTGTGTCTCCTGCGCCAAGAATAAGTCTCCACGACAACGGCCAGCTGGGTTACTTTTCCCTTTGCCGGTGGCAGACAGGCCCTGGGAGATGGTTGGGATGGACTTTGTGGTGGGCTTGCCCACGTCTCGGGGTTGCACCATCATTTGGGTAATCACCGACCATTTCTCCAAAATGGTGCATCTGGTGCCGCTACCACGGTTACCTTCTGCATGGGCTCTGGCAGCGTTGTTCATTAGGCACATCTTCCGTTTACACGGCATGCCGGACAAAATTGTCAGTGACCGAGGTCCCCAGTTTGCGTCTCGGTTCTGGAGAGAGCTTTGTCGTCTACTCAATATTGAGTTAAATCTCTCTTCAGCATACCATCCTGAGACGAATGGGTTGGTAGAGAGGGCCAACCAGACCTTGGTCACCTATCTACGACATTTTGTCTCAGCCAGGCAGGATGACTGGGCATCCTTGCTACCATGGGCTGAGTTTGCACTAAACAATGCTGTGGCTGACTCCACCGGACAGACTCCATTCCTCCTGAACTACGGTCAGCATCTGGGGGTTCCGGTGCCCATGCCCATGTCTTCCGCCGACTCCAGGGTGGCAGACTGGGCTGTGGAGGCACGGGACATTTGGGACCGTACCCAGGATGCCATTCAGGCGTCCAAGGAGAGGATGAGGTCCTCCTCTGACGCACATCAGCGCCCCGCTCCAACATTTGCTCCTGGCGACTTGGTGTGGCTCTCCGCCCGTAACATTAGGCTGCGAGTTGAGTCCACTAAGTTGGCACCCCGCTACCTGGGTCCTTTCAAGGTCCTCGAGCAGGTTAACCCTGTGGTATACCGTTTGGCTCTTCCACCACGTCTGGGTATCTCCGACACCTTTCACGTATTCCTCTTGAAACCCGTGCTCATGTCCCGGTTTTCCGAGTCATCTGCCGGGACATCGGGTTTGTCTACGGATGACCATGAGGTGAACGCCATCGTAGGGTGTAAGGTGGTACGGGGCAAAAGATTTTATTTGGTGGATTGGAGGGGTTATGGGCCTGAGGATAGGTCCTGGGAGCCTGCCGAGCACATTCACACTCCGCAGCTCATCGCTGCTTTTGAACGCAGCGAGGCCCAGAGAATGGGGGTCCCTAGGAGGGGGGGTAATGTTAGGGGTCAAGTTCCCGCTTCTGCACAAGAGGAATCTCGAGCCATTCCGGCTGCGGTCTCCCATTCGTCTCCGGCCGCAGTGGACTCTGCTCAGCTTAGACGTCGGTCCCAGCGTCTCGCCCAGTCTGGCAGTGTGCAGAGGATTACTGCTGCTCCTCCAGACTCTGCTATTGTGGCCAGTACTGGTTAGCGGCGAGCAGACGTCTTTAGGACAAAGTCCTTGTTTTTCCCTTCTGAGCATGCCCAGGGTGAGATCTCTCATTGGAGATCAGGGTCACATGCTCAGGTACTTCAGCAGCTCCTATTGGTCTGCCAGGAAGGTCCTGTGACTACTGGTGTTCTGGAACAGGTTTCATTGGTCCTTGTTTCTGGCAGGTCCTGTAGCTGTTATTATAAAAGGGTGGCAATGCTGAGCCGCCATGCGCTAGTATCAACCATTATATGCTTTGCGCCAGTGTGGTCATGCGTGTGTGTGGTTAGGGCCCGGCTGAAATAAGCCCCTAGAATACCGACTTAATCGGTGAGGAGTTTGGTATGCTAGCTGGTCAGGGTCGGTGTCCTAGATGCCCTAGATTACCGGCATAACCGGTGAGGAGTTTGATTGCCATATTCAGGGCCTGGCGTTCAGACGCCATAGATTGCGGGTGACTCCCGCGAGGACATTAGCGCATGATCACGTTCTATGTTCGCTTAGCACTTAACTGTGTACCTGGGTGCCTAACAGGACACAGAACTTTTTCTCAGCGGCCCTGTGACATAACAGGGTTCGCTTTCAACGCTAGACAGCGCCCTAGCGTGTTTATTTTGCGACTCAGTTGTGTTTAGTGAGTTCGCACACATCGCCATATAGCGCTGCGGCACTCCTTCTAGCGGCTCTGTGAAACAACAGAGTTCACACATATTGCCACAGCGCATTGGGGTGTTTATTTTGGCGACTCTGCGGGATAACAGAGTTTGCGTCTTGCGCCATTTTACTAGCAGCAGGTTCCGCCTGCACGGTGGACCCCGGGCTGCGAACGCACCTCTCTACCTCATATATTTGGTGCGTTCCGCAGACCCTAACACCAGAGATCTGATTTAGGTGATAGAGATCGTGTGATCTCAGGTTTTTTTGTTAATCAGAAATGTTAGTATTTTTGTCAGTGTTTTTTTTTGGGTTGCAGTCAGAATTCTTTCCTATACTTTTCCATCTAGACAGATTGGGCCCCAGCGTTTGCTCATTCTATTTTCTGTCTGTGTTCGTATTTTCTTCTGGTCTAACCGCCATTACATGTGTGGGGGCTTCCTATTTCTTTGGGCATTCTGCTACTGGGCAGATAGCATTCATCTTTCTGCCTTTAGGT
>JARQOD010000004.1:545439238-545460337 GCA_033576555.1 Oophaga sylvatica | reverse complement strand
AACAGGCGAAGGTGGGTTTTGTCTTATCCCTCCTGTCGGGCGCGACGATCGTGTGGTACAGAGTGCTTCTCTTTTCCTGGAGGCTCTGAGACAGGTCTTCTTAGGACCTCGTGTCACCCACGATACGGCGCTCCAACTGCTGGCAATATCACAGGGTTCATCCATGGTCAGCCAGTTCGCCGTCCAATTTCGGACTCTGGTCTCTGAGCTAGAGTGGCCGGATAAAGTCCTCATTCCGGTGTACTGGAGAGGACTGGCGGATCATGTGAAGGATGCTTTGGCCACCAGGGAGATTGCCGCCACACTGGAGGAACTCATTTCCCTATCCACCCGCATTGATCTCCGTTTTAACGAGCGGAGGTTAGAGCGGACCCAGTGCAGGCAGAGGTTTCGATTGGCTCCCACCTTCGCCAAACCTCTGGAATCTTCCGTTCAGGCGTCCGATTCCTCCAAAGCCATGGTGGTTTCTCGAGCGGGACCTAAGTCCCGGATCACTCGAGCAACGGTGGTCTGTAATTTTTGCCAGCAGGCAGGACACTATCCTAACAGATGTCCACAGTGATCGCAGAGGCGATCACGTCTTGTGACCCTGGGGAGGGCTCACTAGAGACAGCGGCATTTTCCTCCAAGATGACACTTAAAGGGACAATCACTGTAGGCACTTCCACTCTCACCGGCGACCTTTGCGTGGACTCAGGAGCAGAGGGGAACTTCATGTCCTCTAACTTTGCTCGCCGTCACGCAATACCTCTGGTGGCGCTTGACAAATCAGTGACTGTCCGGGTAGTGAATGGGTCGAACATTGCCCTCACAAATTACACACCAGACTGTTCCACTTGCATTGTTTGTATCTCCTTCCATCAGGAACTTGTTTCCCTACTTGTCCTTCCCGAGGGAATAGACGAGCTCCTACTAGGTATACCTTGGCTCCGTTTCCACTCCCCACATATAGAGTGGACTTCGGGTAGGATACTGGGTTGGAGTGATGCATGTAGAGGCAGATGTGTCAGGAATTGCATTCAGGTTACCACTACTGAGTTACCCGCAGATCTTACTCCACTTCCCAAGTGCTACTGGTCATATGCAGACGTGTTCTCCAAGAAGGCTGCGGAGACTCTTCCGCCTCATCGCCCCTATGACTGTCCTATCAACCTCTTGCCTGGCGCAGAACCTCCTCGGGGAAGGGTCTATCCCCTCTCTCTTCCTGAGACAGAGGCCATGTCGCAATATATTCAGGAGAACCTGGCAAGAGGGTTTATTAGGAAGTCGGTGTCACCGGCAGGGGCGGGATTCTTCTTCGTGCAGAAGAAGAACGGAGAATTACGTCCGTGTATTAATTACAGGGGTCTTAACGCCATCACCGTTAAAAACAAGTACCCGTTGCCCCTGATTTCTGAGCTCTTTGATAGGCTTCGGGGAGCAAGGGTATTCACTAAACTAGATCTGAGCGGTGCTTATAACCTGATTCTCATCCGTGAGGGGGACGAATGGAAGACGGCTTTTAATACCAGGGATGGGCATTACGAATATCTAGTGATGCCCTTTGGGCTCTGTAATGCCCCAGCCGTTTTCCAAGACTTTGTCAATGACATCTTCCGGGATATGCTCTCCACCTCGGTCGTAGTCTATCTGGATGATATACTCATCTTCTCTCCAGATATTGACTCCCATCGGAGAGATGTCTGCAGAGTCTTCGACCTCTTACGGGCTAATTCCCTTTATGCTAAGTTAGAGAAATGTATGTTTGAGCTGGAGTCTTTACCTTTCCTTGGTTATATCATCTCAACCCAGGGATTGGCTATGGATCCGGCCAAACTACAGGCTGTGATGGACTGGCAGGAACCCCACTCTCTTAAAGCGGTGCAGCGCTTTATGGGGTTCATTAATTACTATCGCCAGTTCATTCCCCATTTCTCTACCTTGGTAGCTCCCTTGGTAGCCCTCACCAAGAAGGGAGCAAATCCCAAATTGTGGTCGGAGGAGGTCTCCAAGGCTTTCACTTCTATTAAGTCTCATTTTGCTAGCGCTCCCATCCTACATCGCCCCGATGTTGATAAGCCATTTTTATTGGAGGTGGATGCCTCATCCGTTGGTGCTGGAGCAGTCCTCTTCCAAAAGGATGCTCAAAGTCGGAAGCATCCTTGCTTCTTCCTCTCTAAGACCTTCACATCAGCGGAGAGGAATTATTCCATCGGGGATAGGGAGTTGCTAGCCATGAAGATGGCCTTCTCTGAGTGGAGACATCTGTTGGAGGGGGCCCACTTTCCCTTCCAAGTCTTCACCGACCACAAAAATTTGGTGTATCTGCAGACAGCCCAGCGGCTTAACTCTCGCCAGGCCAGATGGTCCTTGTTCTTCTCCCGGTTTAATTTCACACTCCATTTCCTCTCGGGAGAGAAGAACATTCATGCCGACGCTCTCTCTCGCTCTATGGTGTCCTCTGAGGAGGAGGTGGAGGAGCCTCGGCTTATTGTTCCCACAGAGAGCCTGAGAACAGTGACCCCGGTTTCGCTAGAGTCTGTGCCCCGGGCAAGACTTTTGTGCCTACCAATTTGCAACCTCTCTTGGGCACATTCGTCCAGGGTGGGTGGACACTTTGGGCAAAGAGGACATCTGAATTGCTGGCGAGGACATACTGGTGGCCGCATATGGTCCGTGATGTTGGGGACTATGTTCGGGCGTGTGTCTCCTGCGCCAAGAATAAGTCTCCACGACAACGGCCAGCTGGGTTACTTTTCCCTTTGCCGGTGGCAGACAGGCCCTGGGAGATGGTTGGGATGGACTTTGTGGTGGGCTTGCCCACGTCTCGGGGTTGCACCATCATTTGGGTAATCACCGACCATTTCTCCAAAATGGTGCATCTGGTGCCGCTACCACGGTTACCTTCTGCACGGGCTCTGGCAGCGTTGTTCATTAGGCACATCTTCCGTTTACACGGCATGCCGGACAAAATTGTCAGTGACCGAGGTCCCCAGTTTGCGTCTCGGTTCTGGAGAGAGCTTTGTCGTCTACTCAATATTGAGTTAAATCTCTCTTCAGCATACCATCCTGAGACGAATGGGTTGGTAGAGAGGGCCAACCAGACCTTGGTCACCTATCTACGACATTTTGTCTCAGCCAGGCAGGATGACTGGGCATCCTTGCTACCATGGGCTGAGTTTGCACTAAACAATGCTGTGGCTGACTCCACCGGACAGACTCCATTCCTCCTGAACTACGGTCAGCATCTGGGGGTTCCGGTGCCCATGCCCATGTCTTCCGCCGACTCCAGGGTGGCAGACTGGGCTGTGGAGGCACGGGACATTTGGGACCGTACCCAGGATGCCATTCAGGCGTCCAAGGAGAGGATGAGGTCCTCCTCTGACGCACATCAGCGCCCCGCTCCAACATTTGCTCCTGGCGACTTGGTGTGGCTCTCCGCCCGTAACATTAGGCTGCGAGTTGAGTCCACTAAGTTGGCACCCCGCTACCTGGGTCCTTTCAAGGTCCTCGAGCAGGTTAACCCTGTGGTATACCGTTTGGCTCTTCCACCACGTCTGGGTATCTCCGACACCTTTCACGTATTCCTCTTGAAACCCGTGCTCATGTCCCGGTTTTCCGAGTCATCTGCCGGGACATCGGGTTTGTCTACGGATGACCATGAGGTGAACGCCATCGTAGGGTGTAAGGTGGTACGGGGCAAAAGATTTTATTTGGTGGATTGGAGGGGTTATGGGCCTGAGGATAGGTCCTGGGAGCCTGCCGAGCACATTCACACTCCGCAGCTCATCGCTGCTTTTGAACGCAGCGAGGCCCAGAGAATGGGGGTCCCTAGGAGGGGGGGTAATGTTAGGGGTCAAGTTCCCGCTTCTGCACAAGAGGAATCTCGAGCCATTCCGGCTGCGGTCTCCCATTCGTCTCCGGCCGCAGTGGACTCTGCTCAGCTTAGACGTCGGTCCCAGCGTCTCGCCCAGTCTGGCAGTGTGCAGAGGATTACTGCTGCTCCTCCAGACTCTGCTATTGTGGCCAGTACTGGTTAGCGGCGAGCAGACGTCTTTAGGACAAAGTCCTTGTTTTTCCCTTCTGAGCATGCCCAGGGTGAGATCTCTCATTGGAGATCAGGGGTCACATGCTCAGGTACTTCAGCAGCTCCTATTGGTCTGCCAGGAAGGTCCTGTGACTACTGGTGTTCTGGAACAGGTTTCATTGGTCCTTGTTTCTGGCAGGTCCTGTAGCTGTTATTATAAAAGGGTGGCAATGCTGAGCCGCCATGCGCTAGTATCAACCATTATATGCTTTGCGCCAGTGTGGTCATGCGTGTGTGTGGTTAGGGCCCGGCTGAAATAAGCCCCTAGAATACCGACTTAATCGGTGAGGAGTTTGGTATGCTAGCTGGTCAGGGTCGGTGTCCTAGATGCCCTAGATTACCGGCATAACCGGTGAGGAGTTTGATTGCCATATTCAGGGCCTGGCGTTCAGACGCCATAGATTGCGGGTGACTCCCGCGAGGACATTAGCGCATGATCACGTTCTATGTTCGCTTAGCACTTAACTGTGTACCTGGGTGCCTAACAGGACACAGAACTTTTTCTCAGCGGCCCTGTGACATAACAGGGTTCGCTTTCAACGCTAGACAGCGCCCTAGCGTGTTTATTTTGCGACTCAGTTGTGTTTAGTGAGTTCGCACACATCGCCATATAGCGCTGCGGCACTCCTTCTAGCGGCTCTGTGAAACAACAGAGTTCACACATATTGCCACAGCGCATTGGGGTGTTTATTTTGGCGACTCTGCGGGATAACAGAGTTTGCGTCTTGCGCCATTTTACTAGCAGCAGGTTCCGCCTGCACGGTGGACCCCGGGCTGCGAACGCACCTCTCTACCTCATATATTTGGTGCGTTCCGCAGACCCTAACACCAGAGATCTGATTTAGGTGATAGAGATCGTGTGATCTCAGGTTTTTTTGTTAATCAGAAATGTTGGTATTTTTGTCAGTGTTTTTTTTGGGTTGCAGTCAGAATTCTTTCCTATACTTTTCCATCTAGACAGATTGGGCCCCAGCGTTTGCTCATTCTATTTTCTGTCTGTGTTCGTATTTTCTTCTGGTCTAACCGCCATTACATGTGTGGGGGCTTCCTATTTCTTTGGGCATTCTGCTACTGGGCAGATAGCATTCATCTTTCTGCCTTTAGGTGTAGTTATCTCTGCGGCTGTGACGAGGCGTCTAGGATCACCGTAGGTACGCTCCACGGCTACTTCTAGTGTTGCGGTTAGTTTAGGGTCCTGCAATCCAATAGTTTCCAGCCTTTCTGGTGTATTACTTCTTTGGCTATTTTTGCAATTTCTCCTCAGCTACCGAAACATAACACTGGAAATTGCCAGCAGGGTCAATATAATTGCAACAGGTGAGACCAATTTGACACATTCCCACTTCTTTTTCTGTCAGGTAAGCTAGTACTATAGTATTTTTATAAGTAACTCTTATTAATTGTCTCTGTATTGTATCAGTCTTATTAAGAACCTGGAAAATCTGATAATTCAGGTAGTCAGTAGCTTCCACTAACTTGTCCCACATTTGTGCTATGAGGGGGTATGTTAACATACTACTGAATATTTTATTTGTTATCCCCATTTCTAATAAACATAGCCTATCTTTTGGCCAGGGCTTATTGTCTGCTGCCTTTTTATACAAGGTGTGAATTGGGACTGTGCTGTGTCTATTTTACTATGAGGGTGTTGGCAGCGGATTACTCACAATACTCTCCAAACATATGACAATAGAACTTGTTTATTCAGGAACAATATATGATAAGCTTAATAGATCAGGAATAAATCATGTGTGTGTCTCTATCTGTGCAGCATCTACAGCAGGCTGCTTCTCTCATACACAGACACAGGATATACAGTCACATGCTCTCCCTGTGTGAGCCTCTGGGAGTTTTTTTTTGTTCTAACTTTATAAACAGCATACAAATCTAGCAACTAAACACTCATAGACAGGAATGGAGTTGTTGCACCAAACATATTCCAACACCCCCACTCAACAACTACTTATCTTTTTAGTCCCATTGCTGTTCTGAAGTCCACACACTTTGCTCTTGATAATGGCTTTGTCATACCATCGGTTATCATCTTGTCAGACTGTGGCTCTGATTCAGGAAGTGTTATGACCATATAAGAAAAGCGTCTAGCTGGGATACCTTTGTTTGGCCCTTCTTATCTCCTGACTGGAGGTTGATTGGTTCTTCTGTGTCTTCCTTGGTGGCTTCAGAGCTTATCCACACTTCAGTGTTTTCCTTTTCGGTGTCTGTGTATGAGAGCAGCAGCCTGTTGTAGATGCTGATATTCCTGATTAGTGATGAGCGAACATACTTGGTAATGCTCGGTACTTGCTCGAGCATCGCTGTACTCGGCGAGCACCGAGCATTTCCAGGATTGTTCGGCGGGAGTTCTGGTCCACGGCCTGAATGTTTGGCGCTCTTTAGAGCACCAGTCAACATGCAGGGATTTTGTGCCACACACTGTAATGCCGCAGCCATGTTGGTTGTGGCTGGCCGCACAGCATCATCAGGTCTATGACGTCACATTCAGCTCCGGAATCAGCTAGTGTAGGGAGAGTTGCTGCCGAGATAGGGTTAGATTTGGCGGTTTCAAAGATATTGTGGGTATACCATAATTGAATACATAAATCCAGCTAAATCAACAGTCCTTCTAAGGACTAATTACGGGGTATATATATTGCAGTGATAGGTAGGCAGGGAATGCATGTGGGTGTATACATATCAGTGCAAGTCATCCAGGCACCGTATGTGGGTATATAGCTATCACTGCTAGTCAGGCAGGCATTGTATGTGGCATACTTCATTGCATATATCAAAAGGGTCCATTCCATTTCTGTCTGCTGCTGCTGCTGCCTATTACATATATTGACGGTATATACATTGCCCCAGGTATCAATGGCCAAGAATAATTTTTGTTGCATCTTAATCCTGATGATTTAATTCAAAAGCAATCCAGAGCACACATTTTTTTTCTCCATTTGCTTGTTGGGACTGCAGAATACAGCCAGATCCTTTTCATAGTACAGCATGAAAATCCAGCTATTTTAGATGGGTTTGCCCATCCCAGCGATCACATCTGAGTGTGCAGAAAATTCTGCCATTTTTGTGGTACTGTTAAATTTTTTTGGAATGTCTTATACAATTTTTTGACACCATTTTGCTCCCAAAAAATATTTAGCTGCCAAATAAAATTTAGCTACAGGGTAGATATTTTACACTGGGTTTTGTCAGCCACACGGATCGCATATCATTGCGCTGAAAATTGTGTCATTTCAGGCCTCCATAGAATTGTTTTTGTTGTGTCATAGCCTACTTATTGACACAATTTTACTGCCCCCCAAAAAAAATACAGGCCACATATTTTACAGTGTGGTATCTCCATCATACACCTCATCTATCTGTGGGCTAAAAATTGTGGCATTTCATGCCTACGTTGAACTGTTTTTGCTGTGTGCCTCCCTAGTTAGTGACACTATTTTCTGTAAAAAAAAATACAGCCCATATATTTTACATTGTAGTATCTCCGTCACACTCCTCATCTATCTGAAGGATACAAATTGTGGCATTTCAGGCCTCCATTCATCTGTTTTTGCTGTGTGTTACTTTAGTTCTTGACAATATTTTGCTGTAAGAAAATAAAAATACAGGGCACATATTTTACAGTGGGCTATCCCCGTCACACGCCTCATCTATCTGTGGTATACAAATTGTGGCATTTCAGGCCTCGATTCAACTGGTTTTGCTGTGTACTACTGTGGTATCCCACAAATTGGCCATTTCTATGGGATACTGACACCGTATTTAATAGTGCGTTTTCATAAAAATGCTATGAATTTTTATATGGACTGTGCATTTTAAATACATTGCGAGACCTGCTGACAGGCAGCACGAAAAGTGTTAATCTTCTCCTCCCCGGCTTGATCTGGTGACCCAGTTCTGTTTTAATATGCAGAAGGTTCTGGATAAACGCTTCTGGGCAGTCAGCCAATGACTGCAGCTCTACAGTCACATAAAAGAGGAGGAGCCAAGTCCTGGGGAGAGTTTTAAATTTGGTTGGTGGTTGGACATCTTGCGATGAGGAAGCTATTTTGTAGGTGAAGGAATTACCTACTTTCTCCCTGCCCACTTTGCTTAAAAAGGGGACTGGCATGAAAAGGGGAGTTAATAGTTTTCACATGAGGAAGACTACCATTGTACCTCTAGGAGGAAGAATTACCTCAGGCAGGGCCGGACTGGCCATCTGGCAATTCTGGCAAATGCCAGAAGGGCATGTCTGATTGTGGGCTGCCTTGTCTGCTACATTGTTAACAGAATCGGTGTTCTCAAGACACCCATACTGTTAAGAGTTGTGAGGGAGCACAAAGTCGCTGGCTCCGTCACTTACCCCAGCAGGCCACGGGTATCATTAGAAATATTGGTCTTTAACCATAAATTTCCCAAATAGGTATCTAAATTAATGAAGATAACTCTCAATTATTCGGTGAGCACAAAGAACCTATTCTAATTTGTGAAAATCACAGGAAGAAGTCAGAGAGTTTATACATAAAAATTAAAGTTTATTATATTCAAAAAATTATTAAAATCGTATCAATTCAGAGCAACACATTATAGAGCAGGAAATTGGAGAATATAAATATAGGAGCCAGCTAGACATATATTAATTCTGGTGAAAATATACCTGTATTGCACAGAAAAGATTGGTAAACTAGTGTTATATAACATGCATCAAAATTATTTTAGATTAGGCTACAATTACATCCACATACCATATTGTCCCATAGGGGTTAGACTTAAATAAGATGGAGCTCTCAAAGATGTAGCAGCAACAATACAGAAAAGTGCAGAAGTGCATAATGTGCAAAATATGCAGGGAAATCTAAGTTTGAAACCGATAGTTAAGACTCGCATGATGTGTGTAATGTGGACCCCCAACCTGCCGCCTCAACGTGCATTTCGCCAGTCTTCATCAGGAGGCGTGGCTTGTAATTGCACGTGTGCCGGTATATGTAGTGAGTTGAGCCTATCAGGGATGGGTACTGTCAGTGTCGTCAGTCATAGCAGCGCATGCGCAGACAACGCCGCACCTCGTGGGGACACTTCCTTCCTGGGCTCCGTGAAATGCAAACAATCCGCCGCCGCTATGCAAAGGGGATCATGTGCGCATCACATGAGCACGTCAGGAAGGTCCTGGTGCTGGAAGTCCAGGCATGCGCATTGACTGAAAATGGAGTTAAATAGCAAAAATGCTGAGTCCAAATACAGGAGATAGGTGAAGAAACTATGGTGGATTAAAAAAGGAGAAATTAATGGGCCTACTAATGAATTCTAGTGTATCTATATTTAATTATTGTTAAATTATATATAGGTAATTATATTGAGGGGATATAAAAAAAATGGAAGTGATAGCTTATGAATAATATAATAAAGTGCCGCGTGATGAATTTGTGGAGCCCAGCTGCGTCTGGATTCATATCTCCCAGAATGGTGCGCAGAAGGAATTCACCACTAGAGGTCTCAATATACATTCACACACCTTTACCCATCCCTAAGACCACCAGAGGGAGCTTTATAGGGCTATAAAAGGAGGGTGAAGACAGGAAAGAGAGCTCAGATTAGAGAGACTGCAGAGCAGTTCAGTTCCGCAAAGTGGAGGCTAGTAGAGTGGAGCTGAATCCATTCCAGTCTAGTCAGAGCTGAGACAAGTGAGTAGTCTGCAGACAGAGCAGACGAGTGGAGTTTGCAGCAAGGGTCTCCAGAGCTCAAGTTGAGAGCCAGGAGCATGCCGACGCTCAGAGAGCAGCGAAGAGACAGCGCACCAACTGCCAGTGTGTGTAATCGTGTGAGGTCCCGAGTAGGCCGAAGGCAAGTGGAGAGAGCAGTAACAGAGGTCGAAGAGCCTATATAGCTTACCTCAAAAAGTATTGACCGGATACCGGGGTCCGAGGCTATAGGGATCTCCACGACCCATTAGGAGAACACCGGAGTTCCTGGAGGACTACAAGTCCCAGGAGTACCACAGAGCTGATACGTAGCAGGATCAGGAGGACGGAGTCTGGCAGGTACCGGCCATCAGGGACCCTCTCCTTTCAGAGAAGGTCCAATCACAAGGTCAGCCAGGTGCAAGACGGAGACTGAGTTAGGCCCAGCTACATGCAGGCCAGGACTTCATTACAGAAAGGCAAGGAGCAGGAGGCCACACACCTACTCAGTGGGAGACTCTGGATGTGCACCCTTCACCCTACAGTGCTCCAGGATGTGCCTGCAACATCTTCAGTAAAGGTACCAAAGTGACTTGTGTGTGTGTCCACCTTATTACCCCTAATGGCCAGGTGTTCCCTCTCCGTCCTGCATCCCTACACCTTTACCTGCCCTGAAGGACTCAGCCTCACCTGTGGGAGGCCTAACATCTAGCTGCCCAATACCAACCCTTCAGTGGATCTGTACAGCAGCGCTGGTCACCCTGACCAGGTACCACAGGTGGCGTCACAAATCATCCTACAAACATTTAATCCCCTGTAAATATCCCACATTTACGGGTGAGCGCCAGAGCCACGGACTGAGCTGTGTTGCCGTGACATCACCCATAGAAGTCTATAGGCTCAGATCCGAATTCCCATTGCTCTGGAGGGTGACTCATCTCAAACTTGGCGTCACGAAACAGGATTCCGTGCCCTGCAGCAACGGAGTAATTTGTGCCCGTTGCCACCGGGTACTGTGTGCCACACTAAAAGACTGTGTCTCATATTGTGGTGAAGGTTTCCCGCCATTGCCCGCCATTTACAGCGTTACGGCGCGAAAACGAGGAGGTGTACCTGTGAAAAGCGCGCTGAGTTCTGGACACGCCCCCAATGCTGACGCGGCGGCAGGTCCTGCAGAGAGCTTCGGTGCACGCTCTGACGTCAGAGCGCCAGTGACACAGGTCTTCCAAGCGACTGTGCCTGCGGAGCTGCGGCCTACAGGAGAAGGTAGGCCACGCTTCACTAGGGGGGCGCCAGGATGTCTCAGCAGCAGGCCAACGGCGCGGCCCAGGCCGACAGCCCCAATGACTTAACCACGAGCGCTGCCGCGCAGGCTGGAACCGCTGCCCCTCACCAGGGCCTGTGGCCCCGATAGTACCGCTGACACTACCATATATGCCTGGAGCAAAGTGGCTTCCCCAGTACAGCGGCAAGCCAGACACCCTGTCGGGATTTAAGCGCAAAATATGCAGTATAATGGACATGTACCTGTGTGGCCCAGCTGCGCTTGGTGACACATGTTCCCTGGAGGATGCACAGAAAGGTAAATCACAAACACCTGATATTCATTCACATCCACACTTTCCAGGAGCCACCAGAGGGAGCCCCTTAGATTCATGTATATAGGGGTGTGGAGAAACGCAGCAGTAGGCATTCTAGCCAGACAGTGATTCTAGTTGTTGGTTTTACCTCAGACAGATCAGTTCTCCTCAGAGCATCGGAGTGAAAGGATTCCTGTCAGAGCGTGTTAGAGAAAGACAAGCTGTTACCTCAGAACAGGCTGACTGTTAGATCCCTAAGAACGTGGAAAGTGACTCTCGAAGTGAGCATGAAATCAGTCTGACGGAAGGTCCTGATAGCTACTTTGGACAGAGTCCACCGGGTCCGAGCTCGCTAGTTCCTTCATGGCTAGTGGGAGAAACCGGATTCCCTGCTGGACTTCAGGTCGCAGAGGGGCCCTACAGTGCTGATACGTAACCGGAGTCAGGAAGAATAAGAGTCTAGCAGGGCCCTGCATGTAGAGACTAGTTCTGTCCAAAAGAAGGCTCCACCACAATGTCGGCCGGGCGTAGCTGTTCTATACGGAGTTAAACTTAGCTTCATGCAAGTTGGAAACTCACACACTTTGGAAAGTAAGGAGGCCTTAAACCTACTCAGTGATTACTGTATGTGCATCCTCCACCCTGAGCAGCTTCCCGGGACGTACCTGCAAATACCACCAGTAAAGGTATGGAAAGAGACTGACTTGTGTGTGTCTGCCTTATTGCAAGCACCCCTGCACCGCCATATATCTCGAGGGATCAGTCTCGCCTGTGGGGGACTTAACATCTTGCTGCCCAGTAACAACCCCTCAGAGAATCTACCCTGCAGCGCTGGTCATCCTGATCAGGAACCACAGGTGGTGTCACGAACAATTCTACAATCCCCTGTAAATATACCCCCCTTCGAATGAGCGCCCAGGGCAACGGACCAAGCTGCGCTAACCGTGACCTCTCCCCATTGAAGTGAACAAGCTCGGTGCCGAGTACCCCATAAGCCCTGGTACCGTGTGCGACTCATCTTTGGCGTCCCCGAACAGGATACGAAGCTTACTAAATGTGAGTCATGTGTGCCTAAAGTGGACTGTTTTTGTGCAAAAAGACTGTGTGCAGTTTTTGTGATTTTTGGCGCTATTTTCCGCCATTTTGCCGCCATATTCGCGCCCTGAGGCGCTGGTGAAGAAGGTGGGCGTGCCCTCATGGGCGTACCCCCCCTGTGGCGCGAAAGCTATGGGCGCCCTGTCTAAATGCTATTACAATGTGAGAGCTTGCCCTACTGCAAGGGAGATCTGCCTCCTCTTCATCCTCTATACTAAGAAGAGAAAGCGAAAGTCCCGCCCTCCACGGAAGAGACCAGATTGTTCCAGATGGGAAACACAGTCTGGCCTGGAGTGAGATGGCGGAAGGACAGGAGTCACTATGTGGAGGAATGGTGGTGCGCAGACCCCGTTCCCCTGAAGAGCTACTGCCTGTGCCTGAACCGTCCCCAGGTCGGGCGGATGACCGGAGAATCCAGAAAGTGGAGGAGGTGGATGCGGTGCTGAGGGACATGGCCCGACACCGCGCTGAAATGGAGGCGACGGAGCAAAGCTGGCGTGCCCTGAAACAGCGGCTGCTGTGGGACGCGACGCTCTCCCCCCTGGATGCACAACCGTTACCTGCGCCACCACCGGACCCAGCGGCTGATGAATCACCGGAGGCCGGCCCCAAAAGTGCTGATCCTGACTCCGCCGGGGACGAGGCGGGAGGGAAGGAGGGCTGAGGAGGCCCTGCCGAGACCAGAATGCCAGCCAGGCCTGAACCAGAGGCCGCAGCGGAATGCAGTCCCCCGGTAGGGACAACGGAAGGAATCCTGCCTGATGCAATGGAGATTGATTGGGAGGAGATGGAGTACCTGGACGACGTGGAATACGCCGCCCAGAAGGAGAACGAGTGGCGACGCCGTGAGCAGGAGCAGCGGCAGCAGCAGGAGCAGCGAGAGGTGCAGCAGCTTCGCCAGAGGTACCGGGAAAAGGATCTCACTGACAAAGAGAACGTCAGGTGAGACAAAGATACGCTCCGGGAACCGCGGCGCCAGGGGGCCATTAGAGATTTCAAACTCCAGGGGGGCTGGGGGTTCATCCATGAACCAGGCCTGTACCAGGAGGTATTTGTCAACCGCAGGGATGTGGAGTCTCACCTGCCAGAGGGGCACCCGGGAAGGGATCTGATTATTGGGGATGTTGTCACCTACACGCGGCACTGGGGTTTTAAGGGGTGGTATGCCCTGAATATCTCCCGAGTCAGCGACCCCGTCCCTGAAGCCGGAAACGTACCCCGTGTCTCGGTGTCCCAGGCCCCAGCCACATCAGCACCACTGCGCACATCTGCATCCTTCCCTGCAACCTATTCCGTAACGCAACAGGCTAGTGCGTCCTCGACTAAGTCACAGCGCACATCTGCGTCCCATTTGGAAATGCTGCAGAGCATCGCAACTGCCACAGCGACTTCTTTTGAGCCAAATCTGTATTTAGAAGAGGCACCTGTCAGGCCTCAAGGAAGTCGCAAAGCAAATCGCAAAATTGAGAAAAGGACTGTGGCTACCCAGACACAGGTAGCAGGACACGATCTTCTAGTGATGCATTCCAGAGCGCACCGCATACTTCCAGCCCCAGGTATGGAAGGTGTAACTACTATATACAAAGAAGAACAGTAGGACCCAGACAGGGTTTACTTCAACTGTAAAAAGTTACAAAGAATTGCACTTTATTGTGAATGTGATAAATGTCTGAAGAAGTATACCCCAGTTGGGTAATGTGATTGTGTTATGATAGAAATGTGATTTTTCTAGGAATGTTCTTATGAAAGACTGCGTGCTGAGGACTCTTGCAGCACAGAACTTTAGTTGTAAATAGTTAGCACTTCGGTGCCCCATCTTGGTTTTACGTAAAGCCATTCTACCTCTGAAGAAAAACCCGTATGGTGTGGCCTTGAGTGAGGTCTGCAGCAGAGAAGTCCTGCAGCCCACCCAGGACCACCGTGGGAGGTTTGGTACGGGTCCTCCACAAGAATTTAGTATTTATTGTGAAAAGTATATTTTGATATTTTTCTATTGCCATTTGTACACAATGTAACGTTAAAGTGTCCTTACCTCCCGCAAGGGAAGAGTTTGTTATTATAAAAATTGTTTTCTTTTTCAGCCTGGGAGTGCTGAATATAACTAGGGGGGGATGTGTGGCCCAGCTGCGCTTGGTGACACATGTTCCCTGGAGGATGCACAGAAAGGTAAATCACAAACACCTGATATTCATTCACATCCACACTTTCCAGGAGCCACCAGAGGGAGCCCTTAGATTCATGTATATAGGGGTGTGGAGAAACGCAGCAGTAGGCATTCTAGCCAGACAGTGATTCTAGTTGTTGGTTTTACCTCAGACAGATCAGTTCTCCTCAGAGCATCGGAGTGAGAGGATTCCTGTCAGAGTGTGTTAGAGAAAGACTAGCTGTTACCTCAGAACAGGCTGACTGTTAGATCCCTAAGAACGTGGAAAGTGACTCTCGAAGTGAGCATGAAATCAGTCTGACGGAAGGTCCTGATAGCTACTTTGGACAGAGTCTATGAAGGAGAAGAAGGAAGGGAACTACAGTATTTGTAACAACGAGTCGACTGAGGAACGGTCAGTGTGCGGTGATAGAAGGAAGCTGGTGACTACACCTACTGTTGCCTGTGCTTATGTTAAGGGTGTGAGTAAGGCGACAGGGTGAAAAGGAAGAAAGAGTGACTGAGGAGAATTAGCGACGATAGCTGAACCTCCACTCTGCACTACCGGACACCGGGTCCGAGCTTGCTAGTTCCTTCACAGCTAGTGGGAGAAACCGGATTCCCTGCTGGACTTCAGGTCGCAGAGGGGCCCTACAGTGCTGATACGTAACCGGAGTCAGGAAGAATAAGAGTCTAGCAGGGCCCTGCATGTAGAGACTAGTTCTGTCCAAAAGAAGACTCCACCACAATGTCGGCCGGGCGTAGCTGTTCTATACGGAGTTAAACTTAGCTTCATGCAAGTTGGAAACTCACACACTTTGGAAAGTAAGGAGGCTTTAAACCTACTCAGTGATTACTGTATGTGCATCCTCCACCCTGAGCAGCTTCCCGGGACGTACCTGCAAATACCACCAGTAAAGGTATGGAAAGAGACTGACTTGTGTGTGTCTGCCTTATTGCCTGCACCCCTGCACCGCCATATATCTCGAGGGATCAGTCTCGCCTGTGGGGGACTTAACATCTTGCTGCCCAGTAACAACCCCTCAGAGAATCTACCTGCAGCGCTGGTCATCCTGATCAGGAACCACAGGTGGCGTCACAAACAATTCTACAATCCCCTGTAAATATACCCCCCCTTTGAATGAGCGCCCAGGGCAACGGACCAAGCTGTGCTACCCGTGACCTCTCCCCCATTGAAGTGAACGGGCTTGGTGCGAGTACCCCATAAGCCCCGGTACCGTGTGCGACTCATACCCAATGTCAGAAAAGCAGAGAGCTGCAGTGGTAGTGGGCCAATTGACTGGTGCTGCAGAGAGAGAAGTAGAGACATGGTCAGCTGTAGACCAGGAGTCAGTGCTTGCAATTTTCTTAAAGCTACAGACTATCTTTGAGGACCACACCGAAACAGACCTCTGAATGAGGTTCTATCAATGCTCCTAGAAACCAGATGACAGCATTCGGGACTACGCCTGCCGACTGCAAGGAGCCCTGCGAGCACTCAAAGGGAGGGAAGAGGAGACGGCACTGGGGTAAATGTGAGAGGATGGGGGTGTTGTTGGGGCTAGGGCAGTGGGGGGGTTAATGTGTAAGGATGGAGGTATTGTGGGTAGTGTTGAGCGATACGATACTGCAAATATCGGATATCGGCCGATATTAGCTGTATCGGCCTTTCGATTCCGAATACCGATATTTTCGTCATATCGAATACCGGAATCGGATTTGTCACTGTCACTGTCTGTGTCCGTCGGTCGGGTCTGTCACTGTCAGTGTCCGTCGGTCGGGTCTGTCAGGAGTCAGCGGCACTTACCTGGCAGAAGATATCCGGCGGTCACGTCCTGGACTGCTTCATGGCCGCCATCCTCTTCTCCCCGGCGGTCACATGCAGTTTCTCGCGATAACTGCAGTGACTGCTGGGTAATCCCGGCCGTAAAGCAGTCAGTCCGATGACGTCACCGCCGGGGAAGCAGGTAATCAGCTGTGCTGCGCCGGGATGTCAGGCTCTGCCTGTCATTGCGATGTAGCAGAGCTGGATCGTCGTGGGACTGTCGTTACTATGGACTGCGTCGGACAGGTGGTATACTGTTGGTTTGTTTTTTTTCTTTTTTTACAGGAGATCGATGGCGTCGCAGGAATGAGAGTACAATAAAAGAAATGAAAACTGTGTTGTCTCTTTTATCTTCAGTAGTATACTCCGGCACACAAAAGGAAACAATGCGTTGCTCCAAAAAAAATTTTTTAGTCAATTTTTTATTAATTTCAAGCGGTGCAAGCTCATAGAAAAATCATAGAAAAAAGGAGGTTGTCTCACAAACTTTCATGAATCAAGGTACGTATACAACGTTTCGGCATGCAGTGCCTTTTTCAAGTTGTACCTTTATAACTGTACAAAAATATAAGAAATACACAAATAAATATATGAGCGAAAAATATATACATTAGGATACAAACTGCACCCAGAATTAGTGCACAGCAAGACATGATATGTTATAGCAAATAAAATGAGAGAAAAAAAAGAAGAAAGCAAAAGAATGTCTATGTACAGATAAATACAGCATATCCGTGGCTCTGAAGAAAAATGAGAATAAATGGTGATATATATAGTAGTCATGTAATAATATCATAACGTAAATCTCTAACAAAGATATCTAATGGTCCTACAGCATTTGATAGACTTATCATGACCAAAACAAAAAGGATCGAATTCATCCCTGAAAATTAGTGCGCATAATGTGTACTAAGTATATATATGAAAAAATGTAAATCACATGAACGCTGTGAATGGGATATTGTGATCAGCAATGCCCCAGATAAGGAAAATAAATATAAATGAAATTTGGGCTTCATCCTCTGCTGTCCCCAAAGGCAGAGCTAGAAATAAGGCAAACTTTAGTGTAGAACATACCTTTAACGTGAAATAATGCACCAGAATGGCTGCAAACGGCAAGTACGGTGATGCACAGCTAATGCGCCACGGCCAGCGTGCTCCTATATATAAGTCCGACGAACGCCGGGCATAAGAACTTCCGGGTAGGACAGGAAGGGTGAAGTGCATAGTGCGCATGTGCAAAAGGCCGAGAAGTATCGAAGGAGAGCCGAGAAGAGCCGAGTTCCAAAGGACAGAGTGCGCATGTCAGGAGGGGAATCAAGGCATAGGATCGGTGCCGATGTGCTGTGAAGGGAGAAGAACATGAATTATAAAAGGAACTCAAAACGAACAATACATTAAATAATCAAAGAACTAATATAATTAACTTTGTAGATCCTGAGATATCTTATATGTAATATATATGAGGGATAATAAATGCCCAAGGGAACATATAATATGACATACTAAACCGGAATCACACTTAAATGACAGTAGACTATATAGTGCGGATACTACTAGGGACAAGCTGTAATGACCAAAGAAAGTATAAATAATTACTTGGAGAAGCAATAATAAAATGAATATAGAGATCTATCCATAAGAGAGGTCATACTCCCTATTAAGGCCATATGCGGAGAGTGTCTTCAACGTGTGGATCCAGTAGGATTCACGTTCTTTTAATTTTTTGATTCTGTCCCCACCCCTTCTTGCTTTGGGAACATGGTCTATGATTTGATATCTGAGTTGAGCGATGGTATGTCTTTTTTCAAGAAAATGGGCTGGAATTGGTAAAAGAGTGCGTCCGCATCTGATGGTAGATTTATGCTGAGAAATACGGTCACGGATATGTTGGGTTGTCTCCCCAACATATCCGAGGCCGCACGGACATTTAATTAGATATACGACGTGTGAGGAATCACACGTATACCGGCCCTTAATGGGAAATCTTTGACCCGTTCGTGGGTGTGTGAAACCGTCACCCTTCGTAATATTAGAACATTGGAGACATCCTAGGCATGGGAATGTTCCATTGCGTGGAGTATGCAGCACACTCTGTCTCAATTCTGTCTTTGACGTACCAATATCGGCTCTGACCAAGAAATTCCTAATATTGCTGGATTTTTTATAACAAATCAATGGTTTATGGTTAAATTCAGGGACCTCAGGATAGGCAGCATGTAGGATATGCCAATGTTTTGTGATGCATTGGTGAATGCCATGTTTCCATGGATGAAAGATATTAACAAATGGGATTTTCTGGAGATTGATGTTCGTAGCAGGTCTAATCACCTCATCTCTACATGATCCTTCCAAAATTTTTTCAGGATAACCACGTTCCCGAAACTTCTTATCCATGTCCTCATGTCTCTTATTTCTGATAATGGGATCAGATACAATTCTTCTGACCCTATCATGTTGGGATATGGGTAGTGACCTCTTCACATGTCTAGGATGGCTACTGCTATATAGGAGAAGACTGTTTTTATCAGTTGGTTTGGTGTATAGGTCAGTTAAAATCTGACCCTCATCAGATAACATGACCATTGTGTCTAAAAAGTTGATACAGTTGTGATCAAACTGTATGGAGAACGTAATGTCCGGAAAACATTTGTTAAGATCTATGTGAAATTGGAGAAGGGATTCAACATCTCCTGTCCAGACGAAAAAAACGTCGTCAATGTAACGTCTCCAATACAACACTTTGGTTGAAAAAAGTGGATGAGGATATACATACAGTCTCTCAAAATGATCCATGAAGATATTTGCGTATGGGGGCGCCATGTTCGAGCCCATCGCAGTGCCCTTCTTTTGGATGAAAAATTGGTCACCAAAAAGAAAAAAATTCTTAGTAAGGATCAAGGTGAGTATGTCTTCACAAAATTGAATCTGTAGGTCACTAAACGGAGTATGATCTCTGAGGAATGTGATAGTAGCTTTAGTGCCTGCGGTATGATCAATACTCGTGTAGAGATTATTGACATCCATAGTTACCAGTAGTGAACCCCTAGGAATTGTACCTATATCTCTGAGTGTCCCCAAGAAATGTGTGGTATCTCTCAAGTACGACTTAATAGAAGGGATAAGGGGTGAAAGAATCTTTTCAAGGGTCATTGCCAGAGGAGATAAGATGGAGTTGGTAGATGCTACGATTGGTCTACCTGGTGGTCGGCGTAAATCTTTATGCACTTTGGGGAGGGTGTAAAAGACCGGAATAACAGGAAAATTATTAATCAAAAATTTACCCAATTTTTCATCAATAGTACCGGTCTGTTCATAATTAGTGACCAAAGCCGAAATCAATTTTTCAATATCAAAAGTGGGATTAATTGAAACAGGCATATAAGTATTAGTGTCACTTAATTGTGTTAAAATCTCCTCCATGTAATAAGATTTATCCAAAACCACAATTGCTCCCCCCTTATCGGCGGGTTTATAATCAAATTTTTGTTTTCCTTCAAAGCAAGTAAGGATCTATATTCATCATTAGTAAGATTATTTTTAACCTTAAGATGTCCGTCACCAATAGATTCTAAATATTTACATACATCCCTCTTCACCAATCCAATATATGTTTCCACCGGATGGTGTGTCCTAGGAGGTTGAAAGGTGCTTGGAGTCTTTAGACCTAAAGTCTTAGCAGTAAATGAAGATTTGATGCAGGAATAACAGGGAAAAGGTCCTGGTGTGAGAAGAAAAATGGGCCTTCACCTCAGCCTCCTAAAGAATTGGTGCAGTTCTTGGTCTACTTGAATGTATCAAAATGGGGAACCGAGGCAAAAGGATTAAGCCCTTTTCCAATACGTTCATTTCGGATGGAGAGAGAATGGTTGACGAGATGTTATAAACAAGGTTTGAGGAGGTACTCCTACCTGAGAACGTGTCACGACTCTCGGGCGATCTCTCGATGTTGTCTCCGCCCCCTCCGCGTCTTCCTCTGAATTGACGGGTACGTCGTGGTCCCAAAAAAGAAGAAGAAGAGGAAGAACGAGAGGGTCCAATGTCGCTGTCCGAACTGTTCGAAAGAACTGTAATCCTGCGAGACGGTCTGTAGAAATTGGTGGAACGCCATCTGTATACTTGATTGTTCCTGTAGTCGTCGGCGTCTCTTAGGAATTTGGATTTCTTCCTATCTTGCAAGCTATTGCGGAATTCGGAAATGGTTTTTATCCAGTTTGGTTTTTAAGAGCCTTGAAGTCCTCAGGTGACGAAGTACTGGTCAATTGTTGTTCAGTGGCTGTAATTTTAGTTTTCAATTCATTGATTTCTTTTTGTAAATGATCAATGGTCAAACAATCAGGTCCATAGAGCATTTATTTAAACACTGCTTCAAATTTGCGCAGTAATCAGTATCATTCTGAAATAATGTGGGTCTTAGAGAGACCCTAAGGCCCCGGGGGATCCGTTGAACTCTGTGATATTCAGCTAGTGTAATACTATGAAGGTCCAATGCGTTGAATCTTCTTAGATCTCTTTCAAAGTCTCTCATGCGTAATTCTTGAGATGGAGTGTGTAAAAATGCTCCAGGTGTCGTAACCTGTGCAACAATGCTGGATGCTTCATCAGGGTTATACGAAAGTGTAGAAAAAAGACATAAGGTCAAAAAATGGGGGCCCTCACCCAAAAAGGAAAAAAAGTGAAAACAAAGGGGAGGCTCCCCCAAAAAGTATGGTCCTGGA
>JARQOD010000004.1:545367137-545439138 GCA_033576555.1 Oophaga sylvatica | reverse complement strand
CCAATCATATACATACAGAAAAAAAGGTAGCACACTTAGGCTTAGCTTGCAAACCGAATATAAAAATATAAAAATATAAAAAATGAATTGATCACGCCTTAAAAATGAAAAAATTATAAAAAAATTGAAAATCTTAGCGCATAAAGGGCCCAAAAATTATGTACCCTATACCCAAACGCAAGGTTTCTGTTTTCAGGCCCTAACTAATCCAATCCCCCTTTAGAAAAGTCTGTCTGAGGGGAAATAAACCCTCTCTCAGACTAAAATTACATCTCTGTGGGGGGGTAATAACCTGGTGAAAATTAAAAAGCCTGTCCCAAAGGGTGGAGTGCTCAGGTAAAGGTAAATGAATACATAAAAAAAAATGCCCGGACATCCAAACATTCAGTGTGAACAGGTGTAAACTGAGTCACCAAACTCATATACATACAAGAAAAAAATCACACTTAGCGCTATAGCTTGAAAACACAAAAAAAATTGAAAAATATAAAAAATGAATTGCTCACTGCCTTAAAATAAAAAATTATGAAAAATTTGAGAATCTTAGCGCATAAGATGGCCAAATTATGTGAGCGATCCCACTCAAGGCCTTCTCGTATATCACCCTAAAAATGCCAATCCCATTAGAAAAGTTGTCTGCAGGGAACTATGCCCTCTCTTCAGACTAAAATCTACATCTCTGTGGGGGGGAAATGAACCTGGGTAATTAAAACCCCGTGACAAACAGTGGAGTGCTCAGGTAGAAGGTTTAAAAAATACATATAAAAAAATGAGGGCACACCAAACATAACCCAGTGTGAACAGGTTAAACCTGGGTCCCCAATCATTACATACAAGAAAAAAAGGTAGAAACCTGTAGCGTAAGCTTGAAAACAAAAAATATGAAAATATGAAAATTGTAATTGCATCCCCTTAAAATATGAAAAATTATAAAAAATTTGAGAAGTCTTAGCGCTTTGGGGCCAAATTATGTGACCCTGATAGCCCTCAGGCTTTTTCTCGTAATCAGTTAAAAAATGCCAACCCTCACTTAGAAAAGTCTGTCGCGGGGAACATAAAATTCTCCTTCAACAAAAATCTCTCTCTGTGGGGGGGTAATAAACGGGTGAAATTTAAAAAACCCTGTGACCAACAGGGGAGGTCAGGTAGAAGGTAATGAATACATATCAAAAAACTGACCGGCACATCCAAACATAGATCCAGTGTGAACAGGTGCTAAACCTAGAGTCCCCAAACTCATATACATAAAAAAAAAAAAAGGGTAGCACACTGTAGCGCTATAGCTTGAAAACACAAATATGAAAATATGAAAATATGAAAAATGAATTGCATCACTGCCTTAGAAATATGAAAAATTATGAAAAAATTGAGAAGTCTTAGCGCATAAGATGCCAAATTATGTGACCTGAAAAGCCACGTCAAGGCTCTTCTCGTATATCAGGTCCTAACTAATGCCAATCCCACTTAGAAAGTCTGTCTGCATGGAACAAAAAATCCTCTCTTCAGACTAAATCTACATCTCTGTGGAGGGGTAATGAACCTGGTGTAATTAAAAAGCTGTGACCAACAGTGGAGTGTCAGGTAGAAGGTAAATGAATACATATCAAAAAACTGACGGCACATCCAAACATAGATCAGTGTGAACAGTGCTAAACCTAGAGTCACCAACTCATATACATACAAGAAAAAAGGTAGACCACTGTAGCGTATAGCTTGCAAACACGAAATATGAAAATATGAAAAATATGAAAATGAATTGCATCACTCCTTAGAAATATGAAAAATTGAGAAGTCTTAGCGCATAAGATGGCCAAATTATGTGAGCCTGATAGCCACGTCAAGGCTCTTCTCGTATATCAGGTCTAACTAATGCCAATCCTCACTTAGAAAAGTCTGTCTGCATGGGAACATATGAATCCTCTCTTCAGACTAAAATCTACATCTCTGTGGAGGGGTAATGAACCTGGTGTAATTAAAAAGCCTGTGACCAACAGGTGGAGTGCTCAGGTAGTATGAATACTATCAAATGACGCATCAAACAAGATCATTGAACGTGCTAATAGAGTCACACCAATAAACAAGAAAAAGTGCACACTGTGCGCTGCTGAAAACGAATGAAAATAAATATGAAAGATCATCATCTAGAAATAAATTGAGAAGTCTTAGCGCATAAGATGGCCAAATTATGTGAGCTGATAGCCACGTCAAGGCTCTTCTGTATATCAGGTCTAACTAATGCAATCCTCACTTAGAAAAGTCTGTTGCATGGAACATATGAATCCTCTCTTCAGACTAATCTACATCTCTGTGGAGGGGTAATGACCTGGTGTAATTAAAAAGCCTGTGACCAACAGGTGGAGTGTCAGGTAGAAGGTAAATGAATACATATCAAAAACTGACGGCACATCCAAACATAGATCCAGTGTGAACAGGTGCTAACCTAGAGTCACCAACTCATATACATACAAGAAAAAAAGGTGCACACTGTAGCGCTATAGCTTGCAACAGAAATATGAAAATATGAAAAATATGAAAATGAATTGCATCATCCTTAGAAAATGAAAAATTGAGATCTTAGCGCATAAGATGGCCAAATTATGTGAGCCTGATAGCCACGTCAAGGCTCTTCTCGTATATCAGGTCTAACTAATGCCAATCTCACTTAGAAAAGTCTGTCTGCATGGGAACATATGATCCTCTCTTCAGACTAAAATCTACATCTCTGTGGAGGTATGAACCTGTGTAATTAAAAAGCCTGTGACAAAGTGGAGTGCTCAGTAGAAGGTAATGAATACATATCAAAAAACTGACCGGCACATCCAAACATAGATCCAGTGTGAACAGGTGCTAAACCTAGAGTCACAACTCATATACATACAAGAAAAAAGGTAGCACACTGTAGCGCTATAGCTTGCAAACACGAATATGAAAATATGAAAAATATGAAAATGAATTGCATCACTGCCTTAAATAGAAAATTATGAAAAATTGAGAAGTCTTAGCGCATAAGATGGCAAATTATGTGAGCCTGATAGCCACGTCAAGGCTCTTCTCGTATATAGGTCCTAACTAATGCCAATCCTCACTTAGAAAAGTCTGTCTGCATGGGAACATATGAATCCTCTCTTCAGACTAAAATCTACATCTCTGTGGAGGGGTAATGAACCTGGTGTAATTAAAAAGCCTGTGACCAACAGGTGGAGTGCTCAGGTAGAAGGTAAATGAATACATATCAAAAAACTGACCGGCACATCCAAACATAGATCCAGTGTGAACAGGTGCTAAACCTAGAGTCACCAACTCATATACATACAAGAAAAAAAGGTAGCACACTGTAGCGCTATAGCTTGCAAACACGAAATATGAAAATATGAAAAATATGAAAAATGAATTGCATCACTGCCTTAGAAATATGAAAAATTATGAAAAATTGAGAAGTCTTAGTGCATAAGATGGCCAAATTATGTGAGCCTGATAGCCACGTCAAGGCTCTTCTCGTATATCAGGTCCTAACTAATGCCAATCCTCACTTAGAAAAGTCTGTCTGCATGGGAACATATGAATCCTCTCTTCAGACTAAAATCTACATCTCTGTGGAGGGGTAATGAACCTGGTGTAATTAAAAAGCCTGTGACCAACAGGTGGAGTGCTCAGGTAGAAGGTAAATGAATACATATCAAAAAACTGACCGGCACATCCAAACATAGATCCAGTGTGAACAGGTGCTAAACCTAGAGTCACCAACTCATATACATACAAGAAAAAAAGGTAGCACACTGTAGCGCTATAGCTTGCAAACACGAAATATGAAAATATGAAAAATATGAAAAATGAATTGCATCACTGCCTTAGAAATATGAAAATTATGAAAAATTGAGAAGTCTTAGCGCATAAGATGGCCAAATTATGTGAGCCTGATAACAACGTCAAGGCTCTTCTCGTATATCAGGTCCTAACTAATGCCAATCCTCACTTAGAAAAGTCTGTCTGCATGGGAACATATGAATCCTCTCTTCAGACTAAAATCTGCATCTCTGTGGAGGGGTAATGAACCTGGTGTAATTAAAAAGCCTGTGACCAACAGGTGGAGTGCTCAGGTAGAAGGTAAATGAATACATATCAAAAAACTGATCGGCACATCCAAACATAGATCCAGTGTGAACAGGTGCTAAACCTAGAGTCACCAACTCATATACATACAAGAAAAAAAGGTAGCACACTGTAGCGCTATAGCTTGCAAACACGAAATATGAAAATATGAAAAATATGAAAAATGAATTGCATCACTGCCTTAGAAATATGAAAAATTATGAAAAATTGAGAAGTTTTTTTTTCTTGTATGTATATGAGTTGGTGACTCTAGGTTTAGTACCTGTTCACACTGGATCTATGTTTGGATATGCCGGTCAGTTTTTTGATATGTATTCATTTACCTTCTACCTGAGCACTCCACCTGTTGGTCACAGGCTTTTTAATTACACCAGGTTCATTACCCCTCCACAGAGATGTAGATTTTAGTCTGAAGAGAGGATTCATATGTTCCCATGCAGACAGACTTTTCTAAGTGAGGATTGGCATTAGTTAGGACCTGATATACGAGAAGAGCCTTGACGTGGCTATCAGGCTCACATAATTTGGCCATCTTATGCGCTAAGACTTCTCAATTTTTCATAATTTTTCATATTTCTAAGGCAGTGATGCAATTCATTTTTCATATTTTTCATATTTTCATATTTCGTGTTTGCAAGCTATAGCGCTACAGTGTGCTACCTTTTTTTCTTGTATGTATATGAGTTGGTGACTCTAGGTTTAGCACCTGTTCACACTGGATCTATGTTTGGATGTGCCGGTCAGTTTTTTGATATGTATTCATTTACCTTCTACCTGAGCACTCCACCTGTTGGTCACAGGCTTTTTAATTACACCAGGTTCATTAGCCCTCCACAGAGATGAAGATTTTAGTCTGAAGAGAGGATTCATATGTTCCCATGCAGACAGACTTTTCTAAGTGAGGATTGGCATTAGTTAGGACCTGATATACGAGAAGAGCCTTGACGTGGCTATCAGGCTCACATAATTTGGCCATCTTATGCGCTAAGACTTCTCAATTTTTCATAATTTTTCATATTTCTAAGGCAGTGATGCAATTCATTTTTCATATTTTTCATATTTTCATATTTCATGTTTGCAAGCTATAGCGCTACAGTGTGCTACCTTTTTTTCTTGTATGTATATGAGTTGGTGACTCTAGGTTTAGCACCTGTTCACACTGGATCTATGTTTGGATGTGCCGGTCAGTTTTTTGATATGTATTCATTTACCTTCTACCTGAGCACTCCACCTGTTGGTCACAGGCTTTTTAATTACACCAGGTTCATTACCCCTCCACAGAGATGTAGATTTTAGTCTGAAGAGAGGATTCATATGTTCCCATGCAGACAGACTTTTCTAAGTAAGGATTGGCATTAGTTAGGACCTGATATACGAGAAGAGCCTTGACGTGGCTATCAGGCTCACATAATTTGGCCATCTTATGCGCTAAGACTTCTAAATTTTTCATAATTTTTCATATTTCTAAGGCAGTGATGCAATTCATTTTTCATATTTTTCATATTTTCATATTTCGTGTTTGCAAGCTATAGCGCTACAGTGTGCTACCTTTTTTCTTGTACATTGACTGACCAATCACAGCGCTCTAGGTGCGGGGACTGACTGCAAAGGTCCCCGCACCGCTTGCTGTGCCTGTCAGCTGTCTGTGACAGCTGTCGGCATTGATCTACCACTGCGTGTTTACACGCAGTGGTAGTTCAAAGGCATGACGTGCACAGTCCGTCAAGGTGCCAAAAGTGACACCTTGCCATGACGGACTGTGCACGTCAGTGGACATTAAGGGGTTAATGAACCTAGTAAAAAAGCAAAACAAAAATAACTGTGGGATTGCACTTTTTTGCAGTTTCACTGCACTTTGAATTTTTTTCCTGTTTTCCAGTACATGATGATATGTTAAAACTAATGGTATCGTTCAAAAGTACAACTTGTCCTGCAAAAAACAAGCCCTCACATGGCCATATTGATCAAAAAATATAAAAGTTATGGCTCTGAGAAGAAGGGGAGCAAAAAAAGAAAACGCAAAAAGAATCCCGGTCATGAAGGGATTAATATACCCCTTCATAGCACAAATGTGGGACAAGTTAGTGGAAGCTGCCGGCTACCTAGATGATCAAATTTTCCAGGTTCTTGAGGTTCTTAATGGGACTAATACCATACAGAGACAATTAATCATAGTAACTAACCAACCTACTATAGTACTAGATTACCTGACAGCAAAAGAAATGGGAATGTGTCAAATAGTTGGTTCCACCTGTTGCAATTATATTGACACCGCTGTCAATCTCCAGGTCAGGGCCAGTATAGACAAAATAGGTGAATTTAGAGACCAATGGTTAAATCAACACAGTGTAAGAAGGTGAACTGTACTTACACCAGAGAACACTAGGACCATGTGATGTTTGTCTGCTGCAGCTAAGGACAGGTGCTGCCTGTGTCCGGGAATCTGTGTGTGCTGGGGGGTGTGGCCTGGTGTCAGCAGTCTAGAGCTGAGAGGGAAGCTTCCTAAAGAGAGAAGAAGGAGAATTTGCTCTGAGAGATTGCTTTGTGTGGAGCAACTTGCCAGAAGAAAAGAGACTGAATGCTTAAAGACTGTTTACTGCTACCCCTCCCCCTTTATCTTGGAAGCCTGAGGCTTTGCTGTGAAAGTAGGCAGAGTGTTCCTGGGAGCTGTGAGACTGTAGCTCCGTAAAGACCCTGTTTTGTGAGGAGGGAAGAAGCCATATTGGACAGAACTTTTATACAGAAACTGGCGCACTGCTTCTAGGAGAAATCGTGAGGACTGCAGGAGGAGAGACCGCATCTTGAGGAGCAGAACTATAAAACACCGGCGTTTGGGCTCGGCAATGGCCACCAAGACAAAGAATCTGTGTTTCTGCAACTTTTTGGAGCCGAAGATTTGGGACTGGCTGCAGCCTGTGCAATCTTCATGCCTGAGAGGAAACTCACCTCAGGTTAAAGATACCATATAGTCATAGATACCCGGGTATCCCTAGTAGAAGCACTTAAAGGTCTTTGTATTATATTTATATGTGTTGTATTTGTAGGTTGTGTAGGTTATACTCAGTATGCCATTCCAGGGGGTCCCTTGATATCACTACATGCATGCGATTTACACCTGTTCTCTAAGTACCTGAATTGACCTTCCTGATAGGTAAATTGATTCCAAATCCCATTATAATACATTTTTCAGGAAACCTTGGATTGGCATAGTGATTTCAGCTCCGGCTGAGAGTGTGTACTGTATAAGGGTATTTCAATCTGTTTCTTCCATATACTAAGTTCTACTATTTCGGCTGTTTGAGTAAAGACAACTTTTGGGAATTTCTGCCTCAGTCTTGGTTTGTGACACACTGGATCTTATTCGGACCTCTGGTCATTACAACAGTGCAAACAGAAACTCCTGGTGGTGGACACATTCTCCTTTTTAAATCCAGCCAATTGGTTTTGTGGCCTAGCGGGATGGATTTCTTGTATTGTACAGGCTTGCATGCAGATTTTATTGTTTCGTTTATTGGTTTATGTAACCGTAAAGCGCTGATATACAGTATGTATTAACCAAGCTATTGCATAATTTATGTGTAAAACAGAGAATCTAATGCTGAACCTTCCATAGTGTATCATAGACCCCAGATAACCACTGCTGACCGGGAAAGTGAGTGTCTACACTGAGGGTGGATGGGCGAAGCAGGTAGGAAGCCCCCTTATGGTTACTAGAGCCACGAGACAGCAGCTCCTTTGTGGACACCAAGTAACCCTTAGTTAAAGGTTATATGATTTACAAAAGGGGGAAATTGATATAGAAGGGTTAATGATTTTCTTCTCTGTTCTCGTTTTTGTTTTTATATTACCCTGCCTTATGGTCTCATAATTAAGGATTTTATACTTCTTGTCTCATGTGCAATATTTTTAAGATTCTGTGAAAACATGTTATGGTGTACATGGTAAATAAAGTCATTATGATCTAGGTAACATGGGGGCTACATGAGTTACATTGCTTGTAAATGGTATAAGAGATAGTATTCTCTGTGTGAGTAAACAGAAATTGATTTTCTCACAACAAGTGTTCATTCTTTTCTCCAAGTGCTCGTTATTTGAGGGTCTAATCTCTTAATTCGGCATTACTGGTGATCCGGCATATCTGATTTTTGGTCAGAGCAAAGACAGCTACAATATAAAATATACCTGCAAAACCTCCTCCCCATTCTTATCTGAACAAGGAACAAGAGTCAGCTCACCCACATGGAGGTCCGAAGCTCGGAGGATGGAAGAACAGGAGGATTCCAGCATCACGATCTTCAGTTAAAGCCATAAATTTATTAGGTAAGCATAAAAAGTGTAGAACAGTCACAACCTCTGTGTGGGGATGATCAGGAAATGTGTTTCAGACGAGCGTCTTTAATAATATACTGTTATCGTCAGTCCAATCATGTCCTCATCTACTGCTTACCATACACTTCCTCCTCTACTGTCATTACTTCAACACTTCTTTTTCTTGTACAAAAGACATGGGTTTAGTCATGAATATTGTACTTGTGTTGCAAGAGAATAATTTACATTCATGGTCAATGGAAAGTACCTTGTCTCCGTTATTTATTGTACTGAAAAGCAGTCCTTCCAGGTTTGGAACAGATTCCAACAGATTGGCCCAGTGGCAAATCTGGGCCAGTTTGGTACGGGTGTGTTGAGCCTCCATTGTAATGTCAGAGAGAAAGTTCAGTGCTGCTGCTGACTTTGTCACACTAAGGCTATGTGCACACGTTGCAGATCCGCAGTGTTTTTTTTCGCGCGGATTTTCAATGGGTAGCTCTACTAATGTCAATCAATGCGAATTCAGAATTGGTGTGCACATACTTCGGAAAATTCCACGAGAATTCGCAGCGTTTTATTTTCCGCAGCATGTCAAATCTTTTTGCAGATCTGCAGCGGTTCTGCACCCATTGACTTACATTGACTCAGTCAAATCCGCAGCTAAACCACAGGTGGAAAAAGGTCTGCGAATTAGCTGAAGATTTGGGTGCCAAAAACGCTGCAGATAGTGAGGAGGAAGAGTGTGTGGACGGAGACTATGTGCAGGTCTGCCTGTGTCTGTCTGCGGGTGCGTGTCTGTCTGCGGGTGTCTGCCTGCGGGTGTGTGTGTAGCCAGGCATCGTCAGATGGGACTACTACTCCCATCCAGCTATTTCTGGTGTCACATAACAGTAACAGCGTGAGCCGATGATGGGAGAGTAGTCCCATCATCCGTCGACTGTGTTCAAGTGTAAAAAAAAACCTAAAAAAAATACATTCATTCTCACCAAACACCTAATTCCCCGATGCCCTCAATCTCTTGTAATAAAAATAAATTAATAAACCAACACAAATACTTCCTGGTCCACCATAGTCCTAAATAAAGAGTGTCCCACGGTTATCTCATGTGCAGAACAGTCACACCGGGGGATGTGACCGCTGTACACGGCTCCGGTGACACACTGTCAGTTGGTATCCTCCCGCAGTGTATCACTGCACCGCCGTCAGAGATCACGGGAGTTCCTGCTGTCACTTGAGGCACCGCTGCGTGGGAAAATTCTCACATAGCGGGAGTGTCTTAAAGTGAGCATGAACTCTGGTGACCTCTCAGTAATGCACTGGAGGAGCGATTATTATTGATGATAAAATGCTCAGATGCTCATTGCTCGGGTCGAGCAAATTGGAATACTCAGGTGCTCGACCCGAGCAACGAGCCCAATTTAAGTCTATGGGAAACCGAGCACTTTTGCCGCAACCCGCCTGGGGTTCCTTTTAGGGTCTAAAAACGTCTGAAATTGATGGAAACAGTGCTCAAATGACATGGGAACATCATGGGGAAGACCCCTGGAAGCATTTCTGACACGCAGGTCACAGCTGTGAACAATGTTGTCAGAGTCTTACGCCACTTTAACTGGCGCACAATAAAACATACAAAAATGATATCAAAATGGATTTTCCTGGAAATACGTTAAGGAACATCCTTTCCAGGGTAATGATTTGTATGTAAGGCAAAATAAATAATCCAAAACAAAAATGTTCCTCCACTACTTGGGCTATGTTCACACGTAGTGTTTTTGATGCGTTTTTCAACTTTACCATTGCTTTCAACCAAGACAAATGCATTCACTGGGAAATGTAATTGTAACAGTTTACAACCTTATTTGGCCATGTGGTGTGTGACATCATCAGACACATTATGTTTCATTTATGAAGGAGGGACTCTGAAAGTCACAAAGTCTATTTTTATAGGGTCAGTAGTCGGCCCTCACTTTTGTTAGAGAGCTATCAGATCAGCCGGCTATTTTTTTTTAGTTCCCATTATTAAACAGTAGGTCCCTTATACTGTTATTGCGTATGCAGTGAGTGTCAGGGCTGCCTAAAATGTGGATGCACCCCAACAACCCATTGAACAGATGTCATGGATGACCACAAGCAATCAAAGTTCCAAGTATTAATTTGGTACTCCCACACTGTTTGCTTATTTATTGAATGAAAGACCTGCCCTGCCCCAAAGTTACACGCATCCAAATAAATCCTTTCCCACATAGTGGATGGCAACATTAAACCAAACATTTCATTAAGCATTATTTGTCACTGCCATACTGTTTGCCTATGCATTGAATGTAAGGCCTGCCCTGTCCCAACGTTACATGCACCCCAATAAGCCTTTTAACCCACATACTGGATGGCCACATTAAACCAAACTTCCCATTAAGCTTTATTTGGTACTGCCATACTGTTTGCCTAGGCATTGAATGCAAGGCCTGCCCTGCACCAATGTTACACGCACACCAATAACCCTTTGAACCAACGTACTGGATGGCCACCTGAAAGCATTGTTCCTATTAATTTGGTATGTTTGGCTATGCAGTGAATTGTTGAGCCTGAAGAACCTGAACTGGAGAATGTCAGTGTTGAGGATGAAGACCCCGCAGTGGAGAATGTTGGTGTTGAGTCTGTAAAACTGCAGTGTATAATTTCAGTGTTGAGGCTGAAGAAACTGCAGTGGAGAATTGCAGTGTTGGGGCTAAAGAACACCTGACATTGGAGCATTTCATTGTTTAGGCTGAAGAACCTGCATTGTTGAATGTCAGTGTTAAGACTGAAGGACCAGCAGTGGAGAATTTCAGTGCTAATGCTGAAGGACCAGCAGTTGAGAATTGCATTGTTGAAGGTTAAGAACCTACATTGGTAAATTGCAGAGGTGATCCTGAAGAATCTGCAGTGGACAATTGCAGTGTTGAGGCTAAAGATCCAGCAGTGGAGCATTGCAGTATTGAGGCTGAAAAACCTGCATTGGTGAATTGCAGTGCTGAGGCTGAAGACCCTGCATTGTAGCATTGCAGTGTTGAAGATGAACAACCAACAAAGTTAATATTAGGAAGTGGGTCTCCCATACTGTTTGCCTATGCAGTGAATGTAAGGCCTGCCCCAAATTTGGACGCACCTAAATACCACTTGGAAGAGACGTAGAGGAAGTCCTTCTAAAAATATTTTTTCATTACAAAGGAGGGTGTCTCCTATACTAGTAATGCCCATACGGTAAGTATATGGGCTGACAAAGAATTCCCCCTTGGGGGTACACATCAACATACTGTCTCAACATTTTTGTTACCAGCATCATAAACACCCTTGAAAACAGTAACGTGGCTGTTGCATCACGAAACAAGGTCACCCTGGTGATCTAGTGGTGGTGTAGGAAGAGACGTGGAGGATGGCCTCAGAAAAAGGTCTTCCCAGTATAAAGGAGCGTTTCTCCTATACTTGGAATGCCCATAAACAAAGTGTATGGGTTAACAAAAATTTTCCCCTGGTGTGGGTACACATCAACATGCTGTGTAAAAAATTTTTATTAAAAGGGCATCAAAAACACCTTTTTACACATCAAGTTGGCTGTTGCATCACGGACCACGGTCACCAAGTTGATCTAGTGGTGGTGGATAATGAGGATGAGGAGAAGGGGGAGGATAACACACCAAATAGCCAAAGTCAGGAAGCGCATACCCATGTGTGGGTGTGAAAAGGTGCATGGTAATACACCTTCCAAAAAAAGACACTGCACTGTATTGGAGGTTATGTGTGGCTGTTATCATTCGGTGGTGTAGAGAAGTCTGCCCCAATCCAGCCCTTGGATTTTCAGTTGACAGGCGGATGCTATTATCAGTTATAATTCCACCAGCGGCACTAAAAACCCGCTCTAATAAAACGCTAGCGGCAGGGCAGGCCAGGACCTCCAAGGTATAAAGAGCCAGTTCATGTCATGTGTACAGCTTGGATACCCAATAATTAAAAGGCACAGAGGAATCACGGAGGACGTTGGCACGGTCAGCAAGGTACTCCCTCAGCATCTTCCCAAACTTTGCACTCCTTGTGAGAGTACCCCGCGACTCTGGCCAGGGCGATGGGAAGGTCTGAGAAAGCTGTCCCAGAAATTTGTCAGTGTTACCGTGCCTCTGCTGGTTTGGATTGGGTCTCTCTCACGTCTATTCCTTGGTTGTCCAACGAACTGTGACCTCTGTCAACAGCATTTTCAGATGGAAATTTGTTTAATAATTCCGCAACAATGGCCCTCTGGTACTGCAACATTTTAGTACACTTATCTGCCTCTGGAAGAAGAGATTGAAAGTTCTCCTTGTGTGGGTCTAGAAGTATCACCAACCAGTAATGAGTGTCAGCACAAATTTTGATAATGCGAAAGTCACGGGAAAGGCAGTGCAACATAAAGTCTGTCATGCGTGCCAGACTGCTAACTGGCAAAACTTCTGTGTCCTCACCAACAGGATGACTGACCATGCTGACCTCCTCCTCCTCCTCCTCTCTGTTCTCAGGCCATCCACGCTGAACAGATAGTATGACAGTTGTGCTTGTAGTACCATCTATAGCGCAGGAAATTAGCTCCTGTTCTTCCTCCTCCTCTTCCTCATTGTCAACCAATCCACGTTGGGATGACATGAGGCTGGGCTGTGTGTAACCACCCTGTATGGTTTCTTGCTCCACCTCATGCTCCACCTGCAATGCATCCTCTTTCATTGTGAGCAGAGAGTTTTTCAGAATACAGAGCAGCGGGATGGTGACGCTAATTATGGCTTCATTGCTGCTCACCATCTCGGTGGACTCCTCAAAGATTTGGAGGATGGTACATATGTCTGACATCCATGTCCACTACTGAGGTCTTATGTGCGGAGTCTGAACTGAATACCGACGGCTTTGTTGATGCTGGTAGTCAACAACTGCCCTGTTCTGCTCAAAAATCCTTTACAACATATGCAGTGTAGAGTTCCAAAGTGTGGGGACATCACACACCAGTCGGTGAGCTGGAAGCGGCAAACGCTGCTGAAGCACGGCAAGGGTGGCTGAAGCTGTAACTGACTTTCTAAAATGGGCACACAGGCGGCATACTTTCACAAGCAGATCCAGCAGCTCCGGATAGATTTTGAGGAACCGCTGAACCATGAGGTTAAGCACATGGGCCAGGCATGGTATGTGCGTGAGCTCACCGCGCCTCAGAGCCACCACCAGGTTCCGGTCATTGTCAGACACGAGCATGCCTTGCTGTAGGTTCAGCAGTGTCAGCCACTAAATTGCCGGACACCGGGGTCCGAAGCGTTGCTACAGTTTCAAGCTTAGTAACAAGAAAACCGGAGGCATCTGGACTACAGGTCGCAGAGAGCAGCCCTAAGTGTCAATACGTAATCGGAGTCAGGAGGAACAAGGACTTTTAGCAGGGCCCCGCATAAAAGGACTCTGTTCTCATCACATAGAAGGCTCCACCACAACGTTGGCCGGGCATTACAGCTATAGAGAAAGCTGGAGAGTTCAGAGTTAACTTCGCTTCAGGCAAGTTGGACTCACGTACAAGTTGGAGTAAAGGAGGCCTCTAACCTGCTCAGCTGTTACCCGAATGTGCACTCTCCACCCCGACCAGCTCCCCGGAATCTGCTTGAACCATCTACCAGTAAAAGGTATGAAAAGAAGCTGCATTGTGTGCGACTGAATTATTATCTACACCCTGTTTCATCACCATAGACTTCCAGGGACCCGTCTCACCTGTGGGAGACTTACTACCAAGCTGCCCCATAACATCCCCTGTGAAAGTCCTTATAGCAGCGCTGGTCCAAATAACCAGATACCACAGGTGGCGTCACGAACTACCTATCCTAAATATCCCCTGTAAATATTCCCCCATCGCATTGACTGCCAGGGCCACGGACCGAGTCCCGCTGCCAGTGACAACTCCCATAGACTTCTATGGGCTCGGCTCCGAGTACCCCATAGCCCTGGTATCCACAATTGTGGTGCGAGTCATATGCAATGAAGTATGCCACATACAATGCCTGCCTGCTACTGAGATCTATATACCCACATACACTCCCTGCCTACCTAGCACTGCAATCTATATAACCCGTAATTAGTCCTTAGAAGGATTGTTGATTTTGCTGGGTTTGTGTGTTCTTTGATGCTATACCCACACTACCTTATAAACCCCCAAATCTGACCCTATCTCGGCAGAAGCTCTCCCTACACTCACTGATTCTGGAGCAGACTGTGATGAGCATGGCGGCGGCAGGTCTCTTATACATCTGATGATGCTGTGCGGCCAGCCAATCACTGTAATACCACAACCAAGATGGCAGACAATCCCTGCATGTTGATTGTCGCTCTAAAGAGTGCCAAAAATGCAGGGCGTGCACCAGAACTCCCGCCGAGCAATTCCAGAAATTCTCGGCCCTCACCGAGTACCGCGATTACAGCGATGCTCAGGTGAGTAACGAGCATTACCGAGCATGTTCGCTCATCACTAGCGATTATCTCCTGCCAGTGTGTCACCGGAGGCCGGTAGGGCAGTCACATCTACAGATGAGATCGTTGTGGGACACTCGTTATTTAGGACTACGGCGGACCAGGGAGTATTTGTGTTGGTTTATTATTTTATTTTTATTACAGGAGATCGAGGGCGTTGGGGAATTGGGTGTTTGGTGAGTATGAATGTGTTTTTTCTTTTTTTTACGCTTGAACACAGGAGCCGGATGATGGGACTACTATCCCATCATCGGCTCATGCTGTCACTGTAGCAGACATAGCTGGATGGCAGTAGTAGCCCCATCAGATGATGCCAGTATACGATGGCAGTATATGAGCACTATTTGGTGGTATATGAGCGCTATATGGCAGTATGTGAGCACTATATACTGATATGGTGGTATAGCAAATGTTAGAATAATAATTTTATTTCTATAGCGCCAACATATTCCGCAGCACTTTACATTAGAGGGGACTTGTACAGACAATAGACATTACAGCATAACAATAAACACAGATCAAAACAGATACCAAGAGGAATGAGGGTCCTGCTCACAAGCTTACAATCTATGAGGAAGGGGAGACACGAAAAGTGGATGGTAACAATTGCTTTCATTGTTCGGACCAGCCATAGTGTAAGAATCGGGTGTTCCTGTAATGCTGCATGAACCAGGTAACAGTCTAAATATGTAACAATACAGACACAGAGGACTATTAAATGCATAAAGCGGGTGAGAACATGATACAAGGAACCTGGTTATGGTAAAAATTTTGAATGGGCAACACAGGGATAGTTAGGTTAATGCGTTGAGGCGGTAGGCCAGTCTGAACAAATGCGTTTTTAGGGCACACTTAAAACTGTGGGGATTAATCGTATTAACCTGGGTAGTGCATTCCAAAGAATTGGCGCAGCACATGAAAAGTCTTGGTGACGGGAGTGGGAGGTTCTGATTATTGAGGATGCTAACCTCAGGTCAATGTAAGGGAAATTTGTGGATAACATCCGCGCTGCCGAACACATGTAAATCCAGACGTATTGAAGATAGCAATGGTGGTTTATTTCTACATGTTTCGAAGTCTATCTGACTTCGTATTCAGGAAATACCACAAACATGATGTGATATTGTGATATTTCCTGAAGAAGTCATATAGACTTCGAAACGCGTAGAAATAAACCACCGTTGCTATCTTCAATACGTCTGGATTTACATGTGTTCGGCAGCGCGGATGTTATCCACAAATTTCCCTTACATTGACCTGAGGTTAGCATCACCAGCAAAGCACCCCCACACCATCACACCACCTCCTCCATGCTTCACGGTGGGAACCAGGCATGTAGAGTCCATCCGTTCATCTTTTCTGCGTGAAAAGCAGTAATCAAAGCAAAAGGTGGCTACTTTGAAGAACCTAGAATATAAGAGATATTTTCAGTTGTTTCACACTTTTTTGTAAAGTGTAATGTATAATTCCACATGTGATAATTCATAGTTTTGATAACTTCAGTGTGATTCTACAATTTTCATAGTCATGAAAATACAGAAAAATCGTTGAATGAGAAGGTGTGTCCAAACTTTTGGTCTGTACTGTATAAAAGAAGAGGTTGGACAAGGAAATGACATCACAATTTTTTTTTTGTTAAATAATATATCTTTATTTAGCTTACAAAAAAACCATACAAATCCGCATCAAATCCGCATTAAAAAAATGCATCAAATCCGTGCGGATTTTCTACTTCGTTTTCTGCCAAGAGAGGATGAATCTGCAGATTTTTCCAATACCAAATCTGCAACGTGTGCACATACCCTAAAGCAGAGCACATTTTCTACCACAAGCGTGAAAAGCCTAGAATTTGTCAGAAATGGTTCAGTGCGAACTTTCATTCACCTCTGGCTATTGCCAATGATTACTTTGGCCATATTACCTGGGTGCCTATCTTTTGCGTACCTTCTACACCATTCTGCTGTCGCCAATGCTGAAGGACCAGGCTCACCCAGGCATCTGCTCCCTGTCCATCATGTCATCTATACTGGAGTATTGCTGCTCCTGGGGCTGCTGATTCTGAAATTAAACTGCCACACACTTCCTTGCCTGCTTGGTCCTAACTCTTTACCATGCAACTCTTGCCGCATTCACATCATAGCCATGAAAACCACACATCTCTTTCCTGCTTCATCCTAACTCTGTTGTGCTGCTCCTGCCACAGATATCGTACATCCACTCTAGCCACACAGTTCCTACCTGCCTACAATCGCTACACTACATTTACCTGGTCTGTTCACGAGACCTACGGCACTGGTAACTTTCCCTATGCTAGGACAGGTGGTTCCCTAAAAAGCAGCATACAGTTACTGATGAAGGTCTATACCTAGTTCGAAAATGTTTAATTGATCACTGTATGTGACGCGCACCAAATACAGGGGTTCCAGGGCTTATGGGGTACTCGGCACCGAGCCCATTGAAGTCTATGGGGAATGTCACAAGTAGCACAGCTCGGTCCGTTGCCCTGGGCGCTCATACAAAGGGGGATATTTACAGGGGATTTTAGGAATAGTTCGTGACGCCACCTGTGGTTTCTGATCAAATAGACCAGCGCTGCAGGGTGAATCTTCTGAGGGGATGTTATTGGGCAGCTAGATGTTAAGTCCCCCACAGGTGGGACTGGTCCCTCAAAGTCTATGGTGGTGCAGATAATAAGTCAGTCACACACAATTCAGTCTCTTTCCATACCTTTACTGATGTTGTTGGCAGGTATGTCCCGGGCTGCTGGTCAGGTTGAAGAATACACATTCAGGGAATTGCTGAGCAGATGTAAGGCCTCCTTTCTCCTTGAAGTGTATGTGAGTCCTAACTTGCATGAAGTCAAGTTTAACCCTTAATGTAGCAACTACGCTCGGCCGACATTGTGGTAGAGCCTTCTCTGTCTCTGATAATCAGATGTTGGAAAGAACTAAGTCGTTGTGGCTGATCAGGCCTACTCCATCCCGTTCTCCCTGACTCCAGTTACGTATCAACACTTAGGGCTACCTTCTGCGACTTGAAGTCCAGCAAGGATTCCGGTGTTTTCTATCACTAGCCATGAAGTAATAGCAATGCCTCGGACCCCGGTGTCCGGTTAACTAAGTGAAGGTGATCTGTCACCTAGGTCACTTATCCTTCTTTCTCCACTCACCTGTCGCCCTGCTCTTGCCCTTAACATAAGCACGGTAGCAGTGGGTGTAGTTGTCAGCTTTCTTTCCGAGCTCACTGACCTGTTCTAAGTTGCCTCGTTGTTATAACTGCTGTAGTTCCCTTCCTTCTTTCCTTCCAAACTCTGTCCAGAGCAGCTCACAGGACGTTCCGTTAGACTGTATATACGCTGTAGCTCCGAGAGTCACTTTCCACACCGGCAACTGTCTCTGAGGTAACTGCTTCAGATTCAGATGTAACTCTGACTAGGCTAGAGTGATTCCCTTGCCCACTCGTACTAGCCTCCACTTCAGTATATGGTGAGCTACAGGAGCTCTGTCAGATTTCAGTCTTATCTCCTCTCCCTCCAAGACTAGACTCTGCACACTTCTGACAGGAACTGATCCTGACAGGAAACGTACTCAGACTGGCTTGTCTGGCTTGTCTGGCTACTGCTACCTAATCACACTGACTTAAATAATCTAAGTGGCCCTCTGGTGGCAGTGTTGAGAAGTGTGCGTGACTGAATATCAGGCTTCACAATACCTTTCTTGTGCATTCTCCTGGAGACATGTGTACCAAGCGCAACTGGGCCACACATCCCCCCCTAGTTAAACTCAGCACTCCCGGGCTGAAATAGAAAAGAAAAACATTTTTGCATTTAATAACATTAACATATAACTCATCCCTTGCGGGAGGTGAGAACTCTTTAACGTTACAATTTGTACAATGGACATTAGAAAAATATCAAAATACTTTTCACATATATACATATAAGACAAGATTCTTGTGGAGGACCCGCACCAAAAACCTCCCACGTGGGTCCTGGGTGGGCTGCAGGACTTCATTGCTGCAGACCTCACTCAATGTCATGTATAGTGTACAGTTCCTATAGCGTCTTGTGCTTGGGTGCGAGGAAAACACAGGAGACATAGGTTGAAATGAAATGACTTGTATTACTTCATACAAGCATGCTGAAAAGTTCACACAGTTTGCAGGAACAGCGACAGGAGACACAGCAGGCCAGAGTAACTTCAAGCACTACAATAAATCTCCAAAGCAGGTTCAGGATCTCTTCTCTGTACCGTAATTCCTCTGCAAACATGGATTCACCAAACAGCAGGTTTCCAGAGTCCAAAAGTGTTCCAAGGTTCCTCAGTAGGGAATAGCTGGAGTACAAGTCCAAGGCTTCCAGGAGTCAGGTCACAGACTGACTGAGGCTTGATTCAGGAGCACTGATTGTTCAGCTGAGGCTGCTTAAGAAGCAAGAGGGAAGAATCAGGGCGGGAACATGAAAACTGGAAACTCCCTATTAACTGAGGGCAAGAGCTGCAGAAAGACAGAGAGCAAAATGGCCGACGGAAAACTGAGTTTCAAGGAACATGTCAACAGAGACAAAGAACCTTACATTACTCCCCCCTTAGGGACAACCTCCGGATGACCTCAGACCAGGCTTGTCAGGGTACCTCTGATGAAACTGGCGGAGCAGGCGAGGAGCATTTACATTATTGACTGGTTCCTATGAGTTGTCCTCCACTGGGTAGCCCTGCCATTTAATCAAATATTGCAACTGATTTCTGTACAACCTGGAATCTAGAATCCTTTCCACCATAAATTCTTCCTGACCATCGACCAGCACTGGGTCAGGGCAAGGAGAAGAACGTCCAGGAAACGTATTGGGTGTTGCAGCCTTTAGTAGGGATACATGAAAGACAGGGTGGATTCTCATAGTTCTGGGCAGTTGAAGACGACAAGCAACAGCACTTATAATCTTATTGATCTTATAAGGTCCAATGTACTTATGTCCCAATTTAGACGATGGAATCTTTAATTTAAGATTTCTGGTTGACAGCCAGACCAGGTCTCCTACCTTGAAAACTGGTGCAGGTTTACGAAATTTATCTGCTGCTTTCTTGTACCTTTCCTGAGCCAATTCTAGATTTTCCTTTAGAAGATCCATATTCTTTTGTAAAGAAGTGATTCTTTCAGCCACTGCCGGCAAGGGCGTATCTATGGGAAATCGAGGAAGAATGTTAGGATGATAACCTAGATTGGAGTAAAAAGGAGACTGCTAGTGGAGGCGCTCTGAGAGTTGTTATAAGAGAACTCAGCCAGTGGAAGTAGATCCACCCAATCATCCTGTAGGTGGCAGATAAAACAGCGGAGATACTGCTCCAGGGTCTGATTGGTTCGTTCTGTCTGTCCATTAGTCTGGGGATGAAAAGCAGAAGAAAGGTTTACTTTAATGTCCAATGCTGCACAGAAATTTTGCCAAAACCTTGAAGTGAATTGCACCCCTCGATCCGAAATGACCTCATCCGGTACTCCATGTAAGCGAAACACATTCTTAATCATCAAGTCTGATGTCTGTTTTGCAGTGGGTAAGCCGACACAAGCGATAAAATGAGCTGCCTTTGTTAGACGGTCAACCACCACTAGAATGGTGTTCTTCCCTTGAGAGGTTGGTAACTCCACAATGAAGTCCATAGAAATGGATCCCCACGGGCGGGACGGGGTGGGAAGAGGTTGCAACAGACCAGTTGGTGAGGAGCGAGGTGTTTTGCATCTTGCACAGACTTCACATGAAGTGACATAGTTTAAGACATCTTTCCTGTAAGTGGGCCACCAAAAGAAACGAGAAAGAAATTCTTGTGTCTTTAGAATTCCCCTATGCCCGGCTATCTTGGAATCGTGGATGAGTTGCAATACTCTCAATCTGACTGTTTCAGGTATATACAGACGTTGTCCCTGAATCCACACACCATTCTTAAAGACAAGACTTACGTCCCTTGGGGGTTGAGCCAACAAAGAATCCGCATGGTATGCTTCCTTGATGTCCTTAAGTAGGTCTTGATTAGGAATCACTCCCAGGAATCTAGAGTCAGGAAGAATAGTCTTAGGAGGAGTAAGTGGACGTGTCTCTGCTGAATGAATCTTAGAGAGTGCATCAGCCTTTCCATTGCGCGATCCTGGTCTATAAGAAATGACAAAATTAAATTGGTTTAGGAAAAGATTCCAGCGAGCCTGGCGAGGAGTCAGGCACTTAGCCGACCTGATAAATTCAAGGTTACGATGGTCTGTCAGGACGACTATTTGCTGTGCAGCTCCCTGAAGAAGGTGTCTCCATTCCTTGAAGGCGGCAATAATGGCCAACAATTCTCTATTGCCCACATCGTAGTTCCTCTCAGTCGAAGACAACTGCTGGGAAAAGAAGGCACAGGGATGCAAGACATTCTTCTCACCTGTTCTCTGAGAGAGTATAGCTCCAACGGCACAGTCTGAAGCATCCACCTCTATTATGAAGGCAAGCTCGGGGTTGGGATGTACTAAGATAGGTGCGGTGGTAAATTTATCCTTTAAACAGGAAAATGCTTCCTGAGCTTGCGGGGTCCAGGAGAACCTAGACTGTTTCCGGGTAAGTTGGGTGATAGGTGACACTACCTCAGAAAAATTCTTAATGAAACGTCTATAGAAGTCGGCAAACCGGATGAAACGCTGCACCTCCTTCACATTTCTAGGAATTGGCCAATCCTTGATGGCTTGGGTCTTGCTTCCATCCATACTAATCCCTTGCGTAGATAGTACATACCCCAGAAATTGAATTTCGGTCCTATGGAATTCACATTTTTCAAGTTTGATGTAGAGATGGTTTTGTCTTAGGCGTTCTAAGACCATTCTCACATGTCCATGATGTTCCTCTGTGGAGTTAGAAAAAATTAGAATATCATCCAAATAAATCACCACAAATGTATCTAGGAGATCCCTGAAGATTTCATTCACGAAGTGTTGGAAAGTGGCTGGGGCGGTACTCAGACCAAAAGGCATAACTAGATATTCAAAGTGTCCATAGCGTGACCTGAAAGCAGTCTTCCATTCATCCCCAGGTCTAATACGGACCAAGTTATAGGCCCCATGGAGATCCAGTTTAGAGAAAATTTTGGCATGCCGCACTCTCTCCAACAATTCAGGGATTAAAGGCAATGGATAACGGTTTCTAATAGTAACCTTATTGAGTTCCCTATAGTCTATGCAGGGTCTCAGAGATCCATTTTTCTTCTTCACAAAGAAGATGGGTGCACCTGCGGGAGATGAAGAGGGGCGTATGAAGCCCTTGGCTAAATTTTCGTCTATATAATCCTTCAAAGCTTTTAGCTCGGGCCCCGCTAGGGGGTAGATCTTACCAAAAGGTATCTCGGCTCCAGGCAATAATTCAATTGGACAATCATATGGACGGTGAGGAGGAAGCTGATCAGCGTTCTTCTTGTCACATAAATCCACATAGTCCTGGTATACAGCTGGTAGTTCAGGGACTGACATGGTTCCTTTAGGAACAGAGCAAGCTGAAACTCCTTGACTCATCTGTTTCTCCGGAAAGTGTAATTCCTTGGTCTCCCAGTTAATCGTAGGATTCTGCGCCTGCAGCCATGGTAGCCCTAGAATAATGGGAAAGTGGGGAGAAGAGATAAGCATAAAAGACATTTTCTCCTGATGATCTTTACCCATAAGGACCCTCAAAGGCTGTTTCTTGATCCACTGGTCCAGAAGTCAGTAGAGAGCCATCCACAGTCTCCATCTGTACTGGAGTAGCCTTCTTCACTGAACGTATCCCCTGTTTCAGAGCAAAGGAGATATCCATAAAATTTCCACTTGCTCCTGAGTCGATCATAGCAGAGCTAGACACCCAGACTGAGTCAGCCCAGAGTTTGATGGAAAGGAAGCAATGAGAATTGTTTCTTTTACAACTCAGCTGGGACACCGCTGAGGAAACTTGAAAAATTGCAGCGTTTATACCGTCATCGTCCCAAGAACTAACAGAGTTTAAGTCCGAGAAATCAAGATCTCTTGCAGCAGATCTCTCTGGAGCCTGAGGCTCGGACATGACAGAGCTCCTCTCGCAACACTCACAGTGAATGACTGCTGCAGTAGTCTTACGAGAACGGCTGCGGCAGTTTATAATGAAGTGCCCTGACTTACCACAGTAGAAACATAGATTTTCCTTTATACGATGTTCTTTGCGTGCATCACTAACCCGTCTTTGTAAAGAGTCCACCTGCATGGGTTCAGGTTCTGGTTCCCTTGTGATCCTACTCAAAGGTTCCTTAGCTGAGGAGGGAGGTAGTAAAAGGTTAGTGCGATTATTTTCGAACCATCTCTCTTGTCTGCGTTCAGTCAGACGAGCATCAATACGGATACAATAGTTAATAAAGTCACCTAACGCAGTGGGAGGGTCGGCACAAGCAAGTTCATCCTTAATCAGTGGAGACAACCCTTTCCAAAAAATAGATTTTTTAGCGGAAGTGTCCCAAGTCGTATCAAGAGCCCATCTCCTGAAATCCAGGGCATATATTGGGCTACTGAACGCTTACCTTGGCGCAAAGTTAACATGGCTGCTTCAGCTGTTGCACCTCGATTGGGGTCATCAAACACCTGCCCCATGGCTGAAATAAAAGCATCAAGGTGATTCAAACAATCATCCTCAGTCTCAATCAGAGGGTTTGCCCACATCAAAGCCTTATTGGTAAGCAACATGATTATAGTAAGCACTTTGGATCGTTCAGTGGGAAATTGTGAAGCATGTGCAGAAAAAAATAAATTGCATTGATTAATAAATCCCCTGAATTTCTCACGTTTACCGCCAAAACGAAAAGGAGGTAATTTGGGGATCCCAGAACTTGGGGTTATGGCAGGAGCCTGGGCTCGTTCCTCTAGAGCCTCAATCCTGGCTCGCAATTCCTGGGTAGTCTGTCCAAACACTTGCAAATTATGATTAGTGAGGTCCTGTAGGCTTGCAAAACGGGTTTTTAAAGTCTGTACATCTGAAAGGATTGTATCAGTCACTCCGCAAAGTTCCTTTATGCGGGCCTCCATCTTCCAGATCTTTTAAGGCAGAAGTGCTGGAAGGAGAAGAGGAAAGGAAAAAAAAAAAAACAATAGTGTTTACCTGTGGTAACACTCCAGAGTAAAATTTTAAGGGAATGCGCTCACCTGGAATGGTTGTGAGAAGTCACAACCACTGTCATCACATAAGGTATTAAACGGACATCTGATATCCACAGTCACAGCAGACACGGCCTTCCCAGACCCAGCAGACACTAAACATTGGCTCCTGAATCTTGTCATGTATAGTGTACAGTTCCTATAGCGTCTTGTGCTTGGGTGCGAGGAAAACACAGGAGACATAGGTTGAAATGAAATGACTTGTATTACTTCATACAAGCATGCTGAAAAGTTCACACAGTTTGCAGGAACAGCGACAGGAGACACAGCAGGCCAGAGTAACTTCAAGCACTACAATAAATCTCCAAAGCAGGTTCAGGATCTCTTCTCTGTACCGTAATTCCTCTGCAAACATGGATTCACCAAACAGCAGGTTTCCAGAGTCCAAAAGTGTTCCAAGGTTCCTCAGTAGGGAATAGCTGGAGTACAAGTCCAAGGCTTCCAGGAGTCAGGTCACAGACTGACTGAGGCTTGATTCAGGAGCACTGATTGTTCAGCTGAGGCTGCTTAAGAAGCAAGAGGGAAGAATCAGGGCGGGAACATGAAAACTGGAAACTCCATATTAACTGAGGGCAAGAGCTGCAGAAAGACAGAAAGCAAAATGGCCGACGGAAAACTGAGTTTCAAGGAACATGTCAACAGAGACAAAGAACCTTACACTCAAGGCCACACCATACGGGTTTTTCTTCAGAGGTAGATAGGCTTTATGTAAAACCAAGATGAGGCACCGAAGTGCGAACTATTTACAATTAAAGTTTTTGGGCTGGCACAGTCCACAGCCACGCAGTCTTTGCATATGAACATTTCAAATAAAATCACATTAACCAGTTAACTCTTCACTTTAACTCTCATTACCCAACTGGGGTATTCTATGCATACTATGCAATCATCATCACATTTGGCAAATAACATTATTAAACATTTTCCTCAATATTAATAAAGTGCAACTTCTTCATCAACTTCTTCAATTTTTCAAACTTTATACAGTGGCAGTAAACCCTGTCTGGGTCCTACTGGCTTTCTTCTTTCTTACAAATATTAAGGACGTCTTCCATTCCTGGGGCTGGAACGACGCGATGTCCTTTGGAACTCATTACCAGAAGGTCATGACCTGCGATCTGGGTTTGCGTGGCTACAGTTCTTGTGCAATCCACTAGGGGCGCAACGGGTGTCTCATGCAGGTATAAATTTTCCATTGAAGACGCAGGCTTGGGCTGTGATCTAACTGAGGACGCACCATCCGGTTGCGTTGCAGAATAGGATGCTGGACAAGAAGCAGGTGCACGTAGTGGCGCAATTGAGGCCGCATCAGGCTTTTGCGATGTGGAGCAGAAAGCAGTATACGATGCAGGGCACGATGCAGGTGCGCGCGGTGGCTCAATTGGGGACGCACTAACCTGCTGCTGTCGCTGCTCCATCTCTTCCCAGTCGATCTCCATCACTGACGGCTGGGTCCCCTCCAGTGTCCCTACCGGGGATCGGCATTCCGCTGCGGCCTCCTGGCCTGGCTGGCACTCCGGAACGAGCAGGGACTCCTCAGCCTCCTTCTCTCCAGCCGCATCATCGGTGGAGTTGGGATCAGCACTTTTGGAGCCGGCCTCCAGTTTCTCATCAGCCGCTGGCTGTGGTGGCACAGGGAGCACAGGTAATGGCTTCGTTCCTGGGGGAGAGATCATTGCGTCCCACAGCAGCCGCTGTTTCCGGGCACGCCAGCTTCTCTCCGTCTCATCCATCTCTTCATGGCGCTGGATCATGTCCCTGAGCACCGCATTCACCTCCTCCAACTCCAACATGATTTGGTTAGTGTCCCGAACTGGGGACGGCTCAGGCACAGGCGGCATCTCTTCTGGGGAACTGGGCCTGCGTGCCGCCGCTCCTCCACACAACACCTCCTGTCCTTCTGCCATCTCACTCCAGGCCAGACTGTGTTTTCCATCAGGAACAGTCTGGTCTCTTCCGTGGAGGCGGGACTTGCGCTTCCTCTTCTTGGCATAGAAAATAAAGAGGAGGCGGATTTCTTTAGCAGTGGGGCAGGCTCTCACATTATAGTAGCATTTGGAGAGGGCGCCCATTGCTTTCGTGCCACAGGGGGGGGCACGCCCATGAATGCACGCCCACCTTCTTCACCAGCGCCTCAGGGCGCGAATATGGCGGCAAAATGGCGGAAAATGGCGCCAAAAATCACAAAAGCTGCACACAGTCTTTTTCACAAAAACAGTCCAATAGGCACACAGGACTCACATCCAGTAAGCTTCGGATCCTGTTCGTGACGCCAAAGATGACGCGCACCAAATACAGGGGTTCCAGGGCTTATGGGGTACTCGGCACCGAGCCCATTGAAGTCTACGGGGAATGTCACAAGTAGCACAGCTCGGTCCATTGCCCTGGGCGCTCATACAAAGGGGGATATTTACAGGGGATTTTAGGAATAGTTCGTGACGCCACCTGTGGTTTCTGATCAAATAGACCAGCGCTGCAGGGTGAATCTTCTGAGGGGATGTTATTGGGCAGCTAAATGTTAAGTCCCCCACAGGTGGGACTGTTCCCTCGAAGTCTATGGTGGAGCAAGGTGTAGATAAAGAGTCAGTCACACACAATTCAGTCTCTTTCCATACCTTTACTGATGTTGTTGGCAGGTATGTCCCGGGCTGCTGGTCAGGTTGAAGAATGCACATTCAGGGAATTGCTGAGCAGGTGTAAGGCCTCCTTTCTCCTTGAAGTGTATGTGAGTCCTAACTTGCATGAAGTCAAGTTTAACCCTTAATGTAGCAACTACGCCCGGCCGACATTGTGGTAGAGCCTTCTCTGTCTCTGATAATCAGATGTTGGAAAGAACTAAGTCGTTGTGGCTGATCAGGCCTACTCCATCCCGTTCTCCCTGACTCCAGTTACGTATCAACACTTAGGGCTACCTTCTGCGACTTGAAGTCCAGCAAGGATTCCGGTGTTTTCTATCACTAGCTGTGAAGTACTAGCAATGCCTCGGACCCCGGTGTCCGGTTAACTAAGTGAAGGTGATCTGTCACCTAGGTCACTTATCCTTCTTTCTCCACTCGCCTGTCGCCCTGCTCTTGCCCTTAACATAAGCACGGTAGCAGTGGGTGTAGTTGTCAGCTTTCTTTCCGAGCTCACTGACCTGTTCTCAGTTGCCTCGTTGTTATAACTGCTGTAGTTCCCTTCCTTCTTTCCTTCCAGACTCTGTCCAGAGCAGCTCACAGGACGTTCCGTCAGACTGTATATATGCTGTAGCTTCGAGAGTCACTTTCCACTTTCTAGAGAACACCGGCAACTGTCTCTGAGGTAACTGCTTCAGATTCAGATGTAACTCTGACTAGGCTAGAGTGATTCCCTTGCCCACTCGTACTAGCCTCCACTTCAGTATATGGTGAGCTACAGGAGCTCTGTCAGATTTCAGTCTTATCTCCTCTCCCTCCAAGACTAGACTCTGCACACTTCTGACAGGAACTGATCCTGACAGGAAACATACTCAGACTGGCTTGTCTGGCTTGTCTGGCTACTGCTACCTAATCACACTGACTTAAATAATCTAAGTGGCCCTCTGGTGGCAGTGTTGAGAAGTGTGCGTGAATGAATATCAGGCTTCACAATACCTTTCTTGTGCATTCTCCTGGAGACATGTGTACCAAGCGCAGCTGGGCCACACATCTGCAAAATAAATTGGAACTTTTTTCAACACGATACATTTGGAGTGCCAAGTTTTTTACTTATAATCTCATCCATAAGGTCATTAATAAAGAGGTATAAAGAATCAGTACTAACCAGCATAGGTCCTTGTGGTCCCCACTGCTCCCAGTACAGATCCCTGTGGTCCCCATTGCTGACTATATCCCATTTAGAGAGCGTACCCACAAAAAAAAGTAGGGCACCATCTAAGTGTAAATGGAATTGACCTGAAGCATGTCAGTTTGAAGAGCATAAAAAAGAATGAAAAAGAGACATTCCAAAAGCAGAATGTAAGGTTCTTTGTACATGTTCTTGAAACTCAGTTTTCCGTCAGCCATTTTGCTTTCTGTCTTGCTGCAGCTATCTTGCCCTCAGTCAATATGGAGTTTTCAGCTTTCATGTTCCCGCCCTGATTCTCTCCCTCTTGCTTCTTAAGCAGCCACAGCTGAGCAATCAGTGCTTCAGAATCTAGCCTGCAGTGAACCTGTGACCTGACTCCTGGAAGCCTTGGACTATGTACTCCAGCTATTCCTACTGAGGAACTCTGAACACTTGTGGACTCTGGAACCCTGCTCTTTGAAAGATCCACGTTTGCATGGACTTACGGTAACAGAGAAGAAGATCCTGAACCTGTTGTGGAGAGTGATTGCTGAGCTTAAGTTACTCTGGCCTGCTGTGTCTCCTGCTTCTGTATCTGCAAACTGTGTGACTATTTTTGCCACTTGTATGAAGTAATACAAGACCTTCTATATCAAACCTGTGTCTCATGTATTTTCATCGCACCCAAGCACAAGACGCTATATGAACTGTACTACATACATTACAAGATTCTGAAGCCAAAACGTTAGTGTCTGCTGGGTCTGGGAAGGCTGTGTCTGCTGTAACTGTGGATATCAGACGTCCAGTTGTACTTTCTGTGATGACAGTGGTTGTGACTTCTCACAACCATTCCAGGTGAGCAATTCCCTTAAGTTTTTTTTTCTGCAGTGTTACCACAGGTAAACACTATTGTTTTTTTTTTTTCTCTTCCCTCTTTTGTGTCTGCTGTAACTGTGGATATCAGATGTCCGGTTGAACTTTCTGTGATGATAGTGGTTGTGACTTCTCACAACCATTCCAGGTGAGCAGTTCCCTTAATTTTTTTTTCTCTCTGCAGTGTTACCACAGGTAAACACTATTGTTTTTTTTTTCTTTTCTCCTCTCCTTCCAGTACTCCTGTCTTAAAAGATCTGGAAAATGGAGGCCCGCATAAAGGAACTTTGCGGAGTGACTGATAACATCCTTGCAGATTTACAGACTATAAAAACCCGTTTTACAAACCTACAGGACCTCACTAATCACAATTTGCAAGTGTTTGGACAGACTGCCCAGGATTTGCGAGCCAGGATTGAGGTTCTAGAGGAGCGAGTCCAGGCTCCTGCCGTAGCCCCAAGTTCTGGGATTCCCAAGTTGCCCCCTTTTCGTTTTGGCGGTGAACGTGAAAAATTCAGGGGATTTATTAACCAATGCAATCTTTTTTTTTCTGCACATGCTTCACAATTTCCCACTGAACGATCTAAAGTGCTTACTATAATTATGTTACTTACCAACAAGGCTTTGATGTGGGCAAACCCTCTGATTGAGACTGAGGATGAATGTTTGGATCATCTTGATGCTTTCATTTCAGCCATGGGGCAGGTGTTTGATGACCCCAATCGAGGTGCAACAGCTGAAGCAGCCATGTTAACTTTGCGCCAAGGTAAGCACTCGGTAGCCGAATATGCCTTGGATTTCAGGAGATGGGCCCTTGATACCACCTGGGACAGTTCCGCCAAAAAATCTATTTTTCGAAAGGGGTTGTCTCCACTAATTAAGGATGAACTTGCTCGTGCCGACCCTCCCACTGCGTTAGGTGACTTTATATAACTACTGCATCCGTATTGATGCTCGCCTGACTGAACGCAGGCAAGAGAGATGGTTCGAAAGCAATCGCACTAACCTTTTCCTACCTTCCTCCCCAGCTAAGGAACCTTTGAGTAGGATCACACGGGAACCTGAACCTGAACCCATGCAGGTAGACTCTTTACAAAGACGGGTTAGTGATGCACGCAAGGAACATCGTTTTAAGGAAAATCTATGTTTCTATTGTGGTAAGTCAGGGCACTTCATTATAAACTGCCCCAGCCGTTCTCGTAAGACTACTGCAGCACTCATTCACTGTGAGTGTTGCGAGAGGAGATCTGTCAGGTCCGAGCCTCAGGCTCCAGAGAGATCTGCAGCAACAGATCTTGATTTCTCGGACTTAAACTCCGTTACTTCTGAGGACGATGACTGTGTAAACGCTGCAATTTTTCAAGTTTCCTCAGCGGTGTCCCAGCTGAGTTGTAGGAAAAACAATTCTCATTGCTTCCTTTCCATCAAACTCTGGGTTAACTCAGTCTGGGTGTCTAGCTCTGCTATGATCGACTCAGGGGCAAGTGGGAATTTTATGGATGTCTCCTTTGCTCTGAAACAGGGGATACGTTCAGTGAAGAAGGCTACTCCAGTACAGATGGAAACTGTGGATGGCTCCCTGCTGACCTCTGGACCAGTGGATCAGGAAACAAAGCCTTTGAGGGTCCTTATGGGTAAAGATCATCAAGAGAAACTGTCCTTTATGCTTATCTCTTCTCCTCACTTTCCCATTATTCTAGGGCTACCATGGCTGCAGGCTCAGTACCCTACCATTAACTGGGAGACCAAGGAATTACACTTTCCAGAGAAGCAGATGAGTCCAGAAGTTTCAGCTTGCTCTGTTCCTAAAGGAACCATGTCAGTCCCTGAACTACCAGCTGTATACCAGGACTATGTGGATTTATGTGACAAGAAGAACGCTGACCAGCTTCCCCCTCACCATCCATATGATTGTCCAATTGAATTATTGCCTGGAGCAGAGATACCTTTTGGTAAGATCTACCCCCTGGCGGGGCCTGAGCTAAAGGCTTTAAAGGATTACATAGACGAAAATCTAGCCAAGGGCTTCATACGCCCCTCTTCATCTCCTGCAGGTGCACCCATCTTCTTTGTGAAGAAGAAAGATGGATCTCTGAGACCCTGCGTAGACTATAGGGAACTCAATAAGGTTACTATTAGAAACCGTTATCCATTGCCTTTAATCCCTGAGTTATTGGAGAGAGTGCAGCATGCCAAAATTTTCTCTAAACTGGATCTCCGTGGGGCCTATAACTTGGTCCGTATTAGACCTGGGGATGAATGGAAGACTGCATTCAGGTCACGCTATGGACACTTTGAATATCTAGTTATGCCTTTTGGTCTGAGTACCGCCCCAGCCACTTTCCAACATTTGGTGAATGACATCTTCAAGGATCTCCTAGATACATTCGTGGTGATTTATTTGGATGATATTCTAATTTTTTCTAACTCCACAGAGGAACATCATGGACATGTGAGAATGGTCTTGGAACGTCTAAGACAAAACCATCTTTACATCAAACTTGAAAAGTGTGAATTCCATAGGACCGAAATTCAATTTCTGGGGTATGTACTGTCTACACAAGGAATTAGTATGGATGGAAGTAAGACCCAAGCCATTAAGGATTGGCCAAATCCTAGAAATGTGAAGGAGGTGCAGCGCTTCATCGGGTTTGCCAATTTCTATAGACGTTTCATTAGGAATTTCTCTGAGGTAGTGTCACCTATCACCCAACTTACCCGGAAAGAGTCTAGGTTCTCCTGGACTCCCCAAGCCCAGGAAGCATTTTCTCGTCTAAAAGATAAATTTACCACCGCACCTATCTTGGTACACCCCAACCCCGAACTTGCCTTCATAATAGAGGTGGATGCTTCAGATTGTGCCGTTGGAGCTATACTCTCTCAGAGAACAGGTGAGAAGAATGTCTTGCATCCCTGTGCCTTCTTTTCCCAGCAGTTGTCTTCGGCTGAGAGGAACTACGATGTGGGCAATAGAGAGTTGTTGGCCATTATTGCCGCCTTCAAAGAATGGAGACACCTTCTTCAGGGAGCTGCACAGCAAATAGTCGTCCTGACAGACCATCGTAACCTTGAATTTATCAGGTCGGCTAAGTGCCTGACTCCTCGCCAGGCTCGCTGGAATCTTTTCTTAAACCAATTTAATTTTGTCATTTCTTATAGACCAGGATCGCGCAATGGAAAGGCTGATGCACTCTCTAAGATTCATTCAGCAGAGACCCGTCCACTTGCTCCTCCTAAGACTATTCTTCCTGACTCTAGATTCCTGGGAGTGATTCATAATCAAGACCTACTTAAGGACATCAAGGAAGCATACCATGCGGATTCCTTCTTGGCACAACCCCCAAGGGACGTAAGTCTTGTCTTTAAGAATGGTGTGTGGATTCTGGGACAACGTCTGCATATTCCTGAAACAGTCAGATTGAGAGTATTGCAACTCATTCACGATTCCAAGATAGCTGGGCATAGAGGAATTCTAAAGACACAGGAATTTCTTTCTCGTTTCTTTTGGTGGCCCACTTGCAGGAAGGATGTTTTAAACTATGTCACTTCATGTGAAGTCTGTGCAAGATGCAAAACACCTCGCTCCTCACCAACTGGTCTGTTATAACCTCTTCCCACCCCGTCCCGCCCGTGGGGATCCATTTCTATGGACTTCATTGTGGAGTTACCAACCTCTCAAGGGAAAAACACCATTCTAGTGGTGGTTGATCGTTTAACAAAGGCAGCTCATTTTATTCCTTGTGTCGGCTTACCCACTGCAAAACAGACATCAGATTTGATGATTAAGGCTAAGTTCACACGTTGCGGAATTGCCGCGGAAATTTCCGCGGCAATCCCGCACTTCTCCCGCAGGAAATACGCACGTTTTTTTATGCTGATTCCCGCCAGAATAATAGCGTTTTGCAAGCGTAATTAGCTTGCAGAATGCTAGCGTTTTCCTAGCGATCTGTAGCATCGCTTGGAAAACTGATTGACAGGTTGGTCACACGAGTCAAACATAGTGTTTGACAAGTGTGACCAACTTTTTACTATTGATGCCGCCTATGCCGCATCAATAGTAAAAAGATCTAATGTAAAAATAATAAAAAAAATAATAAATAATGATATTCTCACCTTCCGGCGGCCCCCGCAGCCTTCCCGCGGCCCCCGCAGCCTTCCCGCCTTCAGCGACGCTCCCGGCAACTTCCGGTCCCAGGAGTGCTTTGCAACAAATCACACCGATGACGTAGCATCTCGCGAGACCGCTATGCCATCTGGGTGATTCTCGCAAAGGACTCTTGGGACCGGAAGTTGCCGGGAGCGTCGCTGAAGGCGGGAAGGCTGCGGGGGCCGCGGGAAGGCTGCGGGGGCCGCCGGAAGGTGAGAATATCATTATTTTTTATTTTAATTATTGTTTTACCAGGGATATGGTACCCAGGGCCTGGAGGAGAGTCTCCTCTGCTCCAGACCCTGGGTACCATCCGCACATGAACCGCTTACATTGCGCATAGTGGGCATAGCCACATGCGGAAAGTAAGCGGTTCAATGCATTCCTATGGCGGCGGAATCACCGCGGTTACGCTAAATTAATGAACATGTTGCTATTTTTTCCGCAAAGCGTTTTTTTCGCGGAAAAAAACGCAACATGTGGCCAAAACATGCGGAATCAATTAACATGTATAGGATGCTTAATGCTTGCGTTTTTATCGCGTTTTTACCGCGGAAAACCGCGGAAAAAACCGCGAAAAAAACGCAATTATTCCTGATCGTGTGCACTTAGCCTAAAGATGTGTTTCGCTTACATGGAGTACCGGATGAGGTTATTTCGGATCGAGGGGTGCAATTCACTTCAAGGTTTTGGCAAAATTTCTGTGCAGCATTGGACATTAAACTAAACCTTTCTTCTGCTTTTCATCCCCAGACTAATGGACAGACCGAACGAACCAATCAAACTCTGGAGCAGTATCTCCGCTGCTTTATCTGCCACCTACAGGATGATTGGGTGGATCTACTTCCATTGGCTGAGTTCTCTTATAACAACTCTCAGAGCGCCTCCACTAAGCAGTCTCCTTTTTACTCCAATCTAGGTTATCATCCTAACATTCTTCCACGATTTCCCATAGAAACGCCTTTACCAGCAGTGGCCGAAAGAATCACGTCTTTACAGAAGAATATGGATCTTCTAAAGGAGAATCTGGAATTGGCTCAGGAAAGGTACAAGAAAGCAGCAGATAAATTTCGTAAACCTGCACCAGTTTTCAAGGTAGGAGACCTGGTCTGGCTGTCAACCAGAAATCTTAAGTTAAGGATTCCATCGTCTAAGTTGGGACATAAGTACATTGGACCCTATAAAATCAGTAAAATTATAAGTGCCGTTGCTTGTCGTCTTCAACTGCCTAGAACTATGAGAATCCACCCTGTCTTTCATGTATCCCTACTAAAGGCTGCAACACCCAATACGTTTCCTGGACGTTCTTCTCCTTGCCCTGATCCAGTGCTAGTTGATGGTCAGGAAGAATTTGTGGTGGAAAGAATTCTAGATTCCAGGTTATACAGGAATCAGTTACAATATTTGATTAAATGGCAGGGCTACCCAGTGGAGGACAACTCATGGGAACCAGTCAATAACGTTAATGCTCCTCGTTTGCTCCGCCAGTTTCATCAGAGGTACCCAGACAAGCCTGGTCTGAGGCCATCCGGAGGTTGTCCCTAAGGGGGGAGTAATGTAAGGTTCTTTGTACATGTTCTTGAAACTCAGTTTTCCGTCAGCAATTTTGCTTTCTGTCTTGCTGCAGCTATCTTGCCCTCAGTCAATATGGAGTTTTCAGCTTTCATGTTCCCGCCCTGATTCTCTCCCTCTTGCTTCTTAAGCAGCCACAGCTGAGCAATCAGTGCTTCAGAATCTAGCCTGCAGTGAACCTGTGACCTGACTCCTGGAAGCCTTGTACTATGTACTCCAGCTATTCCTACTGAGGAACTCTGAACACTTGTGGACTCTGGAACCCTGCTCTTTGAAAGATCCACGTTTTCATGGACTTACGGTAACAGAGAAGAAGATCCTGAACCTGTTGTGGAGAGTGATTGCTGAGCTTAAGTTACTCTGGCCTGCTGTGTCTCCTGCTTCTGTATCTGCAAACTGTGTGACTATTTTTGCCACTTGTATGAAGTAATACAAGACCTTCTATATCAAACCTGTGTCTCATGTATTTTCATCGCACCCAAGCACAAGACGCTGTATGAACTGTACTACATACATTACACAGGGATCACCATGTAAATAACAATATTTACTGAGTGTTCAAAAAAGCTAAAAAACGCATTTAAAAACAACTAAAAATAAGATTGAGATATACACCCATGCCAGGGAGCTTAGCCCAAGAGGCAGTATTGCATCAAAAAGATATATAAAGATGTAAAGTACACATCTGAAATACCAAAAGGTTAGGTAAATATAACTCAGAACTCTGGCCCTTCAATAGAGGTAACTATTTTGACACCCAGTATATAAACCACACTGCAGATCTGAATAATACACAAGTTATCACAAGGGCAGCAAGGTATGGACAATAGCTCCTATAATTATTAACAAAAAAGGACATGTGCCATAGAGAGTTGGAACTCAACCATAATGCACAAATCATACAAGGTATAATAGAACGAAAGAGCAATAGGTAAGATGATGTCCAAAAGATATAAGATAACAGTGAACAAACAAAGTTGTTATAATAGAAACAATTCAGGAGTATGGAATAATTCCAGCACACAAATACGTGCCAGACCTGGAGTTCTCAAAAGTAGAAAAGGAGATTTGCTGTAGGCAAACAACAGTAACAAGAAAAATTCTCAGAGTGATCTGCTGTGAAGACACTGACCTTGAACTGCGGTGACCTCATCACTGACTTTTTCCCACAATCCTGAGTTCACCTCAGTTCAGACCGGCTGGGAACCTCGATGATGTCACTGCTGGTCATTGAGGCTGCGCTCGCAGCATCTCATTCACCAATGGTTCTCAGCTGGGACGGTCGCATCTTGACACCGTCCAGGTTGAAAACTGTTTAGCCCCAGACATGGATTACGGCGTGGGACAGAACGACAGATAAGTATGGTATACTGTTGTTTTTTTTTATTTTATTTTTATTGCAGGAGACGTGCTCCCAGGGGGAACGCGGCCGATCGCGGCCGGGTGTCAGCTGATTATCACAGCTGACACCTGGCACTATGTGCCAGGAGCGGTCACGGACCACTCCCGGCACACTAACCCCTGGCACACCGCGATCAAACATGATCGTGGCGTACCAGGGGCACAGGGAAGCATCGCTCAGGGAGGGGGCTCCCTGCGTGCTCCCTTGAGACCCTCAGAACAGCGCGATGTGACCACGCTGTTCTGAGGGCCTCTTCCCTGCAGGACCCCAGATCCAAGATGGCCATCGGGCCCTGCAGGGAGGTGGCTTCCTCAGCGCCTGCTAAGAGCAGGCGCTGATGAAGCCTGCAGCACTGCCTGTCACATCGCTGGTGTGAAAGAGTGCTGTTCACACTGTCACACCAGCGATCTGACCCTATACTGTGATGTCCCACCCTGGGACAAAGTAAAAAAGTTAAAAAAAATAGAAATCACACATGTAAAAAAAAAAATCCCAAATAAAGAAAAAAAAATATTCCCAATAAATTAATTTCTTCATGTAAATAAAAAAAACCAAACAATAAAAGTACACATATTTGGTATTGCTGCGTCCGTAATGACCTGCCCTATAAAATTGTCCCACTAGTTAACCCCTTTAGTGAACCCCTTAAAAAAAAATAAAAACAAAGCAAAAAACAATGCTTTATCATCATACCGCCGAACAAAAAGTGGAATAACACGCGATTAAAAAGACCGATATAAATAAACATGGTACCGCTGAAAATGTCATCTTATCTTGCAAAAAACAAGCCACCATACAGTGTCATCAGCAAAAAAATTAAAAAGTTATAGCTCGCAGAATAAAGCGATGCAAAAATAACTATTTTTTATATAAAATTGTTTTTATTGTATAAAAGCGTCAAAATATAAAAAAAGATACAAATGAGGTATTGCCGTAATCGTACTAACCCGAAGAATAAAACTGCTTAACAATTTTACCACACGCAGAACGGTATAAACGCCCCCCAAAAGAAAAATATTTAGACTTGAGAGTCCTCAGTGGTTGAACCACTGAGGACTCTCAAGTCTAAATATTTTTCTATCTACTGGCTAACACGGTACGAAGATACACATCTTTCCTACCCCAAAAGAAATTCATGAATTGCTGATTTTTGTTCATTCTAATCTCCCAAAAATTGTAATAAAAAGCGATCAAAAAATGTCACATGCCCAAAGATGGTACCAATAAAAACGTCAACTCGTCCCGCAAAAAATAAGACCTCACATGACTCTGTGGGCCAAAATATGCAAAAATTATAGCTCTCAAAATGTGGTGATGCAAAAACTATTTTTTTAAATAAAGCGTCTTTTAGCGTGTGACAGCTGCCAATCATAAAAACCCGATTATAAATAGTAAATCAAACCCCCCTTTATTACCCCCTTAGGGAAAAATAATGAAATTTGAAAAATGTATTTATTTCCATTTTCTCATTAGGGTTAGGATTAGGGTTGGGGCTAAAGTTAGGGTTAGGGTTGGGGCTAAAGTTAGAATTAGGGTTAGGGTTGGGATTAGTATTAGGGGTGTGTTAGGGTAAGGTTTGTGGTTAGGGTTATGATTAGGGTTGGGAATAGGTTTAGGGGTGTGTTGGGGTTAGGGTTGGAGTTACAATTGGGGGGGTTCCACTTTTTAGGCACATCAGGGGCTCTCCAAATGTGACATGGCGTCTGATCTCAATTCCAGCCAATTCTGCATTGAAAAAAGCCAAGCCGTGCTCCTTCCCTTCTGAGATCTGAAATGAGCCCAAACAGTAGTTTACCCACACATATGTGGTATCAGGTACTTAGGACAAATTGCAAAATAACTCTTGGGGTCTTATTTCTTCTGTTACCCTTGGAAAAATAAAAAATTGGGGGCGAAAATATCATTTTTGTGGAAAAAAAATTATGATTTTTTATTTTTATGGTTCTACGTTATAAACTTCTGTGAAGCACTTGGGGGTTCAAAGTTCTCCCCACACATCTAGATAAGTTCCTTGGGTGGTCTAGTTTCCAAATGGGGTCATTTGTGGTGGGTTTCCAATGTTTAGGCACATCAGGGGCTCTCCAAACGTGACATGACACCCCCAGACCATTCCATCAAAGTCTGCAATCCAAAACGTTACTACTTCCCTTCCGAGCCCCGACGTGTGCCCATGCAGTAGTTTTCTCCCACATATGGGGTATCAGCGTACTCAGGACAAATTGGACAACAACTTTTGGGGTCTAATTTCATCTGTTACCCTTGTGAAAATAAAATAATGGGGGTGAAAAAAATAATTTCTGTAAAAAAAAAATGATTTTTTTGTTTTTACGGCTGTACGTTATAAACTTCTGTGAAGCACTTGGGGCTTCATAGCGCTCACCACACATCTAGATAAGTTCCTTGGGGGGTCTATTTTCCAAAATGGGGTAACTTGTGGGGGGTTTCCACTGTTTAGGCACATCAGGGGCTCTGCAAATGCGACATGATGCCCACAGACCATTCCATCAAAGTCTGCAATCCAAAACGTCACTACTTCCATTCCGAGCCCCGATGTGTGCCCATACAGTAGTTTGCTCCCACATATAGAGTATCAACATACTCAGGACAAATTGGACAACTTTTGGGGTTCAATTTCTCCTGTTACCCTTGGGGAAAATAAAAAGTTGGGGACTAAAAGATCATGTTTGTGGAAAAAATGTTTTTTTTATTTTCATGCTCGGGTGTTATAAACTTTAGTGAAACACCTGGGGTTAAAAGTTCTCACCACACATCTAGATAAGTTCCTTGAAGGGTTTAGTTTCCAAAATGGTGTCATTTGTGGGGGGTTTTCACTGTTTAGGCACATCAGGGCTCTCCAAACACAACATGGCATCCAGCCAGCTCTGCTTTGAAACAGTCAAACGGCGCTCCTTCCCTTCCGAGCTCTGCCATGCACCCAAACAGTGGTTTACCCCCATATATGGGGTATCAGCGTACTCAGGACAATTTGCACAATAACTTTTGGGGCCTTGTTACCCTTGGGAAAATAAAAATTGGGGTGAAAAGATCATTTTTGTGGAAAAAATATGATTTTTTAATTTTACGGTTCTATGTTATAAACTTGTGTGAAGCACTTGGGGGTTTAAAGTGCTCACCACAGATCTAGATAAGTTCCTTAGGGGGTCTAGTTTTCAAAATGGGGTCACTTGTGAGGGATTTCCACTGTTTAGGCACATTAGGGGCTATCCAAATGCAACATGGCGTCCAATCTCAATTCCAGCCAACTTTGGTTGGAAAAAGTCAAATGGCGCTCCTTTCATTCCGATCTCTGCCGTGCGCCCAAACAGTGGTTTCCTCCCCATGTGGGGTATCAGCGTACTCAGGACAAATTGGACAACAACTTTTGTGGTCCAATTTCTTTTGCTACCCTTGGGAAAATAAAAAATTGATGACTAAAAGATAATGTTTGTGGGAAAAAATAGAATTTTTTATTTTCATGTCCGGGCATTATAAACTTGTGTGAAGCACTTGTGGGTTCAAAGTGCTCACCACAGATCTAGATAAGTTCCTTAGGGGGTCTAGTTTCCAAAATGGGGTCACTTGTGGGGGGTTTCTACTGTTTAGGCACATCTGGGCACTGCAAACGGAACATGACACCCATCAAAGTCTGCATTCCAAAACGTTATTACTTCCTTTCCAAGCCTTGCCGTGCGCCCAAACAGCTTCCCCCCACCTATTCGGTATCAGTGTACTCAGGACAAATTGGACAACTTTTGGGGTCCAATTTTCTTGGGAAAAATCAAAAATTGGGGACTAAAAAATCATTTTTGTGGAAAATTGTTTTTTTTTTTTTTCACACCCAGGCATTATAAACTTTTGTGAAACACTTGGGGGTTCAAAGTGCTCACAACAGATCTAGATAAGTTCCATAGGGGGTCTAGTTTCCAAAATGGTATCAGTTGTGGGGGGTTTCCACTGTTTAGATGCATCAGGGGCTCTCCCAACGCGACATTTCGTCCAATCTCAATTCCAGCCAATTTTGGTTTGAAAAAGTCAAATGGCACTCCTTCCCTTACGAGCTCTGCCGTGCGCCCAAACAGTAGTTTTCCCCAACATATGGGGTATTGGCATACTCAGGAAAAATTGTACAACAACTTTATCTGTCCATTTTCTCCTTTTACCCTTGTGAAAATAAAAAAAAGTTTGTAAAAGATCATTTTTGTGACTAAAAAGTTAAATGTTCATTTTTTCCTTCCACGTTGCTTCAGCTCCTGTGAAGCACCTGAAGGGTTAATAAACTTCTTGAATGTGGTTTTGAGTAGCTTGAGGGGTGCAGTTTTGAGAATGGTGTCACTTTTGGCCATTTTCTGCCATATAGACCCCTCAAAGTGACTTCAAATGTGAGTTGGTCCATAAAAAAATGGCTTTGTAAATTTTGTTGTAAAAATGAGAAATCGCTGTTCAACTTTTAACCCTTCTAATTTCCTAACAAAAAAAAATTTTGGTTCCAAAATTGTGCTGATGTAAAGTAGACATGTGGGAATTGTTATTTATTAACTATTTTGTGTGACATATTACTGTAAAAATTCAAAGTTTGAAAATTGCAAAATTTTCAAAATTTTCGCCATATTTGCATTTTTTTCAAAAATAATGCAAGTTTTATACAAGAAATTTTACCACTAACTTGAAGTACAATATGTCACGAGAAAACAATCTCAAAATCGCGAAGATGTGTTGAAGCTTTCCAGAGTTATAACCTCATAAAGAGACAGTGGTCAGAATTGTAAAAATTGGCCCGGTCATTAACGTGCAAACCACCCTTGGGAGTTAAGGGGTTAATTGAGAATAATAAAGGAGTCTGTCATTTTTCAATTAAAGGACTTTATTCTGTGTCTTTTTAGTAATGGATATGTGTCTTATAGACGCTTCTCCGTTACTAAGCCGTGGGCTTGATGTCACCTGACAATACAAAGGTGACATCAACCCCACAAATATTAGCCCGCTAGCCACCGCTACAGGGCAAGTGGGAAGAGCCGGGCAAAGTGCCAGAATTGGTGTATCTAATAGATGTGCCTTTTCTGGGTAGCTGTGGGCTGCTTTTTTTAGGCTGGGGGTCCTATATCAATGGCTCTTTACCAGCCTGAGAATTCCAGCCCCCAGCTGTGAGCTTTAGCAAGGCTGGTTGTAAAAAATGGAGGGGACCCCACGCCATTTTTTAAATTTATTTAAATAATTTAAAAAAACAGCGTGGGGATCTCTCTATTCTTGATAACCAACCTTGCTGAAGCTGACAGCTTAGGGTTGCAGTTCGAAATAAGAAGTACTGAAGAGTCAAGATGGAGATCGCATTATAAAGTGGTAACACATGACGGTTAAGATTGTATAAGATTGTATATTTATATATATGAATATTGTGCATCTCTTATCTGTACTATGATGTAACACATTATTGATAATTTTACGTAAGTTTAAAAAATTTAATAAAGATGTTTGGAAAAAGGGTTGCAGCCCCCAGCTTTGAGTTTTGCCTGGTTCATTAAGAAAATAGGGGGGAACCCATGCCGGGTTTTTCATTCATTTATTTAGTTATATCGCAGGTGGCGGATGAGGAATACCCCGATCATCGGCTCCTGCTGTCACTGTTATTAGCCGCACCTGCTGCCATCGTTCCGACTTTAATATAACTCTTATCATTCTCCCCTGCTCGCGCCGATCACCAGCAGACAAGGGGAGAATAATGAGATCCGTCTTCAGCACCTGTCGCCAGGGAACAGCGCTTACTGTAGCGCTTCTTTTTCGGTGCCGATGCGTGTCACATGGACGACATCAATGTGTGTTCTCCATGTGCTGGATGTTTTATCGCCCGTGCTGACGGTAAAAAACGGACATGTCTACTTGTGGGGCACACGGACGCAGGGTCCGTGGAAACACACTGACATGTGCACAGACCCATTCATTTGAATAGGTCGTGTGTACGTGTCTCCAGTACATGTGAAAACTGTCAACATACAAATCCGGAGACACGGATGTGTGAAAGTGGCCTTAGTGTGCGCTGCTGCAATGCGCACACATGGAGCAGCGCATGTGTCCTTCAGAACATGCAGAAGGACGTGGCCGCAGCATACACATTGCTGGGCAGGAAGCATCTAACTCGCTGCACTGTGCCTGCTTGGAATCTCCTCACAGACATGGGCTCTGCCAGCTGACCGCTCCTGCACCGGACAGACACAGGTGAATAATGCCTGCCATGTCTCCGGATCAGGGGTGAGCATCCTGATTCCTGAGTCTACAGTGGGTCAGGGCCCCAGTTAAATCTGGGTTGATCTGATTGGCACTTGTTTCCCATCATAATGTATTGTATGCTGCAGCACTAGGAGGGCAGCATACAATGCACTGCGCAGCTCACCGCTGCCGGCGGTAGTTTCCTGTTGTTGCATGAAGCTCAGTAGTTGGAATCTGGAGGGAGTGAGGAATTGTTTGCAGGCGCACTGCAGTCTGCAGGGCTGAGAGTAGTGTCAGTGCAGACAGGCTCCATGTGTGCATGTCTCTCCTGCTGGTTTCATGTGTTCCTCTGGGAAGGAGCAGCTCCCTGCACTGCACTCACTGTAGGAGCACATTCCACGTGATGCATGTTGATCTGTCTAGTGTGTTAATATGTGTGTATCAGTGTATATTTGTGTGTGTGTGCATATCAGGATATATTTGTGTGTGTGCATGTAAGGAGGTGGCAAGGACCTCATTTGCCTACCTATATACCAGGCACATGTAGCCCTTGCGGCACCTCAGTGGTTGCCTTATGTTTTACACTGTTCCACCTAAATATGTAATTTACTGTGTCTAGTGTCATGTGTGATGCTTTGTACATCCCATGTTATTGTTATGTAATTAGGTTAGGGAAAGAAGAGGCTACTTAAGGGGGGTGAGTTAGTAGCCTCAAAGAAGCAGGAAGGCCCTGCCTCAAGAGCAGAGGCCAGGCAGGACGGCCTGAGGCACGGTGTGTGTCCACGTCTGGGGCACAGGTGCGTCCCCGCTTGGGACAGAAGGAGCCCCCTTTCTTTAAATAAGGTACTACCTGTAACTGCAGCACCCATAGCCGCTTTATGTAGTCCTAGGGTGAGGTTCTGCTTTCCAGCAGAAGGGACGCAAGAAGCGCAACAAAAAAAACAAAAAGAGTCCATGATCTCAAGGGGAACGCCTGGCTCACAGTCCTCCAGGTCATACTTACAAGTCAACGCTATCTCCCCTTCCTTTGGGGGAATCAGGGCTTCTTCTGCCCAAAAGGACGCAGAACTATCCTCCCAGGAATTAGCACCGTGCAACGAGCACAACTGTGTACGTTTGTTTTCAACTTTTTACCGGCACACGTCTTGTTCTGTTCTGGTGGACAGACTGAGTGGGACTCTGCAGCCGCAGAGTTCGTAGGCTGCCAAGATGCAGCAGAGGTAGAGCCTGATGCGGGAGTAGCGGAAGCACGGAGTACCGTTGTTTCTCGTCTCAGGCCCGGATTCCTTTCCGAGCCATCACCCTCGGTACACAGAGCCACTGCCTTATCCACCGTAGCACGCCTATATTAACTATCTACTACACATAATTCCAATATATAGATAGGTTCCTATAATTCCCCACCTAGAGGCCAGAAAGGAACACTTCACTTTCCCTATATTAGTACAGTATATACAGTTCAGTAGTAGCAAAAATACTTTACATATGTACAATATTAATAAACCACAATTATATCAAGTGGGACGTATTTAAAGGGATTAAAGGCAGATACCATATATTGCAACCCCTTACAACGTTACGGCATGCACCGTTACCTTTGCCGAACCATGCGCAGAACTCTACCGGGCCTAGTAAAGGCGGAAACCTTGGCTTATCAAGCCAGACCAGAGGAATTCGGCATGGAATAAGGCAATCCGAAGAGATGAAAAGCACCAGATTTTTTCTACATATTACAATTTTTATCCTCTGGGGTCTGGAGAGACCCCAGAGGATAGTAAGGTACATTATATTTAGAGACAATAACTTTTCCACAAATTTAATTTCTCTGAAAAAATCACGTAAATTTAAATTTTGCCTGATTTGCTCATCTCTAGTTAAATCCTCATATTCCAATCACCCTAACAAAATCACAATTTAAGGCCATGGACTTAAGTTCTTCCTGCTGTTATTCTATTACCGCTATGTTAATCTGAAAGATTTTTTCACATTTATTGTCCTCTGTCTTATGCCCTCATTGCAATTTGCTTTTCTACTTTTCACTTTATAATGGTTCAATAAACAATTTGAAGCATAAAAGTATGGCAAGAATTTTTTATTTTTTTCAATTTAATTTACAAAAGCTATTTTTTTAGGGACCATTTTACTTTTTAAGTTACTTTGAGGAGTCTATAAATCAGAAAACCCAAAACAGAACCCCATTTAAAAAAACACACCACTTAATGTATTCAACGCCTCATTCAGGAAGTTTGGTAACCGATCTGGTGCTTTTAAAAAATTAATGCGGAGAGAAATGAAAATATAAAAAATTACATTTCTTCCACCAAAGTGTTGTTTAACCTCAAATTTTTCATTTTCACAGCATTAACAGGAAAAAATGGATCCCCATTTTTGATTTTCAATTTTTCCAGAGTACACCTATACTCCATATGTGACCAGAAACTACCATTTTGGCACATGGAAGGGCTCTGAAAGGAAAGAGCAGTATTTTACTTTTGGAACCTAATTTTTCCTGATGTATGGAAGCAATGACATGTCAGGATAACAGAAAACACCCATAAGTGACCCAATTTTGGAAACTACACCTATCAATGAATTCATCTAGGAGTGGATGGATCATTTTGAATATGTCATGGTTGTGGACAGGGTTCCCTTCCCTGTCCTCGCAGGGTTAATTTTGTATGGCCTCCTTTTGGTTTGGGAGGGCTATATATACCCGTCCCTGTCTGGGGCTCCTTGCAAGTTATACATTCATTCCTGGCTGTGTCTCTGACCCCTGGTGTGCTTGCATACTGTTTGTCCCTTTGACTCTCAGTGTTTGACCCGGTCCATTTTCTCGTTCTGTGCATTGCCTTGTGACTCTGTTATTACTGTCTCTTCCGGCTCTGACCTTTTGGCTTGATTCCTCTTATACTCTTACTTCGCATCCGTCTGCCCCATTTGTACTGTACCGCTATCTTCGGCTTCCTTACCCATGGCTATGTCTTGATTACTCTCCACATCTCACCTTTTGTACCTCATTGACCTCCTGGCTTGACTTCGGCACGTTCTGACTACTCTCCGGCATCGCCGGTCACTGCCGCTACTCGGTGCCTGACTCCGCCCCTGGCCACTACCCTGGTGGTCACGTGCTTCAGGTTCTGCTCGTCTGCAGGTAAGCTCACCGAAGCTCTCCTCTCACACTCCCTGACCTCTTAGTATCTGTATGTGTATGCAAAATGTAAATGCATATTAACACATGACCATTACACAGAAAAACAGGCACAAAAAAACAAATATCCAAAAATGAAATAAAAAATCTTTTTGCAAAAATGCATGAAGGTAGTAATAATCATAAGGGTATTTAGTAAACATAATTTTGATCAAAATAATGTACAAGCCATCCCGCCACGTCAAGGCAACCCTCTGTGGGACAGTCCTACTCTAATATTGAAAACCTTTCCACTTGTCAAGTGACTTAAATGTGAACAAGGGCAGAGGGACTGAACCCACCAGTTGAAGCTCTGGCCAGACAGGATGGATTTTCTCAACTCAGAAAACAGGGCGGTCACACCCTTATATGCACGGAATGCACTATGAACTACATAGAAAACTAGATCTGAACTGAAAAAGTAAGTTAATGTGTATGCAAAATGTAAATGCATATTAACACATGACCATTACACAGAAAAACAGGCACAAAAAAACAAATATCCAAAAATGAAATAAAAAATCTTTTTGCAAAAATGCATGAAGGTAGTAATAATCATAAGGGTATTTAGTAAACATAATTTTGATCAAAATAATGTACAAGCCATCCCGCCACGTCAAGGCAACCCTCTGTGGGACAGTCCTACTCTAATATTGAAAACCTTTCCACTTGTCAAGTGACTTAAATGTGAACAAGGGCAGAGGGACTGAACCCACCAGTTGAAGCTCTGGCCAGACAGGATGGATTTTCTCAACTCAGAAAACAGGGCGGTCACACCCTTATATGCACGGAATGCACTATGAACTACATAGAAAACTAGATCTGAACTGAAAAAGTAAGTTAATGTGTATGCAAAATGTAAATGCATATTAACACATGACCATTACACAGAAAAACAGGCACAAAAAAACAAATATCCAAAAATGAAATAAAAAATCTTTTTGCAAAAATGCATGAAGGTAGTAATAATCATAAGGGTATTTAGTAAACATAATTTTGATCAAAATAATGTACAAGCCATCCCGCCACGTCAAGGCAACCCTCTGTGGGACAGTCCTACTCTAATATTGAAAACCTTTCCACTTGTCAAGTGACTTAAATGTGAACAAGGGCAGAGGGACTGAACCCACCAGTTGAAGCTCTGGCCAGACAGGATGGATTTTCTCAACTCAGAAAACAGGGCGGTCACACCCTTATATGCACGGAATGCACTATGAACTACATAGAAAACTAGATCTGAACTGAAAAAGTAAGTTAATGTGTATGCAAAATGTAAATGCATATTAACACATGACCATTACACAGAAAAACAGGCACAAAAAAACAAATATCCAAAAATGAAATAAAAAATCTTTTGCAAAAATGCATGAAGGTAGTAATAATCATAAGGGTATTTAGTAAACATAATTTTGATCAAAATAATGTACAAGCCATCCCGCCACGTCAAGGCAACCCTCTGTGGGACAGTCCTACTCTAATATTGAAAACCTTTCCACTTGTCAAGTGACTTAAATGTGAACAAGGGCAGAGGGACTGAACCCACCAGTTGAAGCTCTGGCCAGACAGGATGGATTTTCTCAACTCAGAAAACAGGGCGGTCACACCCTTATATGCACGGAATGCACTATGAACTACATAGAAAACTAGATCTGAACTGAAAAAGTAAGTTAATGTGTATGCAAAATGTAAATGCATATTAACACATGACCATTACACAGAAAAACAGGCACAAAAAAACAAATATCCAAAAATGAAATAAAAAATCTTTTTGCAAAAATGCATGAAGGTAGTAATAATCATAAGGGTATTTAGTAAACATAATTTTGATCAAAATAATGTACAAGCCATCCCGCCACGTCAAGGCAACCCTCTGTGGGACAGTCCTACTCTAATATTGAAAACCTTTCCACTTGTCAAGTGACTTAAATGTGAACAAGGGCAGAGGGACTGAACCACCAGTTGAAGCTCTGGCCAGACAGGATGGATTTTCTCAACTCAGAAAACAGGGCGGTCACACCCTTATATGCACGGAATGCACTATGAACTACATAGAAAACTAGATCTGAACTGAAAAAGTAAGTTAATGTGTATGCAAATGTAAATGCATATTAACACATGACCATTACACAGAAAAACAGGCACAAAAAAACAAATATCCAAAAATGAAATAAAAAATCTTTTTGCAAAAATGCATGAAGGTAGTAATAATATAAGGTATTTAGTAAACATAATTTTGATCAAAATAATGTACAAGCCATCCCGCCACGTCAAGGCAACCCTCGTGGACAGTCCTACTCTAATATTGAAAACCTTTCCACTTGTCAAGTGACTTAATGTGAACAAGGGCAGAGGGACTGAACCCACCAGTTGAAGCTCTGGCCAGACAGGATGGATTTTCTCAACTCAGAAAACAGGGGGTCACACCCTTATATGCACGGAATGCACTATGAACTACATGAAACTAGATTACTAAAAGTAAGTTATGTGTATGCAAAATGTAAATGCATATAAACTGACCATTACCAACAGGCACAAAAAAACAAATATCCAAAAATGAAATAAAAATCTTTTTGCAAAAATGCATGAGGTAGTAATAATCATAAGGGTATTTTGTAAACATATTTTGATCAAATAATGTCAAGCCATCCCGCCACGTCAAGGCAACCCTCTGTGGGACAGTCTACTCTAATTGAAAACTTTCATTGTCAGTGACTTAAATGTGAACAGGGCAGGGGACTGAACCACGTTGAGCTCTGGCCCATGTTTTCTGAGTTAGAAAACATCTGTCGCAGAGCTTCAATGGTGGTTCAGTCCCTGCCCTTGTTCACATTAGTCACTTGAAGTGGAAAGTTTCAATTTAGATAGGACTTCCAAAGGTTTGCTTGACGTGGCGATGGCTTGTACATTATTTTGATCAAAATTATGTTTATAAATACCCTATGATTATTACTACTTCATGCATTTTTGCAAAAAGATTTTTATTTCATTTGGATATTTGTTTTTTTGTGCCTGTTTTTCTGTGTAATGGTCATGTGTTAATATGCATTTACATTTGCATACACATTACTTACTTTTTCAGTTCAGATCTAGTTTCTATGTAGTTCATAGTGCATTCCGTGCATATAAGGTGTGACCGCCCTGTTTTCTGAGTTGAGAAAATCCATCCTGTCTGGCCAGAGCTTCAACTGGTGGGTTCAGTCCCTCTGCCCTTGTTCACATTTAAGTCACTTGACAAGTGGAAAGGTTTTCAATATTAGAGTAGGACTGTCCCACAGAGGGTTGCCTTGACGTGGCGGGATGGCTTGTACATTATTTTGATCAAAATTATGTTTACTAAATACCCTTATGATTATTACTACCTTCATGCATTTTTGCAAAAAGATTTTTTATTTCATTTTTGGATATTTGTTTTTTTGTGCCTGTTTTTCTGTGTAATGGTCATGTGTTAATATGCATTTACATTTTGCATACACATTAACTTACTTTTTCAGTTCAGATCTAGTTTTCTATGTAGTTCATAGTGCATTCCGTGCATATAAGGGTGTGACCGCCCTGTTTTCTGAGTTGAGAAAATCCATCCTGTCTGGCCAGAGCTTCAACTGGTGGGTTCAGTCCCTCTGCCCTTGTTCACATTTAAGTCACTTGACAAGTGGAAAGGTTTTCAATATTAGAGTAGGACTGTCCCACAGAGGGTTGCCTTGACGTGGCGGGATGGCTTGTACATTATTTTGATCAAAATTATGTTTACTAAATACCCTTATGATTATTACTACCTTCATGCATTTTTGCAAAAAGATTTTTTATTTCATTTTTGGATATTTGTTTTTTTGTGCCTGTTTTTCTGTGTAATGGTCATGTGTTAATATGCATTTACATTTTGCATACACATTAACTTACTTTTTCAGTTCAGATCTAGTTTTCTATGTAGTTCATAGTGCATTCCGTGCATATAAGGGTGTGACCGCCCTGTTTTCTGAGTTGAGAAAATCCATCCTGTCTGGCCAGAGCTTCAACTGGTGGGTTCAGTCCCTCTGCCCTTGTTCACATTTAAGTCACTTGACAAGTGGAAAGGTTTTCAATATTAGAGTAGGACTGTCCCACAGAGGGTTGCCTTGACGTGGCGGGATGGCTTGTACATTATTTTGATCAAAATTATGTTTACTAAATACCCTTATGATTATTACTACCTTCATGCATTTTTGCAAAAAGATTTTTTATTTCATTTTTGGATATTTGTTTTTTTGTGCCTGTTTTTCTGTGTAATGGTCATGTGTTAATATGCATTTACATTTTGCATACACATTAACTTACTTTTTCAGTTCAGATCTAGTTTTCTATGTAGTTCATAGTGCATTCCGTGCATATAAGGGTGTGACCGCCCTGTTTTCTGAGTTGAGAAAATCCATCCTGTCTGGCCAGAGCTTCAACTGGTGGGTTCAGTCCCTCTGCCCTTGTTCACATTTAAGTCACTTGACAAGTGGAAAGGTTTTCAATATTAGAGTAGGACTGTCCCACAGAGGGTTGCCTTGACGTGGCGGGATGGCTTGTACATTATTTTGATCAAAATTATGTTTACTAAATACCCTTATGATTATTACTACCTTCATGCATTTTTGCAAAAAGATTTTTTATTTCATTTTTGGATATTTGTTTTTTTGTGCCTGTTTCTCTTAGTATCTGTGCAGAGACTCCTGCATTAAGTCTACAGCAGGGGTCGTGATAGAAAATTTGTAACACTGGAATGTGAAAGTGAAAATTTTCCTTTTTTACACAAAGCTGTCATTTTTGCCTCAATCATTTCATTTTCACATGGGTGCTAGGACAAAATGGACCTCATAATTAGTTAGAATTATCCCAATAATTTGCTATGAAACACAAAGAAACAGATTCCCATTACAGTACCTCCTATGGACCACATCACAATTTAGTTTTTTGCTACATCTATTGAAAAGGCAATTTCAGGATGAGAGTAGTAGAGTCGGTTCATTTAATTTAGATTTGCTTAGATATGGACCACTTGTAAGCCCTGAACCTCGAGAGTCCAGACTTGGCAACCTGTGAATTTATTTGGATGAACAGGTGAGTCTATATAAATACAATAATGGTCCAAGAAGTCTACGTTGAGAAATGTAATTATCCAGCTACATGCTATATCTGGCAAAAGGATAGAATTTGGTCACCCCAGTCTAAGCCCAAGGCTTTCAGGGTCAAGTTCTAGTAGGTTTCAATCAAATATTGCTGTAAGATGTTTCCAAAGATCACAGGTAAGTACTACAGAAATCATTGGGATATGTAAAACAACCAGTTTAGTACAATGTGTATGTCTACACCGACAAATTATATTAGGGGAGAGGATGATCTGGTCTCAGGGATTTCTAAAGACTAGTTTGTTTGGTCTGTGAGAAGTAAAGTTGCTGCCAATGTTGCCCTCTCATAGAGATCACAGGAGTTTGGAGAGATAGCTGTGTGTATGGCCAACTTTGATGTCCTCATACACATAAGATAGCTGTCAACAAATCAATAGCTTTCAGCTGCTTACTATATAATGTATTTGCGGGGCCTTAAATTTAAGGCAATTTTTTTGCTTGTTTGTTCTTTGAACGTTCTTGACATTTATAGGGTGGTTAATAATGAAGCTTTAAAGTGTCAAATCAATATCTCTCCCCTTTCTAGTATGACATTTTATGTGGAAAGACAAATATATGCAATGGGTAGTACACTCACCGAGGCAACCTTACCACACTCGTGAAGTATTGTCTATAGGTGTTTTGAATTAGCCCATACTCTCTAGTCTTCATATGGTTACTGCACTGCCCAGATAGATCCTACGTATTAACCATGTAAGGATCCAGTCAGTTTTGGCCTCCAGGACTCAAAGTCATTTTTTCGTTTTTGTCTCCCTATATCCTGTGTGTGATATCTATCTAGATGATGTAACTCATTCGTAAGTAACAATTGAAAAAATTACAAGACGGTCCTCTTTCATAGGCTTTTAACTGATGGGACAGATCTGCATTATTCGGAGCTGATTGTTCTTAATACCATAGACATAATATAACAATGAACAATAGAGCTCTACAAATACAGCAGCTCAAAAGAAGAACTGACCAAATTCTGGAATATGAATGGTTAAGATCTGATCTGGAAAATCTATGGACAGTAATAAATGGTCTATTCACCCAGTGATAAAGAAAAAGTGGTGGTCAATGCTCATATTTCTCACCACGCTATGATATCCATTAGTAGAGCCAGTCCTACTTACTTCAGAGGTTGTCCTTCTGTGGTGGTGTGCTTCTTATAGACGTTCACTCTCCTTCACTGCTGTAATCTGCAGATACTCTTTCAAAACCAGTCTGCTCTAATGCCGATCTTCTTAACAATTATTTCTAATAAGAAGTGGACGACGGTGATGACGGCAGGTGAAATACAGAAAATGAATAAAAGTCAATGGGTGGAATCTGGTGATAAGTTTCACTTCCTTTATTTGTAAAACTTTTAACAAGATTCATCATCATTTATTGTACAATACTGAGTCACAACTGAGCAATAAAGCATGCACCGGTCACAAACTATTTTGAAGTGATTAATTAGTTTAAAAAAGAAAAAAAAGAAAACTCAATCTCTTATCGCCACTGCAAATGTTTACTTTTGCACATTTGTTTTACCTCTCATTCTTCTAAGAGCCATAACTTTTTTTTACTTCGAAGTTCTAATATTACAAATACAGGATTTTTTTTTTGTGTGAATAAGTTGAAGCTTTGAATTTTCAGTTTCTGTAATGCACTTGGAATATTTTTATCTTATTTTTAAGTTCATTGAAATGGTGAACAAAAATTATTTTAAGCCACAGTTTGTTGGGTTCTGTTTTTATGATGCTTGGTTGGTTTGTGTGTTACTAATCAGCTGGAAATGTGAGTCTTCAAGTCAGTATAATTGTGATGATACTAACTTTGTGTAATATTTTTTATTTTTTAGTGGTTTAGAAAATTCAAAAATTTGTAATTAAAAAAATTGTGCTTGCCTTTTCAAAGACTCATAATTTTTTGGGGTTTTATGGGCTTCCTTTTTTGTTGGCAACTTGACTTTTTTATTGACACCATTTTTGGCTACAGTTGATGTTTTCATATTTTTATTGGATATTTTTAGGTAGCAGGTGCGATAACCGAAAATGACAATTTTGACTTTTTGATTTTTTTGTTGTTGTAACAGTGTTCATCATCCTGGTTAATTTTGTATTTTGAAGGATAGTTTTTTTATGGACGTTGTAAAATCAAATATGCTTTCAATTTTTTATTACCGTAATCCTATACTTTAAGTGGGTCAGTCAAACTTTTTAAATTTGTTAACATTTTTCAAAAATTGTTTTAAATTTTTCGTTTAGTCCCTTAGGGAAATTTACACTGTGATCATTTGATCACTTGTTTTATATACTGCAATATTTCATAGGAGCACAAAGATGGCCGCCATGAAGTATTTCAGTACAGTGCCTACAAGTAGTATTCAACCCCCTGCAGATTTAGCTGGTTTGATAAGATGCAAATAAGTTAGAGCCTTCAAACTGCAAACGAGAGTAGGATTTATTAACAGAAGCATAAATCTTACAAAACAAAAAGTTATGTTGCTCAGTTGAATTTTAATAAATTTTAAACATAAAAGTGTGGGTCAATTATTATACAACCCCTATGTTTAATATTTCGTGGAATAACCCTTGTTTGCAATTACAGCTAATAATCGTCTTTTATAAGACCTGATCAGGCCGGCACAGGTCTGTGGAGTTATCTTGGCCCACTCCTCCATGCAGATCTTCTCCAAGTTATCTAGGTTCTTTGGGTGTCTCATGTGGACTTTAATCTTGAGCTCCTTCCACAAGTTTTCAATTGGGTTAAGGTCAGGAGACTGACTAGGCCACTCCAACACCTTGACTTTTTCCCTCTTGAACCAGGCCTTGGTTTTCTTGGCTGTGTGCTTTGGGTCGTTGTCTTGTTGGAAGATGAAATTACAACCCATCTTAAGATCCTTGATGGAGGAGCGGAGGTTCTTGGCCAAAATCTCCAGGTAGGCCGTGCTATCCATCCTCCCATGGATGCGGACCAGATGGCCAGGCCCCTTGGCTGAGAAACAGCCCCACAGCATGATGCTGCCACCACCATGCTTGACTGTAGGGATGGTATTCTTGGGGTCGTATGCAGTGCCATCTAGTCTCCAAACGTCACGTGTGTGGTTGGCACCAAAGATCTCGATCTTGGTCTCATCAGACCATAGAACCTTGAACCAGTCTGTCTCAGAGTCCTCCAAGTGATCATGAGCAAACTGTAGACGAGCCTTGACATGACGCTTTGAAAGTAAAGGTACCTTACGGGCTCGTCTGGAACGGAGACCATTGCGGTGGAGTACGTTACTTATGGTATTGACTGAAACCAATGTCCCCACTGCCATGAGATCTTCCCGGAGCTCCTTCCTTGTTGTCCTTGGGTTAGTCTTGACTCTTCGAACAAGCCTGGCCTCGGCACGGGAGGAAAGTTTCAAAGGCTGTCCAGGCCGTGGAAGGCTAACAGTAGTTCCATAAGCCTTCCACTTACGGATGATGCTCCCAACAGTGGAGACAGGTAGGGCCAACTCTTTGGAAAGGGTTTTGTACCCCTTGCCAGCCTTGTGACCCTCCACGATCTTGTCTCTGATGGCCTTGGAATGCTCCTTTGTCTTTCCCATGTTGACCATGTATGAGTGCTGTTCACAAGTTTGGGGAGGGTCTTAAATAGTCAGAAAAGGCTGGCAAAAGAGATCATTAATCCACACATGTGAAGCTCATTATTATTGGTGCCTGAACTACTTCTTAATACTTTAGGGGGACCAAACAGAATTCTTGTGGTTTGATGGGTTGAATAATAAATGACACTCTGAATTAACTTTTAACGTTTTAAAAAAAAAATTAAAACAAAAATTTTTGCTGCAGTGCATGTTAAGGGTCTGCGGAACGCACCAAATATATGATGTAGAGAGGTGCGTTCGCAGCCCGGGGTCCACCGTGCAAGCGGTGCCTGCTGCTAGTAAAAATGGCGTAAGAAGCAAACTCTGTTATCCCGCAGAGTCGCCAACATAAACGCCGTAACGCGCTGTGGCAATAAGTGCGAACTCTGTTACTCCACAGAGCCGCTAGAAGCAGAGCCGCAGCGCTATATGGCGATGTGTGCGAACTCACTAAACACAACTGAGTCGCAAAGAAAACACGCTAGGGCGCTGTCTAGCGTTGCAAGCGAACCCTGTTACGTCACAGGGCCGCTGAGGAAAAGTGCTGTGTCCTGTCAGGCTCTCAGGTACACAGTTAAGTGCTAAGCGTACATAAAGCGTGATCATGTGCTAATGTCCTCGCGGGAGTCACCCGCAATCTATGGAGTCTGAACGCCAGACCCTGAATACGGCAATCAAAGCTCCTCACCGGTTATGCTGGTAATCTAGGGCATCTAGGACGCCGACCCTGACCAGCTAGCACACCAAACTCCTCACCGATTAAGTCGGTATTCTAGTAGCTTATTTCAGCCGGGTCCCTAACCACACACACGCATGACCACACTGGCGCATAGCATACAATGGTTGATATTAGCGCATGGCGGCCCAGCCATGCTACCCTTTTATAGCAACAGCTACAGGACCTGCCAGAAACAAGGACCAATGAAACCTGTTCCAGAACACCAGTAGTCACAGGGCCTTCCTGGCGGACCAATAGGAGCTGCTGCAGTACCTGAGCATGTGACCCCTGATCTCCAATGAGAGATCACACTCTGGGCATGCTCAGAAGGGAAAACGCAGGACTTTGTCCCAAAGACGTCTGCTCCAGCACTGGCTATAATAGCAGATCCAGGAAAGGCAGCAGCAAGTCACTGCACAGTACTGGAGTGGGCAAGACGCTTGGACCGATGTCTCTGCTGAGCAGGCTCCACTGTGGCCGGAGATGAATGGGAGACCGCAGCGGGACTGGTTCGAGACTCCCCTTGTGCAGCAGCGGGAACTCGAACCCTAACATTACCCCCCCCCTCCTAGGGCCCCCCCTTCTCTGGGCCTCGCTGCGTTCAAAGGCAGCGATGAGCTGCGGAGCGTGAACATGCTCGGCAGGCTCCCAAGACCTATCCTCAGGTCCATAGCCCCTCCAGTCCACCAAATAAAACTTTTTGCCCCGTACCACCTTACACCCTATGATGGCGTTCACCTCATGGTCATCCGTAGATGAACCCGATCTCCCGGCAGATGACTCAGAAAACCGGGACATGAGCACGGGTTTCAGGAGGGATACGTGAAAGGTGTCGGAGATACCCAGGCGTGGTGGAAGAGCCAAACGGTATACCACAGGGTTAACCTGCTCGAGGACCTTGAAAGGACCCAGGTAGCGGGGTGCCAACTTAGTGGACTCAACTCGCAGCCTGATGTTACGGGCGGAGAGCCACACCATGTCCCCAGGAGCAAATGTTGGAGCGGGGCGCCGATGTGCGTCAGGCGGAGGACCTCATCCTCTCCTTGGATGCCTGAATGGCATCCTGGGTACGGTCCCAAATGTCCCGTGCCTCCACAGCCCAGTCTGCCACCTTGGAGTCGGCGGAAGACACAGGCATGGACACCGGAACCCGCGGATGCTGACCGTAGTTTAGGAGGAATGGAGTCTGTCCGGTGGAATCAGCCACAGCATTGTTTAGTGCAAACTCAGCCCATGGTAGCAAGGATGCCCAGTCATCCTGCCTGACCGAGACAAAATGTCGTAGATAGGTAACCAAGGTCTGGTTGGCCCTCTCTACCAACCCATTCGTCTCAGGATGGTACGCTGAAGAGAGATTTAACTCAATACTGAGTAGACGACAAAGCTCTCTCCAGAACCGAGATGCAAACTGGGGACCTCGGTCACTGACAATTTTGTCCGGCATGCCGTGTAGACGGAAGATGTGCCTAACGAACAACGCTGCCAGAGCCCGTGCAGAAGGTAACCGTGGTAGCGGCACCAAATGCACCATTTTGGAAAAATGGTCGGTGATTACCCAAATGATGGTGCAACCCCGAGACTTGGGCAAGCCCACCACAAAGTCCATTCCAACCATCTCCCAGGGCCTGTCTGCCCCCGGCACAGGGTAAAGTAACCCAGCTGGCCGTTGTCGTGGAGACTTATTCTTGGCGCAGGAGACACACGCCCGAACATAGTCCCCAACGTCACGGACCATATGCGGCCACCAGTATGTCCTCGCCAGCAATTCAGATGTCCTCTTTGCCCCAAAGTGTCCACCCACCCTGGACGAATGTGCCCAAGAGAGTACCTCCGGTCGCAAGTTGGTAGGTACAAAAGTCTTGCCCGGGGGCACAGACTCAAGCGAAACCGGGGCCACTGTTCTCAGGCTCTCTGTGGGGACAATAAGCCGAGGCTCCTCCACCTCCTCCTCAGAGGACACCACAGAGCGAGAGAGGGCGTCGGCACGAATATTCTTCTCTCCCGAGAGGAAATGCAGTGTGAAATGAAACCGGGAGAAGAACAAGGACCATCTGGCCTGGCGAGAATTTAGCCGCTGGGCTGTCTGAAGATATACCAAATTTTTGTGGTCAGTGAAGACTTGGAAGGAAAAGCGAGCCCCCTCCAACAGATGTCTCCACTCAGAGAAAGCCAATTTCATTGCTAGCAACTCCCTGTCCCCAATGGAATAATTCTTCTCCGCTGGTGTGAAGGTCTTGGAGAAGAAGAAGCAAGGATGCTTTCGACCTTGAGCATCCTTTTGAAAGAGGACTGCTCCAGCACCAATGGATGAAGCATCCACCTCCAATATGAATGGCTTATCAACATCAGGGCGGTGTAGAATGGGAGCGCTAGCAAACTGAGACTTAATTGAGATGAAAGCCTTGGAAACTTCCTCAGACCACAATTTGGGATTTGCTCCCTTCTTGGTGAGGGCTACCAAGGGAGCTACCAAAGTTGAGAAATGGGGAATGAACTGGCGATAATAATTAATGAACCCCATAAAGCGCTGCACCGCTTTAAGGGAATGAGGTTCTTGCCAGTCCATCACAGCTTGTAATTTGGCAGGATCCATAGCCAATCCCTGGGCGGAGATGATATAGCCCAAGAATTGTAAAGACTCCTGCTCAAACACGCATTTCTCCAACTTTGCATAAAGGGAATTTGCCCGCAAGAGGTCGAAGACCCTGCAGACATCTTTCCGGTGGGAGTCAATATCTGGAGAGAAGATGAGAATATCATCCAGATAGACCACGACCGAGGTGGAAAGCATATCCCGGAAGATGTCATTAACAAAGTCTTGGAAAACGGCTGGGGCGTTACAGAGTCCAAAGGGCATCACCAGATACTCATAGTGCCCATCCCTGGTATTAAAAGCCGTCTTCCACTCGTCCCCCTCGCGGATGCGAATCAGGTTGTAAGCACCCCGCAGATCTAATTTGGTAAATACCCTTGCTCCCGAAGCCTATCAAAGAGCTCAGAAATTAAAGGCAGCTGGTATTTATTCTTAACGGTAATGGCGTTAAGACCCCTGTAATCTATGCAGGGACGTAATTCTCCGTTCTTCTTTTGCACAAATTGAAAAACCCTATAAACCAGACGTGGATAAAGACCAGGGGGCCCAAGTGGACCTAGTAAAAATTAGTGCATACACATAATCTGAACAATGTGAATAAAAGATGTTAATGATATTCATATAAAAAACAAAGAAAGAATGCGAAGTATATGATGAAAAATGTGTAATCTTTAATCAAACAATGTTGTACATGAAACAATAATGCATAAAAACACGTATTACAGTAAATAATGAATAATAAAATGTACTGGCTGACAGCAAAGGTAATAACCCAGATAATACACACAGGCTCTGAAAATCCCAATAATAGTGAAAATCCACAAAAAAGATGTGTGAAAAATATGTATAAAATATACAGAAATCTATCTAGTCTCAATGCACTAAATGAAACCACAACCAATGTGAATATCTACTTGGAGAGATTACCCCACTAAGTGAACATAATGTGCTGGTACAATGCAAAATCAGGAACGTGTTAGGGAATGCAAAACAACACCAAGGACTATGTGAAAGGAGACCGCTACCTGAGAGCCTGGATGGGATGCTGACAGCCAAGGAAGAACGCGCCCCGACGCGCGTTTCGGTATTAACACCCTTCGTCACCCCTGACGAAGGGTGTTAATACCGAAACGCACGTCGGGGCGCGTTCTTCCTTGGCTGTCAGCATCCCATCCAGGCTCTCAGGTAGCGGTCTCCTTTCACATAGTCCTTGGTGTTGTTTTGCATTCCCTAACACGTTCCTGATTTTGCATTGTACCAGCACATTATGTTCACTTAGTGGGGTAATCTCTCCAAGTAGATATTCACATTGGTTGTGGTTTCATTTAGTGCATTGAGACTAGATAGATTTCTGTATATTTTATACATATTTTTCACACATCTTTTTTGTGGATTTTCACTATTATTGGGATTTTCAGAGCCTGTGTGTATTATCTGGGTTATTACCTTTGCTGTCAGCCAGTACATTTTATTATTCATTATTTACTGTAATACGTGTTTTTATGCATTATTGTTTCATGTACAACATTGTTTGATTAAAGATTACACATTTTTCATCATATACTTCGTATTCTTTCTTTGTTTTTTATATGAATATCATTAACATCTTTTATTCACATTGTTCAGATTATGTGTATGCACTAATTTTTACTAGGTCCACTTGGGCCCCCTGGTCTTTATCCACGTCTGGTTTATAGGGTTTTTCAATTTTTCGGATGGTCTACCATCCCACCTCTCTTGGATCATTGGTACTACTTTGCGAGCTATTTATAGGTGCACAATTTCATTATTATTATATTCACATTAAGGGCATCCTTTGTCGTGCAAGTTATACCGGTTTTCCTTGTTAATTTTCTTTTGCACAAAGAAGAACCCTGCCCCAGCAGGTGACACTGACTTCCTGATGAACCCTCTTGCCAGATTTTCCTGAATGTATTGGGACATAGCCTCCGTCTCCGGGAGAGAGAGAGGATAGACCCTTCCCCGGGGAGGTTCTGCTCCAGGCAAGAGGTCAATAGGACAGTCATAGGGGCGGTGAGGCGGAAGAGTCTCCGCAGCCTTTTTGGAGAACACGTCTACATAGGACCAATAGCACTTGGGCAGGGAAGTGAGATCTGCGGGTATCCCTGTAGTAGCAACCTGAACACACTCCCTCACACATTTACCTCTACAAGACTCACTCCAACCCCGTATCTTCCCAGAGGACCACTCAATATGTGGGGAGTGAAGACGAAGCCAGGGTACTCCCAGTGTGTAGCCCTGGTGTTAGGCACACGCAGTACCCTGGAGAGTGTGTGGAGAGATAGCAGTTTAATGCTCAATACCCATTCACTCAACATACACTAGACACACCCTTAGGGTAGTGTAGTCACTTGTGAGGGAGTGGTCAGGGTGTATTGGTTGAGTGATTAGACTAGTCAGTTTCCTGTCTTCGGACAGAGCAGACGTGTGGAGTCTAGCTGGGACTTGGAGGGAGGAAGCAGTCCAGCCTGGTTCTATCAGCAGTTCAGCAAGTGGAGGCCAGTAAGGGCGAGATATAGATCACCTCAGCCTGGTCAGAGCTGTACCTCACTTGACGACACTGATTAAGAAAGAAGAGCTTAGTACAGAAATACTTCAGTCACCTGTCTCAAGGACAGTGAAAGGTTCAGAGACGTGCTCCTGCCTAGTGGATAACTGAGAGTCTGGAACTAACTCTAAAGGAAGAGAAGAAGGAAGTGATTATATGACTTTTTGCAAGTGTGAGTGTTTATGCTACCAGCGAGGACAAGGCGAAAGGCACAGTGGAAAGATTATTTGAAAAGTGCTTTTGGATTGAAGAAGTCCTGCACATTGTAACCGGTCACTGGGGACCGAAGGATCACTATTAGCTTCAAGCATAGTGGTAAGAAAACCAGAGATTTACCGGACCTTAGGTCGCGGCAAACAGCCCCAAATAGTCAGTACGTAACTGGGGTCAGGGGGAGTGAAGACTTTGAGTCAGTGCACGACAAGACAGGAATTCAGCTCTCTCACAGGAAGGCTCCTACCACAAAACTGACTGGGCAGTACAGCTAAGGAATAGCTGGAGTTATAGAGGGAACTACGCTTCAGGCTGGTTGTACTCATCGTGTTGAAAGTAAAGGAGGCCCCTAACTTGTCCAGCTGCTATCTCAAAATACATTCTCCTTGGATCAGCCTCCCTGGGACCTGCCTGAACATCTTACAAGTAAAGGTATGGAAAGACGCTGACCGTGTGAGACTGTGTTATTTACTTGCATGCTTGCACAACCCTGCTTTAACTACCGACCTGAGGGAAGAGTCCCACCTGTAGGGGACCCGACATCTAGCTGCCTCACCATCCCCTCAGAGCTCTACAGCAGCGCTGGTATAAATTACCAGAAGACTACAGGTGGCGTCACGAACTGTAAATATTTCTATCCCCTGTAAATATTCCCCCAACATACGCCAGACCGCCAGGGCCACAGACCGAGCCACCGCTACCTGTGACAAACCCCATAGACTTCCATGGGCTCGGCTCTGAGTACCCCATTGCCCTGGTAACCCACAATTGTGGTGGCGGGTCGATACAAACTTTGGCGTCACGAACAGGATGCGAAACTCGCAAAATAGCGAGCCCTGTGTGCCTATGGAGTTGTTTTTGTGAAAAGGACTGTTTGCACTTTTGGCGCCAAAAATCGCCATCTTTGTCGCCATATTCGCGCCCTCAGGCGCTGGAGAAGAAGGTGGGCGTACCTTCGTGGGCGTGTACCCCCCTGTGGCGCGAAGAAAATGCCTGCCCTCTCAAAGTGCTATTACAACATGCGATCCTGCCCTACAGCAAAGGAGGTCCGCCTCCTCTTCACCTTTCCTGCAAAGAGGAGGAGACGCAAACCCCGCCTCCACGGAAGAGACCGGACGTCTCTGGAGGAAGATGAAAGAATCTTCTGGAACATCATGGAAGCAGGACGTGTGCAGCCGAGCAGGGAAGCGGAGGAAGGCAGGCCCCGTGCCCCAGCCAAGCTGCCACCAGCACCGGAGTCATCCGTGGTCCTGCACCTGCAGCAGGCGTTGCTAGAAATTAAGGAAGAAAATGCACGCCTGAAGAAGATGGTCCAGCACCAACCTGGATTTGAAGAGATCGAGAGACGCCGGCGTACCCTGGAGCAGCGGAGGCTGTGGGACGCGGTGATCTCTCCCTTCGATGATCCTCTACGTCTGGAGTTACCAAAACTTCTGCTGCCCAAGGCAAAGGAGCAACCGGAGGCTGCCCCCGAAAGTACCAATCCTGATCCCACCGGTGAAGCGGTGGAGGCGAAGGAGGTTGAGGAGGTACCTCCAGTTCCGGAACTCCCGCCCGGCCAGGAGGCCGCAGCAGATGATCGAACCCCGGCAGGGACACCGGAGGGGTCCTGTCCGTCGTTACCAGACGTCGACTGGGACGAGATGGCGCGCCTGGATGACGTCGCCTACACCGCCCAGTGGGAACGTGAGTGGCAGAGTCGTGAGGAGAAGCAGAAACGCCAGCAGGAGGAAGAGCGGGAAGCTCAGCGGAATCGACAGCGGCAACATGCAGAGCTGATCGCGGACAAGGAGAGTGTCCGGAGAGAGAAAGGTACCCTGAGGGAACCGCGGCGGCAGGGGTGTGTGACTGAGTTCCAGCTCCGGAAGGGCTGGGGCTTCATCCGTGAACCGGGCCTCTACCCAGGGGTCTTTGTTAGTCGCAGGGACGTAGAATCCCACCTACCGCAAGGCCATCCCGGGAGGGACTTAGTTAATGGAGACATTGTCACGTACACACGGCACTGGGGAATGAAGGGATGGTATGCCCTTAACGTCACCATCGTCCGTGACCCCGTCCCCGACGCAGGTAACGTCACCACTACCGCAGCGTCCCCGTCTCCAGCTCAAGCAGTATCCGGCCGTGCCCCAGCATCGCCCCCTGCAGGTTCATCGCAAATGAAAGCAACATCTATATCGCAACATGCGACCCAGTTTCCATCGCAATCCATGACACGATCCATATCGTTAACTGTGACTCAGGTTGAAACGCAATCGGTGTCTCGCAAGGAGAAAGTACCCGTTGCGCCCCTAGAGGTTCGCACAAGAACTGTGGCGACTCAAACCCCAATAGCAGGTCACGACCTGTTAGTCATGGGATCTAGGGATCACCGCATTGTTCCAGCCCCCGGGGTGGAAAGTGTATTTGAAATAAATGAATAGTTAAACAGTAAAAACCGGTGAGATCCAGATAGGGGTCTACCATAAGTAAAGTTGTAAAAAGTTTAAGAATGTTTGCCAATTTTTGCACAAGTTAAATGAGTATATAATATATTTATATATATTGCCAACAGTAGAATGCCCGGCTGGGTAAACAGATAAAAAGTTTTGCACTTTATTATTATTATAATGTGATATAATATGTGTCGTTTTGCTAACAATGGACTCAGAGGCTGAGGACTGTGCCAGCCCAGAACTTATTTGTATATAGTTGCGCTTCGGTGCTTTATCTTGGTTTTACATAAAACCAGCACAACTACCTCTGAACATAAAACCCGTGTGGTGTGGCACTGAGTGAGGTCTGCATCCAGATGTCCTGCAGCCCACCCAGGACCCACGTTGAAGGTTTGGTGCGGGTCCTTCACAAGAATACTGTGTATTTATTGAATGTTTTGATGCCTTAATACTTTTGTATTTTTCTATATTCAATGTGTTGTTTTGCAACGTTCAAGACATCCTTACCTCCCGGATGGGACGAATTAATGTTTAATGTTGATGTTTTCATGCATAAACAAAACTGTCTCTTTGTATTTTACAGCCCGGGAGTGCTGTCTTTTACCATGGGGGAATGTGTAGCCCTGGTGTTAGGCACACGCAGTACCCTGGAGAGTGTGTGGAGAGATAGCAGTTTAATGCTCAATACCCATTCACTCAACATACACTAGACACACCCTTAGGGTAGTGTAGTCACTTGTGAGGGAGTGGTCAGGGTGTATTGGTTGAGTGATTAGACTAGTCAGTTTCCTGTCTTCGGACAGAGCAGACGTGTGGAGTCTAGCTGGGACTTGGAGGGAGGAAGCAGTCCAGCCTGGTTCTATCAGCAGTTCAGCAAGTGGAGGCCAGTAAGGGCGAGATATAGATCACCTCAGCCTGGTCAGAGCTGTACCTCACTTGACGACACTGATTAAGAAAGAAGAGCTTAGTACAGAAATACTTCAGTCACCTGTCTCAAGGACAGTGAAAGGTTCAGAGACGTGCTCCTGCCTAGTGGATAACTGAGAGTCTGGAACTAACTCTAAAGGAAGAGAAGAAGGAAGTGATTATATGACTTTTTGCAAGTGTGAGTGTTTATGCTACCAGCGAGGACAAGGCGAAAGGCACAGTGGAAAGATTATTTGAAAAGTGCTTTTGGATTGAAGAAGTCCTGCACATTGTAACCGTCACTGGGGACCGAAGGATCACTATTAGCTTCAAGCATAGTGGTAAGAAAACCAGAGATTTACCGGACCTTAGGTCGCGGCAAACAGCCCCAAATAGTCAGTACGTAACTGGGGTCAGGGGGAGTGAAGACTTTGAGTCAGTGCACGACAAGACAGGAATTCAGCTCTCTCACAGGAAGGCTCCTACCACAAAACTGACTGGGCAGTACAGCTAAGGAATAGCTGGAGTTATAGAGGGAACTACGCTTCAGGCTGGTTGTACTCATCGTGTTGAAAGTAAAGGAGGCCCCTAACTTGTCCAGCTGCTATCTCAAAATACATTCTCCTTGGATCAGCCTCCCTGGGACCTGCCTGAACATCTTACAAGTAAAGGTATGGAAAGACGCTGACCGTGTGAGACTGTGTTATTTACTTGCATGCTTGCACAACCCTGCTTTAACTACCGACCTGAGGGAAGAGTCCCACCTGTAGGGGACCCGACATCTAGCTGCCTCACCATCCCCTCAGAGCTCTACAGCAGCGCTGGTATAAATTACCAGAAGACTACAGGTGGCGTCACGAACTGTAAATATTTCTATCCCCTGTAAATATTCCCCCAACATACGCCAGACCGCCAGGGCCACAGACCGAGCCACCGCTACCTGTGACAAACCCCATAGACTTCCATGGGCTCGGCTCTGAGTACCCCATTGCCCTGGTAACCCACAATTGTGGTGGCGGGTCGATACACCAGCAGAGCCTCATCTATACCCTCAGGAAGGACAAGGAAAGAAATAATCTCCTGATGGGAAGGAGACATAACTAATGTGAGAGGGATTGTCTGATGTGTGATCTGTGAGGGCAGTATGGAGCCATTCACCACTCGAACAGTCACCAGTTTGGTGAGCATCACCTGAGGTATTGTGTGACGGAGAGCAAAAGCAGAGGACATAAAGTTCCCCTCTGCTCCAGAATCCACACAAAGCTCAACTGTTAGAGTGGATTGACCAAAAGAGATTGTCCCTTTAAAGGACAGTTTGGAGGCGAATGCTGTAGACTCTAGTGAACCTCCTCCCATGGTCACTAGACGCGAACGTGTACGTGATCGCTGGGGACATCTATTGGCATAATGTCCTGGCTGCTGGCACACTCTACAGACCACGGATACTCGAGTTGTCCGAGACTTAGATTCCACTCGAGAAGTCTCCACGGTCTCTGGGGAGTCGGACGCCCGAACGGGAAATTCAAGAGGTTTGGCAAAGGTGGGTGCCAGCCGAAACCTCTGCCTACACTGGGTCCGCTCTAACCTCCGCTCGTGAAAACGGAGGTCGATGCGGGTAGATATAGAAATGAGTTTCTCCAGTGTGGCAGGAATCTCCCTGGTAGCCAAAGCGTCCTTTACATGATCTGCCAGTCCTCTCCAGAACACTGGAATAAGAACTTTATCTGGCCACTCTAATTCAGAGGCCAAAGTCCGAAATTGGACTGAGAACTGGCTGACCATGGACAAGCCCTGTGACATTGCCAGCAGTTGGAGCGCAGTATCGTGCGTGACCTGAGGTCCTAAAAAGACCTTTTTCAGAGCCTCTAAAAACCGAGAAGCACTCCGCACCACACGATCGTCTCTCTCCCACAGCGGCGTTGCCCATTCCAACGCTCTGCCCGAGAGTAGAGATAATACAAAACCCACTTGTGCCCGATCCGTGGGGAAACGTGCAGCCAGAAGCTCGAGCTGTATTGAGCACTGACTCACGAATCCCCGACATTGCTTGCTGTCACCGGCAAACTTGTCAGGAAGCGGGAGGTGGGATAACGTAGGGGCAGAGGTGGCAGAGGACAAACTGGCTGCAGCCACGCTAGCAGCCTGAACAGCGACTGCGGTAACATCCACAGCTGAGGTTGTGCGCTCAAGAGCCGCCAACCTACCCTCCAGCTGCTGGATGTACTGCCTTAGACGCTGGTCATCCGCCATTTTACTAGCCAGACCCTGGCACTAATATTATGTTAAGGGTCTGCGGAACGCACCAAATATATGATGTAGAGAGGTGCGTTCGCAGCCCGGGGTCCACCGTGCAAGCGGTGCCTGCTGCTAGTAAAAATGGCGTAAGAAGCAAACTCTGTTATCCCGCAGAGTCGCCAACATAAACGCCGTAACGCGCTGTGGCAATAAGTGCGAACTCTGTTACTCCACAGAGCCGCTAGAAGGAGAGCCGCAGCACTATATGGCGATGTGTGCGAACTCACTAAACACAACTGAGTCGCAAAGAAAACAAGCTAGGGCGCTGTCTAGCGTTGCAAGCGAACCCTGTTACGTCACAGGGCCGCTGAGGAAAAGTGCTGTGTCCTGTCAGGCTCTCAGGTACACAGTTAAGTGCTAAGCGTACATAAAGCGTGATCATGTGCTAATGTCCTCGCGGGAGTCACCCGCAATCTATGGCATCTGAACGCCAGACCCTGAATACGGCAATCAAAACTCCTCACCGGTTATGCCGGTAATCTAGGGCATCTAGGACGCCGACCCTGACCAGCTAGCACACCAAACTCCTCACCGATTAAGTCGGTATTCTAGTGGCTTATTTCAGCCGGGTCCCTAACCACACACACGCATGACCACACTGGCGCATAGCATACAATGGTTGATATTAGCGCATGGCGGCCCAGCCATGCTACCCTTTTATAGCAACAGCTACAGGACCTGCCAGAAACAAGGACCAATGAAACCTGTTCCAGAACACCAGTAGTCACAGGGCCTTCCTGGAGGACCAATAGGAGCTGCTGCAGTACCTGAGCATGTGACCCCTGATCTCCAATGAGAGATCACACTCTGGGCATGCTCAGAAGGGAAAACGCAGGACTTTGTCCCAAAGACGTCTGCTCCAGCACTGGCTATAATAGCAGATCCAGGAAAGGCAGCAGCAAGTCACTGCACAGTACTGGAGTGGGCAAGACGCTTGGACCGACGTCTCTGCTGAGCAGGCTCCACTGCGGCCGGAGATGAATGGGAGACCGCAGCGGGACTGGTTCGAGACTCCCCTTGTGCAGCAGCGGGAACTCGAACCCTAACAGTGCATTTCCCACTTCCGGGCTGATCTACAGTATAAATGTCACAATGGCAAGTTAATTCCGCATGTGTCAACCAGCTAAATCTGCAGGGGGTTGAATACTACTTGTAGGCACTGTACGTACCTGGCTATCATGGCAGCTTATCTGTGCTCTGTGACTGCGTTGGGGTGGGCGCTGATAGGTGCTCGAATCAGTCCTCTACTCTGATTATGCCATTCAAATATTGATATCAGTGATTGACAGCAGCATTTACAGGGTAAATCAGCAAATCCTGACCCACTCCATTCACTCACATCTGACATACACAATCCCTGTATAGCTGATGTTGGGAAAGGGATATTTACAATGGACTCTCCTGGGTTAGTACCACTTAGATGCAACTGTCAGATGTCAACAACTTCAACTAAATGGTTAAACAGCAACTACAAGCTCAAAGTTCTGTATATAAAAGTACATAACTGGCCATAAAAAAGGTAAAATCATATAAAATACGGCTTGTATATGCCAGATGAAACTAAGATGATGTGTAACCTTAATGTCTAACACCATTCATCTAGAACTGATTACTAGAGATGAGCGACTTTGCCTCCGGGAGGGTCGAGTCGGGTTTCGGACCACCCGACTTTCGCAAGAGTCGAACGAAATCGGCCGACTATCGGAAAAAGTCGAAGGTCCGACCGCAACTCGAACCGACCCCAATGCAAGTCAATGGGGAATAAAAGTCGGCAGGGAGTGGAGGACAGTACACACCTACAGTGCACATTTCAATGCCAACGACATCAATTCTTATTACTTAAGCTTGTCAACCTTAATTTACTTTATAATAATAGTAACGCATTGAAAACTGGGGTTATTTGGCTAAAGTTTGGGGGGGCAGGGCTGGCTCCAGGTTTTCGTGGGCCCCGGGCCAAAGAGTCTCAGTGGGCCCCTTTAACACAGACCACAATTCATGATGCTCCGATACAGCAGAGAAATATAGATATAGTACAATGACAAATACTTCACTTCTTACATTACATGAGTGATATCTATTGTAAATTCTACAATAGCTCAAAAACCGGACAGTATAGTCCTCCATACAGTATTATGGGCACCACATAATGCACCATACAGAATGGGCTCCATATAATGCTCCATACCAGAATAGGCCCCATATGTGCTCCATATGATGCTCCATATATAAAGGGCCCTATATGATGCCCCATAAATAATGAACCCCATATGATGCTCTATTATATGATGGGAACCATGGATGATGCTCTAGTGTATGATGGGCCTATATAATGCTCCATATATAATGGGCCCCGTATGATGCTCCAGTGTATAATGGGCCCCATTTATAATGCTCCAGTGTATGATGAGCCCCATGTAATGCTCCAAATATAATGGTCCCCATATATAATGCTCCATATATAATGGGCTCCATGTGATGCCCTAAATAATGAACCCCATATGATGCTCCAGTATATGATGAACCCCATGGATGATGCTCGAGTGTATGATGGACCTATATAATGCTCCATATATAATGAACCCCATATGATGCTCTAGTATATGATGAACCCCATATGATGCTCCAGTGTATGATGGGCCCCATATATAATTCTCCAGTGTATAATGCTCCCCATATATTGCTCCAAACATTAAAAAATATGAAATACCTCTCCTCGCTGGGCACTGCTCTGCTCTGGACTCCTCAGCGTCGCCATCTTCCAGCTCTCTGCACTTGGACTGTTCAGGCAGAGGGCGCACAGATGTGACGTCATCGCGCTCTCTGACCTGAATGTCACTGTCAGGAAATGCGGAAGACGTCACAGAGGTGGAGCAGGGATAGGTACGTATTGCAAGGGCTGGGGCCCAGAGCAAGCAGGGGGGCCCACTCATGGGCACTGGCACTGGCACAGGGCCCCTCATAGTACGCCAGTGTCTCTAATGGCGAGTGGGCCCCCCCACCTGCTCAGGGCCCCGGCACTTGCCCGGGTGCGCCAGGTGCTGACGCCGGCCCTGGGGGGGTACAGCCCAGTTAGGGAGGTGGATAAACTGGCATATGTTGAGGTGTAGGCTGGACGTTCAGCAGCTGCAAGTGGAGGAATTGGAGAAGTCGGAGGAAGAGGACAAAGCGAGCCATTTTTCTGGCAACCTATGTGTCATCAGGGGAAGGTGGTACAAAATCCTTTGAAACCCAGGCATGGTTCATTTTAATGAAGGTGAGATCACCAACATTTTTGGTCAACAGCCGGGTCCTTCTTTCTGTCAGGATTGATACAGCAGCACTGAAGACTTTTTCTGATAACACACTACCAGCAGGGCAAGCGAGCTCCTGTTAGGCATATTGTGCCAATTTAGGCCAGGTATCCAGTTTACAGGCCCAGTAGTCAAAGGGGAATGAACTGTGAGGGAGAACATTGAAAGGGGAGGAGAGGTAATTTTGAACCATAGTTGACAACAGTTGTCTCCTGTCTGTTGCAATCGATTCAGTATTAACAGTCGTGTGAGTGGTACTCGAGAAATCAGTCCACAACACGGTCAAGAAACCCCTGTCTCCAACGCCACTTCAGCTGTGTGCACCACGAACACCTCTTCCATGTTGCCCAGTACGGCTTGTGGTAGAACCTGCACCGCTGCTGTGTGCTGGGAATGCCTCTAACAAACTGTTTACCAGAGTTGCTTGTTTGTTCGCCAATATTAGCTCTAGGTTCTCCTGTGGCATGATGTTCTGTAATTTGCCTTTATAGCGTGGATCGAGGATGCTGGCCAACCAGTAGTCATCATCCCTCATAATTTTGGCAATGCGGGGGTCCCTTTTTAGGATACGCAAGACATAATCACACATGTGGGCCAGGTTCACTGATGCACTACCAGTGGTAGGTGTAGGAGCACTTTCTGCCAAATCCACATCCCTCCAGTCACGCACAAACCCTGTACCTGACCTTGGCAAGCCAACATTTTCTCTTGCCTCCTGAGAAGCATCCTCCTCCCCAAAATAATCATCCCCCTCATCCTCCTCCTCTTCCTCTTCTTCCTCCACCTCATCCAGGACAGTTCCCTGAGCAGACAATGGCTGACTGTAATCAAGGCTTTCCTTCTCCTCCTCCTCTTCCTCCTCCACTGCAGACGACTGATCCTTAATGTGCGTCAAAGTTTGCATGAGCAGACGCATAAGTGGGATGCTCATGCTTATGATGGCATCGTCTGCTCTTACCAGCCATGTGCATTCCTCAAAACACTGAAGGACTTTACAGAGGTCTTTCAGCTTTGACCACTGCACACCCAACAACTCGATGTCTGCCCTCAAACTGCCTGCCCGTGTATCCTCCTACAAATGCATTACAGCCTGCCTCTGTTCGCACAGCCTCTCAACCATGTGCATGGTGGAATTCCACCTTGTTGCAACGTCTATGATTAGGCAGTGCTTGGGGAGGTGGAGCGATCTCTGCAGCCTCTGCATACGACTGGAGTCTATGGGCGAGCGACGGATGTGCGAGCGCAGTCTTCGCACCTTATGGAGCAGGGCTGGTAACTCTGGATAATGATTTATGAAGCACTGCACCACCAAGTTGAAGGTGTGAGCCAGGCAAGGTATGTGTCTGAGTTTTTCCAGGGCTATGGCCGCCACAAAATTACGTCCGTTATCACTGACTACCTTGCCTGGCTCAAGATGTAGACTGCCATGACTCAGTTTCTTGCTGCAAGTAGTCGGCCAGTAGCTCCGCGGTGTGTCTGTTATCGCCCAAAGACATCATCTTTAAAACAGCCTGCTGACGCTTACCACTAGCTGTTCGATAGTGGGACACCTCGTGTGCAACACTGGCAGCTGCGGATGGAGTGCTCGTGCAACTGCACTCTGTCAATGAGCTTTCGCTTCTGGAGGAGGAGGAGGGTCGAACGCCTACAGCCAACTATTGCCTATACCGTGGGCTAGGCAGCACTGTCCCACCGCCGCTGTCCCCTGTGGACCCTGCATCCACCACATTAACCCAGTGCGCAGTGATGGACACGTAACGGCCCTGGCCATGCCTACTGGCCCATGCATCTGTTGTGAGGTGCACCTTTCCACTCACTGATTGTTTGAGTGCATGGACAATGCGGTCTTTCACATGCAGGTGGAGGGCAGGGATGGCTTTTCTAGAAAAGAAGTGCCGACTGGGTAGGTCATAACGTGGGACAGCGTAAGCCATGAGCTCTCGGAACGCTGCGGTTTCAACCAAACAGAAGGGCATCATCTCTAATGAGATCAGTTTGGCAAAGTAGGCGTTCAAAGCCAATGTATGCTGATGAGAGGATGAGTACTTTTTTGTCCTACTCAGAGTGTCTGCTTGGGTGAGCATGACTTGAGAGCTGCATATGGGGAACTAGCGTGGACATGGTGGACTGAGAGGGGTTTGGTGATGGTAATGGTGGTGGTGGTGGTGGTGATGGCCTAGATTCAGTCTTTCATTGCAAAAACATTGTGATTCCCTGACTGCTTTGGCCTTGCGACGACACCTCAACATTTCTTGCTGGTGGTGTGCTAACCGGTAGGCTTACAGTGGGGGAAGCGATGTAGCGTTGCTGGCTACCTTCAGTCGGAGCAGGTGCACATGTGCTACCTGAGGTTTTGTAGTCCGTCAACGCTTGCAAGTGCATGGTGTTTAAATGTCTAAGCATGCAACTGGTATTCAGATTTCGGAGATTTTTCCCTCGGCTAAAGGTCCTTCCGCACTTCTTACAGATAACCTTTGCCTCATCAGTAGGATTTTGATCAAAAAAGTGTCACACGGCACTTTTCCTACTATGGGATAAATTTTCAGGGCTTGCACGCTGTGCTAATTTGACTGTCTGGCCAAGCTGTCCTGCAACTCTTTTTGTTTTTTTAGCACGTTTGTGGACTGCTACGGGCCTGCCAGATAACCGCAGCTGCAATGTCGATGCCTGCTGCGGATCCTCCTCCTTTTGTGAGCTATTGCCAGTGGCACCCTTTTCCCCTAATGGATGCCAATCCGGGTCAACAACTGGGTCATCCATCACCTCCTCTTCAATTTCATCTGCACCTTCCTCTGTGTCACCGTGTGAGGTGGTATCATATGCGGGAAGGGGCACCTGAGTTTCATCAGGGTCAGATTGTGGCTCAGTAGACTACGAGGGCAATGTAGTGCTCTGGGTGAATGTACCAGCAGAATCATAAAGCAGTGTCTGTGCATCAGTGCACCCCATGTCAGATTCATCTTGCACTGGGGAATTCAGGATTTGACTTGATAA
>JARQOD010000004.1:545329903-545367037 GCA_033576555.1 Oophaga sylvatica | reverse complement strand
CCAAAAAATTTTTCTTGATCCACATCCCATAAAATTTTAAAAACAGATCCATATTGTGGAACTCGGAACATTTCTTACACCATCTGTTTGTGGATCAGATTTGGCCATTTAAGTCTTGGAGATCTTGACTCTTGATTTGTTCCCTTTTGCACCAGTTCATTGACGTTGCTTACTGATAAAGTTGAATAAAAAATGACTTTCCCAGTGTTTTATGGCTTTGAAGCATGAACCTCTTCAGTGAAAAAAATGGAAGGGAAAAATAGGAAGAACTAGGATAGGTTGGCAAATAAAATGACCCAATTGCCTTTAAAAATCCATTTATTATACTCTGGTGTTCTGCTGCTAAGCATAATAAATGGATGGGTGGGAGGGTTAAAAAACAATAAAAAATCATGCCATTTGATGAATAACATGAATGGCTAATTCCTGTCATTGCGAGTTAGCTCCCAGTGTTATCCCTGGTAGGTCAGGTTAGGGATGAGCAGATATCGCAGGATTCGTACTCGGCGGTAATGCGGTGCTCCGGGTCTCGAACCTAGAAGTAAATTTCACTACCCCTCGCTAGTCCAAGGTAAATTCAATAATTTATTCTTCATACTAGTATGCCGCTTCCATTTTGTTTCTCGCCGCCTTTTAAGAAACAATAAGTTTTTCCCGCGTGAAACCAGATAATCAAATATAACAAGCTTCAGTAAGATTGCCTGCACGACCTACACCACATCGTTTCCTCTGAGGAAATTCAAACGTCGGCCAGACCACATCAAGGATCTCCAAGGCTGAACTTCAATATGAAATATCACATTATTGGTGTTACTAATGTAAACTGAGCCCACGCAGCTATTTTCCTGCAGAAACACCTGTTAAGAACAAGACTAATTAATCGGGATGGAGGTGCTGACTAAACAGTTTGCCCATGATTGCAATTTGCAAAGAAATTATATATGCCCATGTTAATGTCATATGTCCATTTTATATCTTATATTTTCTTATAATAATGCTTGTGTGCTTTGCCTCATTCTGTCTCGAAACAAAGTCAACGAAATAGTTAAAGGGTACACCAGTATCCGCCAACTCTGTTCCGAGACATTGACCCAGATCAAGCCTACTTCTGACAGACAAATTGAATCAAGCCATTGATACGACCACAATGAATTTAACAATTGAAGACGACATCAACATCTGTCTGGAACTGGGCCAATCAGGGGGCCGAATTATAAGAAATAGCTTACCCCACGGGGTCACCTGTTTGTTTGTCTAAAACCCCCATGTAGCTAAAAAGACGGGGCATTGCTGAATCGGCCACTAGACCATTTTAGGTCTCTAATTTTTTGAACCACCTTGTGTCTGCTCATCTTTGATTGGTCGACCATGCTCATAATCTAATCTGGAGTGATGAGGCATGTTTGACGAGACGACCCCGTAATTGGCGCCCAACGGGGGCGTGCCAACGGCTCGCGCCCGCCAACCCGTCAAGGACTTCCGGTGGTGCCCGGGTGACTGACTTCGAGGACTCAGCCTCCAGAACGGTAATTTAGATCATATATCCTTATATGTGTCCCCTTGCCTGTTCTCGTCACTGGAGGCCAATTGTGATTGTCTATTTGGGTCTGAGTGGGTGACGGTCCGAGTGGTGAACCGTGGCGATCCACGCCAGTCCCGAACCTGCACTGTCAGAACGAGTGAAGCGCGTGCCGCCGAAACTGTGTGCACCATTCCTCCCCCCCCCCGGCACTGTATCTGTTCTAGATAGTTGCCTCCCTGACAGTTTGAAAGGTCCAAATTTCTGTATCTGGGAAATTTGGTAGGGGTGCGCAAACCAAATTTTCCTAGAGCGAATAGAAGGAGGGCTCTTCGTCTGAGAAAGACAAATAAGGAGGACCTTTGTCTAACCGGAAAGTTCATTAGGAAAGCCCAGTGTCAGCACATCGAGGGGACTCGGTGTGTGTAAGGTACGGGAACTGGCTTAAAGTCACCATCCACATTAGGGAAGCGACAAATAAAGGGGGACTCTTTTTTGTCATGTATCGAGGGGACTCTGCATTAGGGTGGGGGACCTGCAAATGAGCCGGTGGCGAGTCGGACAATCATTGCACTCTTTTAAATCAGAGCCATGTTTAATCAAAAAACCCCACAAGTTAGGGGTGGGCTTTGGGAGTTGGTGAGATGTTTCACACGGGGATGGCAAGAAGGCTGTTAAAAAAATGTGGGGAGTTTTACAAAATGATGGGCCTACCCATACAGGGAGGCTTCAGCCTTCAGTGTGGAAAATTTTGTAAGCCAAGAAAAGGAATGTTAAGTGATTCAGGACTCCGCACCAAGCACAAACATCTCAGAGTAGCAAATGATTTGAAAGTTTAAGGTGGAGAGAGGTAGCTGGAGGAGGTTCAGAAAAGCTGAGCCTTTGTTTGGATATATAAAAGTTCAGAATTGACCTTGTGATGTAATAAAAAAGGCTGCAGCCCCATAAATGCCCGCACGTACCCAGTGGCCCCAGCCACCGCCCTAAATGGAGTGACACCAAATCCCGGAAGGGTGGGTGTGCCATTTGTAGTGAACAGAACCCGCCCTGGGCGGAGTCCCCTGCGGTTTGTGGGGCCCCGCCCCTGGCCCTCACCAGGAAATGCCCCCCCACACACCCCAGCAGTTTGGGACACCCACTCCCAGAGCCATTTGGCAACCCTAAATGGCCCCCCTTCCTCCAGCGGCCATCTTGCTGCACCTGGTGGCCATCTTAATACCCCGGAAATTACCAACCCCCCCATCTCCCCGGCGGCCAAATTTAGACACCCAACACACCCATCAGGCCATATCCCTTGCTGATACCATCCAGGCCTACTACCAGCCCCCGCCCGCCCCTGTGCAGGGGCCCAGCCCCAATATGGCACCAAAATGCAACACCATTGTTCCCTTTCACAACCCCCCCAAACCCGGGCCATTGCTGCAATGCATGAATCTTCAGTTTTTCAAACAATGAACAAACCGCCGACATGATATTATGGGATCAATGAAGGGGGGAGGATCAGGAATAAAGAGGGGTGGGCCCTCAAACAGCCACCACATCCCCCCGCAGCACGTATCTTTTTTTTCCCCCCTCCATTCCCCCCCCATCATTGTCAACCCCTGGTCCTAGGGCAACCACCCCTACTCCAAGAATGGGGCAACCTTCCTCTCCTTCACAAATCCTCAGAGGGACATCTTCGTAAGATTCACGGAAACCCCGGTCAGGCCCCCACTCCCGGGGTGTACTTGAAAAACTTATCCCAGCCTTCACAGATTACAAGACCGCAACGGAAAACCATGACATTACCAAGGGTAGGTGATTCCTGACACATCGGGTTGGTCTAAGTTAGTCCTGCCAACTCCCCAAATGCTCCAATAAAGGGGGTCGGCTCTTTAAAGCCCAGTTGGTGGTCCCATCGCACTCAGAATGCATGCTCATAACACACTTTGACCCTTGCACCTGGACAGATCTACAACCCATGCAGGGGACCTTCCCGCGATAACATCATCCATGCAAGGCCATCCATATCCTCTAAATTCAAAATGAGTCAGGCCCCCTTTCGGGCCACCATATTTCAATACTCCATCTGCTGGTATGTTTAAAAACAGAAGACATTAGGCACCAGGATTATTTGAAACAAATGATAAAGTAGACATTTTGATTGCTTTGTCTAAAGATTAACTAACACCCCCTGCATGCTGCTTCCTCCCCAGAATTTTACAGTGACCCGGTGTATATTTCTCGCCTGATGACCTTAAAATATAAAAAAAAAAATTTATGAGAAGAGATGTCTCCCCCCCAGATTTGAGGGTCCCACACGTGGTCCTGTCCACCCAAGGACCCCGAAGCCGAGGGCAAGAGCACCGGATTCACGCCTCACACTACAAAGGACAAGATTACCACATCATGAACCTTCTGTTAATATCCTTGAGCTATATCCTGACCCGTGCCAGTATGCCCACCTTTGGGTTATATTACAAACCCTGGGTTATTTTAAGTTCGATTTCATCAAATTTCAACTGTGATAGGAATGATTTCAAGGGATCAACACACAAAATTTAAAGTAAAAATTGGCAAATGAAGCTAGATACAAAGATTGTAAATGAATATACAAAATTATTTTGTAGGACGGACAAAATAGGTCTGACACAAGCAAAGGTATAAGGGAGGGAGGAAGTGCGGTAGCAGCAGATGGTATTTTGTGTACACCAAGGTCTTCAAGATAAGGAAGCGAAGGCTGAGGGAGGCACATGACAAACTGCCAGGACCCGACTTACCCCTCCCTCAGGCATTCACAAGGACGCAAGCAAGAGTGCAACAGTTTAGTTTTTTTAATAGGTTTTTGGAATAGACACGACGTAAGAATCGAAGGTCAAGTATGTAGAAGCAAATAGACAGGCAAAAAAGAAGTTACACAGAAACAGAGTTCAGGAAAGAGCCAAAAGATTTTTCTGGACTCTAAAAAAACTTGGGTGGAAATGGGTTTGTCAAAGAAAAAAACTAAGAGGGTTCTGGCAAGTTTAATTGAAGTGCATAAAAAAAAAAAAAAGAATGAACAAGGGAAAAACTGAAAGTAAAGCCGGATTGGGATCAGTAAAAGCAGAGGACTAGCCAAAAAGCACAGGGGGCACAACATTTTACCAGGCAAAAGAGGGCAAGGAACATGCTGTAGGTCTTGTCCTCAAACAACAGGAGAGGAGACGTTGCCAGGAATGGGCGAAATTGTGCTAGGGTGCAAGAAACCAGGACATTTCGGAGGGATTGCAGAACTAACCCATACCACCGCCAACAACCTATCCAAATACCCGCCTGCAAGGGGCCCCCAAACCAATTGAGGCGCTCCCATAGGATAATGGTACTTGCCATGAACCCCCTTGCTCCTTACCCCCCATTCCTAATTGACAGTAAGGTGAATCTACCAGGGGGACATGAGGGTGAGTTCCAAGTGGACACGGGGCAGAAAAATTCGTAATTACAGCAACCTCCAGCCCCCCCGTCACAAAAAGTTTCCCGCAAATTCAAGGAATCACTGTACACACACAGTTAATGGTGTCACCACGGGGTAATGAACTTTAGGATGTGATTGTTGTTATAATTACAAGCACGATTAGATTATCCGGTTGGAACTTCACTATGACACCAGAACTGAAGCAGAGCACTCTTGTAAAATCAGTCGCTAGACGTTGTAGACAGAGGAAAGAGATTATTCACCCGTCAGAGAAAGGATCACAGAGGAACAGAAGATTTTCAGGAAATATATTCCAATGTTATTCCGGACCCCACTGTCATGATTTACCTTTAGGATAAGGACAGGGGATTTTTACGAACAACATTGGGGTCAAGTAGATGCTAAATAATCAACCCACTATGCTGGAGGACGCCGCAACAATTCACAGAAAGGAGGACCCATAAACAGGGACGAACTAATTCTAATACAAACGTGTGGTCAGGTAGAATAGACAGGTCCCCAGCAACCAGACAGGACGTTGCCGGTCAATATCAATATATCAATGAAATCATGATATACTTCTACTATATGCCTGGTCCCAACAATTATTCTGAAGCTTCCGAGTGTATCCTTATGTTTCCCTGCCACTCCGAACAATGTATTAAAAAAAAAAAAAAAAAGTTAAAGAATTCACTTGTTCTGTATCAGAAAAAAAAACCAGCCAGGAGTAGTTCAGCCCACTTTTTCAAGCAGGCGCTGCAGGTCCAAGGCATTTTATGGCCACAAGCAAACTCCACCCCCTCAAACTAACCCTGTGACGGGTTGGACAAAAATTATGGGCTTAATGCGCTATGAATATCCAGAATGCTGCTTTTTTACAGTTATTGATTTTGCCAAGTTATTTTTAAATATGTTGATGCTTACTGATTGTGCCCCTCCAGGAAACAGTGTAGTTTCAAAATATTACTTATGTTGTTTTTGTACCAAGCAGGTTTGAAGCTTAAAGGAAAACTGCAATTCTGTAAATCTTCAGTTATCTTTTTGGGACTTCATTACACTGGGGGCGCGACATCGCCCAGCGCCCCGCCAAAGAAGCTGTACAGAATTTTCCTATGCCTGTTAATGTTGCCGCTCTTAGACATTTCTTGGACGGTTTCTATTTGCGACAGTGGATACATGCTGTGTCAATCCTCATCGCCTCTCTGGACTGACACCATTGTCCCTTTTTAAAACTAACTCCTGAAGGTATAGACTGTTTTTTATTCCCTCAAAAAAGGGATGTGGCAGCTCCCCTAGGCCCTCAACTATAACTACCATTCACCCTGTATCTCCCCAAAGAACGCAGGGACACGGGCAGGGAATTGATCAGTTACAGGTACAATAAAGGCCGGGTGGCCGTTTCAGTGAAAGATAGATCAGTGGCTAGGGGTACCGTCCTGGTACGGGCAGAATATGTGTGGACTATTGCCCCACAAATCATCAATATGTTCTTGATTACCCATGCAGCACTTACACCTCAGATGTATATACCTACGAACCAGGCGCCGACATCTTTCGCTGCACGTACCTTCAATTGCAATTCACTTTTAATCCCCAAATGTTTCTTTGCAAGATGTACCACACTTAGTCCGCACTTGTTACCCGCCTCGATCAGGGGGGAGGTCAGGTAGGTAGGTATTGTACAAAGAAACCAAGGAGAGATTCCTTATGATGGTTCGCTTATGGCACAGGAAACACAGGCCACCCACGTTTTAAACTGAAAGACTTAATGTGTTTTGAATCTTTTGTAGATGGATCCGCCACCAAGATGATCAGTACCTTCCACACCAGGTATGCCATCGCTCCCTAATGCAGAACAACAGAACCAATGCTCCCATTCATGGCCCAGGAGGCTGAATTTAAGCTTGACCGAGGCCTGTAAGATATTAGGTAAGAATTTGTTAACATCTACACAGATTTAGTATGCATTCGGTATAGCTCATATTTTGGTCCAATTTGGAAGTAGAGGATTCCGACGGCAGCAGGACATCCATTAAAAATGCGACGCATCCACGTTAATTGATGCATTACAATTACCAAAAAGAAGTACGTCAAAAAATTAAAGCAAACCAGATGCACTGATCAGTGAAAAGGAAACGCAATGGCCGTGCAGCAGCAAAAACAGCACCAGTAGACCACCAAGGGTAACATGCACCCAGGAACGCTCCCAAAAATCCCTTTGTGTCGGAGGATGCCTTATCCCAGATGCAGGCTCAGGTGCGCCAGGGAAGTGAAAAGGGGAAAAAGAAGTGCATGTCTGAATGCAGCAACTGGGTATGGGGAAGAGGGATGCTCGATCTTCCAGGGGGTTTTACCCTGCGGTCGCCCAATGTTACAGGGCCAACCCACCATCCAAAACGCGTAAAAGTCATGCAGAAGCTTGGATACCACCAGGCTTTTCCACCTTAAAAGTTTTGATCCAGGGATGCATGGTATGTGTACACATAATCAAGAAGGGTATCAAGACACCACCAAACACGCCCCTCGGCCCCCATCCTTTCAGAGACTGCAGATTGATTATATTCCTGCCAAAAAGGGGTCATGGGAGTACGGTTGGTGTTTTTGATTTATTCTCAGGTTGGGGCCCAGCTCCCCCCCGATTGCCAAGGCACGGCTGCGGCGACCCAAAGAAGGCTTCGGATGGGTGCAGGTTGGATACAAGGATCGAAAGTGAGGTACCATTTACAGGTGAAATAATGAATGAAGTCTTGACAGCCTGGGAAATTCAACAAGTTTTCCACACCCCCATACATCCCAAAACCGTGGAAAAGTAGAAAGACTAAAGGGACATGAAAATTAAAAATCTAAAAGTCCATGGCTGAAAGGGAAATCTTTGATGTTTACCATTCCCATATTCATAAGGTACACCCAAATAGGAAAACTGGACTTTCTCCGTATGAAGTAATATTTGGCAAATGCCTATTTAGGTGTTTCTTTCCCCAACCCTGGAAAAAGTAACCATGTATTAAGCCATATGAAGGGATTTTTCATAAAAACTCAAAAAGTACAAGATAATGCTTCAGTTCTCTTCCGATCCAAACCAGGATCCTGGGTCACGCCGCAACCCGGAACTGGGTAGTCATTAAAAAACGTGAGAGAGAGCTGGATCCGAGTTTGACGACCTTTCCAAGTTCTACGACGCAAGTACCGCAGTCAAGCCAAGGCAAGGAAACTTGGATCCACCTCGCCCCTTTTTAAAAAGGTCCTTGGGGAGCCCCAAAGAGGAATGATGCTACTAATGACATTTGCTTTTCTTCTTGCAGTAAACGGACTTGGAACAGACTTAGCCGTGAGATATGATGTAACAGGTTCATTAGAAATCACTTAGTTTAGTGGAGGTGCATGTGAGTAATATTTCAAAGTTTATAGATTTTGGGACACCGATTAGATTACAATCAGCTCTGTGTTGTGTGGTACCCTAATAGGAAAGGCTTAACCAATGCAACCGCCCCTCAGAATTTTCCTTTATCAAAGAGGATGTATATGAATGGGGATATGGAACAATATACCCCCCTACCCTTGGCAAAACCCCCATGAGCGATACAATCAAAAGAATTAGTTTAGGGACAGATGGGAGAACTCCAGTTTAACCAAATAGGGACCCAGCTGTCTGGGGGCCCCAAAGGGGGCAGTCCTGAGGTAGCTGGGGAAAAAACCCCCCCCCCCTCTCCCCACACATGGACATTCCAAAGGTCACCTCCGCCAAGGGAAAAACTTGGTTTAGGGGAATTGTCAAGGAAATTTCATATATGTTATTCTTTCATAATATGTAGCTTCGCTTCCATTTTTTTCTCGCCGCCATTTTAAGAAACAATAAGTTTTTCCTTGTCGAGTGAAACCAGATATATCAAATTAACAATGCTTCAGCTAAGATTGCCTGCATCGACCTACCCCACATCTGTTTTCCTCTGAGGAAATTCAAGACGTCTGGGCCAGACCACACAAGGATTTTTACAAGGTGAACTTCAATATAAATATCACACTTATTGAGTGTTAATAGATTAAATGAGCCCACCACTATATTTCCTTGCAGATAAGCCTGTTAAACAAACGTAATTAATCAGGGATGGTAGGTGCTAGCCCCAAAACAGTTTGCCCAGATTGCAATTCAAAGGACAATTATAATATGCCAATGTCTAAGTCAATTCCATTTCTATATTATTATATTTTCATATATATATATATGCTTGTGTGCTTTGCCTCTATTCTGTGCTCTGAAACAAGTCTATCGAAACTTAGTTTCAAAGATAGCACCAGTATCCGCCAACATCTGTTCCTGAGACATTGACCCAGATCAACGCCTACTTCTGACAGACAAAGTTGAATCAAGCCATTGATGACGACCACAATGACATTTAACAAATTGAAAGATGACATCAACATCTGTCTGGAGACATGGGCCAATCAGGGCTGCCGGATATTAGATGAATATAGCTTACCCCACGTGGGTCATCTGTTTGTTATGTCTATATAACCCCATGTATGCTAATAAAGACAGGACATTGCTGAGATCGGTGCCACTAGTACCATTCTTGAGCGTGCTCTAAGTTTGAACCAGCCTTGTGTCTGACTCATACTTTGATTGGTCGCCCATGCTCATAATCTAATCTGGAGTGACTGGAGGACGAGTGTTTGACGAGACGACCCCGTCAGCTATATTCGGATCTCTTTGGTCGGGCATGTGTTAGCCAATCACAGTAAAGCCGCGGCCTTCTTTGTTGTGACATTACTGTGATTGGCTGGCCACGCAGCGTCATAGTCCATAGGCTATGACTATGTGTGTGCGGAGAATGTATGTGGGGTCTGTGAAGGTGTGTGTGTGGGGCGTGCCGGGCTCGCTGTGCCCATCGTGGGACACTCATTTTTAAAGAGGGACTGCATCAGAAAGGTGAGTATAGTTTGGTTTATTATTTTAATATTGTTTGCAGGAGACGAGGGCTTCGGGGAAATATGTGTGCGGTGAGTATGTACTCTATGTTATGTGTTGTATGTTATGTGTATGTACTGTATTATGTTGTATGTTCTGTATGTCTTTTTTTTTTTCTTTAACATTCACCACATTTGCCGGATGATGGGAATACTACTTTCCCATCATCCGCTAATGCTGTCACTGTAGCAGGCATAGCTGGATGGGACAAGTAGTCCCATCGGACGATGCCCGCACAGCCAGCAGCAGCCTGAACCCGGCAGAGCCCCCGCACAGCCCCGGCAGAGGCCGGCACGGCCCCACACAGCAATCGGCAGAGCCCCGCAAAGCACTGGCAAGCCCCGAGCCAACAGAGCCTGGCATAGCCCCGCGCACACCACAACACAGCTCCACAGACCCCCCGCACACATTCTCCGCCCACACACATTCTCTGCCATTACTCGCATTTCCCATAGACTTACATTGGACTCGCTACTCGTTACGAATACCCGAGTATTAGGAGCTACTCGTAGCGAGTACAGCGAGTCCGAGTATTTCACTACTCGCTCATCCCTAGTCTGAATGCATGTTCCGGACACTCATGAAGTCAGAGCATTGCCATACATCAAAAGTGTGTCAAGGCCGGAGAATTGTACTGAAGTGAAATGGGGGCCTAGCAAAGCCAGTGAAGGCTGACGGGAAGGTGCTAGAGGAGTATGATTTTGTTTGCTTTTTATAACCTCTACTCAATTCACATGAAATCCAAAAAAATGGCCGAAGAGGATTTCCAAAAATTTTAATTTGTAGAATACGCAATTTTGGGAAAATCTAAATGAGTTTGATTTTTTTTTTTTTAGAATCAATTGGCTTTTCCTTAATATATCCTTATAATAAAAACAAATTTTCTGTCTCAAATGTGGAACATCAGAATTACAACAGGAATCTAGTAGCCGTCCACTACCGACAAATTTGCCATAGATCGGACTCAAAGAGCCTCCGTTTAGAAACATAATTTGCCAAAGATCTGCCCTTACTGCTTAAAGTGGTCAGTCAAGGGGTATTTGTTTATAACAAGATATCACCTTTCTATATGATATAGATAACTGCTCGATGATGGAAGTCCATCTCTGGTACCCCAGTTTTTCAGAACAGGTGTCCCGTGTCCCCCAGTTACAGAGAAGTCATGACAGTAGCTTGTATAACGGGAATACCCTTTGTTTGAAGTCTGAAGAATGTTTACCCTTAAGGGATTGTCTACAGCTCAGACAACCCCTTCTCAATCATCAAGTTTGCTCCCGTAATAATACAATTTATACTCAGCTCTGATATAATTTTCACGTCTGGTTTTGTCTGAAGGCGGAAGAGTGAAGCCAGTGATGATTGGGAGCATGGCTCGCGTGACATAACAATGTCGCAAGAGCATGCTGACCATGTGAACGTCGCCGCATTGAGGAAACTGTTTTATTTTACGGGGGCAAATGTGCTGTTGAGAATGGGTTGTTCAAACAGTAACAACCCCTTTAACTGAGTTGTGTATATAATTTTTGCATGTCTTTAAAGGGAATCTGTCACTCTTTGGGACTTTTTTTTCCTATTAAAATGGGCATACAGGTAATAGATGGTCATACCTGTATGCCCATATCTGTGGTCTTGATGTGCAGAAATCGTCTTTTATTCTGTTATGGGGCAGGCAACCAGCAGATTCCTGGGGCCCCCCCCCTACCAAGGGCCCCCTGCATCTGCAGCCCCTTTATGAAGTGCACAGAGGGTTGTACAGCAGTGATAATCTGTGCATTACTCTGCAGTCCCGGAGCATCTCTCGCAAAACCTCCTTGAGCCCTTGCAGGTTAGAAGTTAAGAATGAGGGGGAGGGGCCGATAACACACAGCAGACAGGGGTCAGAGCTGCCATTCAAGATGCTGAGAGTCTGTTTTTCTCTCATGGCTGCTCCTAGCACTGTCCTGAGAATGGATATGCTAAGTGAAGCAGCAGACCTGGTAAGAGCAGCAATAAACCGGTCAGAGAGCATGATTACTCACTTGTTTGCTGTAGGACAAGTTTTACAGCCACATACAGCAGCGATCACTAAATGACTGCTTGTAATCTGACAGGCGACCTCCTGTCCTACTGTCTGATGACACAAGACAGGAATATTGTCTGCTGAATCAAGGGTATTTATTATTAGAATTAAATGAATCCCTTGTGAAATAATAAGGGTAAAACCATACACAATATTATATTACAGGTGTGCATGAATCAGCGTTTTTGGTGCATTTTTTTTTACAGCCAAAGCCTGCTACACTCTTGGCAGTAAAAACACTGCTGTCAAAAACACCCATTTTTTAGGGTATGTGCCGACAATCCGGAAATGGCAGCATTTTGGACGCAGCGGACATGTGCTCCATCCAAAGTGCGCCATCTTTTGAACGCAGGTGATTCGCAGGTGTTCACGAACCGTGCGGAATCACCGCGTCCAATACATCGTACAGTGAGATTTCTCTTGCGGAGACATGCATCTACGCAAGAAAATTGACATGCTGCGGTCTGGAGAGATGCGCTGCATGTCCGTCTCTGCGGGTGAGGTGCGGGCGTCTGTGGACACATAGTGGAGATGGAATTTCTTGAAATCCCTCCACTACGCTGTAACATCTGGACGCTGCGTGTTTGACCTGTACGAGTACACAGCAGCCGACCCCGCGTTTTTATTGATTGTGGACACAATACCCTTAGAGATTTTGCTGTTTCTTTTTTTTACAGAATGCATTTTGTCTACAGTGCATTGTTTAATAAAGTTAGTTTTATTCACCAAAAACAAAGAAAAAAAAGTTGTGACATTTGCTGCTTTTTAAAAACTTTTTCATTGCTTTTTACGGGTGAAAAAAATTGCTGAAATAAGTACACGTCTGCAGATTTATAAAATAAAAGAGAAAATAAAGGGTGCAGGAGATTTCTGAAAGCTCAGATTTGCTTGTGCTGTAAACTTCGTATGTGCAGAAGAAAAAGCAGCAAAAATTCTGCATGTGAACACGGCCAAAAGCTGCTTTTTAAAGTGCACAGCAAAACATATGAGATTTCCAAAATTTCCTGCACGCGCTTGTTTTTATCTGACTGAATTCAGAACTGTAGCGCTTTTTAAATCTGACGCGTGTCACTTCTTTCAGTGGGTTTCACCTGTAGAAAGCAATGAAAGAATTTAAGAAAAGCTCAGATATTGCAACGGCATTTTTCGCTGGCAATTTTTAAGTGGTTTTGGTGAATTTAAACTATTAGGTCTTGTTCACAACGTTCAGTATTTGGTCAGTATTTCACATCAGTATTTGTAATGCAGAAACAGCAGTGGAACAATAGAGGAGACGTATAATAGAAGCACGCACCACTTCTGGATTTCTCACCCTCAAGGTTTTGGCTTACAGATACTGATGTGAAATACGACCGAATACTGAATGTGTGAACATGGCCTTACACATACTGCAGACAAAGCAAACATCCTCACTCCAAAAAAGATGAAAAAAAAAGATAAAGAACACCACAAAATAAGCTGAAAAACAGGATTGTGAATGCAACATTTTTACCGCCAATAGAACAGATTTGGCTACTGAAAAAAAATGCTGCAATGTGAACATAGTCTTACTCGACCGCTAGACTATCTGTGGTGTTACATAGGACTGCAGGTGACAATCTACTACATTATCTGTACTCAGAAGTTATCACTGTGTTATCTGTGGTGTTACATAGGACTGCAGGTAACATTCTACTACATTTTCTGTACTCAGAGAGTTATCACTGTGTTATCTGTGGTGCTACATAGGACTACAGGTGACATCTACTACATTATCTGTACTCAGAGAGTTATCACTGTGTTGTCTGTGGAGTTACATAGGACTGCAGGTGACATCTACTACATTATCTGTACTCAGAGATATCTCTGTGATATCTGTGATGTTACATAGGACTGCAGTGACATCATACATTATCTGTACACAGAGAGTTATCACTGTGTTATCTTGTGTTACATAGGACTGCAGGAGACATCTACTAGATTATCTGTACTCAGAGAGTCATCACTGTGTTATCTGAGTGTTTCATAGGACTGCAGATGACATCTACTACATTATCTGTACTCAGAGAGCTATCATTGTGTTATCTGTGGTGTTACATAGGACTGCAGTAGACATCTACTACATTATCTGTACTCAGAGAGTTATCACTGTTATCTGTGGTGTTACATAGGACTCAGTGGCGTAGCGTGGGAGGCCAGGGGGGCGGTCCGCCCCAGCGGCACGTGTGTGTGGGGGCAGCGCGGCAGCAATTGCATACCTCCCAACCATCCGAATTGATCAGGACAGTCCCGATTCTAACCCCTCCCACCCTCTGTCACGGTGGGGACACTGTGTCCCGCAGTGAGAGAAGCCGCTACGCCCCCCATGCACCTCTTCCTGCCCTCCCACTGTCAGATTATCACAGGGAGCATTTACCATTGTCCTCTGCAAAGATGTGAGCAGGACCTGTATGAGGTCACAGGGGGGAGGAGTTAGTGTCACGTGATCAAGCTCCTGGTGTGTGTGTGTGCAACTCTTTTTTATAAAAAATATAAAAACAAAACATACTGTGATAAATATCAAACTGTACATAATAAAACATAACTAAATAAGTAATTGAAACAAATGAAATCAGCTTCAAACCAAAAAGTCCAGAGTCCTTAGTCCTTTCTCTTCTTTAAAGCTATTGCAGCTCCAAAGGACCCCCAGCAGGACATTATCATTAAACAAAAATTTAAATATAAAACATAAAAGAAACATGCACACACACTCACACTGACACACACTCACGCACCCTCCCCCAAAAAAAGAAAAAAGGCCCCACCGGGCCCATACATACAACTTGAACCTATATATACACTACTATATACACTACTATATCCACAATAAGACATGCAAAATTTTTTTTTTTTATATATTATATATTTTTTTTCCCCTTTTTTTTCCCCCCCCACCCACCACAGGTCCATGAGTTCATGCCCTTTCCACAGCAATCTTGACGGGTCCATGAAAGTTTATGCCCTTAGAAATTTTTCGGTCCATGGTAATTCCATGCCCCCCCCACACACAAACACCTCCACCCAACCAAACTACACCCCCCAAACATATAACATATTTACACTTATTACAAAACATTACATTAACAGACCTACCACACAAAAACATACATTACAATACTTTAACCACATTTCATTACTCTAACCACAACATTATAAACATTCACTATACACTGACCACATAACTGCAAGGCCCAAGTTCAGCGCCTGCAAGCCCAATATCCATTATTTCCTGAATTTACAAAACAAAAAGCTAAGTGTGCCACACACCAGCCCACCACCGGGAAACGGGAGTTCTAAGAGGCCCCATCCCTAACCACCAACACACGCACCCTGTCTCTCACCAACAAAAATTTGTCCCTAAAAGAAAAGAAACTGACCCTAACTATCCCTACCTGTCCCTACCTATCCCTATCTACCTACTTATCAAAACTAACTATTAGCTATCCCTAAACTGGCCCTCCCTGTCCCTATCTGTCCCTACTTTTTCTCCCTCAACCCCACACCCACCTTATCTTTACCCTACCAACAATCACACACAGACCAGCTCTCCCTAGGGCACGTTAAAGGAGAAACCCCCCAAAGCCAAGAGGCACTCCCGCCCCAGCCTCTCGAACTCCAAAGGGGCGCACCCTCCCCAGGTCACCCAAGATGTTTTAACCACCTCATCCTGGGGGAGGACTTTTCCGCTGCGTAAAACTAAACACCGTGCACTCCAAGTGTGGAACCTAATTACTACACTTGCTAGGAATAAAGTGCTCCGTTCTCGGCCACCCAGGGATCTGAATGCCCCATAAGCCACTCCGGATAAGAAAGGGATGCCAGCGTAGGCCAGCCTATGGAAGCACCCACCCTGTTGTAGACCCCTGTATTAAAGGGACACTGAAGGAGGAAATGCTCCATGCTTTCCAACATGTCGCCAAACTCCTCACAGGGACAACCCCGATCATCGGAGCTCCTGCACTTCAGGTTGTCCCTTACATACAGCCCCCCATGGAAGCAGCGCCAGGCCAAGTCCCAAAAACTTCAAGGGGATCCGCTTGGAATTTAATAAACCAAGCCCAACCTCCAGACCAGCCTGGGCAATCCTTGAGCACCAGGGGCTTCTGGAAATGGGTCAACAAACCTGCTGTCAAGGAATTTCCCCTCGACATGGTCCTGATTTTCACACATTCCCAGACCCCACCGGCGGATCACCTTCAAACAGGGTAGCATAAGCCGGGAGATGTCCGTGTGGTGTGCGCAGGTCCTTCACCTGCCCTCCTGTCTCCCATTCTGGAAGAAAGGCCGAAACCAACCCCTGCAGGAGAATACCCACGGAGGAGCCCTCTCGAATAGAGGTTGGCAACATTGATCTTAAGAAAGGTGGTTTATCAGAAACACCACCGGGTTGACCATACCCAACCCACCTAGTCTCCTCGTGCGGTACGTGACCTCTCTCTTAATTAGGTTAGCCTGTTCCCCCATAACAGCTGGAAGAACAGGCTATAGACCCATGTCCAGAGAGGTTCTGGCAAGACGCAGACACTGCCCAGGTATATTAACAAGGGAAGCAAAAGCCTTTGGCCAAGTTGACCCTTTCCCTCATGGTTAAAGGACCAACCCTTTCCACTGGCCACCTTTTGGCGCGATCTTAAGTCTGCCCTCCCAATTTTTGCTGGGGTAGTCCCCGGGGCCAAATTTGATGCTAGGATTTTGGCAGAGGTCTGGGGCCCTGGAAGTGTATCCAGGAGATCAAAACTAGGATCTCCCCCTCCCAGCCAGAGACTTTTCACACTTTCCCCGGTTGATCATGGACCCGGACCCTCTGAGTAGCGCTCGACCTCAGACATGACCCAATCCGCCCCTCTCTCGAGGACACAAAGAGGGAGACATCGTCAGGTACGCTACCAATCTCGAGTGGCCCCCGGCTCCGCCCGGTCCATCCCCGACTCCCACCAACGTCCCACGATCTACCCTCCTCAAGAGGGATCGATCGCGAACACGTATAAAGTGGGCCAGAGGACAACCCTGGCGGGGCCCCGAACTCACCTCAAAAGGGTGACCAACCCAACCGTTCACGAGTGGAAAAGTCTCAGCCCCCTGGTATAAGGTCTCTAACCAATTTACAAACCTCCCAGGCAGATCGTACCTCAAAAGGACAGACCAGAGGTACTCGTGATTCACCCTGTCAAAGGCCTTCGCTGATCTAAGGACAGCAAGACCCCTTCTAGTGACCCGCCCTGCCTCTCGGACACCGAGCACAGCACTAAGTACTGCGACCTGGAACAGAGCACCCGAAAGGAGCCGGGGTGCAAACTTCACCAGCCGATTAAAAACAGCACCTTTGCCAGAACCTTCCGGTCCACATTGAGAAGCGCTATGGGACGCCAATTCTCATACGGGGACGAGTCCTTACCCTTTGATAGGATAATCAGGGCTGACCTCCTCATTGAGCTGGGAAGAGCGCCCGAGGAAAGGCACTCATTAAACACCTCAGTCAAGAGGGGACCAAGGAGTCCCTAAAGGCCTGTAAAACTCGGATGTTAAGCCATCCGACCTGGTGATTTTTTGGGCCGAGCCCATCAATGGCCAGTCTCACTTCCTCTTCCCGATTGCCTCTACCAAAAATCAAGAGAGGGGTCATCTCCTGGTCAGGAATGGTCTCAGCCAGGAAAGCCGACATCCCGTCTCGACCAGATCCCTCTTTTCCAAGAGGCATAAGTAAAAAAGATCTGACCACCTCCAGGATCCCTGATTTGGATCGGTTCAGGGAACCCGTACTGTCGATCAGTCCTGTCACCATCTTACAATTCACTGACATCTTACAGTTCTGTAAGGGTCGGGCGAGCGGTACCTCCCGAAATCCCTCTCAAAAACCAAAGATGTGTGCCTATAATACTGACACCTCTTGAGCAAAGACTTCACCCTGGAGATCTCCTCACGGTCACCTCCAGTCGAGACGAGCTGCTCGAGTTTCCTCCTCAGGCCTGATACAAGCAATGCCTGTCAGACTCCTGAGGCTCGAGAGCTGACGGAAGAACCCCGCCACCCTCTCTTTGAAGATCTCCCACCACTCAGACTTACTGCTACAGAGATCCAAAAGCGGTACCTGGCTCTGAAGAAATTCCTCACAGGATTGTCTCACTTCCGCTTCTTCCAAGAGGGATGAATTCACTTCCACAGCCCTCTTCCCATCCGGGTGTCCTGTAACATTCAGAGAAAAGAAAATTAAACAGTGATCGGAGAATTCCACCTCAACGGCGGACACTGTAGAAAAGATGGCATCCTCCTTCAAAAAAACCTATCTTATCCTAGAACCTACAGCTACCTCTATGAAAGGTGAAACCCCCGTGACCTGGGGTGTGCGAATGTGGACATCCACCAGGCGAGCTTCGCTAGCTATACTATTAATGCTGTACTATCATAAGCCAGGTGGCCTCCGGGGCCCCCCATCACGGATCTCGTAAGTGTTAAAATCCCCACCGAAGACCACCTGCCGGCTCGTAAAAAGAAAGGGCTTGATCTTCATGAAGAGACATTGCGGCCCACCTGGATTGGGGCCATAGATGTTTTATGAGCCGAAAGCTCCTGTCCCCTCATGAAAACGTTAAGACCAGCACCTCCCCATTTCTATCTCAATAACCCGTGGGCATTCCACCTCCGCGGTCTTAAAAAGGACCGCCACCCCCGCTATACGGCTTGGCCGCAAGAGACCCGTATGAGGGCCCACACCTCCACTCCCTCCGGCTTTAGGATGGCCCCATGTCTGTTAGTCTGGTCTCTTGCAAAAACAAAATTTTCAGCCTCAAATCGGGTGAAAAAAAACAAAGGCCGCAAATCTGGCCGCATCTGACTTAATACTGCAACATTAATGGACGCCTGAGTCAACGGGGTGAGTTCCGCCATCATGGGTGATTGGGTTAGATGGCCTTCTTCTTCCCCACCCCGTCTTCCCCATCTTTCCCCCCTTAGAAGTGTCTAGATCCCTTCGTTTTAGGGAAGACAGGTATCCATCCCCATGGTCCCTGCCTCCGGGCTCCAGGTCTGTCCCCCCCCACAAGAAACGGCCCCCTGGGGGCGACCCCCCATCCCCTGAAGGCCCCCCAGATGCCGCCCCCGGGTTGATCCGTTTGGAGAGGGTGATCAGAGGGGACCGGTGAGCCCTTCCGGGGATTTACGGTGGGGAGGAGGTTGGAAGGCTTACCACCTTCTTCTTCCTCCTTCCGGTACGCTTTTTAACCCCCTTTCTGTAGGTATCCTGACCTCCCATCCAACTTTCAATTGGGGGAGTTGTCGGATAACCAGGTTTTCCTCCCCTATCCCTGATCTTCTCGCATACCTCTTCCCCCCCGGGGCCTCAGAGACCCGCCACCAGCCTAAGGGAGGGGCAGGGATCACCCCAGTTGCCTGAGGCCTCCCCGCCCCCACCCCCGTGGCGCTTTTCCTGCTCCTCTGGGTAAGAGGGACCCTATGGCCTTGTCCTTCCTCACTGCCCCCCTTAGCCCCTCCCCCCCGCCACCACCACTTGCCACGCAAGGTCGCGCCGCCAGGGGGGTTTCCCCCTACGGTCTCCCCCACCGGGCAAGCGGCATTGGTAAAGGAGCAAGGGCAGCGGCTATACGGGACCTAGGTCCCACACAGGTGGCACCGAATGTCCTTCAAATGCGGCGAATGACCTACCCCCCCCACCAAGGCACATTTCCCGCACTTTGCAGCTTGCCTGAAGTGGGGGGGATCACCGCACTTGGGCAGCCCTTGCTGCCCCTGGTAGAAGACAGGATCCCCGTCCCCACTAGGAACGCCAGGAAGGTGTGGGTGACGGTACCCCCCTGAACCTTCAACTTCTCATGAAGGTCCCCCCCCGACCTATACCGAACCGTCCGATTTTTTTTTGGGACCCGTGACTTCCCCATAACGGGAAAAGCCACGTCATGATGCAACGCCGGAGAGGATCGTTACAAGTCACCACGGTCACCTTTTTAACCATTTTGGCGAGACAACGCCTGTAAGGCGAAGTCTCGCCATCCGGCTCCCCCCCTTCACCAGCTCGTAATTCGACCAGAAGAGCTTAGCCCCTCGGGACAAAACTGATGTCGAAGAAGGGTGGCCGAGGGATGGACAGGGCAAAGAGTCCGTCGCCCTAAGCCCATCTTCAGGAGGCTCCACCACCCACCTGAGTGGGCAAGCTTCACCCCCCTCCAACGAAGACGGACCACATCCTCCTGGCCGGCCCTTGCCCGGCTGTCGGGGAGGGACCAAATGGTTTCCCCCCTCCCTTCTATCTTGGAAGGCGGCCAGGCCATGTCTCTCCAACCAGAAAGACAGGTCCACCTCTCTTCCCTCTACATTGACCGACCACTCTCCTTTTTTTAAGGGCCTCCAGAAAACGGTGGTGCAAAACGCCGTCCCCAGAGTCCGGAGGCAAGGAGACCCCCCGACATCCCCCTGGAGATCCAGCCGCGACCCCCGCAAAAGTACGGGTCTCACGCTGGGGGGCCAGATGGGCCAGCCCCTCCCTCACCGCCCGGCTTCCAGTTACACCCAACACTCACTCCCTCTGCATTCACTCCACATCCACTCCCACCTCCCTGTCACTCATGTCACTCACCTCACTCATAACATTCACCTCACCAATTCATCAAAATTATCAATATTTTTTTTTGCTGATGCGTTTTTTACCTGCTGGGGGCCCTGGCTGATCGGTGCTCTGCCCGCATTGTTTTTGCCCAGGAGTACTGCCGCCTCTTTACGAGCCGCAGAACAAGCCCACTTTAGTAAGCTCTGCCTGGGGCTCAGGAGCACAGCACTTCCTGGGCTCTCTGGCTCCATTTTTTTTTTTGTTGTTACATTTGGGCAGGGCCGGGCTCTGCCTCTGCACCCTGCCCCCCACTGGAAACCTGTGCTGGCTTCTCTTGGGGCACCGGAGCCCCCGCACCACTAGATGGAGGTAAGTGGGCTGGGGAACCCCGGCAACCCCTTGCCAGCCTCTCGGGCATTGTTTTGGGTGGGACAGAAGGCAGCGGGCCCGCCGAGGCCACGCCCCCCCGCTGGCCACGGCAATGGCGGGTAGAGCGAAAGCCCGAAAGGCCACGCTCCCCCCCGCCAGCCATGAGCACAGCGACGGAGCTGCGGCCGCAAGGCTACGCCCCCCCCTCCAGACGCGACAATAGTGGGGGGACAGCGGCCGAGGGGGGACCGCCCCCCTAGCAGGCCACCACTGCCCTCTTGTGCCCACCACTCGCTTTTGGCAAGGTCGGCCACCCCCCCTCGGCGCCCAGCGGGCGGCGGGGCCCCCGGCGCAGACCCCTTATTGGATCGACGCGCAGAGGACCCCAACCCTGCCGCGGACACCGCCAGGGAGCGACCCAACAGCTTGCACTTTTTAACTTGCTGCCTTACGGCAGACTCCGCCCCTTCTTTGGTCTCTGGACCCCCAAAAATGATCCAGTCCGAGCGGATCCGCGTGTGGGGGGCCCAAAACCCAGCTCTCGCCGCCGGAGTGGGGCCCCCCGGCTGTACCGACTCTAGGTGCCGGGCCAGCCCCCCTGCCACCAGAGGACTGGGCCCGAGCACCACCACCATCAACAATACCGGCACCGACACTCCCAATATCGCTGCCTGAGTCCGAGCTGCCACCACTAGACATGGCACCCAGACCCGGCAGACTCTTCTCTCCCGCTCCCTTGCTGCGGACCCACCACAGGGCCCGAGCCCGGGTGGGTAGCGGGTTCCACACAACGGGACAGGGGGGCCCTAGGAAGGGGAGCATAGACGAATTTTGTCTATGGTGATGATCTTGGCTTTTTTTTTTTTTCTTCCCCTTCCCGGTTGCCCATTCTCGCAGATCTCATCCCCAAACAACAGCTCGCCAAACCGTGCTGGGGACTCGATCTACCGCACTTGTTGCAGGATGAGGCGCTACCCTCACTGCTGCTACCACTCCCTCCATCCTACCCCTCGCTCCCACTTTCCTCCGAATTACTGGAGTCCAGTGGGGGGCCACTTGCCTCGGGGGCTATCCCCTGCATGATACCTGGGCGTTTACACTCACCAGGTCTTCAGGTAGGATGGCGCAGATACCTTACAGCCTCCATCTTCCTCCTTCTCCCCCCCACCTGGCTGGGGCCTCCTGACCCCCAGGAGACCCACCGGTCAGGCCTTGAACCGGTCCGTCATTCTTTAGTTTCTCCTCAAAGGGGCTGCTCCCAGCCAGGATCCTGCCCTCCGATGTTTCCAGGGCTGTAATGGACCCTTCACCCCTCTCCACCGTGGCGGGACTTGCTCTCCTTGAGGCCGGGAACTTGTACTTAAAATCAGGCGTGCTCCCTTCAACTCCTCCTGGAGTCTCCTCAGCTGTTTGGTGCCTCCTCGTATTCGCAGAGGTGCGCGTGGATGCGGGAGCCATAGGTGGTGACAGGCTCCCCCGCTACCTTGGAAGCCCCAGATGTTGGGGGGCTCCACCACCGCACCTCCGCTGGCGCCTCTCTCCTCCTCCGGGAGGAGGAACCGCCACGGTCCCAGCCTCGGGGTTCTTGCGGCCCCCCGAGGGCTTTTTCCTTGCCATCTTCCCTGGGACTGGCTAGATGGTATGGCCTCCTGTTGGTATATGAGGCCTCCCACCCCCAGCCGGCTAGCCGAGGGGTGGGAGCCGGAGCTCAGTCCCAGGGATAAGTGTCTCTTTCTGGGAGAAGGCAGGCAGTCCAGGGAAAAAAAAAACCCTCTCCCTGCAAGGAGATCTCCCCAGGCAGCTTCAGACACCCACACCCGAGCACACGGCTTGCTCCTCCTCTTGCTGCGTGCAGGACTCTGCTGTGGTGGTCGTCATGGTGCTGGATGATGGTAAGTTTATGTGTGTGTGGTCAGGAGGGTTTACAGTGTGGATGTAGCAGAGCCGTGTGTGTACGAGGTGTACGGAGCGGATTCGCGTGTGTACGAGGTGTACGGAGCGGAGCCGCGTGTGTACGAGGTGTACGGAGCGGAGCCGCGTGTGTACGAGGTGTACGGAACGGAGCCGCGTGTGTACGAGGTGTACGGAGCGGAGCCGCGTGTGTGCGAGGTGTACGGAGCGGAGCCGCGTGTGTACGAGGTGTACGGAGCGGAGCCGCGTGTGTACGAGGTGAACGGAGTGGAGCCGCGTGTGTATGAGGTGTACGGAGCGGAGCCGCGTGTGTACGAGGTGAATGGAGCCGCGTGTGTACAAGGTGTATGGAGCGGGGCCGCGTGTGTACGAGGTGTACGGAGTGGAGCCGCGTGTGTACGAGGTGTACGGCGCGGAGCCACGTGTGTACGGAGCGGAGCCGCGTGTGTTCGAGGTGTACGGAGCGGGGCTGCGTGTGTATGAGGTATATGGAGCAGAGCCGTGTGTGTACGGAGCGGGGCCGCGCATGTACAAGGGTCCTGTTACTTGCAGGAGCTGTGTGCTTGGGGGCTGCAGGGGGGAAGGAGGGGTTCCATTATGTGCATGGGTCTGCGTGGGGATGGAGCGAATGCTGTTATCTATGTAGGGCTGGGTCCCTGTCCCGCTGTCTTGGCCAGGAGGTTTACTTTCCCGCATTAGAATCGTACATGCGGAAACCTCGGGGACCTCCCACACGTTCTGGCAGCCACATGTCACGTTCCACCGGAAGTGACGTGCTGTAAGTCAGCAGAACGCTGGAAATGACCGCTGACCTCATTTCCGGCGGTCCGCTTACAGCAGCAGGTACTGTAACTCGTTCTCGGGAGAGTCTTCAGAACGGCGACGCATCGAGCCGCGGGATCTGTTGGAGTGAGAGCCGGGTATTGTATGGAGCGCTGCATACAATACCCGGCTCTCACTGAGCGAGACAGGCAGGATGTGGGGATCTCATCATGGGATCTGTTCAACAGATGATGAGATCCCCAGATCCTGCCTGTCTCGCTCAGTGAGAGCCGGGTATTGAATGGAGCGCTGCATAGCTGTTGAGATCCCCACATCCTGGGGAAATGAGGTCAGCGGTCATTTCCAGCGTTCAGCTGACTTACAGCACGTCACTTCCGGTGGAACGTGACTTGTGGCTGCCAGAATGTGTGGGAGGTCCCCGGGGTTTCCGTATGTACGATTCTAATGCGGAAAGTAAACCTCCTGGCCGGGACAGCGGGACAGGGTCCCGAAATCAGGACTGTCCCACTGAAACCAGGACGGTTGGGAGATATGTGTTTATAATTATTGTTTATGAAACAGTGTGATCAGCAGTGCTAAATGGGTGTGGTCGGGTCATGGATATGAGTGTGACCAGTGAAATGGGTGTGGCTAGGGGGCATGGCCTAAAATTTGCCACCCCGGGAGCCACAAACAGTTGCTACGCCACTGCGATGGTACAGTGGGTAGGACTTGTCAGACAGCATGTGGAACTGCAGGAACCAGCGACATAGTGTAAGCTGGATGGCAGGCAGGCATATGGTGCAGGACAGGTCAGAAAACATAGAGCCAAGGGTTAAGATAAACCAAGGAACTGATAGAATGTAGGTAGTCAAGGATTTCCGGCAGCATAATGTAAACAAGTCCAAAGACAAGTTTGGTATGCTTACAGCAGACAAAGAGTTAATCAGCAAAAAAAAAAATATTGTCTCTGAAGGCAGTGATGATCAAGAACACTTGTCTGTAGAGATGATACGCTTAGTTGCGGCAGTGTTGCAGTGTGAAGTAGTCCAGAGATGAGTTTGTCATGCTTATAGCAGATATGAAGTCAATAAATAAGTCCAAGCCAGGAAGTAGACGCAGATTGTAGAGATCACAGGAGTTTGCAGAGAAGATAGATGTTATGATTTGGTAACCGAGGAGGATAATAGGGAAAAAGGCCAGGCAACCAGATACCCAGAGAGATTGGTAACTTAGCGGATTGCAGACCCCTAAACTGACAACACAACTAGAATTAGCCATGGGGTTTCCCATAGACTTACATTGGGCTCGTTGCTCAGGTCGAGCACCCGAGCATTACAATTTGCTCGACCCGATCAACGAGCACCCGACCATTTGCGTGCTCGCTCATCACTAGTCTCCCTCAGCAAGAAGATTGTTTGGTACTGCTGGGACCAACTGCTTGGAAAGCATTGCCAAACCAGGGATTGAAGCTTGAGGAGGACAATTTGCATATTCCAGGTGCCTTCTGGGAAAAGCAACGAGTCTCCTTCAGCAAGAAGATCGTTGGGTACAGCCAGGACCAGCTGCTTGAAAAGCATCGCCAAACCAGGAATTGAAGCTTGAGGAGTAGAATTTGCATATTCCAGGTGCCTTCTGGGAAAAGTGAAGAGTCTCCCTCAACAAGAAGATTGTTGGGTACAGCCGGGACCAGCTGCTTGGAAACCATCGCCAAACCAGGAATTGAAGCTTGAGGAGGACAATTTGCATATTCTAGGTGCCTTCTGGGAAAAGCATAGCGTCCTCCTCAGCAAGAAGATCGTTGGGTACAGCCGGGACCAGCTGCTTACAAAGCATCGCCAAACCAGGGATTAAAGATGAGGAGGACATTTTGCATATTGCAGGTGCCTTCTGGGAAAAGCAAAGAGTCTCCCTGAGCAAAAAGATCGTTGGTACAACCGGGACCAGCTGCTTGCAAAGCATCGCCAAACCACGCGCCTTACAGTGTGCAAATTTTTGCCACTAGGACATTATTGCAAGAAAGCTTGGCTGATTGAGTATATTATATAAGAAGGAAAAAACACAGCAGATTACACAAGAAGGTTGCACACAGTAGATTACAGAAGATGGAAGACACACAGCAAGTCAGCAGGATCTAGGAGTAACATGGCAGATGTGACAACGTACATGGTGAGCTGCAACATATGCTACATGTTCACAAATCAACCAGAAGAAGAATCCAACTTCACCTGCCCAAAGTGGCCCTTTTAGAAGAAAAGGTGTGGGGTCTGTAAGAAAGAATTGCAACTTTGAAACTCATCAAAGAAAATGAAGACTTCCTAGACAGAACAGAAGCATCTCTACTGGTCACAGAATGTGAAGAAAGTGTTAGAGAACCTCCAAAAGCAGACAAGTGGAAGCATGTGACCAAAACAAGCAAGAAGGCCATGGAGACACCACCAAGCACACAACTGAGAAACCGATACCAAGGCCTTGTGGAGGACAAAGATGGCAGAACTAAGGAAGAGGAACTACCAGCAAGCGAAGAAGGAAAGGGCACACAGCAACACCCAGAAGTGACAACAAAAAGTACAGCCAAGAAGCGAAGAAAAGTGGTAGTGGTGGGAGACTCACTACTGAGAGGCACAGAAGCAGCCATCTGCAGACCGGACATAACCGCAAGAGAAGTATGCTACCTCTCAGGTGCGAAGATCAAGGATGTGACCGATAGGATACGAAAGCTCATCAGTTCCAAGGACATCCACCCATTTCTTCTGATACATGTTTGCACCAATGTCAAGGCAAGGAAGGACCTACCGACAATTTGCAAGTACTTTGAGGAGTTGGGGAAGAAAGTAAAGGAACTGGATGCACAGGTAGTTTTTTCTTCTATCCTTCCAGTAGACAGACATGGCACCAGGAGATGGAACAGAATCCTTGATGCAAAAAACTGGCTAAGACGATAGTGCAGACAACAAGGATTCGGATTCCTGGACCACGATGTGAATTACCTGTACGACGGACTCCTCGCCTGAGACGGACTACACCTCAACAAACCTGGGAAACACACATTCTCCAGAAGACTCGCTACTCTCATCAGGAGGATGTTAAACTTGAAGAAGAGGGAATGGGAAGAAAAACATTAGACACCAACTTGAAGCCAGAAAATATACTGATGAAGAATATGAGGAGCTTCAAAGAAGACCCAAGACAACAAACTTGGAAGGGAGGTAAGAAAATTTCTAAAACAACCGACAGGGAGGATATTGGAACAAAACAAAATCCTCTAAATTGCATGCTTGAAAACGCCAGAAGCCTGACAAACAAGATGGAAGAACTAGAAGCAGAAATATCTACAGGTTACTATGACATAGTGGTCATAACCGAGACATGGTTACATGAAAGCTATGACTTGGCAGTTAACTTACAGGGTTACAGTCTGTATAGAAAGGATCGTAAAAATTGGAGATTATGAGGGGTTTGTCTTTATGTAAAGTCTTGTCTAAAGTCCACTTTAAGGAGGATATTAGTGAAGGGAATGAGGGTGTCGAGTCCATATTGGTCAAAATACATGGAGGGAAAATGGAGAATTTTGGAGTCCAAAAATTCCAAAAAGTCCAAGGTTAGCAACCCGTCTTCTGGCAGCAGTGGGCGGTGTCTGATACTACCTGCTGAGCCCCTAGTCCATAAGCCCACGCAATCAATGTGGAAAAGCTGCAGAAGTCTCTGTACTAAACGTGGGTTGATGTGTACCAGTTGGCAAAATGGACCGCACTTCAGTGTTCTGTAACTGGCCCACACTTCTCTGCATGGGCGCCGTTCTTTGCTTAGCCAAGTACATGGCGCTTCCCGCACTCACTGTTCTGCTGGAGCGCCCAGGAGATCTCGGCCGCCTACGTTGCAGCACTGGTGCTCGGGGTGCAGAGCACGCTGCTCAGGGCGTAGAGCACGCTGCTCACTGTCCTGCATTCTCCCTGATGGCGGGAAACTGCCTGCTGCTTCATGTGCTTTCTGCTCTGAGTTTCCTGTGAAGATGCCCCTTCTTCCCTGGTCATGACGTCTGTCCAGTCCCCTATTCCTTACCCCGGGCAACATGGGACTCAGCCTCGACAGTTCAAGACCTGGCTCAATGCAGGCGCAGCCCGGTCTTCCTCCTAACATTCCCCCTCTCCTTTAGCTCGCCCCCCTCTTCCATTTCTCGCATGATACGCTGCCAAATAAATTGGTCTTGGTCATAACAAGTGGGAGGTATTCCAGCTGTCGTCCGCTCAGTACGGCGTAGTTCAGGTTGAGTGGTAGAGTCAGGTTGAGTGGTAGAGTCAGGTTGAGTGGTAGAAGACTGGAGCACGTCCGGGTTCAATGGATTAGCCAATTCTGGAGGTTCAGGCCTACGCATTTCCCGTGGACTGGCGGGTGGCAGACTTTCTAAGTCTAGGAGTGAGTCCTCATCACAGTCGGGGGCAGTGGGTGTGTGCGTTTCGGTGGCGTCCGGCACTGTGTCTTGTTCTTTGGGATTCCGTGACAGGCAAGGATGCAACATGCTACGGTGGACTACTTGGGTAGGCCCCCTTCTGGTTGAATCTCATACTGGCCCATCAAGCCCGACTTGGCATTTCACCTGATACAGAGTGTTTTCCCATCAATGTTCTAACTTGACCCGAGGCCGCTTGTCTCGGACCAACACTTGATCTCCGGACTTGAGTGATGTCCCTTGAAGAGGCATTGCTTCATGGTGCTGGAGTTCCTGGAACTTAGTCTGCACCAGCCGGTGAAGAGTCTGCAGGCAATGATGGTGTTCACGGACCCAGGAAGACAACCCCGTCCATGGGTAGTCTTCTCCGGGATCCAGCTCGGTGATTTCCTGTCCTTTTTTGCCCAAACAGTAGTAGTATACGGAGTCTATCCTGTTGTACTGTGCACTTGGTTGTTATACATCCAGACTAATTCAGCCACGTATTCAAGCCACCGTAATCAGTGTCTGGTTGAATCGTTCACAGGCTCCATTCCCCTGAGGATGATAGGGCGTTGTCCTTAACTTCTTGATCTGGTACAGGAGATGCAACTCCTCCATCACTCGACCTTGAAAACAAGCGCCTTGGTCAGAATGGATCCACTTCGGGCAATCGTACACCCGGATGAAGTCTCGGCGGATAGCCTGTGCGGCTGACTCAGCAGACTGATCCCGAGTTGGAGTCACCACAGCGAACATGGTGAAATGATCGGTCATCACCAGACAATGTTCATACCCGAGATGTGCCGGCCCATGGTCAAGTAGTCGATCATCAACAGCTCTAAGGGGTAGAAGTCAGGATGGTCTGTGTTGGGGTTCTCTGCTCAGGAAGCTTGGCTAGTTAACAACAGATTGACAAGCATGATATATGAGGAGCGATTAATAATTCATTTTAATAGATTGTGCTCCCAAAATATAAGGACTAAATGTAATAAGATTCAACTGTAAATATTAATGCAAAAACACCACCACCACAACAATCAGTCACAGAATCCAATATACTAGATATAAAATACAATATTTTATTAAGTCAAAAACGTAAAATATATTGACAACAAGATGGGACAAAGACAGGTGAGGGTAGAGGTACAAATGTCACTTCGGGTAAACCATTTGAGCACTCACTGGGATATCCAGTGGTGACTCCCCATATTGATTCAACCAATATATACGCCCATATAAAAATATAGTGTGGTATACAAACCACATCAATCAAATAGAGGGCAGACACAATCAGTGAAGTATGCACACCGCGGATAATAAAGAGCAGATCCAATAGTATAAATGGTAGTCAATTACATGATATAACATACCGCAGTGTGGATGGGGAGACGCCACTGGTAATCGCCAGCAACCCCGACGCACGTTTCGGAGATTACTCTCCTTCCTCAGGGGGCGTGGTTACCGGTGGTCACGTGAGCTTCTTTTATATGTAGCAGGCCGGAGCCGGAAATGGGGTCGGCGCATGCGCACGCGATCATCACCGATGCCACAGCAATACACCGCTACCTTGGTTACAGCGACCAGAAGCACATGGGGCCCCATGTGATCAGGTCAGATGACACACAAAGGCAACGGTAGAATGCGAACGTCAGGACGACGCATGCGCAGACGCCGAGATTCCCCCATAGCAGGTTCTTGGTAAAAGCTCTCACATGAACCCTCATAATAATTTACTTTTAACATATATAAGCAAAGATTAAAAAAATTGGTCTGTCTACGGATAAGTGTGTCTCCCAGATCTATTAAATGAAATATAAGTATAAGTATATAACAAAACCATAATACCCACAGATTATAATAGGCACATAATATAATATGTACAGAGTATATAAAGATACGTAAAAGTCAGAATAACATGAATAACATATCATCGTTAAAGGGGGTCAAATACATATCCATAATTTACGTATACACATATTTCAGCACAACATCATAGATGATAAATAGAGCAACGGACGTGTGAAAAAATCAAAATAATAAAAAAATAATAAAAATAACAGTATTAGAACATAATAGAAAAAAATAGTAAAATACAAAAAAAGAAGAAAAAAGAAAAAAGTTTTTTTTTTTTTTGGACACATATATTCATGTTTATCTTCATCCAGGAATGTTAATTAGAGACACAGCATATAATATAGTATGTACAAAGTATATAAAGATACGTAAATATCAGCATAATGTAGGTAATGTATAATCAATATAAAGGGTCGAATACATATCTGATAACATACATGTACATATATCTCAGCATAATATCACAGGTGATAAATGGACCGAGAATATATGTCACACATTAGACATATGAAAAATTCAAATAAAAATAAATATAAAAAATAACAGTGTAAAAAGATATATATAGAAAAAAATAATATAAAGAACAAAAGAGAAAAAAGTAAAATATAAGGACACATATTCTCGTACATCTTCATCCAGAGCTATTGATTGGAGACAAAGTCACCGCAGAGAGGCCAATTCACATTGAAAATTCAAGACTAGGAAAATCAGACAAGTATTAAAACCACATAAAAACACAAATGGGCACCAAAAAATGACACCTACACGCAGCAGAAACAAGACTATCTCAAAAACGGTGCAAATGAATTATTTTCATTTAATCCAAGAGGTTGGACTGTTTTTAATCTCCATATCCATCGTGATTCCATTTGTCCCAATCTTTTAAAGAGGTTACCACCCCTAATGTTGACATTTAATATATCAATACCTCTTATTCTCAGCAGTCTCCCGTCACAATTATGAAACATTTTAAAGTGACGAGGGATGGTAGTAAGAGTGGATGTGTCCATGTGGGAGGCTGCAGCTATAATTCCCAATACATGTTCCCTAATGCGGACTTTTAACTGTCTAGTGGTCATGCCAATATAGATAAGTTCACATGGGCATGTCGCGTGGTAGATAACGTATCTAGTTGTACAAGTAATCCTCTGTTTGATAGTATATGTTCTGTTGGCATCAGACCCTACAAAGGTATTACAACGTTCCACATTGGGACATGCCACACACCTCCCACATGGAACACATCCACTTTGAATCGGAATGGAATCGAGGAAAGTAGACACAGTTTTGTTATTGTAATGACTGTGTACAAGGTGGTCACAAAGGTTCTTAGCCCTCCTAAATGTAATAGGGGGCTTTTTAGGAAGAAACTTAGAGAGAATTGGATCTACCAACAAAATGGGCCATGCATCCTCAAGTGCTGATCTTAGCTTCCCTAATTGTAGATTATATGAGGTTATGAATCTCATATTATTATCTGCTTTCTTTTCAACATTATTACCATATATGAGATCATCACGTGAGGAGTGTTTAGCTCGCAGATACGCTCTCTTAATACTACGCTTGCTATATCCTCGTAATGCAAAGTGTTCTCTAAGTTCGTCTGCACGTTTTTCAAAATCCACATCTGTGGAGCATATGCGACGTAATCTTAGAAATTGACCCACAGGTATTGCTTTAATTATATGCGGTGGATGACAGGAGGAAGCATGGAGCAGTGCATTCGTTGCAGTTTTCTTTCTAAATATATCTGTTTGGACATTGCCACCGGAGTCCTTCCGTATGGCAACGTCCAAAAAATCAATTGAATTGGTGTCCCAGATAAAGGTCAGATGAATATTGCGGTCACTGCCATTTAGGAAATTCATGAATTGTTGAAGGTCGACGGATGTGCCCTGCCAGATGAAAAAGATGTCATCTATGAAGCGGGTCCATAGAGGGACCCGGTCCATAAATCCCTGTTCATCTGACAGGAGGAGGTCCCTCTCCCACAGCCCCAGGAAAAGACAGGCATATGAGGGCGCAAAGGCCGCCCCCATCGCTGTGCCATGGAGCTGTAGGTAGAAGGACCCCTTGAAAACAAAAAAGTTGTGTGTGAGGGTGAATTCAAGTAGTTCCAGCAGAAGTCGTCTCATATTAATGGATAGGTGGGATTGTTCCAAAAAAAATTTGACAGCAGCTATCCCATCATGATGTCTAATATTAGTGTATAGAGATTCGACGTCTGCTGAAACTGAAAGAGACCCCTCATCTAGACACAATCCGTCGACCTTACAAAGCAAATCACCAGTATCTCGCAAAAAGGAGGGGAGACACTTCATGAGAGGCTGGAGGTAGAAATCGATCCACTTGTTAACATTTTCAAGGAAGTTCCCCCTGCCAGATATGATCGGTCGTCCAGGTGGGGTTGATACATTCTTGTGTATCTTGGGTAATAAATATAAGGTGGCAATAGTAGGATCTTCTACCCGTAATGCCAGAGATAATTCCTTGGTGATAACGTCGTCCTGTAATGCCTTTTTGATAATATTGTCAAGTTGTGAAGAATAGGCAGCGAGAGGGTTATATGTAAGCTTCCTGTAGCATGCATTATCATGCAGCTGCCGGAACGCCTCCCTTTCATACATGACAGTAGGCCACAGGACGACGTTACCACCTTTATCTGCTGGTTTTAATAAAACATCAGGAAGATTTTGAAGATGCTTTAATCGTTTTCTCTGGTTTCTAGATAGATTATCACAAGGACTGAACCTCGGAATATTCATTATCTTATTCGTTGTCACCTGGACGAAAAGGTCAATGTTGGAACATGATGTAAGCGGGGGGAACTTCCTTGAACGTGGGCGAATAGAAGGAGGAATCTTACCTCCTTCATGTAAATGTTCGCTTCTCAATTCCTCCAGCACTCTCAGTGCATCTTGTTCCTCCTCTGTAGGGAACAAAGTAAAAAGCTCATTATTGTGAAAATATCTCCTAAACAGCAGTGACCTAGCAAATAGGTGAAGATCTTTAATCACCGAAAATGTGTCAAAGATGGGGACTGGAGAGAAGGATAGACCCTTTTCCAATAGGGAAATATCTGCATTAGAGAGTTTATGCTTACTTAAATTAATCACCTTATTATCATTCCGTTTGGGTATTGACACATCATCAGCCCATCTTTTATATGGGTGGAATGAATGGTTTCTAAGGCGATTAGTATTGCCAGAGATATTTGAAGCAGAAGAAGCATCAGAATATTCGCTCAATGAAGAGATTGATATATTTGATGGCGTCCTAGTTAGATTTCTCTTGGTTCTCCATTGGTACACTCTCTTGGTCTGATAATCTCGTGTGTCTCTATTGAATTTAGATGTTTGGGTTTCCTGGCTAGTTCACAGCTCCGACATCGCTGGCAGGCTTCTTCTACTGCTGCCTTCAATCAGGAATGATATACCAGCTATTGCAGCCATTGGAACGTCTTCTCTGGGCCAAAGTGATCCCTTCTCTCATGGGCCTCCATAACCACTACTTGGATCACCTTTTCCAGAAGCACCACTTGCCAGGTGACCCCCAACCCCTGCACCAACTGTACTCTTCTATACAGCAAGCCATCTTCCAGCTGGAGACTTTCCCGGGACAGAGCGTCTCTTTCGCACAGGCTGTGGAGTTGCTTCAGGGCCACCCACTGTCTCAGCTGCGCTAGTTCCTTATCTTCCTGCTGGACTCGGATCCAATCATCCCGGGGTCGCCCCAGCACCTGATCCCCAGATGCCTCTCTGATCTGTCCCTGTGTCGACATCAACAACCTGGTGTGGTCCAGCAGACCAGGAATCTCTACTGCTTCCAATTCTTCATCTCGTCCAGGTTGCTCATGGGTCACTCTCTACAGAGCATCAGCATGTGTGTTCTTAGCACCGGCCCGATATGCGATCTTGTACTGGTACTTTGCCATGCGGGCCATCAACCATTGCTCCAAGGCCCCCAATTTTGCATTTTCCAGGTGGGCTAGAGGATTGTTGTCGGTACGCACTAGGACTTCGGATACGGACAGGTATTCAGCAAACTTCTCGGTCATCGCCCACACTAACGGCAGCAGTTCTAACTTGAATGAGCTGTAATTGTCTGGGTTCCATTCCGAGTCATGGAGGGACAGGCTCGCGTAGGCGATTAGTTGTTCTTTCCCATCCTGCATCTGCGACAGCACGGCCCCCAGCCCATGTAGACTCCCATCAGTGTGAAGAATGAAGGGCTGTGAGAAGTCTGCGTAAGCGAGTTTTGGAGCTTCAGTCTGGCAGGCACAGCACCGTATAGGGAACGAGCCTCTGACTGTAGAGCCTCTAGCAATAAAAGGCCATAAAGAAACTGTGCAGTGCCCAAATTCCCCCCTCCCTCTACTCCCCCAGGTGATGCCATAATTGGGACGCCCACCTGACCAACGGGAAGAAAGAGGAAGGGGCGTCTGGCCACACCCTCAGGGGTTAAATTCAGGTACCCAGGTCCGTCACTCCCTCTTTCTCCCCGGCTGACCTTTGGAGGCTTTTGTTAGAAGACCCCACACAGTCATCATGTCCGATCCCATTATTGAGGCCTTGGGACAGAGAGCAGCACAGGAAGGTGAGCCATGGTTACAAGCCCTTATAACCGGCCTCAGGGCTCACCTCCCTGTGCCCTCTCATAATCCTCCATCAGCACCGCAGGCTTCCCCTAATCCCAGTCCCTACGACCCCTTTCCAGGCCCCAGTCCCTCCAACCTCTCTCCAAACCCCAGTCCCTACGACCTCTCTCCAGGCCCTGGTCCCTCCTCTCAGGGGGCCCCCCAAATGCACCCACCTTTGTGAACCCCCGGCCTGCCTCCGGCCCTCTTTGTTGTGATTTCCCACGCCGGCGATGTAGTTCGGGAGGACAGGTGCTCAACTCGGTCATCCTGCCCTCCAGGGCGCCTTTGCCTGTCTGGTTCGGCGGCGCGCTCGGTCCTCCGCTCCCACGTCGCGCCCCCTTTCACTTCACCAAGGTTGATGGCGGGGGCCGCGGGGCGCTCGTCGCGGATCCCGGCCACTACAGTAGGGGCCGCATCACAGGCCCGGACTTCCCGAGCCTGGGTCCATTCGACTTCCGGCCAGCGTGCCCATGCAACTCCAGCTGATGCCGTGGTGAGGCCCGGAAGGCTCCGCCCACTTCTGGTCATAGTGGGACTGGGCTGGAGCTCTCACCGGGGCCCGGAACGTCCTGCGCCATGACTCCTCCGTCTTCCGCTTATGTCTTGGCCAGGCCCGGTCTAGCCCCGCCCACTCCCTGTGACAGCGGAGCTCGGACTGTGCTGCAGACGCAGACGGGCCAGGCCCGAGCTCCGCAAACTTTTGTACCCCGAGCGTCCCGGAGCGGGCACCCCATGCAGACATCGCACCACCTGACGGGGCCCCACAAAATCCCCCCTTGGCCCCACACCTGACCCTCAGCGTCTCTCCTGCAGGCACAGCTGCACCGCCTGCTCAGGACCACTCTGGGTCAGGTGTCAGAGTTCTCAATGCTGCTGCAGAGCGCGATGTCCAGCGCAAACTGTCCGTTCAACACGCTCCGCAGCCAATACAGTATGTCTCAGAAACACGTAGCACAAGCACTCCAACCACACATTATATACCGCCAACCCCCCCAATGACCCAACCAGGTAGTAACGGCGAGCAACCCACATTAACTCCCCCCTCCTTAATCTCATCCCACACCAAGTCTTTCGCGAATAGAACGCCATCCACCTCGCCGCACATTACAACCTCTGTTTCGGCCCATATTCCGCTTAATAACCCCCCATCCCCTTCTAACAGAGTCTAACACCCCTAATACGCCCCATGACCATGTTGGTCGTAGGCATACACGCCGCAGACCTTCACCCTCCCCGAGGATTCCCACCGCCATTCTTGCTGTCGCTCTGTCTGTCCTCATTCCTGTTACGGACATAGACACAGCTCAAACAGAAGCTGCCACAGGTCCCAGTCCTCCAGGTGGCGCTCCCATCCACATCAGGACAGTCCGACGCATTAGTGGGTCACAGCAGCCGATCTTGGACATCCAGCGGAAGACAGTGCACGCGTTCTCTATCCTTGGCCGCCAACCGGAGGGAAACCTCCACACCTTCCTGGACCTTCTGCCAAATCGTCACCCACGAAGGAGCCGGAGTCACACCATCAGCGGTAGTCGCTCGGCCAAGGGCACACGGAAGTCGGCAGCTGCCACGTGCTCCAGTTTTGGCTGCCAGCCGGGGAGACCCATCCCTATATCCCACTGCCACCAGCCAACACCGATCCAGTGCATTAACTGGAGCCGGAGTTCCTCCATCTCCCGGAGCCACTCGTGCTCAGGCACACAACAGTCTCACACAGCCACGTGCCTCGTCATCGTCTACTGAAGAGCAAGCCATCGCTGCAGCGGGAGCCGGGGTACCTCCATCTCCAGGAGACACTCGGTCTGCGCCAGACAGCGGTGAGTTTTGTATAATCGATGAGCACAACACCTTACACCACACAGGAGAGCATGACTTCGCATCTGCCATCAGGGCATTAGTTCACCATTTAAATCACCCTGGCGGGTCAACCATCACCAAGACAACACCTCAATTAGCTAGCCTACACAAGGACGCTTTTTTCTGCAGAATTAGCCCGCTAGGTGCACACATAAACCTAGATACAAAACAAAACATTTGGAATAAAGACTACGTGGACATATGGTCGCTTTTATCAGCAGACCAACAATCTGTGGATAAGGAAAGGAGGACAGGCGAATGGTCGTATGATAGAAACAGGGCAAAGATAGCCCATACGATGAACAACTGGCTACAGGCCTTCGCAGTCCTCGGTTGTATTATGGGTCAAAAACACCCAGATTTATCAGGATTTAATATACAACTCTTACAAATCTCATGATGGTTTCGCATGGAGGCGATATAACGAAGAGTTCCACAGGCGGCTAGCCCTGCAACCATATCTAGGCTGGGGGGTAAAAGCGACAGATGTCTGGCTACGACTAATTCTTTCATAAAAACATTCTTACTTTTCATCAACGGCCACTAGTTTCTCAACAGCCACAGGCCATAACTCAGTGGTCGTACGTAGACCAGGGGCCTGCCTGTTATATAATGAGGGAAACTGCCGCTTCCAGGCATCATGTAGATATAGACATGACTGCTCAGCCTGCGGAAGCGGACACCTTGCATCAAGGTGTACCCGCCAAGCAAGCGGAGCAGTCACGAAGCATAACCCCGGTGAGGGTAACCGCCATGGGCCC
>JARQOD010000004.1:545229154-545329803 GCA_033576555.1 Oophaga sylvatica | reverse complement strand
AGCCGGAGTTCCTCCATCTCCCGGAGCCACTCGTGCTCAGGCACACAACAGTCTCACACAGCCACGTGCCTCGTCATCGTCTACTGAAGAGCAAGCCATCGCTGCAGCGGAGCCGGGGTACCTCCATCTCCAGGAGACACTCGGTCTGCGCCAGACAGCGGTGAGTTTTGTATAATCGATGAGCAAAACCCACCTTACACCACACAGGAGAGCATGACTTCGCATCTGCCATCGGGGCATTAGTTCACCATTTAAATCACCCTGGCGGGTCAACCATCACCAAGACAACACCTCAATTAGCTAGCCTACACAAGGACGCTTTTTTCTGCAGAATTAGCCCGCTAGGGTGCACACATAAACCTAGATACAAAACAAAAACATTTGGAATAAAGACTACGTGGACATATGGTCGCTTTTATCAGCAGACCAACAATCTGTGGATAAGGAAAGGAGGACAGGCGAATGGTCGTATGATAGAAACAGGGCAAAGATAGCCCATACGATGAACAACTGGCTACAGGCCTTCGCAGTCCTCGGTTGTATTATGGGTCAAAAACCCCAGATTTATCAGGATTTAATATACAACTTTTACAAATCTCATGATGGTTTCGCATGGAGGCGATATAACGAAGAGTTCCACAGGCGGCTAGCCCTGCAACCATATCTAGGCTGGGGGGTAAAAGCGACAGATGTCTGGCTACGACTAATTCTTTCATAAAAACATTCTTACTTTTCATCAACGCCACTAGTTTCTCAACAGCCACAGGCCATAACTCAGTGGTCGTACGTAGACCAGGGGCCTGCCTGTTATATAATGAGGGAAACTGCCGCTTCCAGGCATCATGTAGATATAGACATGACTGCTCAGCCTGCGGAAGCGGACACCTTGCATCAAGGTGTACCCGCCAAGCAAGCGGAGCAGTCACGAAGCATAACCCCGGTGAGGGTAACCGCCATGGGGCCCTGGCAGTGGCGTAGCAACTGTTTGTGGAGCCCGGGGCGGCAAATTTTAGACCACACCCCTAGCCACACCCATTTACTGTCACACCCATATCCACGCCCTGACCACACCCACTTAGCACTGCTGATCACACTGTTTCATAAACAATAATATAAACACATACCTCTCAACCGTCCCGGTTTCAGCGGGACAGTCCCGATTTCGGACCCTGTCCGCTGTCCCGGCCAGGCGGTTTACTTTCCGCAATAGAATCGTCCCGGAGACCTCCCACACATTCTGGCAGCCACATGTCACGTTTCCATCGCTGACCTCATTTCCCCAGGATGTGGGGATCTCACCAGCTATGAGGCGCTCCATTCAATACCCGGCTCTCACTGAGCGAGACAGGCAGGATCTGGGGATCTCTTCATCTGTTGAACAGATCCCATGTTGAGATCCCCACATCCTGCTTGTCTCGCTCAGTGAGAGTAGGGTATTGTATGCAGCGGTCCGTACAATACCCGGCTCTCACTCCAACAGATCCAGCGGCTTGATGCGTCGCCGTTCTGAAGACTCTCCCGAGAACGAGTTACAGTACCTGCTGCTGTAAGCTGACCGCCGGAAATGAGGTCAGCGGTCATTTCCAGCGTTCAGCTGACTTACAGCACGTCACCTCCGGTGGAACGTGACATGTGGCTGCCAGAACGTGTGGGAGGTCCCCGGGTTTCCGCATGTACGATTCTAATGCGGGAAAGTAAACCTCCCGGCCAGGACAGCGGGACAGGGACCCAGCCCTACACAGATAACAGCATTCGCTCCGTCCCCACGCAGACCCATGCACATAATGGCACCCCTCCTTCCCCCCTGCAGCCCCCAAGCACACAGATCCCGCAAGTAACAGGACCCTTGTACATGCCCGGCTCCGCTCTTTGTGGCCCTGTACACACACGGGTCCGCTCCACACACCTCACACGCACAAGGCTCCGCTCCGTACACCTCGTACACACACGGCTTCGCTCCGTACACCTCGTACACACACGGCTCCGCTCCGTACACCTCGTACACACACGGCTTCGCTCCGTACACCTCGTACACACACGGCTTTGCTCCGTACACCTCGTACACACACGGTTTCGCTCCGTACACCTCGTACACAAAACTGCTTTGCTCCGTACACCTCGTACGTACACCTCCGCTCCGTACACCTCGTACACACACGGCTCCGCTCCGTACACCTCGTACACACATGGCTCCGCTCCATACACCTCGTACACACACGGCTCCGCTCCGTACACCTCCGCTCCGTACACCTCCGCTCCGTACACCTCCGCTCCGTACACCTCGTACACACACATGGCTCCGCTCCGTACACCTCGTACACACGGCTCCGCTCCGTACACCTCGTACACACGGCTCCGCTCCGTACACCTCATGCACACACAGCTAAGCTACATCCACACTGTAAACCCCTTATGATCCCACATATAAACTTACCATCATCCAGCACCATGACGACCAAAACAGCAGTTTCCTGCACACAGGGCCTGAAGGTCATGTGACACCTAACTCCTCCCCTCCTGTGACCTCATCACAGGTCCTGCTACCACCTTTACAAAGCACAGCACAGCAATGGTAAATGCTGGCTGTGCGAAGTTGGGAGGGCAATGAAGGGGTGCATATGGAATTGCTGCTGCGCCGCCCCCACACACACGTGCCGCCTGGGGCGGACCGCCCCCCCCGCCCTCCCACGCTACGCCACTGGGCCCTGGCTAAGCCTATATCCCAATAAAGAAGCTGCTCAGCAGCTATATCACAGTTTAAAATGCGTTTTTTTTTTTTTTTATCCCCTTTGAATTTAGTCGAACACCAACATCGGCAAATAATCTAAAATCAGCGCACGACTTCCCTGAGATTTACGTCAGAAAATTAAAAAAGAGGTAGAACTTGGCAGGATAGCCATCCTATTTGTAAAAAAAAAAAAAAAAATTTCCTTTCAGGAATTTCAGAACCTCGCCATGAGGTGTTGTCCCCAAAAGAGAACCAGAAAATATCGGCTAATACATCACCTTTCCTACCCAAAAGGTGCTTCGGTTAACGACGCGATACCCCCAGAGAAATCATCCGTAACCTACGCTTCGTTCAACAGAGCAGTCGAACTCGTGCGTGTAGCAGGGCCCGGTGCCCTGCTGGCAAAATCCGACAGAGTCAGCTTTTGCCCGTGCACCCTGAATGCTTCCATTTGCTGGGCTGTGAGGTGGACCAGCTGTTTTATTTCGACATGTGCCTACAAATGGGCTGTTCCATTTCCTGCCACTATTTTGAGCTTTTCAGTAAATTTCTGGACTGGGTAGTATGATACGAAACAGGCAGCAAGTCAACAATTCACTACCTCGACGATTTTTTGTTCGTCGGACCCAGGGACTCTAAACTCTGCCCCTTCCTTCTTCAAAAATTTATATTTATATGTTGGCAATTCGGAATACCACTATCACCGGAAAAAAAGGTTGGCCCGTGCAATGTGCTCCCTTTCTTTGGCATAGAAATAGATACCAATGCAATGGTTTTTCGATTACCTACGGATAAACTACAGAAAACACTTAAAATGGTAGAAAGTTTTCAAGAATCAAAAAAAATCAAAATAAAAAAAATAGTAACAGTTATAGAGATTTAGGGTACCCAGTTAAAAAATACGAACATCACATTTTCAACCAAACACCCGGAACTGCAAAAAGTTTGAACAGCATGTCCTCTTCTTCTCCACCTGTCCTCACTTTGTTGCACCACCTAGCTCTATTATGCCTGAGACACATCTTCTGGTGCCATGCCAGATTTATGCCTGTTGTAAATGATAAGATTGTTAACTCTGTTATCTTCCGATTGGCAGGCCTTCAGAGTCTTCCTCCAACGCTCAGCCATCAGGCCTACAATGTCCCCCTTCCCTATTGGACACAGTGGCCAATCACTGATGCCCTTAGTCCGCGCTTCAGTGACACCGGCTACATGGCAGGTTTATGGTAAGGCATGGGAAGAGTGGTGCTCATTAATAAAAGAAAGACCAGTCGATACGTGTGATCGGGCGAGATGCGACATGTTAGTAGAACTCATCATTCGGCTCAAGCATAGAGGCACGTCAGGTACATTAGCGCAGCATCATTTATCGGGAATAGCCTTTTTCTTTCAACTTATGGGATGGGCGGACGTAACTAAATATTTTTTAATCAAGCAAGCTGTTAAAGGCTGGAAAAGGCTTCTACCTAGTCAGGAATGTCGTCGCCCAGTTTCTCTAAATCTATTACATGATATTATCGCAATATCTACATCAGTGTGCAAGTCGCAATATGAGTCGACCCTAATATCTACGGCATTCGCAATCGCATTCTTCGGGGCACTTTGCATTAGCGAACTGGTGCCACAGTCAAAGGTAGCACCAGTAGTCGGGTTAATCAACTAAGATATCGTCATATGCAGTGACGCTTTGCGCATTAAAGTGCGAAAATCTAAATCTGATCCCACTGGTAGAGGGCGTGGGTCCTGGTCAAGGCGTCAGATGGCCCTATTTGCCCAGTAAAAGTAGTCAGATGCTATACGGTGATAAGACGCGCCAGTAGATTATTTCACACACCAACGGGTAACCTCTTACTAAATATCAGTTTCACACAATCTTTAAACAGTGCTTAGAGGCAGTTGGCGTTAACTCAAAAGAGTATGGGACACATTCCTTCCGAATAGGAGCGGCCACCGAAGCTGCTAGGACCCGCGTTTCGGAAGTCGAAGTACAGAGAATGGGTCTTTGGAAATCCGCATGTTTTGCCAGTTATATAAGACCAGAGCTGCTCTAACACATCTTGTCTCTTACAGGCGGCTGTAAGCCCACAGTTTGGGTAGTGGGACATTCTTTTATTTATTGGGCGTACAAAAGGGCCAAACTAAGGCCGGTCGGAATAAATTTTGGCTTCCCGAAACTACATGTCAACTGGAGAGGCATCAGAGGGCTCCTGTGGCGCCAGATTTTCCCGGAGATGGTCAACATCGTTAAGACGGCCAAAGGGCCGGTGTTACTAGTGCTACACGCCGGTGGTAACGATTTGGGCAAGCAGAAAGGTGCTGAGCTACATACAGTAATGTCAACGGACATAGAACATTTTGCATACTTATTATCGGATATGGTGGTGGTGTGGTCGGAGATAGTACCACGAGCAGTTTGGCATGGAGTTGAAGACACAAAGGCGATCGAAAAATCAAGGAAAAAGGATCAACGCGAGGATGGTGAAATTTGTAAAAGAAAAGTATGGCATCGTGGTTCGCCACCCCGAGCTACAAGGAAACAACTCAGATTTGCTGGGACCTGATGGCATTCATCTTACGGACATCGGTCTAGACCAGAGGTGGGCAAACTTTTTGACTCGTGGGCCACACTGGGTAAATATATTGGACCCGGGGGCCGGACCAAAAGTCAATGGACGGGGTGTTTGTGTGAATTACTATAAATTAAATTTAAATTTTGTAATATTAAAGGTTTACTTTCATTTAATGTAGAAAAGCATAAAAAGAGTTATTGTACAAAGCTTTTATGCAATGTATTTCTATACTATGTATACATAGTATGTATAACTCACCTTCAATTTTAGTGGGAACAGTGTTGTTGGTCTCCCTTTTTTGCCAAGGCATCAAAGTCTGGAGTTAGCTTTGTTGTTGCAATTCACAGAATAGATCTGAGGTGTTGGTCAGTTAACTGGGATCTGTGAGGGGATTTATTGATGTTCATGACGCTGAAGGTCTGCTCACACACGTAGGTTGAGCCAAACAAAGCCATCATCTTCTGTGCCATCCCCCGGAGGTTTGGAAAAGTGTCTTCTTTAAGTGAGGCATAGAACTCTTTTAGTGCAAGAGAGTGGAAGCTCTCCTTTAAGACAGGATCAGATTGAAGATCAATTAGTTCCAATTGCACTTCTTGTGGTGCTATTTCTGGGTCTTGTGACAAGGGACAGGCCACCAGCTGAAGTGACTTTTCAATTTTTTCAAAATCTGAAAACCGACGGCAGAATTCTTCATGCAGGTTGTTTAGTGATTTGCTATATTTATTCACATTTTGGATGGCCTTTTCCTGTGTGGCTAGTGTAGGAAAATGGGAGAAGTTTTTCTTTGAAATTTGCCTGGAAAAAAAAGTCAGCTTTGTCTTGAAGGCATTCACATTACTATACATGTCATGCACATACAGGTCTTTTCCCTGTAGCTTGACATTAAGCTCATTCATGTGAGAAAAAATGTCAACAGCAAACGCAAAGTCACATAGCCAATTCTTGTCGCTCAGCTCCAGAAAATCATCAGACTTCCCCTTCAACTCCAAAAATGTATAGATCGCTTCTTTGAGATCCCACACTCGTTTAAACACTTTGCCCAAACTCAACCAGCGGACACGAGAGTGGTAAAGCAAGTCTTGGTGGTCTGCATCGGTTTCCTCCAGAAATGCGATGAACTGACGGTGCTGAAGTCCCTTTGCTCGTATGCAGTTAACAAGTTTTACAACTGGATTCACAACATGACTAAGCTGTAATACAGATTTACACAAAGATTCTTGATGTATGATGCAATGCAGAAAAATAACATCTTGGTCAGGGTTTTCCTCTTTCACTTTATCCTGAATTCTTTTCAACAGTCCCACATTTTTTCCAGTTAAATTTGGAGATCCATCTGTAGTGACATTAACAAGTTTTCTCCAAGGCAGCTTCAAACTTTGGATGACAGCAGATACCCGGTCATACAAGTCCTCTCCCCGTGTTTTTCCTTTAAGTGACTCCATGGCCAAAAACTCCTCCGTTATTTCAAAACTGTCGCTAATCCCTCGGATAAAAATTAAGAGCTGAGCTGTATCTTTTATGTCTGTACTTTCGTCCAGTGCTAGCGAATATAATTTAAAGGACTCTGCTATATTATTTAACTTGCTGGTTATGTCTTCATCAATCAGTTCCACACGGCGAGTCACTGTCCTGCGTGATAAACTGAGTTTTTACGTGTATGGCCGATGCGGCGGGGGCGCGGGCAGTGTGACGGCGGCCGCGCATCAGTCACTGCATCCGGCTCCTGCGATCCCTCTGACTGCCGCGGGCCGGTCAGAGAGGATCAAAGGGCCGGATGCGGCCCGCGGGCCGTAGTTTGCCCAGCCCTGGTCTAGACATATTTTTGGCCGGCTTGCAGGATGGTGTTGAACAGGCCCTAATGATGTTGTGTGGGGGTCGGAGTCCTGTGTAGGTCTTACACATGATCCTCCTGGTGGTAGTAGAAGGGGGGGCAAAGGTTCGTAACCTCTCATCGGCTTGCTCGCCCAGTGATCAGTGACTGGGCGTTCAGTGTTGAGTCGGTTGCGAATTGTATTTGCCTCTCTCTGCTTATATTTAATAAACTGTGACCGACCTGTTCAACCCATCCAGTCCTGTCAGTGTTTTTGTTACGGGTCTCTGCAGTCTGACAGGCACGGCACCGTATAGGGAACGAGCCTTTGACTGTAGAGCCCCTAGGCCATAAAAGAGACTCTGTGCAGTGCCCAAATTCCCCCCTCCCACTACTCCCCAGGTGATGGCATAATTGGGACGCCCAACTGACCAACGGGAAGAAAGAGGATGGGGCGTCCGGCCACACCCTCAGGGGTTAAATTCAGGTACCCAGGTCCGTCACTCCCTCTTTCTCCCCGGTGGACCTTTGGAAGCTTTTGTCCCACCCTCCCTCCCTTGTAGATTCATAAATGTGAGGAGCTAAATATAAAAAAAAAAATTATGTTTTTAATATTAGAGTAGGACTGTCCCACAAAGGGTTGCCTTGACGTGGCGGGATGGCTTGTACATTCTTTTGATCAAAATTATGTTTACCAAATACCCTTATTATTATTATTACAACTTCATGCATGTTTTGCAATATATTTTTTATTTTGTTTTATTTTAGGATATTTGTTTCTTGTTTTTTGTTTTCTCTGTTTAATGGTCATGTGTTTGATATGCATTTACATTTTGCATACATATCAACTTACTTTTTCAGTTCAGACCCAGTTTTTTCATTTATATATATATATATATATATATATATATATATATATATATATATATATATATATGTGCATTTTATTATAATTCTTGTTATTACATTAAAGCGGTAGTAGAGGGGGGCAAAGGTTCGTAACCTCTCATCGTCTTGCTGGCCCAGTGATCAGTGACTGGTCCTTCAGTGTTGAGTCCGTTGCGAATTGTACTTGCCTCTCTCTGCTTATATTTAATAAACTGTGACCGACCTGTTCAACCCATCCAGGCCTGTCGGTGTTTTTGTTACTGGATTGGTGGGAGGATGGAATGGCACTGTTTACGTCACATGGGTCTCTGCAGTCAAGGCCATCTTCAAGGTTCAAAAGGCTTCTTCCTGGCTGCTTTCCCACTGAATAATCCGATTCTTTGAACCAGACGGCACTCCCTTTAGTAGTTCCAGCAGTGGATTAGCGATATGGGTGAAACTCTTAACGAACCTCCGGTAGTACCCAGTCAGCCCCAGAAAGGCCCGTACGTCCTTCACTGTCTTCGAGGTAGGCCAGTCCTGTACTGCCGCTATCTTTTCACATGCAGGTCTCACTCCTTTAGAGGATACAACTAGTGATGAGAGAACGTGCATGGTAATGCTCGTTACTATCCCGATCATCACTGTACTCGCGGTACTCGGCGAGCAGCCAGCATTTCTGTGTTTGCTCGGCGGGAGTTCTGGTACATGCCCTGCATTTTTGGCGCTCTTTAGAGCGCCAATCAACATGCAGGGATTGTTTGCCACGCAATGTAATGCCGCAGCCATCTTTGATGTGGTATTACAGTGATTGGCTGGCCGCACAGCATCATCAGGTGTATAAGAGACCGGGCTGTGCCATGCTCGGCTCTGTTTGCTCCGGAATTAGCGACTGTAGGGAGAGCTGCTGCCAAGATAGGATCAGATTTGGGGGTTTAGAAGGTAGTGTAGGTCTAACCACAAAGAAGATACAAATCCAGCTTAATCAACAGTCCTTATAAGGACTAGAATCATAGAATGGTAGAGTTGGAAGGGACCTTCTGGGCCATCTGGTCTCAACCCCCTGCTCAAAGCAGGATTCTCTAAATCATCCCAGACAGATGTCTGTCCAGCCTCTGTTTGAAGACTTTCATTGAAGGAGAACTCACCACCTCTCGTGGCAGCCTGTTCCACTCATTGATCACCCTAACTGTCAAAAAGTTTTTTCTAATATCTAATCTGTGTCTCCTCCCATTCAGTTTCATCCCATTGCTTCTAGTCTTTCCTTCTGCAAATGAGAATAAAGATGATCCTTCTACAATGTGACAGCCCTTCAGATATTTGTAGACAGCTATTAAGTCTCCTCTCAGTCTTCTTTTTTGCAAGCTAAACATTCCCAAATCCTGCAACCGTTCCTCATAGGACATGGTTTGCAGACCGGTCACCATTCTGGTCGCTCTTCTCTGAACTTGCTCCAGTTTGTTGATGTCTTTTTTAAAATGTGGTGCCCAAAACTGGACACAGTATTCCAGATGAGTTCTGACCAAAGAGGAGTAGAGGGCAATAATGACCTCACGTGATCTAGACTGTATGCTTCTGTTAATACATCCCAGAATTGTATTTGCCTTTTTTGCTGCTGCATCACACTGTTGACTCATGTTCAGTCTGTGATCTATTAGTATACCCAAGTCTGTTTCACATGTGCTGTTGCTTAGACCTATTCCTCCCATTCTGTATATGCTTTTTTCATTTTTATTGCCCAGATGTAGTACTTTGCATTTTTCCCTGTTAAAATCCATTCTGTTAGTTGCTGCCCACTGCTCCAGTTTATTTATATCTTTTTGAATCCTCTCTCTCTGTAGACTCAGAGACTCCATCTAAAGTTTGAGGACGTAAATGGACAATCGCCTGTGCTGTCATATTACAGTTAAAGAAAACGCATGTGTTGGTATTGAACGCCAGATCAAAGATAAAAGCAATACAGATAAAAAAGGATACAGTGTGATAGTTTTATAGTAAGGCTCTATGGCGATATGGTATATAATATATATAGTAGAGCCAAGAGATGAGTGCCTAAAAGAAATAAGATACACAAGAGTTAATACATAATGAAGGACCAAATGAAATTAGAAAACAAAGTGGATAGTAGATTAGTGTTGTCATAGTGTATGAGAAGTACCTGAGCAGGGTCTGCTGAAGAAAAAGAAACATCTATTTTGCTGGGACCAACGTATGGTAATGTGCTATAAACAAAGTGGAAGAAATTGTTATTGTTCATAGGTCCTAGTATGTAAAATCTGTAATGTAAAGTCTATTTCAATATACCTGGATGCCGCTGGGCACAAAAAATATGCGATGAGTACAGCGCTTGTAGTGAATAGCTAAATTAGCATGTGACTGGCGCTGGAAAAGGCAAGAAAAGACGGGCCAGTAATTCAGTTAGGAGTCCGGTCACATGCCTCGTCTCCTGTGTTACCTTGGTGCCGGCGTTTGTGATTCAGGGTGCCGCCGTTATGAGAGGACGCCATGAGGGGGCCGCTTCCGGGTTTATAAAGCAGCTGTGTCCGCGTCATTGGAGCAGTACAGCGGTCAGCTGACCGCATTCAGCTGATCGCTTTAGTGCCACTGCGCATGTGTCGGGCGCCCGTGTACGGGGAGTGAGACAGCGCTCTTCAGAGCTAAGCGTCTGGGGGTCATGTGATGATGGGCGAAAGCCCGCGCACGCGTCATGAAGTTAGATAGTTTATGGGACCATTAACTGTTTGTAGCCTAGCCCAGTCTGTACGTATGTGTAGAAGACCCTGTGGGGCATTTAGGGAAATAGAGGAATGACCATGAGATTAATTTAGAAAAAGAGGAGCGGCCTGGAATTTCATAAAGTAGCAGTATGTTACCCGGTATGCCAGGATTATGTCTAATGTACATGACAATATGGGTGATGTATGAGGGTTACTATAACCCGAAGAGAGAGGGCAAGGTATGTTAGTCACAAGTAAAGATGGCGAAGTAGTCAATTGATGAATAGGACACATTGTGTATAGCAGTAGAAAGTACGATGGTGCTTGTATACTATACGAGATATAGAAAGCCATATATACATAGTTGTGCTCAATGTAGAGGGAGAATTGAACGATTCTAAGGGAAAGAACAGAAAAGATTAGAGCATTATAAACAAGACCGATAAATACAAGGCAATACAGGCACAATTAAAGCAACAATTGAAGAAACAATTAAAGAAAGGCTGACACATCATAGTCTCTATTGAGACCTCTGGGTTCCAGGGTTTTTAAGGTAAAAATCCAGTATGCTTCTCTTTTTTTCAGAATTTTTTTCCTGTTCTGACCTCTCCTGGTAGTGTCAATTTGTTCCAGCACCTGGAACTTATGTTGGGAGATGTGGTGATTTTGGTCATGAAAATGATGTGGAAGGGGAGATGAGTTTTCTTACAATGGATATTGGACTTGTGTTGGGAAATCCTATCCCTAACTGCCTGTGTAGTTTCCCCGATATAGGCTAGCCCACAAGGGCATTTAATCAGGTATACCACATACGAAGAGTCGCATGTGTAGTATCCTTGTATGGGAAAACCCTGTCCCGTGTGTGGATGGAATGCCTTGGGGTCTTTTAGGATGTTATTACACTGTAAACAGTTTAAACAGGGAAATGTGCCATGGCGTTGGGTTTGTAAGGTCTGTTTGAGTAGGATGTTCTTCGAGCCCACGTCTGCTTTAACTAATCTATCCCTGAGGTTTCTGGCTCGACGAAAACAGGAAAGAAATGGTACTTGAAACTCTGAGCTGTTAGGGTAACTTTTTGTCAAGACATTCCAATGTTCCCTGATAGAGGATTGTATCAGATTGGAGAATGGATGGTAAGTGCTAACAAAAGGAATGCGTTTACTATTGTGTGTCCCAATGGGTCCAGTGTTTTGTTTAGCCTGTGATAAAACCTCACGTGGGTAGCCTTTATGTAAAAAGTTTGGATTCCATTTCCTTTAGTCTTTGTCCTTTGACCCCTTCATCAGATACTATTCTATTTACCCTACTAAATTGGGATTGGGGGATAGATTTCTTAATAGCTGGAGGGTGGCAGCTGTTGAAGTGCAGGAGACTGTTCCTATCCATGGGTTTAATGTATAGGTCAATGGTTAATGAACCATTACTATTTTTACAAACAACTGTGTCCAAAAAAAAGTAATTGTATTAATGTTATATTGTAATGGGAATTTCAATTCAGGCCAAATGTTAAGGTGATCATTAAACTGTAAAAGTGAGTCTACGGGCCCACTCCAGATACAGAAGATGTCATCTATGACAGCGGCATCCAGGTATACTGAAATAGACTTTACATTACAGATTTTACATGCTAGGACCTATGAACAATAACAATTTCTTCCACTTTGTTTATAGCACATTACCATACGTTGGTCCCAGCAAAATAGATGTTTCTTTTTCTTCAGCAGACCCTGCTCAGGTACTTCTCATACACTATGACAACACTAATCTACTATCCACTTTGTTTTCTAATTTCATTTGGTCCTTCATTATGTATTAACTTTGTGTATCTTATTTCTTTTAGGCACTCATCTCTGGGCTCTACTATATATATTATATACCATATCGCCATAGAGCCTTACTATAAAACTATCACACTGTATCCTTTTTTATCCGCATTGCTTTTATCTTTGATCTGGCGTTCAATACCAACACATGCGTTTTCTTTAACTATAATATCACAGCACGGGCGATTGTCCATTTACGTCCTCAAACTTTAGATGGAGTCTCTACAGTCACTAATTCTCTACCCCTTTTTTTCCGATTGACTAATTGACTTATCATTGTTTGTACGTTATTCGTGCATATATTTAATAAATTTTGCATCTTGTAACATTATTTGTATTATCAAATTGACATCATTTTGTTGTCTTTTGTTTTGTTTATTTCAGTTCTCATTATATTACATTCTGATGAAGGTCCTTTTCACAGACCGAAAACGTTCATATATTGAATCTATTTTGTCTGGATGCAAATAATAAAATTCATAATTTTTTCCTTTTCATCAATTGAGTGCCAAGTATATTTTTGTGTCCATTGGGCTGGAAACCCAACATGAGCACCAACCACTTTACACATGAGTGCCGTGTTCTCTATTATTATTATTATTATTATAAAAAAAAATCCAGCCCACATATTGACCAGTGTGTTATCTGTGTCAGACGTCTATATCTCTGTGTGCTAAAAATTGTAGCATTTCAAGCCTACATTCCCCTTTTTTGCTGTCTGTTACCCTATTTGTATACAGTCTTTGGGTAAAAAAAAAAAATCCAGCCCCCATATTGACCAGTGTGTTATCTGTATGAAAAAAGGCTGCACTCAAGCATACTAAAGCATGACAACATAGAATACATGAAATTTTGAATAGCAATATGGCTTTGGAATATAAGGAAAAAATTTGAGACGCTTAGTATAAACATTTGGCCAAACATTTTAAAGCCCACCAACCATCGTCAAGGTGGTCTCAATTCTAGTGAGTCCCTGACCTAATGTGAACATACCTCTATTAGGCTGATATCTGAATTTCTGGGTGATATGGGTGAATATGCACCTCTGTCATTAATGCCTGCATTTATGGGTAAAGTAGGGATCTGGTGTAATTAAAATCACCACCTGGTGGGGCGGAGTGCTCGGTCAGTAAGCTAACATTCAAAAGACAAAAAACCTGACTAGCACATCCAGACTAATGTGAACTAGGTGCAAACCAAGGGAAGCTACCCCATGTAAAATATATGAAAAAGGCTGCACTCAAGCATACTAAAGCATGACAACATAGAATACATGAAATTTTGAATAGCAATATGCTTTGAGTATAAGGAAAAAATTTGAGACGCTTAGATAAACATTTGGCCAAACATTTTAAAGCCCACCAACCATCGTCAGGTGGTCTCAATTCTGGTGAGTCCCTGACTAATGTGAACATACCTCTATTAGGCTGATATCTGAATTTCTGGTGAATATGCACCTCTGTCATATGCCTGCATTTATGGGTAAAGTAGGGATCTGGTGTAATAAAATCACCACCTTGTGGGGCGGAGTGCTCGGTCAGTAAGCTAACATTCAAAAGACAAAAAACAAAGGTTTTTGTCTTTTTTTTTGTCCTCAGTGTGTTATCTGTGTCAGACTCCTATCTCTCTGAGTGCTAAAAATTGTGGCATTCAGGGCTACATTCACAACTTTTTTTTGGTATTACCACAGTTATTGATACCAGTTTGTAAACAAATAAAGTACATTCCAGATATTTGAAAGTGCGTTTTTTCCCGCACACGGATCACATCTAAGTTTGCTCCAATTCAGCCTTTTTTATTGAATGTGGAAAATATTGTACTCCATTTAAAATGGAAAGGCGCGTTGCAAGTGACGGAAGTGATGTGATGGTGATGGTGCGTGCAGAGGCCGTAGACAAGCTGCAATTGTGCCGCAACAAACACCCACATCTTCTCGCAACAGATTCCTGTCAGAATTCATAGGGACGGCAGAACAGCGTGAAAAGGTAGTTGGTTGAATGACAAATAATAATTCCATTCACTTGGCCACCAACACCAGCACCCTGTGTTTCACATGGTTACGTCTGAGTAGCTGTGACTCTGGACCGCATATTCATTACCCTGATCCTCCTTCCTCCTTCCATGCCGAATGCCCGTAGACAACTGATCCCACACTTGGACACTCCAAAGAGCTGTTTACTTGTCCATTTATAGATTCGGGCCTCTTGGCCGGTCCACTCAAAGCGGGGCAAACTGAGATTGCCCAAATATTTGAGCAGCCACGTTCACATGAAGGCGACGGTGGGAACGTGTCACAACAGGTAGACGATGATGAGACACAATTGACAGAAAGTCAGGAGGAGGACCAGGGTGCGGAAGTGGAAGAGGAGGTGGCGGATGATATAGTAACTGACCCAACCTGCCAGAAGGACATGCAGAGCAAGGACATCAGTACACAGGGGAAGGGAGGTGTAGCACCCCACAAGGCAGGAAGAAGCACTGTTCTGGCATCAGACAGAAGGCGGGCAACCGTTCCTTGTAACACCAACATGACGGAAGTTGTCATTACAACTGTTCGGTCTTCCCGAGTCTGGTTATTTTTCAAAGACTCTGCCGATAATCCCAAACAGGCCATTTGCACCACTCGCCATGCCTGCATCAGCAGAGGTAGCAAAACTACCAGGCTGACCACCACCAGCATGATCAGGCACATGGCAGCAAAGCACCCGACTTTGTGGTCTGAACCACAGGGTCAAGGAACGATGTCTGCAGGTGACACCACTGATTCTTCCGCTGTTGTGCATGGAAGCCAATCCCCTGTCCATGGTGGCTGCGAAGATGCCTCCTGCCCTGCACCTGTCATTGCACACACTCAACTACCACCATCAGCAAGCACGTCCACGTTCTTGTCCCAGCGCAGCCTTCAGTTGTCCATACCCCAGTCATTGGAACAAAAGTGGAAATACACAGGCAATGCCCCACAGTCCACAGTACTAAATTCACACATTTCCCATCTGCTTGCGCTAGAAATGTTGCCTTTTAGGCTTGTGGAGACTGAAGCTTTCCGCAACCTGATGGCGGCGGCCATCCCAAAGTACTCTGTCCCCATCCAACACTATTTTTCCAGGTGTGCCGTCCCGGCATTACACAAGCATGTGTCCTACAACATTACCCGTGCCCTCAACAATGCAGTTACAGGGAAAGTACACTTAACCATGGACATGTGGACAAGTGGTTCTGGGCAGGGATGGTACATCACGCTGATGGCACTCTGGGTTAACATAGTGGAAGCCGGGACTCAGTCTGACCTTGGGATGGAACACGTCCTACCAACGCTGAGGATTGCGGGCCCAAGGTTAATCAGCGTTGCCCCCACAGTTTACAGCTCCTGCACTTCATCCTCCTCCTCTTCAGCCTTCATTTCTGAAATGACCACAACAGTCGCAAGCTGGAAGCAATGCAGCACTGCCTCAGCCAAGCGGCAACATGTTGTGCTGAAGCTAATATGCATAGGTGACAAACCGCACAATGTTGAAGAGTTGTGGACAGCTCTTAAAAAGCAGGCAGATATGTGGCTGACACCACTGAACCTACATCCAGGCATGGTGGTGTGTGACAATGGCCGTAACCTGGTGGCGGGTCTGAGGTGAGGCAAGTTCACACACGTACCATGCCTGTCCCATTTGCTTAACCTCGGGGTTCAGCTGTTTCTCAAAACCTACCTGGAGCTGCCTAATCTGCTTGTGAATGTCCGCCGCCTGTGTGCCCATTTTAGAAAGTCAGCTACAGCTTCAGCCGCCCTTGCAGTGCTTCAGCAGCGTTTGCAGCTTCCGGCTCACCGACTGGTGATGTCCCCACGTGTTGGAACTCTACACTGCATATGTTGGAAAGGATTTGCGAGCAGAAGAGGGCAGTTGTTGAGTACCAGCATCAACAAGGGCGTCGGTATTCAGTTCAGACTCCACACCTAAGACCATGAGTGGACATGGATGTCAGACATATGTACCATCCTACACAACTTTGAGGAGTCCATCAAGATGGTGAGTGGCGATGATGCCATAATTAGCATCACCATCCCGCTTCTCTGTGTTCTGAAATGCTCTCTGCTCACAATGAAAGAGGATGCATTGCAGGCGGAGCAAGGAACCATACAGGGTGATTACACACAGCCCAGCCTCATGTCATCCCAATGTGGATTGGTTGACAATGAGGAAGAAGAGGAGGAGGAAAAACAAGAACTACTTTCCTGCGCTTTAGACTGTACTACAAGCACAACTGTTATACCGGCTCTTCAGCGTGCATGTTTTTGCTCTGTTTCAGCCTGCGGACGTGCTGTGTTTAACAGGTGGGGTATGTGGTCCAGTCGCCACAGAGGTACTGCACCTCATCCAGAGGTGTGGTACAACACTCTCAGGTAAGGAGGGAGCACCACTCAGGACTCTAACACCTGCACCCAACACAGACTATAGCAGCAGGGCTCCCTGGACGTACCCTACGGGAGGATGGTCTCATCCCAGGCTAGGTAGGAAAGGATGGTGGGAAGTGGGTGCAGAAAGTAGAAGGAAGGGAGTGAAGCTTAGAGAGCGGGAATAAAACTGTAGAGTCAGAAGGTGAGAGGAGCTTGGCCCCATATGCAGAGAGATAGAATTAAGCATGAGGTAGAAAGAAGCTTCTGGAAGGATAGGTCCTAGGGGCACGGATAGCGAGTAGTCCATCCGTGGGTCCCAATCCAATAGTGTAGTGACTAGATTGAAGTAGGGGTACTGGCCCCCAAGCCTAGTGGAGAACTTCAAGACTCAGCTAGCAAGCCGGAGGCGGTGGCACCTGTAGGTGCTTCAGCCACAGCCACAGTTATCTTTGCTGAAAAGGCAGCCATATAGGAGCAGGGGGACGTCACCCGACAGGGTCCATGGCTGCTGGCTCGGGACACTGACTATGCGGTGTTGGACGGAAAGGGTGGAAAGTCAGCACAGTGAGACAGACAGGAAAGGAACATACTGAAGGAAGTCCTGGAAAGGTGCATCCTGAACTACCTGGGAGTTTGCTGAACCCTCACCTGGAGGACACAGCACTAAGCGAGCATCTGTGTACACAAGAACCATAAGTAAAGCTTTCAAAACTGCACCTGACTGTGTCCTTTCAAGTTCTTCTTGCAACACCCACTCAGCACTGTTATATCCCTTGCCAAATACTACGTCATTACCACCTAATATATATTACATCTGCCCTGGGACTTAGCTCCACCTGTTTGGAACTATGCCAACTCTGCTACATCAACAACTGTCCCAGAGGACTGAACCAACAGCGTCAGCTAACATCTTTTATTGCCGAGTACCACAGGTGGAAGTCATGAACACTTAACTATAAACTTCATTTCCTTGTAAATATCCCTTTCATTGAATGCCCAGGGCCACGGTCCGGGTCACTGCTGCCGTGACACTGCCCCTTTAAGAAGTGGCCCGGTACCGAGTATCCCCACTGCCCTGGCATGCGCTCCACTAGGTATTATCTGCTGGAAATGAGTGTTCATTCACATACATCTCTTCCACAGTCCATAACTTGATTGCTTTTTTTCCATACAGTCCTTGACAAATTCATGGTTTTTACAGTGATTTGTACTCAGAAATTAATCAAAGCAGACAGGGTTGCTTGCATTACTCTAGATTTGTTACTGCCACATACACGAAAAAATCTTTTTCAGGGCCGATTCAAATCCTTTCTATATTTTGCAATAATACTGCTCTTATCTGCAATTCATGTAGGGTGAGCTGTTGCAGTAGGGATAGCGCATTACAGGCATCAAGTCAGGGATTACTGCCTTGTAAATTATAATCCTTGCTGCGGCAACCTAAAAAAAATTATCAAGGTAACATCTATTCTATTCCCAATTAATACCGCTGTTACCTGCATTTAGTATAGGAATAGGCGCTAGGTTTCATCTGCTGGAAATGAGTGTTCATTCTGATCACATACATCTCTTTCACAGTCCATAAATTGATTGCTTTTTCCCATACACTCATTGACAGATTCATGTTTTTATGGTGAACTGTACTCAGAAATTCATCAAAGCAGGCAAAATAAACAGATTTAGGGCTCATACTCACTGGCGCCGAAAACGGATGATAATCAGACGAAAAAAAATCGGATTCAAATCTGACCAATGTTATTCAATAGGTGAGTTCTCATTTGCGATTTTTTTCTCATCAGAAATTGGTGTGAGAAAAAAATCGCAGCATGCTGCGATTTGATGCGATTTTGGGATGATAATCGCCAATGCAAGTCAATGGGTGCGATTAAAAAACGCACAGCACTCGCACCATGCAAGTGCTGTCCGATTTATACGCACCAGTCTCCTTTGAAAAGCCGGCAATTCATCCCCGGCTACTGTAAAATCACACTGACAGCTCACAAAACACTAGATACATACACATAGAATATATATATATATATATATATATATATATATATATACACACACACATGTCATTGTAACACATACATATATATATATATATATATATATATATATATTTATAGTTCATACACTTCTACATAGTATAATAGCCGCTAATTCAATTGCCGGCTTTTGTGAAATCACAGAAGCCGACATGAAATGATACATTGTTTCCACACAGTTAACCATGTCATTTCATGTATTTTGATATATGGTTTTAACTTACAATTACATAAGTGTATGTGTGCAAAATTTCAGACATGTAGGGGTTAATTAAAGGTGTAAATTCGTTAAAAAAAAATGCGTGGGCTCCCGCTGTATTTTCTCCACCAGACAGACAAAGCAAGCGAGTGGGAGCAGATAATAATAGCCTAGGGAGGGTACATTTTTTTGTGCCCCCCCCTGGCTACTAACATCTGCCCCCAGACACCCCAGAAAGGGCAAATCTCTAATTAGATTCGCCCTTTCTGGCACTTTGCCCGTCTATTCCCATTGGCCTGTAGCGGTGGCGAATGGGTTAATACGGGGTTAAAGCCACCTTGCAATTGAAAGGTCACTTTAAGCCAGGTTAATAATTGAGAGCTGTCAATTAGACAACTATCAATTATTAATCCTATTGTATGATAGAAAAATCAAACACACACAGTTTAATAAAAAAGAAGTTTAATTAAATAATCACACAGTTTTTGAACATATTTTATTTTCCTGCTAAAACCATTTCCTGTAATAAAAATAAAATAAAAAAGCAAAATTATTCTTACCAATCCGATGAGGTCCCACTCTGTAACCTGTTAACCCTTTCTGATGGATTACAGTTAGCAGAGAGCTAATGCTGTCTGCTAGCTGTAACACCCCGAATGAATAACTTCCTCTCCCAGCTAAAGGAGAGGAAGTGATTAATGAGTGAAGCTTAATTGATTTATTGCCACTTTCACTTCAGTGACCTGACCTAAGTGAAAGTGGGACACAATCAATTAAGCTTCATTCATTAATCACATCCTCTCCTGTCGGCAGGAGATAAGCTCATTCATTCAGGAGCTTTCAGCTGAGCACGCAGGATTACTTGCGCTGCTTAGCTGATTGCTAGTTAACCCTTTGTGAAGGATTACATCGTGGGACGTGACAGATCGCCAGATAGGTAAGAATAATGTTGTTTTATTATTTTTTCTTTATTATAGAAGATCAAGGGCTTCGCAGGGATTAAGAGTTTAATAAAAGATGGTAAAAAAAATGTGTTTTTATTTCATTAAAATTATTTATTCTTAACCCCTCTCTGCCATCAGATGTACTATTCCGTCCATGTGACCCTGGACCTAATTCCCATGGACGGAATAGTACGTCATAGGCGATCACAGCTGACACCCAGCACTATGTGTCAGGAGCGGTCACGGACCGCTCCCGGCACATTAACCCCTAGCACACCGCGATCAAACATGATCGCGGTGTGCCTGGGGCACAGGGGAGGATCGCGCAGGGTGGGGGCTCCCTGCGCGGCCCCCTGAGACCCTCAGAGCAGCGCGATGTGTCGCGCTGTTCCGAGGGTCCGTCCTCCCTCCAGGTCCCCGGATCCAAGATGGCACCGGGGTCCTGCAGGGAGTCGGCTTCCTCAGTGCCTGCTGAGAGCAGGCGCAGAGGAAGCCTGCAGCGATGCCAGAGCGATCGCTGGTGTGACAGAGTGCTGTGCACACTGTGGTTCCCCCCCACATATGGGGTATCAGCGTACTCAGGACAAATTGGACAACAACTTTTGAGGTCCAATTTCTCCTGTTACCTATGGGAAAATAAAAAATTAGTGACTAAGATAATTTTTGTGGGAAAAAAATAGGATTTTTTATTTTCATGCCCGGGCATTATAAACTTGTGTGAAGCACTTGGGGGTTCAAAGTGCTCAACAAAGATCTAGATAAGTTCCTTAGGGGGTCTAGCTTCCAAAATGGGGTCACTTGTGGGGGGTTTCCACTGTTTAGGCTCATCTGGGGCACTACAAACGGAACATGACCCCCATCAATGTTTGCATTCCAAAACGTTACTGCTTCCTTTCCAAGCCCTACCGTGCGCCCAAACAGTTCCCCCCCCCACATATGGGGTATCAGCGTACTCATGACAAATTGGACAACAACTTTTGGGGTCCAATTTCCTTGGGAAAAATCAAAAATTTGGGACTAAAAAATCATTTTTGTGGAAAATTGTTTTTTTTTTTTTTCACACCCAGGCATTATAAACTTTTGTGAAACACTTTGGGGTTCAAAGTGCTCACAACAGATCTAGATAAGTTCCTTAGGGGGTCTAGTTTCCAAAATGGTGTCACTTGTGGGGGGTTTCCACTGTTTAGGCGCATCAGTGGCTCTCCAAACACGACATGGCGTCCAACCTCAACTCCAGCCAATTTTAGTTTGAAAAAGTCAAACGGCGCTCCTTCCCTTACGAGCTCTGCCGTGTGCCCAAACAGTGGTTTTCCCCCACATATAGGGTATTGGCGTACTCAGGAGAAATTGCACAACAACTTGATCTGCCCATTTTCTCCTTTTACCCTTGTCAAAATAAAAAAAAGTTTGTAAAAGATCATTTTTGTGGCTAAAAAGTTAAATATTAATTTTTTCCTTCCACGTTGCTTCAGCTCCTGTGAAGCACCTGAAGGGTTAATAAACTTCTTGAATGTGGTTTTGAGTACCTTGAGGGGTGCAGTTTTTAGAATGGTGTCACTTTTTGGTATTTTCTGCTATATAGACCCGTCAAAGTGACTTCAAATGTGAGTTGGTCCCTAAAAAAATGGCTTTGTAAATTTTGTTGTAAAAATGAGAAATCGCTGGTCAATTTTTAACCCTTATAATTTCCTAACAAAAAAAAATTTTGGTTCCAAAATTGTGCTGATGTAAAGTAGACATGTGGAAAATGTTATTTCTTAACTATTTTGTGTGACATATTTCTCTGTTTTAAGGGAAAAAAAATTCAAAGTTTGAAAATTGCAAAATTTTCAAAATTTTCGCCATATTTGCGTTTTTTTCAAAAATAAACGCAAGGTATATCGAAGAAATTTTACCACTAACATGAAGTACAATATGTCATGAGTAAACAATCTGAGAATCGCGAAGATCCGTTGAAGCGTTCCAGAGTTATAACCTCATAAAGAGACAGTGGTCAGAATTGTAAAAATTGGCCCGGTCATTAACGTGCAAACCACCCTTGGGGGTGAAGGGGTTAATGTGTGTGTTTTTTTATTTACTTCAATAGGATTAATAATTGATAGTTGTCTAATTGACAACTCTCAATTATTAACCTGGCTTAAAGTGACCTTTCAATTGCAAGGTGGCTTTAACCCCTTATTAACCCATTCGCCACCGCTACAGGGCAATGGGAATAGACGGGCAAAGTGCCAGAAAGGGCGAATCTAATTAGAGATTTGCCCTTTCTGGGGTGTCTGGGGGCAGATGTTAGTAGCCAGGGGGGGGGGGCACAAAAAATGTACCCTCCCTAGGCTATTATTATCTGCCCCCACTCGCTTGCTTTGTCTGTCTGGTGGAGAAAATACAGCGGGAGCACACGCATTTTTTTTCAACAAATTTACACCTTTAATTAACCCCTACATGTCTGAAATTTTGAACACATACACTTATGTAATTGTAAGTTAAAAACATATATCAAAATACATGAAATGACATGGTTAACTGTGTGGAAACAATGTATCATTTCATGTCGGCTTTTGTGATTTCACAAAAGCCGGCAATTGAATTAGCAGCTATTACAATATGTAGAAGTGTATGAACTTTAAATATATGTATATATATATATATGTCACAATGAGCCGCACGTACCAGGGTTTTGGGGTACTCGGCACCGAGCCCGTTGATCTCTATGGGGGATGTCACGGGTAGCACAGCTCGGTCCATGCCCTGGGCGCTCACCGTAATGTGGGAGGTATTTACAGGGGATGATGGAATATTCATATAGTTTGTCGTGACGCCACCTGTAGTACCCGGTCAGGGCGACCAGCGCTGCTGTGCAGGTCCTCTGGAAGGGATGGTGATATGCAGCTAGATGATAAGTCTTCTACAGGTAAGACTGTGTCCTCCCAGGGCAGATAGATGTAAAATAGTGCAATGGTGCAGAGGGATGTAGCAGAGTGGAGTATGCGACGGAGTAATCAGGCAGGAAACAGTTCTTATGTAGTTTCAAAGGTTTACTCACAGTCTGTTGTACATACAGATTCCAGCCGGGCACTGTGTCCTTCCAGTGAGTAGTCCAGCAACTCTCAGATAAATTGGTCGCACTCCCAAAGACTCCCTTTTATGTTCCTTTCCGGCATTTTGTGCAATACTCCTTACTTCTACCTGCACCTCCCTACCACAGAGCCCTCAGCGAAGCAGTATTAGGTCCTTTCAGTTTTACAGGTGCGACCCGATGCCCCGGGTGATCACCTCCTCTTCACGGAGACCGAGACACCATCGGAAACCTGGACGTACTTGACCACTAGGCTGCTTCCGGTTGAGAATATGGTAGCTAGTGGCTCTTAACCCCTTAATGACCGCTTATACGCCTTTTAACGGCGGTCATTAAGGGTACTTAAACCACAGCGCCGTCAATTAACGGCGCTGTGGAAAAAGTGAATAGCGCCCCCCAGAGGTGCATTTTCTCCGGGGTCTCGGCTACTGGGGGTAGCCGAGACCCCAGAGAACATGAATCGGGTCGTTTTTTACCGACACCGATGTTGCGATCGCCGTTATTAACCCTATAACGGCGACCGCAACAACAAAAAAAAAAAGTTGTGTCATTTAATTTCTCTGTCCCCTGATGTCATCGGACATCAGAGGACAGAGAAAAAGGGTCCCCGGGACCCCCATGTGGCCCCCGATGTCCTGTATGTGGCCCCAGGGCCCTCCGGTGTCCCCCGGGGCCGGCGCGATGAAGAACATGGCGGGCGCATGCTCAGTGCGCCCGCCGCTATGTGCCGCTGTGTCCTGGGGGGATGGGCAAATATTCTCTGGGGTCTCGGCTACCGGGGGTAGCCGAGACCCCAGAGAACATGATCCGGGTCGGTATTCACCGATCCCGGTGTTGCGATCGCGTCTATGCAAGCATAGATGCGATCGCAAAAAAAAAAAAAAAGATTTTTTCTCCCCTCTCATGTGATCGCACATCAGAGGGGAGAAAATGAGGGTCCCCCGGTCCCCCAATCGCCCCCCCGTATACTTACCGGTGTCCTCCGTCCTCCCGCAGGCCCCAGGAACCCGGCGTCTTCTTCCTGCAAAAAAAAAATGGCGGGCGCATGCGCAGTGCGCCCGCCGATCTGCTTGGCGGCAGATTCAAAAATTTTTTCATTCATTCTCATAAAAGTACATTTTGATCACTGTGATAAACTATCACAGTGATCAAAATAAAAAAAACAGTACATAACCCCCCCATTTATCACCCCCTTAGTTAGGGACATATAATAAAAAATAGAAATTATATTTATTTTCATTTTTCTGTTAGGGTTAGGGTTATAGTTAGGGTTAGGGTTATTATTAGGGTTAGGGTTATTATTAGGGTTAGGGTTAGCATTAGGGTTAGGGTTAGCATTAGGGTTATAATTAGCGTTAGGGTTAAGCTGGGTTCATACTGCGTTATGGCAGTCCGTTAGACGGACTGCGCTACACCGCGGTATAACGCAGTCCGTTAACGCTGCCATTCACCCCCATTTGAGGGCGCATCGCGACGCATGCCGTAAAGCGGCATGCGTTTGCGACGTGCCATCATTCAGTGACGGAGCCTCGGACGCGGGCTGCAGCGTCTGGGCTCCGTCACCGCTAGCGCAGATGAATTATCTGCTGATTCCTCTGCGCTAGCGGGTATAGCATAACGCGATCGCGTTATGCTATACCGTTACCAGCCCGTCAACGCTATGTGTTGAACGGGCTGGTAAAACGCAAAATGAACCTAGCCTTAGGGTTAGGGTTATAATTAGGGTTATAATTAGGGTTAGGGTTACAATTAGGGTCAGGGTTAAAATTAGGGTTAGGGTTACAATTAGAGTTAGGGTTACAATTAAGGTTAGGGTTACAATTAGGGTTGGAATTAGGGTTGGGATTTAGGTTAGGATTAGGGTTGGGATTAGGGTTAGGGGTGTGTTGGGGTTAGGGTTGGAGCTAGAATTGAGGGATTTCCACTATTTAGGCACATCAGGGGGTCTCCAAACACGACGTGGCGTTCAAAAAGTCAAATGGCGCTCCCTCCCTTCCGAGCCCTGCCGTGCGCCCAAACAGTGGTTTACCCCAACATATGTGGTATCAGCGTACTCAGGACAAATTGCACACCAATTTGGGGGTTCTAATTTCTCCTGTTACCCTTGGGAAAATAAAAAATAGCTGGCTAAAAAAATCATTTTTGAGAAAAAAAATGATTTTTTATTTTCACAGCTCTGCGTTTATAAATTTCTGTGAAACACTTGGGGGTTCAAAGTGCTCACCATATTGGGTATCAGCGTACTCAGGACAAATTGCACAATAACTTTTGGAGTCTTGTTACCCTTGGGAAAATAAAAATTGGGGTGAAAAGATCAATTTTGTGGAAAAAATATGATTTTTTAATTTTACGGCTCTACGTTATAAACTTGTGTGAAGCACTTGGGGGTTCAAATTGCTCACCAAAGATCTAGATAAGTTCCTTAAGGGGTCTAGTTTCCAAAATGGGGTCACTTGTGGGGGGTTTCCACTGTTTAGACACATCAGGGGGTCTCCAAACACGACGTGGCTTTCAAAAAGTCAAATGTCGCTCCCTCCCTTCCGAGCCCTGCCGTGCGCCCAAACAGTGGTTTACCCCAACCTATAGGGTATCAGCGTACTCAGGACAAATTGCACACCAATTTTGGGGTTCTAATTTCTCCTGTTACCCTTGGAAAATAAAAAATAGCTGGCTAAAAAAAAACATTTTTGAGAAAAAAAAATGATTTTTCATTTTCACGGCTCTGCGTTTATAAATTTCTGTGAAGCACTTGGGGGTTCAAAGTGCTCACCACACATCTAGATAAGCTCCTTGGGGGTCTAGTTTTTAAAATGGTGTCACTTGCAGGATGTTTCTACTGTTTAGGTACATCAAGGGCTCTGCAAACACAACATGACGCCCGCAGAACATTCCATCAAAGTCTGCATTACAAAATGGCGCTCCTTCCTTCCAAGCACTCCCATGCGCCCAAACAGTGGTTTCACCCCACATATGGGGTATCAGCGTACTCAGGAAAAATTGCACAACAACTTTTTGGGTCCAATTTCTCCTGTTACCCTTGGGAAAATAAAAAAAATAGCGGGCTAAAGAATCATTTTTGAGGAAAAAAATGATTTTTTATTTTCACGGCTCTACGTTTATTAATTTCTGTGAAGCACTTGGGGGTTCAAAGTGCTCACCACATATCTAGATAAGTTCCTTAAGGGGTCTAGTTTCCAAAATGGTGTGATTTGTGGGGGGTTTCGACTGTTTAGGCGTATCAGGGGCTCTCCAAACGCGACATGGCGTCCAATTTCAATTCCAGCCAATTTTGGTTTGAAACAGTCAAACTGCGCTCCTTCACTTCCAAGCCCTGCCGTGCGCCCAAACAGTGGTTTACCCCCACATATGGGGTATCGGCATGCTCAGGACAAATTGCACAAAAACTTTTGGGGTCTTGTTACCCTTGGGAAAATAAAAATTGGGGTGAACAGATCGTTTTTGTGGAAAAAATATGATTTTTTATTTTCACGGTTCTATGTTATAATTTTCTGTGAAGCACTTGGAGGTTCAAAGTGCTCACCACACATCTAGATAAGTTCCTTAAGGGGTCTAATTTCCAAAATGGGGTCACTTGTGGGGGGTTTCCACTGTTTAGACACATCAGGACCTCTACAAACACGACATAACGTCCAGCCAATTCTGCGCTGAAAAAGTCAAACGGCGCTCCTTCCCTTCCAAGCTCTGCCTTGCACCCAAACAGTGGTTTACCCCCACATATGGGGTATCGGCATGCTCAGGACAAATTGCACAAAAACTTTTGGGGTCTTGTTACCCTTGGGAAAATAAAAATTGGGGTAAACAGATCATTTTTGTGGAAAAAATATGATTTTTTATTTTCACGGTTCTGTTATAAACTTCTGTGAAGCACTTGGAGGTTCAAAGTGCTCACCACACATCTAGATAAGTTCCTTAGGGGGTCTAATTTCCAAAATGGGGTCACTTGTGATGGGTTTCCACTGTTTAGACACATCAGGGCCTCTACAAACGCGACATGGCGTCCAGCCAATTCTGCGTTGAAAAAGTCAAATGTCGCTCCTTCCCTTGCAACCTCTGCCGTGCGCCCAAAAAGTGGTTTACCCCCACATATGGGGTATCGGCTTAATCAGGAGAAATTGCACAACAAATTTTGTGGTTCATTTTTTCTTTTAACAGTTGTGAAAATAAAAAAAATAGGTTCCGAAGTAAAGTTTTTGCAAAAAAAGTTAAATGTTAATTTTTTCCTTCCACATTGCTTCAGTTCCTGTGAAGCACGTAAAGGGTTAATAAACTTCTTGAATGTGGTTTTGAGCACCTTGAGGGGTGCAGTTTTTAGAATGGTATCACTTTTGGCTATTTTCTATCATATAGACCCCTCAAAGTGACTTCAAATGTGAGGTGGTCCCTAAAATAAAAATGGTGTTGTAAAAATGAGAAATCGCTGGTCAACTTTTAACCCTTATAACTTCGTAACAAAAAAAAATTTTGGTCCCAAAATTGTGCTGATGTAAAGTAGACATGTGGGAAATGTTATTTATTAAGAAATTTGTGTGACATATCTCTCTGATTTAAGGGCATAAAAATTTAAAGTTTGAAAATTGTTAAATTTTCAAAATTTTCGCCATATTTCCGTTTTTTCATAAATAAACACAAGTCATATCAAAGAAATTTTACCACTAACGTGAAGTACAATATGTCACGAAAAAACATTCTCAGAATCAGCGGGATTCGTTAAAGCGTTCCAGAGTTATAACCTCATAAAGTGACAGTGGTCAGAATTGTAAAAATTGGCCCTGTCATTAAGCTGCAAAATGGCTCTGTCACTAAGGGGTTAAAGAGTCCCACTAGATGCGGTGTTTGCTAATGGCGCTGAACTGACCCACTAGCCTGGGAACCGTCTCCCCGATCTGTTGCCTGGTCCTTCCTCTTCTAAGGATGGGGACAGCGTCAGTGCTGTACCGACCCCGGACCCTTCCGCTCTTCTCAGCAAGGCTCTCTGAGGTAAACTCAAAAGAGCTGCAGGCTAGCCTTGTCCCCACTTCGGCTGCCTGGCTCCGACTGTACTCAACTCTAACACGCAGCATGAGGCTGCCTCAACCCCTCCCATCAACTAGCTACACCCTGTTCTAACCAGCCTGAGCTAGACCATCCCATTGGGTCCGCCTACACTCAGCTGGCATAATGTAGTGTTGAATGCAGTGGTTGGAGTCAATGGGGTGTTTCCTCCTTACCTGAGAGTCAGGTGTCACACCGCTGGGTGCGATGCAACATCTCCGTGGCGACTGGACCCTCAGGGCGCCACATTCCCCCTGGTTAAACACAGCACTCCCGGGCTGTAAAAGAGTAAGGATGCTACATAAGAAACATACAAAATTTTTATAAATGCTTAGCAAAACAGTAAAACATTTTCAAACACATCATCCCTTTATGGGAGGGGCACTTCAGGTTAAACGTTGCAAGAAAACACTTTTAATATTTACTTCACAGTTCAAGTAAACATATACTTGTGGAGGACCCGCTCCAAACCTCCCACGGTGGTCTTCGGTGGGCTGCAAGACATAACTGACTTTTCCAGCAGTCCTCACGTTCGGCCACACCAAACGGGTTTTAAACTTCTGAGGTAATTAAGTGAAACCAAGATGAGGCACCGAAGTGCTAACTATCTACAAATTACAGTTTGTGAGCCAGCAAAGTTCATGGCTTCTCAGTTCAGAAAAGCAATATTAAAGGCAATCACCCCTCCGGGTTATGGCAACATTTGCATACTATATACATTAATACACTATATACATTTGTGGAACCTGTCCGGTTTTCTCATTTACTTAGTAGTAGTGACACCTGGTGGCTGTGCAAGCACAGGACCATTCCTATTCACGGGCCAGTGCCTAACACCAGGATCATCGACTCCACCATCGGGGTCTGTGTGGCTGGTGTGCACTGGGCTGGTGGGGGTGTCAGGGGTTCCAGCAGGGTGTCATCATCTGCAGCAGGGATATCATCGCTGGTTACCTGCAGAGTCGTTTCACTCCGGTCCTCTAGGCTATTGAGCAGAACTGAGCTAAACTCCTCTCCTCTGGTGTCCTGAGGAGATCCGAGGTCTAATCTGTTCTCTCTCTGTCTGTCTCTCTGTCTGTGTGTCTGGTTCCGGGGTGGACCGGCGTTCTGGTCCGGGTGAGGCCTCCGCAGCCTCCTCTCCTGTCGCCGCATCCTCGGCGGGGTCAGGTATGGCTCCTTCCGGATCAGCCTCCGGCCAGATCTCAGACTCTGCTTCAGGTGGCGCCGGTGGCAGACGCGCGGGCGGTGTAGGGAGCGGTCGGCTCTGCTGCAGCCGCAGCTTCAGAGCCCTCCAGCTTCTCTCCATTTCCTCCACTTCAGCGCGGTGCCGGGCCAGATACAGCAGGGCAGCATCCACTTCTTCTTCAATAGAGAGGATCAGCTTCTCCAGGTCACAACGGATCTCTTCATCAGGAGGGGCCCCCTCTTTTGTAGGAAGGCGGGACCTTCGCGTTCTTTCCGCCCACTGAGGAGGATGAGGAGGCGGAACTCCAGTGCTGTGGGGCATGATCTTAGATTGCAGTAGCATTTAGGGTAGGCGGACATTTCTTTCGTGCCACTGAGTGAGCGCACGCCCACGAAGATACGCCCTTCTTTTCCAGCGCCTCGTGGCGCAAATATGGCGGTTGTTGTTTTACAAAATGGCAAATACAGTCTCTGATGATTTTGGCAATTTTCAGGCACAAAAACAGTTCATATTAGGCACACAGGACTCGCTTATAGCGAGCTTCAGAATCCTGTTCGTGACGCCAAGAAATGAGCCGCACGTACCAGGGTTTTGGGGTACTCGGCACCGAGCCCGTTGATCTCTATGGGGGATGTCACGGGTAGCACAGCTCGGTCCATGCCCTGGGCGCTCACCGTAATGTGGGAGGTATTTACAGGGGATGATGGAATATTCATATAGTTTGTCGTGACGCCACCTGTAGTACCCGGTCAGGGCGACCAGCGCTGCTGTGCAGGTCCTCTGGAAGGGATGGTGATATGCAGCTAGATGATAAGTCTTCTACAGGTAAGACTGTGTCCTCCCAGGGCAGATAGATGTAAAATAGTGCAATGGTGCAGAGGGATGTAGCAGAGTGGAGTATGCGACGGAGTAATCAGGCAGGAAACAGTTCTTATGTAGTTTCAAAGGTTTACTCACAGTCTGTTGTACATACAGATTCCAGCCGGGCACTGTGTCCTTCCAGTGAGTAGTCCAGCAACTCTCAGATAAATTGGTCGCACTCCCAAAGACTCCCTTTTATGTTCCTTTCCGGCATTTTGTGCAATACTCCTTACTTCTACCTGCACCTCCCTACCACAGAGCCCTCAGCGAAGCAGTATTAGGTCCTTTCAGTTTTACAGGTGCGACCCGATGCCCCGGGTGATCACCTCCTCTTCACGGAGACCGAGACACCGTCGGAAACCTGGACGTACTTGACCACTAGGCTGCTTCCGGTTGAGAATATGGTAGCTAGTGGCTCTTAAAGAGTCCCACTAGATGCGGTGTTTGCTAATGGCGCTGAACTGACCCACTAGCCTGGGAACCGTCTCCCCGATCTGTTGCCTGGTCCTTCCTCTTCTAAGGATGGGGGACAGCGTCAGTGCTGTACCGACCCCGGACCCTTCCGCTCTTCTCAGCAAGGCTCTCTGAGGTAAACTCAAAAGAGCTGCAGGCTAGCCTTGTCCCCACTTCGGCTGCCTGGCTCCGACTGTACTCAACTCTAACACGCAGCATGAGGCTGCCTCAACCCCTCCCATCAACTAGCTACACCCTGTTCTAACCAGCCTGAGCTAGACCATCCCATTGGGTCCGCCTACACTCAGCTGGCATAATGTAGTGTTGAATGCAGTGGTTGGAGTCAATGGGGTGTTTCCTCCTTACCTGAGAGTCAGGTGTCACACCGCTGGGTGCGATGCAACATCTCCGTGGCGACTGGACCCTCAGGGCGCCACAACAATTACATATATATATATATATATATATATATAAAATATATATTCTATGTGTGTATATGTATTGTTTCTATTCCTTATTAAAGCTGTCAGTTATGGGATGAATTAGCGGCTATTATACTGTACTATGTAGAAGTGTATGACCTATATATATATATATATATATATATATATTTGCTTTTTGTGTACATTTTTTTTTACAATTTGATTTTTACTTGACTTTTTACATAGAGATAACTGCTCTATGTAAAACTTCATGTTAAAATCGCATTGCATACAGATGGAAAACTGATGGAAAACGCATGGTGCGATTTAAAATCGCATCAAATCGCATGCCTTTTTACAACAAATGTACCGTTTTTTTCCTGCAGAAAACGGACCGATTTTTTTCCAGCCAGTGAGTATGAGCCCTTAATGTGTCTATTCGCAGTTTCTCTGTAGCATCTGTATGTTATGGGTAGTCATGGGAGACTTTAGGTTACTGGTGTGCTGTTCCATTTGTCTGGTTTATGTATTGTATAATTTCCATGCTGTGTATAACCTATTCTTGCATGCTCTCTGCTGTCACCTGGTGGCTTTCAATGTGGCAGCCTGTAACTAATTGTTTCTTCTGGAACATGCCTTTCACTTCCTGGGCAGAGTTCACTCCTTCTTCTTCCTGTTAGCAGCCATTTACTTTGTTAGTTCTTTATGGGAGAGACATGCTTTGCACCAAGCTGTGAAAGGCATCAGTTTTCGACCACCACCACCTACACTCTCTTGCTGCTCACACTTGCAACCAGACTTGGTGCTAAATCTTACTGCACCTCGTTTCACCTGCATTTCTAGAGAAGTTACTGTATACCAATCATAAGCTGTATGTCCAGATTTCCAAATAAACAAGTCTGGACTTCACAATCCCTGGTGTGCATCATCTCTCCGGACGCTGAACAGCACTGGTCCTGTCTGCTCTGCATGAGGAAGCGGAAGGTAGGAAAACTCTCCCAGCCCCAATCAACTTCACCTCCATTCGCCTCATGTGGGGACAGAACTGGAGCTGGAATTACCACTTCTGAACTCTCCAGTGCTGTGTTTCCATTCTTGAAGTATGTTTGGGGTCATTGTCCTACTGTAAGACCCATGTCCTAGGATACAAACTCAGCTTTCTGACACTGGGCACTAGATTACGACCCAAAAACCTTTGGGAATCTTCACATTTCATGATGCCTTGCACAGGTCAAGGCACCCAATGCCACAGGCAGCAAAACAATCCCAAAATATCTTTGTACAGCCACCATATTTGACTGTAACCACTGTATTTTTTTTTGTAGGCCTCATTCCATTTACAATAAACAGTGAATGAAAGTGGCGTAATACTCTGACAATGACAACATTGTTCCCAGAAGCAACCTGGGATTCACAGATGCTTCCCATGCTATTCCTATGCCATTTCAGTACTGTTTCCATCGATTCGAGCTATTTTTATACCCCTCCAATCTCTGAGGGGATAGGGGGCTGGAAGAAAGCTTGAGTTTCCCACTGACTTCCATTTTACTCATTACTCGGGATGAGCACACGAGCATTACGATTTGCTCATCTCGAGTAACGATGACCCGAGCATTTGAGTGCTTGCTCATCACTAACATGAAACACAATGATGTCATAGAGAGTTCAGAGATAATAAACACAGTGATGTTACAGTACAGAGATAAAAAACAGTGATATGCTACAGATATAATAAACACTGTGACATAATAGTGTATATAGAGATAAACACATAGATGTCAAAGTACAGGGATAATAAACAGTGATGTCATAGTGCAAAGATCATAAACATGGTGATATCATAGTACAGAGATTATAAACAAGGTGATCTCACAGTGTAGGGATAAAATACAGCAATGTTACGGTATAGGGATAATAAGCACAGCGATTTCAGAGCACAAGCATAAACACAGTGATGTCACATTACAAGGTGTTGTGCAGTGGTGTTCACACATTGCGACAGATAGGCAGGGACCCCAGAAAATTCAACATAAAATGTTTTTAATCCAGGAAACTCACAAAAAACAGGGAAGCGATATCCTCCGGTTGGCAGCCGGGTCGTCAAAACAGTCTGTGTCCACACCTTGCTGTATCCCTTGGGTGCGTCAAATGCTTTGAAGTCCCTGGCTCTGTGTTAACTTCACACAGGCCTAGGTTGCACAGAGCCTCCTGCTCTGCAGCTTGCAAAATAAAACTGACACACCCAAGACAAGAGAGAGAGTTTAAATGGGAATTGTGGACATAGAGCCACTCAAAACCCGAAGTGGAGGGAGGGATTCGCCCTCACTACTAAACCTGCAAATCCCTCCAAAAATAAAAGCCCATGTCGGGTTTTCCTAAAATCTAACTTGATGAACTACTTTGACCAAATCCAAATTCACTTTTACTCTGCCTGTTAATCACCAGACATATTGCTGTAATCACAATGTGCTCCAATGAGTTTAATGTGTCTCTATAAGCATTCTGGAGGACGCATATCAGCCGTCATATGTGATCCTTCTCACTGCCTCACAAAGAATAATAAACAGTGATGTCACAGTACAGAGATAATTAACACAGCAGTATCAAAGAATATGGATAACTAGATGGGCATTTCCTAAAGGAAATACATGGTGCTTGAGCAGCGCTGCCGGCTTTACAGCAGTGTATCAGGTGTTGACTGTAAGAAAGTAAAGTTAGAATATGAATGTTGTGTATAGCGATGGCACATCCTGGGATGGGTCGTATATGAAGCCAATGGGCAGCAAATCCACAGCATTAGGGCCGTTTCACAGGGGCGATTTTTTGGCATAAGAATTGTGGACAATATTCTCACTAAAAATCATGACCCATTGTTATCAATGGGCATATTCACATGTGGCCATGTGATGTCATGTGGCCATGTGATGTCATGAGGCCATGTGATGTCATGTGGCCATGTGATGTCATGAGGCCATGTGATGTCATGAGGCCATATGATGTCATGTGGCCATGTGATGTCATGTGACCATGTGATGTCATGTGGCCATGTGATGTCATGAGATGATGTGATGTCATGTGGCCATGTGATGTCATGTGGCCATGTGATGTCATGAGATGATATGATGTCATGTGGCCATGTGATGTCATGTGGCCGTGTGATGTAATGTGGCCATGTAATGTCATGAGACGATGTGATGTCATGTGGCCATGTGATGTCATGTGGCCATGTGATGTCATGAGATGATGTGATGTCATGTGGCCATGTGATGTCATGTGGCCATGTGATGTCATGAGACGATGTGATGTTATGTGGCCATGTGATGTCATGTGGCCATGTGATGTCATGTGATGTCATGTGGCCATGTGATGTCATGTGGCATGTGAATACGGCCATTGAAAATAATAGGTTGTGATTTGTAGAGCTATAATGTCCGGCAATATTCGCACCAAAGAATCTCCTGTGTGAAACGACCTTATAGCCACAAAACCTGTAGCAAATCTGCTGGAATAAGCGCGGCATAGTTCCCCCCATGGAAATTAAGAACATAGGTGAAATACTGTATTTTAGGGCTGCGGGAAAGAAACAATGACAGGCCCTTTTTTTTGGCTCCCAGCCCTTACATAATACTGTATGGCAAAATTTGCTGTGAGAAAAAAATGGCAGCGATTTGTTAACTGCTCCTCTCACACGTGTGAATACACCCTTAGGGGCAGATTATGGGGCAGATTTACCTCAGTGGAAATTCCTTCAGAAATTCTGCTTTATGTTATTCACCGAACACAGAAATTAGAAGGTGACAGCAGATTAGGAAGAGCAGACCACACAGTGACACTGCCTGACAGACTGCTCTAGCTCCCCGACAGCCAATCAGAGGGCAGGCCTCACACAGTGACACTGCCTGACAGACTGCTCGAGTGCCCCGACAACCAATCAGAGGGCAGCTTTCATTTTACCTCAGCAGTTTCAAGTATGAAAGCTGAACTCTGGTTGCTATGGACAACCAAAATGGTTTTACTCTGAGGCAATTTTCATTAATCAGGCCATTAACATTTCTTATAAAAATCAGGGAACCTTGTCACATACATTTCTTATAGCAGTGGTCCCTATTTACTCAATAAAATTGTACAATTAGTGGACTAGTAAGTCCTTAAGGCCCCTGTGTGCTGCCTGGGGCCCTGTGATCTGCCTGGTGCCCTGTGTGCTGTCTGGGGCCGTGTGCTGCCTGTGGCCCCTGTGTGCTGCCTGGGGCCCCGTGTGCTGCCTGGAGTCCCTGTGCTCTGCCTGGAGTCCCTGTGTGCTGCCTGGGTCCCCTTGTGCTGCCTTTGGCCCCTGTGTGCTGCTTTTGGCCTCTGTGCTCTGCCTGGGGCCCCGTGTGCTGCCTGTGGCCCCGTACACTGCCTGGGACCCCATGCGCTGCCTGGGGCCCCGTGCGCTGCCTGTGTCCCCTGTGCGCCGCCTGGGGCCCCTGTGCTCTGCCTGGGGCCCCGTGTGTTGCCTAGGGCCCCTGTGCTCTGCCTGGGGCCCCATGCACTGCCTGTGGCCCTGTGCATCACCTGGGGCCCCGTGCGCTGCCTGTGGCCCCTGTGCGCCGCCTGGGGCCCCATGCGCTGCCTGTAGCTCCTGTGTGCTGCCTGGGGCCCTAGTGCGCTGCCTGGGGCCCCTTGTGTGCCGCCTGAGGCCCCTATGCGCTGCCTGTGGCCCCTGTGCACTGCCTGGGGCCCCGTGCGCTGCCTGTAGCTCCTGAGTGCCGCCTGGGGCCCCTGTGCGCTGCCTGGGGCCCCGTGTGCCGCCGAGGGCCCCTGTGCTCTGCCTGGGGCTTTGTGTGCTGCCTGGGCCCCTGTGCGCTGCCTGGGGCCCCGTGCGCTGCCTGTTTCCCCTGTGCACTGCCTGGGGCCCCGTGCGCTGCCTGGGGTCCCTGTGCGCCACCTGGGGCACCGTGCGCTGCCTGGGGACCGTGTGTGCCACCTGGGGCCCCTATGCACCACCTGGGGCCCCTGTGCACTGCCTGGGGCCCCGTGCGCTGCCTGTTTCCCCTGTGTGCTGCCTGGGGCCCCGTGTGCTGCTTGGGGCCCCTGTGCTCTGCCTGTGGCCCCTGTACGCTGCCTGGAACCCAGTGCGCTGCCTGTGGCCCCATGTGCTGCCTATGGCTCCTGTGCACTGCCTGGGGCCCCTGTGTGCTGTCTGTGGCCCCGTGCGCTGCCTGTGGCCCCTGTGCATCACCTGGGGCCCTGTGCGCTGCCTGTGGACCCTGTGTACTGCCTGGGGCCCCTGTGCGCTGCCTGGGGCCCCTTGTGCGCCGCCTGAGGCCCCTATGCGCTGCCTGGGGCCCCTGTGCACTGCCTGGGGCCCAGTGCGCTGCCTGTAGCTCCTGTGTGCTGCCTGGGGCCCCGTGCGCTGCCTGTGTCCCCTGTGCGCCGCCTGGGGCCCCTGTGCTCTGCCTGGGGCCCCGTGTGTTGCCTAGGGCCCCTGTGCTCTGCCTGGGGCCCCATGCGCTGCCTGTGGCCCCTGTGCATCACCTGGGGCCCCGTGCGCTGCCTGTGGCCCCTGTGCACCGCCTGGGGCCCCATGCGCTGCCTGTAGCTCCTGTGTGCTGCCTGGGGCCCTAGTGCGCTGCCTGGGGCCCCTTGTGTGCCGCCTGAGGCCCCTATGCGCTGCCTGTGGCCCCTGTGCACTGCCTGGGGCCCCGTGCGCTGCCTGTAGCTCCTGAGTGCCGCCTGGGGCCCCTGTGCGCTGCCTGGGGCCCCGTGTGCCGCCGAGGGCCCCTGTGCTCTGCCTGGGGCTTTGTGTGCTGCCTGGGCCCCTGTGCGCTGCCTGGGGCCCCGTGCGCTGCCTGTTTCCCCTGTGCACTGCCTGGGGCCCCGTGCGCTGCCTGGGGTCCCTGTGCGCCACCTGGGGCACCGTGCGCTGCCTGGGGACCGTGTGTGCCACCTGGGGCCCCTATGCACCACCTGGGGCCCCTGTGCACTGCCTGGGGCCCCGTGCGCTGCCTGTTTCCCCTGTGTGCTGCCTGGGGCCCCGTGTGCTGCTTGGGCCCCTGTGCTCTGCCTGTGGCCCCTGTACGCTGCCTGGAACCCAGTGCGCTGCCTGTGGCCCCATGTGCTGCCTATGGCTCCTGTGCACTGCCTGGGGCCCCTGTGTGCTGTCTGTGGCCCCGTGCGCTGCCTGTGGCCCCTGTGCATCACCTGGGGCCCTGTGCGCTGCCTGTGGACCCTGTGTACTGCCTGGGGCCCCTGTGCGCTGCCTGGGGCCCCTTGTGCGCCGCCTGAGGCCCCTATGCGCTGCCTGGGGCCCCTGTGCACTGCCTGGGGCCCCGTGCGCTGCCTGTAGCTCCTGTGTGCTGCCTGGGGCCCCTGTGCGCTGCCTGGGGCCCCGTGTGCCGCCATGGGCCCCTGTGCACTGCCTGGGGCCCCGTGCGCTGCCTGTTTCCCCTGTGCGCTGCCTGGGGCCCCGTGCGCTGCCTGGGGCCCCTGTGCGCAACCTGGGGCCCCGTGCACTGCCTGTGGCACCTGTGCATCGCCTGGGGCCCTGTGCTCTGCCTGTAGCTCCTGTGAGCCGCCTGGGGCCCCGTGTGCTGCCTGGGGCCCCTGTGCGCTGCCTGGGGTCTACTGTGCTGCCTGGGGCCCCGTGTGCTGCCTGGGGCCCCTGTGCTCTGCCTGTGGCCCCTGTGCGCTGCCTTGAACCCAGTGCGCTGCCTGTGGCCCCGTGCACTGCCTGTGGCCCCTGTGCACCGCCTGGGGTCCCTGTGCGCTGTCTGTGGCCCCGTGCGCTGCCTGTGGCCCCTGTGCATCGCCTGGGGCCCTGTGCGCTGCCTGTGGCCCCTGTGCGCCGCCTGGGGCCCCTGTGCGCTGCCTGTAGCTCCTGTGTACTGCCTGGGGCCCCTGTGCGCTGCCTGGGGCCCCTTGTGCGCCGCCTGAGGCCCCTATGTGCTGCCTGGGGCCCCTGTGCACTGCCTGGGGCCCCGTGCGCTGCCTGTAGCTCCTGTGTGCCGCCTGGGGCCCCTGTGCGCTGCCTGTGGCACCTGTGCTCTGCCTGGAGCCCTGTGCGCTGCCTGTGGCCCTGTGTGCTGCCTGTCGCCCCTGTGCTCTGCCTGGGGCCCTGTGCGCTGCCTGTGGCCCTGTGTGCTGCCTGTGGCCCCTGTGTGCTGCCTGGGGCCCTGTGCTGCACCTTTAAGACCTTGAATCAGCGATCTGTCAGCTTCTATTAGGCCTCTTTCACACATCCGGCGGGCGCCTTGCGGCGCCCCCGGCATTTTGCCGCAACGCCACATCAGAAAACCTGATGCGCCGCATGCGGCTTTTTTCGCATTGACATGCATTAGCGCCGGATGGCGCCGCATGTCAATGCGTTGCATGCGGTTTTGTCCGGATGCGGCGCAAATGTACATTGCGGCGGCCGGACAAAACGCTGCATGTAACGTTTTTTGTTTTTGCCGGATGGTTTCTGATGTCTCCAAGCATCAGAAACCATCCGGCAAAAAACCGCATGCGGCCGCCGGCGGTGCATCAGGTTTTCTGATGCGGCGCTGCGGCTAAATGCCGGGGGCGCCGCAAGGCGCCCGCCGGATGTATGAAAGAGGCCTTAGCTGATACGGGTCATGTGTGGAAGCTGCATTTGCATAGCTGCCATCTTTGTAAGGTCACTGCACCTGCGCTGTGGCTTCAATCCATGTCAGTTGGGGGTCATGGAAAGGTCGCCATTAATTCCTATGGGAAAATTTTTGCATAAAATGCGATTTTTTTTTAAAAACTAAAAATCGGATCGACTCCAAAAATACATAGCACACCTGTCCCCACCGAGGGCTTCGAAACGCCGCCTGAACGGGGTTTTCTGCGCCGAGCGGTTCGGGCCGCATTAATTGCAGAAAACGCGGAGAAGAAGAAGAAGAAGAAACTAGATGTGTATTTCCTGAAGGAACTACAGATTGTGCTTTGTATTGGTGCCCGGTAGTGTTGAGCGAACATGCTCGGACATGCTCCGTTAACCCTTGAGCATCGGGGTGCTCGGACATGCTCGGAACTCTGCAGAACACCTCATGTATTCGGGCAGGAAGCTCGGATGCCTGCCCAGCAAGTTTGGCGCCTGTTTTACAGCCAATAAACTTGCTGGAATGGCATAGCATCATAGTAATGCTGTAGCAATCTTTCTAGCAACCGGGTTATTTATAGCTGGTGTGGTAGTTGGTCCTTACAAACGCCTCACAGCTATATTATTGATTTATATGGGAGCCCATTGATATCAATGGGGCCATTAATTCCTATGGCAATTTATTTTTACGCCATTTTTTTACGCACGTTTTGAGGTGGCAAAAAAAATTTTTCTACAAAAATGTCCTCAGGGGGTTAACAGTGGGAGGAAAAATATCATTTTTCGATTTTAAAAAATTCCAAGCCCGAGACGTACACTTAAGTTCAAAATCAATGCATTCCAATGGGAAGATTTTTTTTTTCAAACGTAAAGGGTTAAAAAGCAAAAAATCCGATCGACTCCAAAAATACTTAGCACACCTGTCACGGCAGCTAGCTTCAAAACCTTGTTTGAACGGAGTCTGTACACCGAGCGGTTCGGGCTGTATTGATTGCGCAAATCTGGAGAAGAAGAAGAACACGGAAAAAGAATAATGTGAATAACAATATAGTGCTTTTTCCAAAGCACAATAACTAGATGTGTATTTCCTGAAGGAACTACAGATTGTGCTTTGAATTGGTGCCCGGTAGTGTTGAGCGAACATGCTCGGACATGCTCCGTTAACCCTTGAGCATCGGGGTGCTCGGACATGCTCGGAACTCTGCAGAACACCTCATGTATTCGGGCAGGAAGCTCGGATGCCTGCCCAGCAAGTTTGGCGCCTGTTTTACAGCCAATAAACTTGCTGGAATGGCATAGCATCATAGTAATGCTGTAGCCATCTTTCTAGCAACCGGGTTATTTATAGCTGGTGTGGTAGTTGGTCCTTACAAACGCCTCACAGCTATATTATTGATTTATATGGGAGCCCATTGATTACAATGGGGCCATTAATTCCTATGGCAATTTATTTTTACGCCATTTTTTTACGCACGTTTTGAGGTGGCAAAATTTTTTTTCTACAAAAATGTCCTCAGGGGGTTAACAGTCGGAGGAAAAATATCATTTTTCGATTTTAAAAAATTCCAAGCCCGAGAAGTACATTTAAGTTCAAAATCAATGCATTCCAATGGGAAGATTTTTTTTTTCAAACGTAAAGGGTTAAAAAGCAAAAAATCCGATCGACTCCAAAAATACTTAGCACACCTGTCACGGCAGCTAGCTTCAAAACCTTGTTTGAACGGAGTCTGTACACCGAGCGGTTCGGGCTGTATTAATTGCGCAAATCTGGAGAAGAAGAACACGGAAAAAGAATAATGTGAATAACAATATAGTGCTTTTTCCAAAGCACAATAAATATAAGAAATCGGATTACAATATGTTGCTTGAACCTAGAGGTTCAAGCACCATAACTAGATGGGCATTTCCTGAAGGAAATACATGGCGCTTGAACAGCGCTGCCGGCTTTACAGCAGTGTATCAGGTGTCGACTGTAAGAAAGTAAAGTTAGAATATGAATGTTGTGTATAGCGATGGCACAACCTGGGATGGGTCGTATATGGCCCCTTGGTAGCCACTTTGGCCCCTTGGTAGCCATTTTGGCATGCAAGAATCCTTGGTAGCCACTTTGGTACACACAGCCCCTCGGTACCCACTTTGTCCACTTGGTAGCCACTTTGGCACATTCGGCACCTCGGTAGCCACTTTGGCCACTTGGTAGCCACTTTGGCACATTTGGCACCTCGGTGCCACTTGGTAGCCACTTTGGCATATTCAGCACCTTGATAGCCACTTGGCTACTTGATAGCCACTTTGGCACATTCGGCACCTCGGTAGCCACTGTGGCACATTCGGCACCTCGATAGCCACTTTGGCCACTTGGTAGCCACTTTGGCACATTTTGCACCTTTGTAGCCACTTTGGCCACTTGGTAGCCACTTTGGCACATTCGGCACCTCGGTGCCACTTGGTAGCCACTTTGGCATATTCAGCACCTTGGTAGCCACTTTGGCCACTTGGTAGCCACTTTAGCCATGTTGACACATGCTGCCACTTTGCCTTGGGGGTCACTTTGGCGCTCCAGGCCCCTCAGGGGCCACTTTGGCACACTGGGCTTCTAAAGCCACTTTGGCGTCTGTGGGGCTTTTCAGAAGCCATTGGCGCGCTGCCTGTGGCCCCGTGTGCTGCCTGGGGCCCCTGTGTGCTGCTTTGGGCTCTGCTCTGTGCCTTTAAGACCTTGAATCAGCGATCTGTCAGCTTCTATTAGCTGATACGGGTCATGTGTGAAAGCCGCATTTGCATAGCTGCAATCTTTGTAAGTCACTGCACCTGCGCTGTGGCTTCAATCCATGTCAGTTGGGGGTCATGGAAAGGTCGCCATTAATTCCTATGAGAAAATTTTTGCTTAAAATGCGATTTTTCAAAAAAACTACAAATCGGATCGACTCCAAAAAATACATAGCACACCTGTCCCCACCGAGGGCTTCGAAACGCCGCCTGAACGGGGTCTCTGCGCCGAGCGGTTCGGGCTGCATTAATTGCAGAAAACGCGGAGAAGAAGAAGAAGAAGAACTAGATGGGCATTTCCTGAAGGAAATACATGGTGCTTGAACAGCGCTGCCAGCTTTACAGCAGTGTATCAGGTGTCGACTATCAGAAAGTAAAGTTAGAATATGAATGTTGTGTATAGCGATGGCACAACCTGGGGGGGTCGTATATGGCCCCTTGGTAGCCACTTTGATGTGCGGTGCCCCCTGTCAGCCACTTTGGCCCCTTGGTAGCCATTTTGGCATGCAAGAATCCATGGTAGCCACTTTGATGCACACAGCCCCTCGGTAGCCACTTTGGCCACTTGGTAGCCACTTTGGCACATTCGGCACCTCAGTAGCCACTTGGTAGCCACTTTGGCACATTTGGCACCTCGGTGCCACTTGGTAGTCACTTTGGCATATTCAGCACCTTGGTAGCCACTTTGGCTACTTGATAGCCACTTTGGCACATTCGGCACCTCGGTAGCCACTTTGGCACATTCGGCACCTCGATAGCCACTTTGGCCACTTGGTAGCCACTTTGGCACATTTTGCACCTTTGTAGCCACTTTGGCCACTTGGTAGCCACTTTGGCCACTTGGTAGCCACTTTGGCACATTCGGCACCTCGGTGCCACTTGGTAGCCACTTTGGCATATTCAGCACCTTGGTAGCCACTTTGGCTACTTGGTAGCCACTTTGGCACATTCGGCACCTCGTTAGCCACTTTGGCACATTCGGCACCTCGGTAGCCACTTTGGCCACTTGGTAGCCACTTTGGCACATTTTGCACCCCTGTAGCCACTTTGGCCACTTGGTAGCCACTTTGGCACATTCTGCACCACGGTAGCCACTTTGGCCACTTGGTAGCCACTTTGGCACATTTTGCACCTCTGTAGCCACTTTGGCCACTTGGTAGCCACTTTGGCCACTTGGTAGCCACTTTGGCACATTTGGCATCTCGGTAGGCACTTTGGCCACTTGGTAGCCACTTTGGCACATTCGGCACCTTGGTAGCCGCTTTGGCCACTTGATAGCCACTTTGGCACAGTCTGCACTTTTGTAGCCACTTTGGCCACTTGGCAGCTACTTTGGCACATTCGGCCCCTCGGTAGCCACTTTGGCCACTTGGTAGCCACTTTGGCACATTCGGCACCTCAGTAGCCACTTTGGCCACTTGGTAGCCACTTCGGCCACTTGGTAGCCACTTTAGCACATTTGGCACCTCGGTAGCCACTTTGGCTACTTGGTAGCCACTTTGGCACATTCGGCACCTTAGTAGCCACTTTGGCCACTTGGTAGCCACTTTGGCCACATGGTAGCCACTTAGGCACATTCGGCACCTCGGTAGCCACTTCGGCCACTTGGTAGCCACTTTAGCACATTTGGCACCTCAGTAGTCACTTTGGCTACTTGGTAGCCACTTTGGCACATTCGGCCCCTCGGTAGCCACGTTGGCCACTTGGTAGCCACTATGGCACATTCAGCACCTCGGTAGCCACTTTGGCACATTCGGCACCTCGGTAGCCACTTTGGCCACTTGGTAGCCACTTTGGCCACTTGATAGCCACTTTGGCACATTCAGTCCCTCGGTAGCCACTTTGGCCACTTGGTAGCCACTTTGGCACATTCGGCACCTCGGTAGCCACTTTGGCCACTTTGGCACATTCGGCCCCTTGGTAGCCATTTTGGCCACTTGGTAGCCACTTTGGCACATGCTGCACCTCAGTAGCCACTATGGCCTCTTGGTAACCAGTTTGGCACATTCGGCACCTCAGTAGCCACTTTGGCCACTTGGTAGCCAATTTGGCACATTCGGCACCTCGGTAGCCACTTTGGCCACTTGGTAGCCACTTTGGCACATTCGGCACCTCGGTAGCCACTTTGGCCACTTGGTAGCCACTTTAGCACATTTGGCACCTTGGTACCATTTTGGCTACTTGGTAGCCACTTTGGCACATTCAGCACCTTAGTAGCCACTTTGGCACTCAGTAGCCACTTCGGCCACTTGGTAGCCACTTTGGAAACTTGATAGCCTCTTTAGCACATTTGGCACCTCGGTAGCCACATTGGCCACTTGGTAGCCACTTTGGCACATTCGGCACCTTGGTAGCCACTTTGGCACATTCGGACCATCTGTAGCCACTTTGGCCACTTGTAGCCACTTTGGCCACTTGGTAGCCACTTTGGCACATTCGGCACCTCGGTAGCCACTTTGGCCACTTGTTAGCCACTTTGGCACATTCAGCATCTCGGTAGCCACTTTGGCCACTTGGTAGCCACTTTGGCACATTCAGCATCTCGGTAGCCACTTTGGCCACTTGGGCTAGCCACTTTGGCCATTGCTAGCCACTTGCACATTCGGCCCCTTGGTAGCCATTTTGGCACATTCGGCACCTCGGTAGCCACTTTGGCCACTTGGTAGCACTTTGGCATATTCGGCACCTCGGTAGCCACTTTGGCCACTTAGTAGCCAATTTGGCCACTTGGTAGCCACTTTGGCACATTCGACACCTCGGTAGCCACTTTGGCCACTTGGTAGCCACTTTGGCACATTCTGCACCTCGGTAGCCACTTTGGCTACTTGGTAGCCATTTTGGCACATTCGGCACCTCGGTAGCCACTTTGGCCACTTGGTAGTCACTTTGGCATATTCGGCACCTCAGTAGCCACTTTGGCCACTTGGTAGTCACTTTGACCACTTAGTAGCCACTTTGGCACATTCGACACCTCTGTAGCCACTTTGGCCACTTGGTAGCCACTTTGGCACATTCGGCCTCTCGGTTGCCACTTTGGCCATTTGGTAGCACTTTGGCCACTTGGTAGCCTCTTTGGCATATTTGGCACCTCGTAGCCACTTTGGCCACTCGGTAGCCACTTTGGCACATTGGTAGCCACTTTGTCACATTCAGCACCTCGGTAGCCACTTTGGCACTTGGTAGCCACTTTGTCACATTCAGCACCTCGGTAGCCACTTTGGCACATTGGTAGCCACTTTGGCCACTTGCTAGCCACTTTTGACACATTCAGCACCTTGGTAGCCACTTTGGCCACTTGATAGCCACTTTGGCACATTCGGCACCTTGGTAGCCACTTTGGCCACTTGATAGCCACTTTGGCACATTCGACACCTTGGTAGCCACTTTGCCATGTTGACACATGCTGTCACTTTGCCTCAGGGGCCAATTTGGTGCTCGGGCCCTCAGGGGCCACTTTGGCACACTGGGCTTCTAAAGCCACCTTGGCGTCCGTGTGGCTTTTGAGACGCCATTGGCCGCTGCCTGTGGCCCTGTGTGCTGCCTGGGGCCCCGTGTGCTGCCTGGGGCCCTGTGTGCTGCCTGGGGCCTTGCGCTGCGCCTTTAAGACCTTGAATCAGCGATCTGTCAGCTTCTATTAGCTGATACGGGTCATGTTGGAAGCTGCATTTGCATAGCGCCATCTTTGTAAGTCACTGCATCCTGTGCTGTGGCTTCAATCCATGTCAGTTGGGGGTCATGGAAAGGTCGCATTAATTCTTATGGGAAAATTTTTGCTTAAAATGCGATTTTTTTTAAAAACTAAAAATCGGATCGACTCCAAAAATACATAGCACACCTGTCCCCACCGAGGGCTTCGAAACGCCGCCTGAACGGGGTCTCTGCGCCGAGCGGTTCGGCCGCATTAATTGCAGAAAACGCGGAGAAGAAGAAGAAGAAGAAACTAGATGGGCATTTCCTGAAGGAAATACATGGTGCTTGAACAGCGCTGCCAGCTTTACAGCAGTGTATCAGGAGTCGACTGTCAGAAAGTAAAGTTAGAATATGAATGTTGTGTATAGCGATGGCACAACCTGGGATGGGTTGTATATGGCCCCTTGGTAGCCACTTTGATGTGCGGGGCCCCTTGTTAGCCACTTTGGCCCCTTGTAGCCATTTTGGCATGCAAGAATCCTTGGTAGCCACTTTGGTGCACACAGCCACTCGGTAGCCACTTTGGCAAATTGGTAGCTACTTTGGCACATTCGGCACCTCAGTAGCCACTTTGGCACAGTTGGTACCTCAGTAGCCACTTTGGCCACTTGGTAGCCACTTTGGCACATTCGACACCTCAGTAGCCACTTTGGCCACTTGGAAGCCACTTTGTCACATTCAGCACCTCAGTAGCCACTTTGGCCACTTGGTAGCCACTTTGGCCACTTGCTTGCCAATTTGGCACATTCGGCACCTCGGTATCCACTTTGGCCACTTGGTAGCCACTTTGGCACATTCGGCACCTTAGTAGCCAGTTTGGCCACTTGGTAGACACTTTGGCCACTTGGTAGCCACTTTGGCACATTCGGCACCTCGGTAGCTACTTCAGCCACTTGGTAGCCACTTTGGCACAGTCGGTACCTCAGTAGCCGCTTTGGCCACTTGGTAGCCACTTTGGCACATTCGGCACCTCAGTAGCCACTTTGGCCACTTGGAAGCCTCTTTGTCACATTCAACACCTCAGTAGCCACTTTGGCCACTTGGTAGCTACTTCAGCCACTTGGTAGCCACTTTGGCACAGTCGGTACCTCAGTAGCCACTTTGGCACATTCGGCACCTCAGTAGCCACTTTGGCCACTTGGTAGCCACTTTGTCACATTCAGCACCTCAGTAGCCACTTTGGCCACTAGGTAGCCACTTTGGCACCTTGGTAGCCACTTTGGCACATTCGGCACCTCGGTAGCCACTTTGGCCATTTGGTAGCAACTTTGGCACATTCGGCACCTCGGTAGCCTCTATGGCCACTTGGTAGCCACTTTAGCACATTTGGCACCTCAGTAGCCACTTTGGTCTCTTGATAGCCACTTTGACACATTCGGCACCTTGATAGCCAATTTGGCCACTTGGTAGCCACTTTGGCACATTCGGCACCTTTGTAGCCACTTTGGCCACTTGGTAGCCACTTTGGCACATTTGGTACCTTGGTAGCCACTTTGGCCACTTGGTAGCCACCTTGGCACATTCTGCACCTTGGTTGTCACTTTGGCCAGTTGGTAGCCACTTTTGCACATTCGGCCCCTCGCTAGCCACTTTGGTCACTTGGTAGCCACTTTGGCACATTCGGCATCTCAGTAGCCACTTTGGCCTCTTGGTAGCAAATTTGGCATATACGGCACCTCGGTAGTCACTTTGGCAACTTGGTAGCCACTTTGGCACATTAGGCCCCTTGGTGGCCACTTTGGCCACTTGGTAGCCACTTTGACACATTCGGCAACTCAGTAGCCACTTTGGCCACTTGGTAGCCACTTTGGCCACTTGGTAGCCTCTTTGGCACATTCGGCATCTCGGTAGCCAATTTGGCCACTTGGTAGCCACTTTAGCACATTTGGAACCTTGGTAGCCACTTTGGCCACTTGGTAGCCACTTTGGCACATTCGGCAGCTCGGTAGCCACTTTGGCCACTTGGTAGCCAGTTTGACACATTCGGCCCCTCGGTAGCCACTTTGGCCACTTGGTAGCCACTTTGGCCACTTGGTAGCCACTTGGCACATTCGGCCCCTCGGTAGCCACTTTGGTTACTTGAAAGCCACTTTGGCACATTCGGCACATCGGTAGCCACTTTGGCCACTTGGTAGCCAATTTGGCCACTTGGAAGCCACTTTGGCACATTCAGCACCTTGGTAGCCACTTTGGCCAACTTGGTAGCCAATTTGGCCACTTGGTAGCCGCTTGGCACATTCGGCCCCTCGGTAGCCACTTTGGCCACTTGGTAGCCACTGTGGCACATTCGGCACCTCGGTAGCCACTTTGGCCACTTGGTAGCCAATTTGGCCACTTGGTAGCCTCTTGGCACATTCGGCCCCTTGGTAGCCACTTTGGCCACTTGGTAGCCACTTTGGCACATTCAGCACCCCGGTAGCCACTTTGGCCACTTGGTAGCCACTTTGGCCACTTGGTAGCCACTTGGCACATTCGGCCCCTCGGTAGCCACTTTGGCCACTTGGTAGCCAATTTGGCACATTCGGCCCTCGGTAGCCACCTTGGCCACTTGAAAGCCACTTTGGCACATTCGGCACATCGGTAGCCACTTTGGCCACTTGGTAGCCACTTTGGCCACTTTAAAGCCACTTTGGCACATTCGGCCCTCGGTAGCCACTTTGGCCACTTGAAAGCCACTTTGGCACATTCGGCACCTCGGTTGCCACTTTGGCCACTTGGTAGCCACTTTGGCTAATTGGTAGCCACTTTGGCACATTAGGCACCTCAGTAGCCACTTTGGCCACTTGGTAGCCACTTTGGCCACTTGCTAGCCACTTTAGCACATTTGGCACCTTGGTAGCCACTTTGGCTACTTGGTAGCCACTTTAGCACTTTTGGCACCTCGGTAGCCACTTCGGCTACTTGGTAGCCACTTTGGCACATTCGGCACCCTAGTAGCCACTTTGGCCACTTGGTAGCCAGTTTGGCACATTCGGCACCTCGGTAGCCACTTTGGCCACTTGGTAGCCACTTTGGCACATTAGGCACCTCAGTAGTCACTTTGGCCACTTGGTAGCCACTTTGGCCACTTGGTAGCCACTTTAGCACATTTGGCACCTCGGTAGCCACTTTGGCTACTTGGTAGCCACTTTGGCACATTCGGTACCCTAGTAGACACTTTGGCCACTTGGTAGCCACTTTGGCAACTTGGTAGCCACTTTGGCACATTCGGCACCTCGGTAGCCACTTTGGCCACTGGTAGCCACTTTGGCACATTAGGCACCCCAGTAGCCACTTTGGCCACTTTGTAGTCACTTTGGCCACTTGCTAGCCACTTTGACACATTCAGCACCTCGGTAGCCACTTTGGCCACTTGGTAGCCACTTTGGCACATTCGGCACCTTGGTAGCCACTTTGACCACTTGGTAGCCACTTTGGCACATTCGTCACCTCTGTAGCCACTATGGCCACTTGGTAGCCACTTTGGCCACTTGGTAGCCACTTTGGCACATTAGGCACCCCAGTAGCCACTTTGGCCACTTTGTAGTCACTTTGGCCACTTGCTAGCCACTTTGACACATTCAGCACCTCGGTAGCCACTTTGGCCACTTGGTAGCCACTTTGGCACATTCGGCACCTCGGTAGCCACTTTGGCCACTTGGTAGCCACTTTGGCACATTCGGCACCTTGGTAGCCACTTTGACCACTTGGTAGCCACTTTGGCACATTCGTTACCTCTGTAGCCACTATGGCCACTTGGTAGCCACTTTGGCCACTTGGTAGCTACTTTGGCACATTCGGCACCTCGGTAGCCACTTTGGCCACTTGGTAGCCAATTTGGCCACTTGGTAGCCACTTTGGCACATTCGGCAACTCGGTAAACACTTTGGCCACTTGGTAGCCAATTTGGCCACTGGTAGCCACTTTGGCACATTCGGCACCTCAGTAGCCACTTTAGCACATTTGGCACCTCGGTAGCCACTTTGGCTACTTGGTAGCCACTTTGGCACATTCGGCACCCTTATAGCCATTTTGGCCACTTGGTAGCCACTTTGGCCACTTGGTAGCCACTTTGGCCACTTGGTAGCCACTTTGGCACATTCGGCACCTCGTAGCCACTTTGGCCACTTGCTAGCCACTTTGGCCACTTGCTAGCCACTTTGACACATTCGGCACCTCGGTAGCCACTTTGGCCACTTGGTAGCCACTTTGGCACATTCGGCACCTCGGTAGCCAATTTGGCCACTTGGTAGCCACTTTGGCACATTCGTCACCTCTGTAGACACTTTGGCCACTTGGTAGCCACTTTGGCCACTTGGTAGCCACTTTGGCACATTCGGCACCTCGGTAACCACTTTGGCCACTTGGTAGCCAATTTGGCCACTTGGTAGCCACTTTGGCACATTCGGCACCTCCGTAGCCACTTTGGCACATTCGGCACCTCCGTAGTCACTTTCGCCATGTTGACACATGCTGCGACTTTGCCTTGGGGGTCACTTTGGCGCTCCCTGCCCCTCAGGGGCCACTTTTGCACACTGGGCTTCTAAAGCCACTTTGGCGTCCGTGGGGCTCTTCAGAAGCCATTGGCGCGCTGCTTGTGGTCCCGTGTGCTGCCTGGGGCCCCGTGTGCTGCCTGGGGCCCCTGTGTGCTGCCTGGGGCACTGCGCTGCCCCTTTAAGACCTTGAATCAGCGATCTGTCAGCTTCTATTAGCTAATACAGGTCATGTGTGGAAGCCGCATTTGCATAGCGGCCATCTTTGTAAGGTCACTGCACCTGTGCTGTGGCTTCAATCCATGTCAGTTGGGGGTCATGGAAAGGTCGCCATTACTTCCTATGGGAAATTTTTTGCTTAAAGTGAGATTTTTTTAAAAAACTAAAAATCGGATCGACTCAAAAAATACATAGCAGACCTGTCCCCACCGAGGGCTTCGAAACGCCGCCTGAACGGGGTCTCTGCGCCGAGCGGTTCGGGCCGCATTAATTGCAGAAAACGAGGAGAAGAAGAAGAAGAATAAAATATAAGAAATCGGATTACAATATGTTGCTTGAACCTAGAGGTTCAAGCACCATAACTAGATGTGTATTTCCTGATGGAACTACAGATTGTGGTTTGAATTGGTGCCCGGTAGTGTTGAGCGAACATGCTCGGACATGCTCCGTTAACCCTTGAGCATCGGGTGCTCGGACATGCTCGGAACTCTGCAGAACACCTCATGTATTCGGGCAGGAAGCTCGGATGCCTGCCCAGCAAGTTTGGCGCCTGTTTTACATCCAATAAACTTGCTAGAATGGCATAGCATCCTATGGCAATTTATTTTTACGCCATTTTTTTACGCACGTTTTGAGGTGGCAAAATTTTTTTTCTACAAAAATGTCCTCAGGGGGTTAACAGTCGGAGGAGAAATATCATTTTTCGATTTTAAAAAATTCCAAGCCCGAGACGTACATTTAAGTTCAAAATCAATGCATTCCAATGAGAAGATTTTTTTTTTCAAACGTAAAGAGTTAAAAAGCAAAAAATCCGATCGACTCCAAAAATACTTAGCACACCTGTCAAGGCAGCTAGCTTCAAAACCTTGTTTGAACGGAGTCTGTACACCGAGCGGTTCGGGCTGTATTAATTGCGCAAATCTGGAGAAGAAGAAGAACACGGAAAAAGAATAATGTGAATAACAATATAGTGCTTTTTCCAAAGCACAATAACTAGATGGGCATTTCCTGAAGGAAATACATGGTGCTTGAACAGCGCTGCCAGCTTTACAGCAGTGTCTCAGGTGTCGACTGTAAGAAAGTAAAGTTAGAATATGAATGTTGTGTATAGCAATGGCACAACCTGGGATGGGTTGTATATGGCCCCTTGGTAGCCACTTTCATGTGCGGGGCCCCTTGTTAGCCAATTTGGCCCTTGGTAGCCATTTTGGCATGCAAGAATCCTTGGTAGCCACTTTGGTGCACACAGCCACTCGGTAGCCACTTTGGCCACTTGGTAACCACTTTGGCACATTCGGCACCTCAGTAGCCACTTTGGCCACTTGGTAGCCACTTTGGCACCTCGGTACCACTTTGGCCACTTGGTAGCCACTTTGGCATATTCAGTACCTTGGTAGCCACTTTGGCCACTTGGTAGCCACTTTGGCACATTCGGCACCTCAGTAGCCACTTTGGCCACTTGGTAGCCACTTTGGCACATTTGGCACCTTGGTAGTCACTTTGGCCACTTGGTAGCCATTTTGGCCACTTGGTAGCCACTTTGGCACATTCGGCACCTCGGTAGCTACTTCAGCCACTTGGTAGCCACTTTGGCACAGTCGGTACCTCAGTAGCCACTTTGGCCACTTGGTAGTCACTTTGGCACATTCGGCACCTCAGTAGCCACTTTGGCCACTTGGAAGCCACTTTGTCACATTCAGCACCTCAGTATCCACTTTGGCCACTTGGTAGCCACTTTGGCCACTTGCTAGCCACTATGGCACATTCGGCACCTCGGTAGCCACTTTGGCCACTTAGTAGCCACTTTGGCACATTCGGCACCTCGGTAGCCTCTTTGGCCACTTGGTAGCCACTTTAGCACATTTAACATAGTAACATAGTTATTAAGGTTGAAGGAAGACTTTAAGTCCATCTAGTTCAACCCATATCCTATCCTAACCTGCCCTAACATGTTGATCCAGAGGAAGGCAAAAAAAAACCCAAGTGGCAAACAGTAAGCTTCACATTGGGGAAAAAAATTCCTTCCCGACTCCACATACGGCAATCAGACTAGCTCCCTGGATCAACGCAGTATCTAGGAAACTAGTGAATATAGCCTGTAATATTATACTTTTCAAGAAAGGCATCCAGTCCCTTCTTAAATTTTAGTAAGGAATCACTCATTACAACATTAGACGGCAGAGAGTTCCATAGTCTCACTGCTCTTACAGTAAAGAATCTGCGTCTGTGATTATGGCTAAACCTTCTTTCCTCCAGACGTAGAGGATGCCCCCTTGTCCCCGTCACAGGTCTAAGAGTAAAAAGATCATTAGAAAGGTCTTTGTACTGTCCCCTCATATATTTATACATTGTAATAAGATCACCTCTAAGCCTTCGTTTTTCCAAACTAAATAACCCTAAGTGTAATAACCTGTCTTGGTATTGCAGACCCCCCAGTTCTCTAATAACCTTGGTCGCTCTTCTCTGCACACGCTCCAGTTCAGCTATGTCTTTCTTATACACCGGAGACCAGAGCTGCACACAGTATTCTAAGTGTGTCGCACCAGTGACTTGTATAGAGGTAAAATTATGTTCTCCTCATGAGCATCTATGCCTCTTTTAATGCATCCCATTATTTTATTTGCCTTTGCAGCAGCTGCCTGACATTGGCCACTAAATGTGAGTTTGTCGTCCACCCATACACCCAGGTCTTTTTCAGTGACAGTTTTGCCCAGTGTTTTACAATTAAGCACATAATTATACATCTTATTTGTTCTACCCAAGTGCATGACCTTACATTTATCCCCATTAAAGCTCATTTGCCATTTATCAGCCCAAGCTTCTAGTTTACATAAATCCTCCTGTAATATAAAATTATCCTCCTCTGTATTTATTACCCTGCAGAGTTTAGTGTCATCTGCAAATATTGAAATACTACTCTGTATGCCCCCTACAAGGTCATTAATAAATATGTTAAAGAGAAGCGGCCCCAATACTGACCCCTGTGGTACCCCACTGCTAACCGTGACCCAGTCCGAGTGTGCTCCATTAATAACCACCCTTTGTTTTCTATCCATGAGCCAGTTCTTAACCCACTTACACATATTTTCCCCTATCCCCATTGTTCTCATTTTATGTATCAACCTTTTGTGTGGCACTGTATCAAAAGCTTTTGAGAAGTCCATGAACACCACGTCCACTGCATTCCCTTGGTCCAGTCCTGAACTTACCCCTTCATAAAAGCTTATCAGATTAGTCTGACAAGAACGGTCCCTCGTAAACCCATGCTGATACTGTGTCATGAGGTTATTCAGCCTCAGATACTCCAATATAGTATCCCTTAAAAAACCCTCCAGGATTTTACCCACAGTAGATGTTAAGCTCACTGGCCTATAATTTCCAGGTTCAGTTTTTGCCCCCTTTTTGAATATTGGCACCACATTTGCTATACGCCAGTCCTGTGGTACAGACCCCGTTATTATGGAATCTTTAAAGATTAAAAATAATGGTCTATCTATAACTGTACTTAATTCCTGCAGTACTCGGGGGTGTATCCCATCCGGGCCCGGGGATTTGTCAATTTTAGTGATTTTTAGACGCCGCCGTACTTCCTGCTGGGTTAAGCAGGTGACATTTAATGGAGACATTTTTTTTATCACTGATCATGTTATCTGTCATGGGATTTTCTTGTGTAAATACTGTTGATGAAAAGTCATTTAGCATATTGGCTTTTTCCTCATCCTCATCCACCATTTCACCCAGACTATTTTTAAGGGGACCAACACTATCATTTTTTAGTTTCTTGCTATTTATGTAGTTAAAGAATATTTTGGGATTATTTTTACTTTCTCTGGCAATGAGTCTCTCTGCCTCAATCTTTGCTGTCTTGATTTTCTTTTTACAGAATTTATTCAGTCTTCTGTATTTATTTAATGCCTCATCACTACCTACTTGCTTTAATTCCCTAAACGCTTTCTTTTTGTCCCTTATTGCGCCCCTTACAGCTCTATTTAGCCATAGTGGTTTCCTCCTAATTCTAGCATGTTTATTCCCATAGGGTATATACTGTGCACAGGTCCTATTCAGGATACTAATAAACGTCTCCCATTTTCTTTGTGTATTTTTATGTCTCAGGATATCGTCCCAGTTTATTGCACCAAGATCATCTCTCATCCGTTGGAAATTTGCCTTCCTGAAGTTTAGTGTCCTTGTAACCCCTCGACTACACATCTTATTAAAGGATACATGAAAGCTTATTATTTTGTGATCACTATTACCCAAGTGACCCCCAACCCTTATATTTGATATGCGGTCTGGCCTGTTGGATAATATTAGGTCTAGCAGTGCCCCCCCTCTTGTTGGGTCCTGAACTAGTTGTGAAAGGTAATTTTCTCTCATAGTTGCCAAAAACTTATTACCTTTACTGGAACTGCAGGTTTCTGTTCCCCAATGTATTTCAGGGTAGTTGAAGTCCCCCATAATAATGACTTCTCCTTGAGTTGCTGCTTCATCTATTTGCTTTATGAGGATATTCTCTGTTGCTTCCATTATTTTAGGAGACTTATAACAAACCCCTATCAGTAATTTATTATTTTTCCCCCCTCCCCTAATCTCCACCCACAGAAACTCTACATATTCATTAGATTCACAGATATCACGCAGGATGGGTTTTAAGGATGATTTTACATATAAACACACACCCCCACCTCGCTTATTTTTACGGTCATTTCTAAACAGACTATAGCCCTGTAAATTAACTGCCCAGTCGTGGCTCTCATCCAGCCAAGTCTCAGATATCCCCACCATGTCATAATTATGTTCCCACAAAATTAATTCTAATTCCACCATTTTGTTGGTGAGGCTTCTAGCATTAGTATACATGCATTTTATGTATCTCTCTGAACCTCTATTCTTTCTTAAATTATTAACTGTTCTAACCCCACCCCCATGCCACCCCCACCCCCAATTTCATTATTTGTGACCAGGTCTCTATCTGCACTGCCTTCCCCTCCTATAAAATGAATACCCTCCCCCCTAGTCCCTAGTTTAAAGACTCCTCCAACCTTCTAGCCATTTTCTCCCCCAGCACAGCTGCACCCTCCCCATTGAGGTGCAGCTCGTCCCTAGCATAGAACCTGTAGCCAACTGAGAAGTCGGCCCAGTTCTCCAGGAACCCAAACCCCTCCTTCCTACACCAATTCTTGAGCCACTTATTAACCTCCCTAATCTCCCGTTGCCTCTCTGGTGTGGCACGTGGTACAGGCAGTATTTCAGAAAATACCACGTTGGAAGTCCTTGCTTTAAGCTTGCAGCCTAATTCCCTGAAATCGTCTTTAAGGACCTTCCACCTACCTCTAACTTTGTCATTTGTGCCAATGTGCACCATGACCGCTGGGTCCTCACCAGCCCCTCCCAGTAATCTGTCAACCCGATCAGCGATGTGTCGGACTCGAGCGCCAGGTAGGCAGCACACTGTTCGACGATCCCTGTCTTTATGACAGATTGCCCTATCTGTTCCCCTAATAATTGAGTCCCCCACTACCAGAACCTGTCTGGGCTGCCCTGCTCTCCTAATTCCCCCCTTACTGGAGCAGACACTCCCCCGGCTTTCAGAGGACATGCCTGGCTGCAGCAGTGCTACCCTGTACTGACAACCCCCTCATCTGCCAACTTTGCAAACTTATTGGGGTGTGCCAGATCAGGACTAGCCTCCCTGGTGCTCTTCCCTCTACCCCGTTTTCTAACTGTCACCCAGCTTCCTACTTCAGTGTCCTGCAGCTCCACCCTAGCATCCCCCCCCTCATCTATCCCATTGAGCGTCTGCTCAGTGAGCAGAAGACTCCTTTCCATATTGTCTATGGATCTCAGTGTTGCCAGCTATACATTTAGATCCAGGATTTGGGCTTCCAAACGCACAACGTGCTCACATCTCACACAGCAGTATGCACCCTCGACCGGCTGTTCAAGGACTGCATACATGTGGCAAGATGTACACTGGATGGCATTGGCAATAGTGGAGCACATATCTAATGGGGATTTCACCAGACAGCAAAGATAAGTAAAAATAAATAAAAAATATTAATAAAATATAACAGCAATTCAGTAATTCCTCCCTTGGAAACTTCCTGAATCCAAAGTCACTGAATCACAAGTCACACTTACCACCGTTCGCACTTGTGCACCGGTCACACTCAGCTCGCTCACACTCGCTGAACCAGAAGATTTAAAGAGAGATTTTTTTCTCTCCTTCAATAGCAAATCACCCTGCTGCTCAAATGCACTTCCAAAAAGAAGTAGCCACTTTGGCACATTCGGCACCTCTGTAGCCACTTTGGCTACTTGGTAGCCACTTTGGCACATTCGGCCCCTCGGTAGCCAATTTGGCCACTTGGTAGCCACTTTGGCACATTCGGCATCTCGGTAGCCACTTTGGCCACTTGATAGCCACTTTGGCATATTCTGCACCATGGTAGCCACTTTGACCACTTGGTAGCCACTTTGGCACATTCGGCACCTCAGTTGCCACTTTGGCCACTTGGTAGCCACTTTGGCACATTCGGCCCCTCGGTAGCCACTTTGGCCACTTGGTAGCCACTTTGGCACATTCGGCATCTCGGTAGCCACTTTGGCCACTTGGTAGACACTTTGGCTTATTCGGCATGTCGGTAGCCACTTTGGCAACTTGGTAGCCACTTTGGCACATTTGGCACCTCAGTAGCCACTTTGGCCACTTGGTAGCCACTTTGGAACATTCAGCACCTTAGTAGCCACTTTGGCCACTTGGTAGCCACTTTGTCCACTTGGTAGCCTCTTTGGCACATTCGGCACCTCAGTAGCCACTTTGGCCACTTGGTAGCCACTTTAGCACATTTGGAACCTTGGTAGCCACTTTGGCTACTTGGTAGCCACTTTGGCACATTCGGCACCTCGGTAGCCACTTTGGCCACTTGGTAGCCACTTTGGCACACCCGGCACTCTGTAGCCACTTTGGCCTCTTGGTAGCCCCTTTGGCTACTTGGTAGCCACTTTGGCACATTCAACACCTCGGTAGCCACTTTGGCCACTTGGTAGCCACTTTGGCACATTCGGCACCTCGGTAGCCACTTTGGCCACTTGGTAGCCACTTTGGCACATTCGGCACCTCAGTTGCCACTTTGGCCACTTGGTAGCCACTTTGGCACATTCGGCCCCTCGGTAGCCACTTTGGCCACTTGGTAGCCACTTTGGCACATTCGGCACCTCAGTTGCCACTTTGGCTACTTGGTAGCCACTTTGGCACATTCGGCCCCTCGGTAGCCAATTTGGCCATTGGTAGCCACTTTGGCACATTCGGCACCTCGGTAGCCACTTTGGCCACTTGGTAGCCACTTTGGCATATTCGGCACCTCGGTAGCCACTTGGCCACTTGGTAGCCACTTTGGCACATTGCGCACCTCGGTAGCCACTTTGGCCACTTGGTAGCCACTTTGGCACATTCGGCACTCTGTAGCCACTTTGGCCACTTGGTAGCCACTTTGGCACATTCGGCACCTCGGTAGCCACTTTGGCCACTTGGTAGCCACTTTGGCACTTCGTAGCCACTTGGCACGGTAGCCACTTTGGCTACATTGGTTAGCCACTTGCTTGTGCACTTGGCAACCACCTCGGTAGCCACTTTGGCCACTTGGTAGCCACTTTGGCACATTCGGCACCTCGGTAGCCACTTTGGCTACTTGGTAGCCACTTTGGCACATTCGGCACCTCGGTAGCCACTTTGGCCACTTGGTAGCCACTTTGGCACATTCGGCACCTCGGTAGCCACTTTGGCCACTTGGTAGCCACTTTGGCACATTCGGCACCTCGGTAGCCACTTTGGCACTTGGTAGCCACTTTGGCACATTCGGCACCTCGGTAGCCACTTGGGCACATTGGTAGCCACTTTGGCATATTCGGACACTCTGGAGCCACTTGGCAACTGGTAGCCACTTTGGCACATTGGCACCTCGGTAGCCCTTGGGCACATTGGTAGCCACTTTGGCACATTCACACTCGTACCTTGCATGGTAGCCACTTTGGCACATTCGGACTCGTAGCCACTTTTGGCCACTTGGTAGCCACTTTGGCACATTCAGCACCTCGGTAGCCACTTTGGCCACTTGGTAGCCACTTTGGCACTTGGTAGCCACTTTGCACTTCAGCATCGTAGCACTTGGCATGTAGCCACTTTGGCCACTTGTAGCCACTTTGGCACATTCAACTGGTACCCACTTTGCCACTTGGTAGCCACTTTGGCACATTCGGCCCCTCGGTAGCCCGACACTTTAGCACTATGTTGACACATGCTGTCACTTTGCCTCAGGGGCCAATTTGGTGCTCCGGCCCCTCAGGGGCCTCTTTGGCACACTGGGCTTCTAAAGCCACTTTGGCGTCCGTGGGGGTTTTCAGAAGCCATTGGCGCGCTGCCTGTGGCCCCGTGTGCTGCCTGGGGCCCCTGTGTGCTGCCTGGGGCCCTGCGCTGCGCCTTTAAGACCTTGAATCAGCGATCTGTCAGCTTCTATTAGCTGATACGGGTCATGTGTGGAAGCTGCATTTGCATAGCTGCCATCTTTGTAAGGTCACTGCACCTGCGCTGTGGCTTCAATCCATGTCAGTTGGGGGTCATGGAAAGGTCGCCATTAATTCCTATGGGAAAATTTTTGCTTAAAATGTGATTTTTTTTAAAAACTAAAAATCGGATCGACTCCAAAAATACATAGCACACCTGTCCCCACCGAGGGCTTCGAAACGCCGCCTGAACCGGGTCTCTGCGCCGAGCGGTTCGGGCCGCATTAATTGCAGAAAACGCGGAGAAGAAGAAGAAGAAGAACTAGATGGGCATTTCCTGAAGGAAATACATGGTGCTTGAACAGCGCTGCCAGCTTTACAGCAGTGTATCAGGTATCGACTGTAAGAAAGTAAAGTTAGAATATGAATGTTGTGTATAGCGATGGCACAACCTGGGATGGGTTGTATATGGCCCCTTGGTAGCCACTTTGATGTGCTGGGCCCCTTGTTAGCCACTTTGGCCCATTGGTAGCCATTTTGGCATGCAAGAATCCTTGGTAGCCACTTTGCTGCACACAGCCCCTGGGTAGCTATTTGGCTACTTTGTAGCCACTTTGGCACATTCGGCACCTTGGTAGCCGCTTTGGCCACTTGGTAGCCACTTTAGCACATTCGGCACCTTGGTCGCCACTTTGGCCACTTGGTAGCCATTTTGGCCACTTGGTAGCCACTTTGGCACATTCGGCACCTCAGTAGCCACTTCAGCCACCGTGTGCTGCCTGGGGCCCCTGTGCTCTGCCTGGGGCCAATGTGCTCTGCCTGTGGCCCCTGTGCGCTGCCAGGGGCCCCGTGCGCTGCCTGGGGCCAATGTGCTCTGCCTGTGGCCCCTGTGCGCTGCCTGTGGCCCCGTGCGCTGCCTGTGGCCCCTGTGCATTGCCAGGGGCCCCGTGCGCTGCCTGGGGCCCCTGTGCTCTGCCTGGGGCCCCCAGAGCTGCCTGTGGCCCCTGCGCTCCGCCTGGGGCCCCTTGCTCTGCCTGGGGCCCCGTGCACTGCCTGGGGCCACGTGCGCTGCCTGTGGCCCCTGTGTGCTGCCTGGGGCCCCTGTGCTCTGCCTGGGGCCCCGTGTGCTGCCTGTGGCCCCTGTGCGCTGCCTGGGGCCCCGTGCACTGCCTGGGGCCCTTGTGCGCCGCCTGGGGCCCCGTGCGCCGCCTGTGGCCCCTGTGCTCCGCCTGTGGCCCCTGTGCACCGCCTGGGGCCCCGTGCTCTGCCTGGGGAACCGTGCGCTGCCTGGGGCCACGTGCGCTGCCTGTGGCCCCTTTGTGCTGCCTGTGGCCCCTGTGCGCTGCCTGGGGCCCCTGTGCTTGCCTGGGGCCCCGTGAGCTGCCTATGGTCCCAGCGCTCTGCCTGGGGCCCTGTGGTCTGCCTGGGGCCACGTGCCCTGCCTGTAGCCCCTGTGTGCTGCCTGGGGCCCTGTGTGCTGCCTGTGGCCCCTGTGCGCTGCCTGGGGCCTTGTGCACTGCCTGGGGCCCTTATGCGTTGCCTGTGGCCCCTGTGCGCCGCCTGTGGCCCCTGTGCGCCGCCTGGGGCCCTGTACTCTGCCTGGGGCCACGTGCGCTGCCTGTGGCCCCTGTGTGCTGCCTGTGGCCTCTGTGCGCTGCTTGTGGCCCCTGTGTGCCGCCTGGGGCCCCGTGCGCTGCCTGGGGCCCTGTATACTGCCTGGGGCCCCGTGTGCTGCCTGTGGCCCCTGTGTGCTGTGTGGCGCCCCATGTGCTGCCTGGGGCCCCTGTGTGCTGCCTGGGGCCCTGTGCTGCACCTTTAAGATCTTCAATCAGCTATCTGTACTTCTATTAGCTGATACGGGTCATGTGTGGAAGCTGCATTTGCATAGCGGCCATCTTTGTAAGGTCACTGCACCTGCGCTGTGGCTTCAATCCATGTCAGTTGGGGGTCATGGAAAGGTCACCATTAATTCCTATGGGAAAATTCTTGCATAAAATGCGATTTTTTATAAAAACTAAAAATCGGATCGACTCCAAAAATACATAGCACACCTGTCCCCACCGAGGGCTTCGAAACGCCGCCTGAACGGGGTCTCTGCGCCGAGCGGTTCGGGCCGCATTAATTGCAGAAAACGAGGAGAAGAAGAAGAAGAAGAATAAAATATAAGAAATCGGATTACAATATGTTGCTTGAACCTAGAGGTTCAAGCACCATAATAAAATACTAGATGTGTATTTCCTGAAGGAACTACAGATTGTGCTTTGAATTGGTGCCCGGTAGTGTTGAGCGAACATGCTCGGACATGCTCCGTTAACCCTTGAGCATCGGGGTGCTCGGACATGCTCGGAACTCTGCAGAGCACCTCATGTATTCGGGCAGGAAGCTCGGATGCCTGCCCAGCAAGTATGGGAGCCCATTGATTACAATGGGGCCATTAATTCCTATGGCAATTTATTTTTACGCCATTTTTTTATGCACGTTTTGAGGTGGCAACATTTTTTTTCTACAAAAATGTCCTCAGGGGGTTAACAGTCAGAGGAAAAATATCATTTTTCGATTTTAAAAAATTCCAAGCCCGAGACGTACATTTAAGTTCAAAATCAATGCATTCCAATGGAAAGATTTTTTTTTTTCAAACGTAAAGGGTTAAAAAGCAAAAAATCCGATCGACTCCAAAAATACTTAGCACACCTGTCACGGCAGCTAGCTTCAAAACCTTGTTTGAACGGAGTCTGTACACCGAGCGGTTCGGGCTGTATTAATTGCGCAAATCTGGAGAAGAAGAAGAACACGGAAAAAGAATAATGTGAATAACAATATAGTGCTTTTTCCAAAGCACAATAAATATAATAAATCGGATTACAATATGGTGCTTGAATCTAGAGGTTCAAGCACCATAAAGCTGTGGTTCCACGCTCAGGAAACACAGCGCTTTGGACGGAGCGGAAAGTCCACTCCGCTCAAAGCCCCGCCCCCTTTTGAACGCGAGCTCATTCCGGATGTGCTCAGGACACCTCCGGAACACATCCGGAATGATCGCAGGGCTGCATAGCCCTGTGTTATTTCCCTTGCGTCGCCGCAGCGTCGCCGCAAGGGAATAGGACATGCTGCGGTCTGAAAAGACGCGCCGCATGTCCGGAAACGCAGGTCTTCCGCCTGCATGTTTTGAAGCATAGTGGAGATGGGATTTCTTGAAATCCCCTCCACTATGCTGTGACATCTGGACGCTGCGTGTTTGACGCTGCGCCAACGCACAACGTCAAACACGCAGCTAATCCGGACTGTTTCCTTATCGTGGAAACACACCCTAATAACCACAGTGACGTCATAGAACAGCAGTATCACAATGCTGGAATCACAAATATCCTGGCATCATAGCTCAAGAATAGGGCATACAATGAAGTTACAGTAGGAAAGCACATAAAATTTAATATCATGCATAATGGCCTTCTTTTTTATGTGCATTTCCTCCCACCTTCCTTCCTCTCTGAATATATGGCAGAAAGGACAAAGTTCTTCCTATAAAAACAAAGCAGCAATTAGATTGGAAGAGAAGAAATAGACAAGAAATGGAAGTGGATAAAATAAATTTCCATTTCCATAAGGAGCTTGTATCAATGTGATGTTTGATTTCTGGACTAATTATCAGCAGAAGTCATCTGTGGACCACATCCCATCAAGCGGCGGATATAAAACCGCACACAGGATCACCTACGGTAAGAAAACAATACACAGAAAACGGTATCACCCCACAATATTGTACAGTATAGTCATTTCATCTCAAAGTATCAGATGTATTATGTCATGTGCAATACTGTCAGTCAAGCTGTGTATCTAAGCCTATCATGTGTGATACTATCTGTGAATCTGGTGTATCTAAGCCTATCATGTGTGATACTATCTGTGAATCTGGTGTATCTAAGCCTTTCATGTGTGATACTATCTGTGAATCTGGTGTATCTAAGCCTTTCATGTGTGATACTATCTGTGAATCTGGTGTATCTAAGCCTATCATGTGTGATACTATCTATGAATCTGGTGTATCTAAGCCTATCATGTATGACACTATCTGTGAATCTGGTGTATCTAAGCCTATCATGTGTGATACCATCTATGAATCTGGTGTATCTAAGCCTATCATGTGTAGCGCTATCAGTGAATCTATTGTATCTAAGCCTATCATGTGTATTACTATCTGTGAATCTGGTGTATCTAAGCCTATCATGTGTGTTACTATCGGTGAATCTGGTGTATCTAAGCCTATCATGTGTGATACTATTTATGAATCTGGTGTAACTAATCCCATCATGTGTAATACTATCTGTGAATTAGGTGTATCTAAGCCTATCATGTGTGATACTATCTGTGAATTAGGTGTATCTAAGCCTATCATGTGTGATACTATCTGTGAATCTGGTGTATCTAAGCCTATCATGTGTGATACTATCTGTGAATCTGGTGTATCTAAGCCTTTCATGTGTGATACTATCTGTGAATCTGGTGTATCTAAGCCTTTCATGTGTGATACTATCTGTGAATCTGGTGTATCTAAGCTTATCATGTGTGATACTATCTATGAATCTGGTGTATCTAAGCCTATCATGTATGACACTATCTGTGAATCTGGTGTATCTAAGCCTATCATGTGTGATACCATCTATGAATCTGGTGTATCTAAGCCTATCATGTGTAGCGCTATCAGTGAATCTATTGTATCTAAGCCTATCATGTGTATTACTATCTGTGAATCTGGTGTATCTAAGCCTATCATGTGTGTTACTATCGGTGAATCTGGTGTATCTAAGCCTATCATGTGTGATACTATTTATGAATCTGGTGTAACTAATCCCATCATGTGTAATACTATCTGTGAATTAGGTGTATCTAAGCCTATCATGTGTGATACTATCTGTGAATTAGGTGTATCTAAGCCTATCATGTGTGATACTATCTGTGAATCTGGTGTATCTAAGCCTATCATGTGTGATACTATCTATGAATCTGGTGTATCTAAGCCTATCATGTGTGACACTATCTGTGAATCTGGTGTATCTAAGCCTATCATGTGTAAGGCCGGCGTCAGACTGGCGACAGAATCGGACGACTGCAATGCGATGAAATATCGTATTGCAGTCTGCCCTATGTTAATCTATGGAGCAGCTTCCAGTATCAGATTTTTTGTGGTCCGTTTTAAACGTCCGTGTGCAATCGCAGCATGCTGCGATTGTCACCGATTGTGGGTCGACTATCGCCAATGCAAGTCTATGGGAGCGATGAAAAATCGGATTACAAACGGACCGCATGTGTGAGTTGCGATGAAATCGCATCGGTGTCCTTTAGAAAAGCCGGCAATTCATCCCCGGCTATACTGTAAAATCACACTGACAGCTTTAATAAAGAATAGAAAGAATAGATATACACACATAGAACACATATATATATATATATATGTAATTGTGACATGTATATATATATATCTTTATATTTCCTAGACTTCTACATACTGTAATAGCCGCAAATTCAATTGCCGGCTTTTGTGAAATCACAGAAGCCGACATGAAATGATACATTGTTTCCACACAGTTAACCATGTCATTTCCTGTATTTTGATATTTGTTTAGAACTTACAATTACATGAGTGTATTTGTGCTAAATTTCAGACATGTAGGGTTAATTAAAGGTGTAAATTCGTTGACAAAAAAATGCGTGGGCTCCCGCTGTATTTTCTCCACCAGACAGACAAAGCAAGCGAGTGGGGGCAGATAATAATAGCCTAGGGAGGATACTTTTTTTTTGTGCCCCCCCTGGCTACTAACATCTGCCCCCAGACACCCCAGAAAGGGCAAATCTATAATTAGATTCGCCCTTTCTGGCACTTTGCCCGTCTATTCCCATTGGCCTGTAGCGGTGGCGAATGGGTTAATAATGTCACCTTAATGTCACCTTAGTATTGAAAGGTGACCTTAAGGCAGGTTAATAATTGAGAGCTGTCAATTAGACAACTATCAATTATTAATCCTATTGAAGTAAATAAAAAAACACAAACACACTTTAAGAATAAATAATTTTAATGAAATAAAAACACATATTTTTGACCATCTTTTATTTAAGTCTTAATCCGTTCGAAGCCCTTGTTCTTCTAAAATAAATATAAAATAATAAAACAACATTATTCTTACCTATCTGGCAATCTGTCACGTCCCACGATGTAATCCTTCACAAAGGGTTAACTACTAGCAATCAGATAAGCAGCGCAAGTAATCCTGTGTGCTCAGCTGATAGCTCCTGAATGAATGAGCTTATCTCCTGCCGACAGGAGAGGATGTGATTAATGAATGGAGCTTAATTGATTGTGTCCCACTTTCACCTTAGGTCAGGTCACTCAAGTGAAAGTTGTAATAAATCAATTAAGCTCCATTCATGAATCTATTCCTCTCCTTTCGCTGGGAGAGTAACTGATTCATTCAGGGGAATACAGGTCTGAGACAGCATTATTAGCTCTCTGCGACCTGTAACCTGTTAACCCTTTCTGATGGATTACACCGTGGGACCTGACTGTACATCGGATTGGTAAGAATCATTTTGCTTTTTTATTTTATTTTTATTACAGGAAATGGTTTTAGCAGGAAAATAAAATATTGTCAAAAACTGTGTGATTATTTCATTAAACTTCTTTTTTATTAAACTGTGTGTGTTTGATTTTTCTATCATACAATAGGATTAATAATTGATAGTTGTCTAATTGACAGCTCTCAATTATTAACCTGCCTTAAGGTCACCTTTCAATACTAAGGTGACATTAAGGTGAGATTATTAACCCATTCGCCACCGCTACAGGGCAATGGGAATAGACGGGCAAAGTGCCAGAAAGGGCGAATCTAATTATAGATTTGCCCTTTCTGGGGTGTCTGGGGGCAGATGTTAGTAGCCGGGGGGGGGGGCACCAAAAAAATGTACCCTCCCTAGGCTGTTATTATCTGCCCCCACTCGCTTGCTTTGTCTGTCTGGTGGAGAAAATACAGCGGGAGCCCACGCATTTTTTTGTCAACGAATTTACACCTTTAATTAACCCCTACATGTCTGAAATTTAGCACAAATACACTCATGTAATTGTAAGTTCTAAACAAATATCAAAATACAGGAAATGACATGGTTAACTGTGTGGAAACAATGTATCATTTCATGTCGCTTCTGTGATTTCACAAAATCCGGCAATTGAATTAGTGGCTATAACAGTATGTAGAAGTGTAAGAACTATAAATATATGTATATATACATGTCACAATGACATGTATATATATATATATATATATATATATATATATATATATATATATATGTGTTCTATGTGTATATATCTATTCTTTTTTTTGTGATTGAAATACTATTCTTTTGGATCCATTATATGTCAGTTTTGCAAGCCTGCGAGAAATTCTCGCAAGTCTGATGAATATCGGATGTTACAAGGTACACACACATGCGACTAAATCGCATCTTTGAAGGAAAATTGTATGACCTAGTGGATGTGTGATGTTTTGCATTTTGAAATCGACAATGCGTTCTAATAGACGATTTTTGTCGTTGGTGTGTGACGCCGTCTAATACTATCTGTGAATATGGTGTATCTAAGCCTTCATGTATGATACTATCTGTGAATCTGGTGTATCTAAGCCTTCATGTGTGAACTATCTGTGAATCTGGTGTATCTAAGCATATCATGTGTAATACTATCTGTGAATATGGTGTATCTAAGCCTCTCATGTATGATACTATCTGTGAATCTGGTGTATCTAAGCCTCTCATGTGTGATACTATCTGTGAATCTGGTGTATCTAAGCCTATCATGTGTGATACTATCGGTGAATCTGGTGTATCTAAGCCTATCATGTGTGACACTATCTGTGAATCTGGTGTATCTAAGCATATCATGTGTAATACTATCTGTGAATATGGTGTATCTAAGCCTCTCATGTATGATACTATCTGTGAATCTGGTGTATCTAAGCCTCTCATGTGTGATACTATCTGTGAATCTGGTGCATCTAAGCCTATCATGTGTGATACTATCTGTGAATCTGGTGTATCTAAGCCTTCATGTGTGAACTATCTGTGAATCTGGTGTATCTAAGCATATCATGTGTAATACTATCTGTGAATATGGTGTATCTAAGCCTTCATGTATGATACTATCTGTGAATCTGGTGTATCTAAGCCTCTCATGTGTGATACTATCTGTGAATCTGGTGTATCTAAGCATATCATGTGTAATACTATCTGTGAATATGGTGTATCTAAGCCTCTCATGTATGATACTATCTGTGAATCTGGTGAATCTAAGCCTCTCATGTGTGATACTATCTGTGAATCTGGTGTATCTAAGCCTATCATGTGTGATACTATCGGTGAATCTGGTGTATCTAAGCCTATCATGTGTGACACTATCTGTGAATCTGGTGTATCTAAGCATATCATGTGTAATACTATCTGTGAATATGGTGTATCTAAGCCTCTCATGTATGATACTATCTGTGAATCTGGTGTATCTAAGCCTCTCATGTGTGATACTATCTGTGAATCTGGTGCATCTAAGCCTATCATGTGTGATACTATCGGTGAATCTGGTGTATCTAAGCCTATCATGTGTGACACTATCTGTGAATCTGGTGTATCTAAGCTATCATGTGTAATACTATCTGTGAATATGGTGTATCTAAGCCTCTCATGTATGATACTATCTGTGAATCTGGTGTATCTAAGCCTCTCATGTGTGATACTATCTGTGAATCTGGTGTATCTAAGCATATCATGTGTGATACTATCTGTGAATCTGGTGTATCTAAGCCTATCATGTGTAATACTATCTGTGAATCTGGTGTATCTAAGCCTCTCATGTATGATACTATCTTTGAATCTGGTGTATCTAAGCCTATCATGTGTGATACTATCTGTGAATCTGGTGTATCTAAGCATATCATGTGTAATACTATCTGTGAATCTGGTGTATCTAAGCATATCATGTGTAATACTATCGGTGAATCAGGTGTATCTAAGCCTATCATGTGTGATACTATCTGTGAATCTGGTGATCTAAGCTATCATGTATGATACTATCATTGAATCTGGTGTATCTAAGCCTTCATGTATGAAACTATCTGTGAATCTGGTGTATCTAAGCTATCATGTGTGATACTATCGTGAATCTAGTGTATCTAAGCCTATCATGTGTGACACTATCTGTGAATCTGGTGTATCTAAGCCTATCATGTGTGATACTATCGTGAATCTGTGTATCTAAGCCTATCATGTGTGAACTATCTGTGAATCTGGTGTATCTAAGCATATCATGTGTAATACTATCTGTGAATCTGGTGTATCTAAGCATATCATGTATGATACTATCTGTGAATCTGGTGTATCTAAGCCTATCATGTATTTATATATCTGTGAATCTGGTGTATCTAAGCCTCTCATGTGTGATACTATCTGTGAATCTGGTGTATCTAAGCCTATCATGTGTGTTACTATCTGTGAATCTGGTGTATCTAAGCCTATCATGTGTGATACTATCTGTGAATTTGGTGTATCTAAACCTATCATGTGTATGCAGGCCCGGCACTGATTAAGGAGTGGGCCTCTGACTAAGTAGCCCCCCATAGACTTTGCAAGAGGGTCAGATCATGGTGCCAGAATTCCCCCTCTCACTATTGCCCCCAGGTGAGGCTATACTGGGACCCCGAATGACCAATGGGGAGAAGAGGAAAGACAGCCACACCCACGGGGGTTAAATCCAGGTACCAGGGGTCAGTGCTTCCTCTTTCTCCTCGGCTGACCTTTGGTAGTTGTTGTGCGGACCACTGGATCTCCTCCTTCTAACATGTCAGATCACCTGATCGAGGCCCTGCAGCAGAGAGCAGGACAGGAAGGTGAGCCATGGGTGCAAGCCCTTATAGCCGGCCTCGGAGCTCACCTCCCTGTGCCCTCTGCGGCCCCTCCAGCGGCTCCCCCGGCGCCGCAGGAGGCTGCCTGGGACCCCATATCTCCCGACATGTTAGGCCTCTCATGTATGATACTATCTGTGAATCTGGTGTATCTAAGCCTATCATGTGTGATACTATCTGTGAATCTGGTGTATCTAAGCCTATCATGTGTGATACTATCTGTGAATCTGGTGTATCTAAGTCTATCATGTGTGATACTATCTGTGGATCTGGTGTATCTAAGCCTATCATGTGTAGTACTATCGGTGAATCTGGTGTATCTAAGCCTATCATGTGTAATACTATCGGTGAATCTGGTGTATCTAAGCCTATCATGTGTGATACTATTTATGAATCTGGTGTAACTAATCCCATCATGTGTAATACTATCTGTGAATTAGGTGTATCTAAGCCTATCATGTGTGATACTATCTGTGAATTAGGTGTATCTAAGCCTATCATGTGTGATACTATCTGTGAATCTGGTGTATCTAAACCTATCATGTGTGACACTATCTGTGAATCTGGTGTATCTAAACCTATCATGTGTATGGCAGGCCCGGCACTGATTAAGGAGTAACCCCCCATAGACTTTGCAAGAGGGTCAGATCACGGTGCCAGAATTCCCCCCTCCCACTATTGCCCCCCAGGTGAGGCTATACTGGGACCCCCGAATGACCAATGGAGAGAAGAGGAAAGACAGCCACACCCACGGGGGTTAAATCCAGGTACCAGGGGTCAGTGCTTCCTCTTTCTCCTCGGCTGACCTCTGGTAGCTGTTGTGCGGACCACTGGATCTCCTCCTTCTAACATGTCAGATCATCTGATCGAGGCCCTGCAGCAGAGAGCAGGACAGGAAGGTGAGCCATGGGTGTAAGCCCTCATAGCCGGCCTCGGAGCTCACCTCCCTGTGCCCTCTCCGGCCCCTCCAGCGGCTCCCCCGGCGCCGCAGGAGGCTGCCTGGACCCCATATCTCCCGACATGTTAGGCCCCAGCCCCCCTGGCCCTGGGGTCGCCTCCTTGCTTGGGTCCCCCATGGAACTCGGCCCCTTGGAGCCCAGCTCCTCGGATCCCGGGGTGTCCCCCTCTCCTCCTCTCCTAACCGAGCCCGGCACCTCATGCCCCGGGGCGCCCTCCCTGCTGGCTGCCCATTCGGATCCCGGGCCGGCAGGACCCGGGACCCCCCACCAACCTCCTGCATCCTTGCCGGGTTCCTGTTCCGTCTTGGCGGGGCCCCGTTCAGGCAGATGCTCCACGTGATCCTCCAAGCCCGCGGAACGCCTGCACGTCGATGGGGGCGATGCAGCGGGTCCCGGCCTCATCCGTGGCCCGCCTGCCTCTGGCCCCAGGCGGCACGGCTCCATTCGGGCCTCCGTCCCGGTCGGCACCGATCCGGACCCCTGCTGCCTCCGCTCGCCACTCCACTCGACCCGCACTCTTGTTCCTGCCAGCTGCCTCGCCGTTGGCGGGAGGGGCTCCGGTGTCGCGTGGTGGGGCGGATCATTGGCGGGCAGCTGCAGGCCACCAACGTCGGGCTCTGCCGTCGGGAGCCGGAGGGGGGCTGCGGGCCTCATGGCCCCCTCTCGCGTTTCTGCAGGGCCCGTGCAGCCGCGGCCGCCCCAGCAGGGAAGATTCCCCAGGCGGCGTCAGTCTGCTTCTTGGCCCCGCCCCTTCACGTCACGACGGGGCGGGACCCATCCCTGGCCATACCCCGCCCACGACCTAAGCCACACCCTGCCTCTCGTCATAGGGTGTGTCCCGCTGGTACCGCCCACACCGTTTAAAAGATAGGCGGGAAGACTTACATCGAGCACGCCTCGCCTCCCCAGTGGATGCCACCCGCTAGGGGAGACACCGGGGCCGGTCCAATATCACCGAACGCTGCTGCAGAGCGCGCTGTTCCGTCCCACCATACGGAGCAGCGCGCTCCGCACCAAGTACAGTGTAACGCACCATGTCACAATAGCACACCAACACACAGTAACACAGGCAATACAAACGTGTTAACCACACACTATACACCCCCAACACCCCCACTGACGCAGAAACAACCACCACCCACTCACGGCGACCGGTCAATCACGAGCAACGCGTCCCCCCTCTTCATATCCCCCCGTTCCTCAGCACCACGCGATGCATCCCCGTTCACAGCCCCCAGCCAGCATGCTCACCTCAACGTATGGGAGCTATGCGCACCCCATAGCCATGGCGGTCAAAGGTGTAGACGCCGCAGATCCTCCCCAGCTTCCTCTACAGAGGCCAACCGCTATTCCCACAGTCTCCGCAGACACCACCACCACCGCGGACTCAGCTCACACAGCAGCCACCACAGGTCCCGGTCCGCCAGATGCCGTTCCCCGTCCATTTCAGAATGGTCTGATGCATCCGCGATTCGCAGCAGTCGCTCTCATGCTTCCGCCAGAAGATGCTGACCACACCGCTCATCGGCCAGAGAGCGTTCCTCACCGCGCGGAGCCACCTCCGGCCGTTTTTTTTAGCCACGAGAATACCAGGTTTCCACCCTCAGAGGAAGCCGAACAGCTTCGGGCACCCGACGGGCATTGGCCGTCACGTGCACCATCCCTGGCTGCCAGCCGCGTCGGAGATCCATCCGCGCTCCGCCTCATCCAGACAATGGAAGCCGGATTCCCAAAAGTCGCTCTCCACTTGCCACGGGCATCATCACCAGCCAGCGGCAGGGGAGTTTGATCCTTGGCTCCCTGGGCCTCTGGTTACCAGCGAGACAGCTCTGCAGCGAGAGCCGGAGCTCCTCTACCCCAGAGAGACGCACGGCCCACGCCAGACAGCGGTGAGTTATCCACAATCGGCGAGCACTGCACCACACACGACGCAGGAAAGACCGAGTTGCCATCAGGGCGCTGATTCAGCAGTTTTCACGCCCAAATGCGTCAAAATGCTTCAACGCAAGCACCTAGCCAACGCAGGTGGGCAGGGGAACGATCGCACGATAGCAGTAAGACGAAGGTAGCGCACACTATGAACAGGCCTTCACGGTACTCGGGTATATTATGTGTCAGAAACACCCCGAGCGGTGTTGCGAACTTTTTATGTATCTAGACCTAGTGTACAACTCATACAAGGCCCATGGCGGTTCCGCATGGAAACAATATGACGAGAATTTTCGTAGGCAGCTAGACCTGGAGCCCGATTTAGGATGGGGGGTTAAGGCAACTGACGTGTGGCTGCGACTCATGCTCTCACAGAAACACCCCTTTTTTCATCCCCTTCAGACTTAGTAAAACTCCAACGCTCTCAAAAAACCTAAAGTCTGCACGCGAATACCCCGAGATCGTAAAAGAAAAAATCGCAAAGGAGGTAGAACTAGGTAGAATGGTGGGCCCGTTTAAATCACTTCCTTTCGAAAACATTAGAATTTCGCCCTTGGGTATCGTCCCCAAAAAAGAACAAGGAAAATACCGGCTAATCCACCACCTCTCCTACCCAAAAGGCGAATCGGTTAACGATGCAATCCTTCCGGAGGAGGCAGCCGTAGCCTACGCTTCGTTTGACAAGGCGGTAGAACTCGTACGCACAGCCGGGTCAGGGGCCCTGCTAGCGAAAACTGACATAGAATCGGAGTTCCGGCTACTACCCGTTCACCCCGAATGCTTCCATCTCCTAGGTTACAGAGTGGACCAGCTCTTTTATTACTATATGTGCCTACCAATGGGCTGCTCCATCTCATGTTACTACTTCGAGCTTTTCAGTACTTTCCTAGACTGGGTGGTACGCTACGAGACAGGCAGTAGCTCAACAATCCACTACCTTGACAATTTTTTATTCGTTGGCCCAAGAGGCTCTAAACTAGTCCACTTCCTTCTTGAAAAATTCAAATTTATTTCGGCGTACCCTTATCACCCGAAAAACAACAGGCCCCTGTAACGTGCTCCCCTTTTTGGGCATCGAAATAGACACTAACGCAATGGTTTTTCGCCTGCCAGCCGATAAATTGGAAAAAACGTTGCGAATGGTAGAATACTTCAGCGAGATTAAAAAAGTAACACTTCAACAGCTGCAGACCCTCCTGGGTTTGCTCAATTTCGCCAGCCTCGTAATGCCGGTCGGCAGAGCCTTCTCTCGCCGGTTATCGCTGGCAACGAAAGGTGCTAATCAGCCTGGCCATAGAATTAGAGTGACTCGATCTTTAAAAAATATTTAGACTTGAGAGTCCTCAGTGGTTGATACCTTTTAATGGCTAACTGAAAAGATGGTAACAAATTGCAAGCTTTCGAGACTACTCAGGTCTCTTCATCAGGCATAGACTAATACAACATCTGAAGAATCACATATTTATACACAAAATAGCACAGAAAAAATGCAATAGGTAGGACAAGTGACATGAAGCAGAACTGTCATTATGGCAGAGGGATTAACATAAATATGACTAGTTCATAGATAAGGAGTGAAGGTTTTATTACCCTCTGATTGGGGTCTGGTATTGTGTTGTGATGACCCTAAAAGGTCAGGGAGGCAGATTCCTTAATTGTTGTAGAACGACATAAAACTCTGGGATATATTCATCCCAGCACTAAGAGTGTCAAAGGTCATCATAAGTTTATATTCCCAGACTTTTCTATCCTTCTCAGATTTGAAGTTAGATTTTAATACAAGTAATTCCATATCTGTCATGCTATGACCGGGCATACAAAAGTGTTTGGCCACAGGTAAATCCATTCTTTTTTCTCTTATCGTGTGGCGATGAGAATTCATCCTTGTTCTCAGTTTTTGCCCGGTCTCCCCCACATACAGACCCCCAGTTGGACATTTAGTACATATAATTAGGTACACCACATTAGATGTGATGCAGCTGAAAGTACCTGGTATCTTGTAGTCCTGATGGGAGTTGGGGATCTTTATCCTGTCCGTGGTCATTATAGATGTACAGGTCTTGCATTTCTTTTGTCTGCAAGGAAAGGTTCCTGCAGCTGTTGGGGAGGACAGGGAGCTTCTGACAATGATGCTTCTTAGATTTGGGGGCTGCCTAAAACATAGTAGTGGGGGGTCTGGAAATATGGATTGTAATCGGGCATCTTTTTGTAGTAAAGGTTGTAGTTTCCGTGCAGCTCCCCTTAGCATCTCCAGACTTGGATTGTAGGTGACCACTAGAGGCACCCGGTTATTTTCGATCTTTAAAGGCAGACCTGCTAGTCTGGAGGACATTCCTCAAATCCTACAACGGCCATACCTGCGTCATAGCACCCGAGGTATCAAACAAGGAAATAGGCCTAGAGGCGGGGGAAACGGCAATGCCAATTTTGCATCAACGTACAAAAACCAATGGTGCAAAGGTGACTGGCCCGAGTCATGGGCCTCAGCAGACTGGGGGCGCGATCCAGCGCTGATACAGATTTTCGCATTAGTGGCTGCAGTCGAGCTCTGGGGTACCCGATTGGAAAACATGAACATTAGATTTCTAACCAAATACCCGCAGATGGCAAAAAGCTTAAACTGCATGTCTTCTCCCCCCCCTTACTCGCTCTCTTGCGCCACTTTGCACTTTTATGCCTACAGCATAACATTTGGTGTCGGGCCAGGGTAATGACGGATGTAGACGATAAACTAGTTAACTCTCTGCTGTTTTCCGATTGGCAGGCTTTCAGGCTCCTTCTCCCCATGGCACAGCCATTGGGCACCCGGTGTCCTGCATCCCTTTGGGACACGGTGGCCAATCATTAATGCCTCTGATCAGCGCTTCAGTTACACTGGCTACATGGCAAGTCTACGGTAAGGCGTGGGGGGAGTGGTGCTCGTTAATTCGGGGTAAGCCAGTCGACAGATGCGACCGAGCGAGATGCGAGGTTTTGGTAGAATTTTTAAATCGGCTTAAACTAAGAGGCGCATCGGGTACATCTGCGCAACACAATTTATCAGGCCTAGCGTTCTTTTTCCAGCTAATGGGTTGGATGGATGTCACCAAATATTTTTTTATTAAACAGGCCGTTAAAGGCTGGTTAAGACTTCAACCTAGCCAGGAGTGTCGTCGTCCCATCTCACTGACCCTACTGTGCGATATTATGGCAATTTCCCCATCGGTGTGTAAATCGCAATTCGAAGCGGCCCTGCTGTCAGCAGCTTTCGCTATCACCTTTTTTGGGGCACTTCGCATTAGTGAGCTAGTGCCCCGGTCAAAATCAGCGGCGGAAGGCGGGTTAATCAGCGACAACTTAGTGATATGCAGCGATGCTCTGCGCATCCGCGTGCGGAAATCCAAATGCGATCTGTTGTGAATGTGTTAGAAATGAATTCTGAGCAGAAGCTCCCTCTGGTGGTTACAAACAGTACTGAACTATTCAATGAAGATTGTGAAGATTGGCAATCAGGTGTTACTGACTGGTCTTATGTAAGGGAGGTTCCCTCCCATCAGGGTTGCTGGTGATCAATTGTTCTTGTCTCAACTTTGGTTCCTGGTTCACTTGGAAGCTTGCTGTGTCTTGCCTGCATCTTCTGCTAACAGATAAGATATTTTCTGCTTTTATTTTTGTGCTTGCTTTTTGCATGTTGTCCTGCACTTCTGTGGAGGTCATCCAGGTCCCCTCCGGGGGCTTGTGCTCCTCTCAGTTTATCTGAGCCACTGTTATTTGTTCATTTGCCTTTTCCAGTTTTTTCAGTGGCTGCTGCTTTGTTTTGTTACACCAGAGAACTAATTTAGGTGGTAGAGGTCGTGTGATCTCAGGTGTTTTTGCAATTAGTGAGTTGGTATTTTTTTAGGGTTTTTTGGATTGCAGTAAGTGTCCTTCCTATCCTTTTCTGTCTAGGCAGATTGGGCCCCAACGTTTGCTCTTACTATTTTCTGTCTGTGTCTGTATTTCCTCTTATCTAACCGCCATTACATGTTTGGGGGCTTCCTATGTTCTTTGGGGATCTGCTCCGGGCAGATAGTTTTCCCTTTCTATCTTTAGGTGTAGTTAGTTTCTCAGGCTGTGACGAGGCGTCTAGGTCCAACGTAGGTACGCTCCACGGCTGCCTTTAGTTGTGGTGGTTAGTCAGGGTACTGCAATCCAGTAGATTCCAACCTCTCTGGTGTATTGCCTTTTTTGCCTGCTCTCCTCAGCTACCAAATCATAACAGGGATCCCTCCGGCAGAGGCTCGTGGGTCCTCGTGAAGTCATCGGATGGGCCCGTATGCCCAATAAAAGTAGTCAAGCGCTACGCGAGCCTAAGACAGGGAGGCAGATTCTTCCTCGCACACACGGACTGTGTTATGAATGTGCTAGAGATGGTTTCTGAGCAGAGGCTCCCTCTGGTGGTTACAGACAGTACTGAACCCTTCAGTGAGGAGTGGCAATCTGGAATCACGGACTGGTCTGATATAAGGGAGGTTCCCTCCCATGATGGTTGCCGGTGAACAATTGTTCTTGTCTCAATTGTGGTTCCTGGTTCATTTGGAAGTTTGCTGGTGTCTTGCCTGCATCTCCTGCTTTCAGATAAGATATTTTTTGCTTTTCTTTTTGTGCTTGCTTTTTGCATTGTTTTCTGCACTTTTGTGAGGTCAGCCAGGTCCCCTCCTGGGGCCTGAGCTCCTCACAGTTTTTCTGCAGCCACTGTTATTTGCTCATTTGCTTTTTCCTGCTTTTTCAGCGGCTGCGGCTAGGTTTTTGTTCACACTGAGATCTGATTTAGTGGGTGGCGAGATCGTGTGATCTCAGTATTTTTGTAATCAGAATTGTTGGATTTTTGTAGGGTTTTCTGGGTTGCAGAAAGTAATCTCTCCTGTCCTATCCTATTTAGTCAGCTTGTGGCCCAGCGTTTGCTCAGTCTATTTTCTGCCTATGTTTGTATTTTCATCTTGTCTAACTGCCATTATATGTTTGGGGGCTTCCTATTTTCTTTGGGGATCTGCTCCGGGGCAAATAGCTTTCATCTTTCTGCCTTTAGGTGTAGTTATCTCTCAGGCTGTGACGAGGCGTCTAGGATCAACGTAGGAACGCTCCACGGCTACCTCTAGTTGTGTCGTTAGTTTAGGAATCTGCAACCCATCAGTTACCAACATCTCAGGTGTTCGGCTTCCCTGCTGTTGTTCCTATCCTCCTCAGCTACCGAAACATAACAGGACGGGTCCCCACTTACCAAGTACCAGTTTAGCGCAATTTTTAAACTGTGCTAACCCAGCAGAATACGGTACACATTCCTTTAGAATAGGAGCCACCACCGAAGCTGCCAGAGCAGGAGTAGCGGAAGAAGAGGTGCAGAGGATGGGCCGCTGGAAATCCTTATGTTTCGCCAGGTATATAAGACCGGACTTGCTCTATTAACACATCTTATGTTCACAGGAGTTTGTAAGCCCACGGTATGGATAGTACATCTTCTGGGCAAGGAAAAGGGCCAAACTGCGGCCAGGCGTTCTAAGCCTGGACTTGACTGGGCTAAAGGTCAAGTGGAAAGGAATCAGAGGCCTAAAATGGCAGCAAATGTTCCCGGAGGTGCTGAGCATCGCTATAAAGGCAAAAGGGCCGGTAATACTGGTATTGCACGCCAGTGGTAATGACCTGTGCACAAGAAAGAGCGCTGAACTTTGCACGGTAATGGCTTCGGACATCGAGCGCTTCACGTATCTTTTCCCACACATGGTCTTGGTATGGTCGGAAATAGTTCTGTGAGCGCTATGGAAGGGAGCGAACAAGCCAAAGGCCGTTGAAAGGTCAATGCAAGGATGGCTAAGATCGTTAAAGGAGGTTTCGGCATCGTGGTACGACATTACCAATTGGAAGGAGACTGCCCAGGACTCTTGAGGCCTGACGGAGTCCATCTTACAGACGTTGGCCTTGATATTTTTTTGTCGGGTTTACAGGATGGGGTTGAACAGGCCCTGAGGCTGTTGGGTGGGGGTCGGAGTCCTGTGTAGGTCATACACAGGATCCTCCGTGGCGGAAATGCCTGGAGGGGCAAGGGTTCGTAACCCTCGTTGGCCGGCTCGCATGTCTATCACAGACGGGGCCTGCGGTGACTGAGCCAGTTGCGGAACTTAATTTGCCCCTCTCCGCGTGGTGTAATTTAATTAATAAACTGTGACCGACCTGTTCAACCCATCCCTGGCTTGTATTCGTTTTATTGAGGGGTCTAGCGGGAGGGGGGAAATGCACCAGCTACGCCAAAACAGGTCTCCACAGTCATACTATCTGTGAACCTGGAGTATCTAAGCCTATCATGTGTGATACTATTTATGAATCAGGTGTATCTAAGCTTATCATGTATGATACTATCTGTGAATCTGGTGTATCTAAGCCTATCATGTGTGACACTATCTGTGAACCTGTGTGTATATCTGAATATCTAACCATATAATGTGTGATACTGTTGTGGAGCTGAGTATCTAAGCTATGTTACTATGTAATGTACAGCCTGTGTAGCTGGAGCATGTACAGCTTTGGCAAAAATTAAGAGACCACCACATCAAATCCCTGTCATGGGCAGCCCAATCTCCAGACCTGAACCCCATCGAAAACCTCTGGAATATAATCAAGAGGATGATGGATAGTCACAAGCCATCAAACAAAGAAGAACTGCTTACATTTCTGTACCAACAGAGGCATAAGGTCACCCAAAAGCAGTGTGACAGACTGGTGGAAAGCATGCCAAGACGCATGAAAGCTGTGATTAAAAATCATGGTTATTCCACCAAATATTGATTTCTGAACACTTCCTGAGTTAAAACATTAGTATTGTTGTTTCTAAATGATTATGAACTTGTTTTCTTTGCATTATTTGAGGTCTGAAAGCACTGGGGCTTTTAAAAAATTTTGACGATTTTTCTTTGTCAGAAAAAAAAAAAATTATTGCTTGGAAATTCGGGGAGACATTTTACTCAAAAATATATCTATAAGAGAGAAAAATCAGACAAACTGAACATTTGAAAGTGGTCTCTTAATTTTTATGCCTATCATGTGTGATAATGTGTATTGAGCTGTGTATCTAAGCCTATCATGTGTAAGAATGTTTGCTGCTCTATGTATCTAAGCCTATAATGTGTGATGCTGTCTGTGGAACTGGTGTATTTAAGTCTTTCATGTGTGATACCCTCTGTAGAGCTGTGTACCTAAGTCTGTCATGTCTGATACTGTTGAGCTGTGGATCAAGTCTATCATGTGTCATACTGTCTGTGAAGCTGGTGTATCTAAGCAAATAATGTGTGATATTGTGTATCTAGGCCTACATGTGTAATAATATCTGCTGAGCTGTGCATCCAAGCCTGATATGTGTGACATAGACTGTGGAAGGATATTGTCTGTTGCATTAGCGGACACAAACATGTAGCCCCCAATTTTTTCTTCTCCAGCAAAATGTCACCGGCGGCGGCACTTGCGCTGCAGCATCTATCAGAATGCGATACATGCTACTGCGCAGGTGGCGCCTCCATTTTGATGAACATAATTTTTTTTTAACCCACTATAGTATAGGAATAAAGCATAAATGTACTGTATATGCGCATATTAGGCATGAATCATGCTACAGCGCCGGCACCGCCGCCATATTTATGAAGTTGAATTTTTTTTTGTAACCCCACAATATTCTATGCAGTATGTAAAATATGGGGCAGGTCAGTGCAGACATCAGTGACATGAGGGATCCAATGGCTGGATATTAGTGATTAGTGAGCACTAAAATGCTTGTTCGCTTGTTGCTCGGGTCGAGCATATTGAAATGCTCGGGTGCTCGATCCGTGGAACGAGCCCAATGTAAGTCTATGGGAAAACCGAGTATTTTTGCCGCGATCCCACCCCGGGGGTCATTTTAGGGTCTAAAAACGTCGGAAATAGATGGAAACAGTGCTCAAATGACATGAGAACATCATGGGGAAGACCCCTGGAAGCATTCCTGACTCCCAGGTCACTGCTGTGAGCAATGTTGTCAGAGTCTTACGCCACTTTTACAGACTCACAATAAAACATACAAAAACGATACCAAAATGGATTTTCCTGGGAAATATGTTAAGGAACATCTTTTCCAGGATAATGACTTGTATATAAGGCAAAATAAATAAAAAATCAAAAACAAAAATGCTCCTCCACACCTTGGGCTATGAATCACACACAGCGTTTTTGAAGCGTTTTGTAACTTTACCATTGCTTTCAACCAAGACAAATGCATTCACTGGGAAATGTCATTTTAACTTTTTACAACCTTATCTGACCATATGGTGTGTGACACATCATCAGACACATCCTGTTTCATTTATGAAGAAGGGACTCTGAAAGTCACAAAGCCTATTTTTATACTATTCTTAGAGAGCCATCAGCCGGCTATGTTTTCTTGTTCCCATTATTAAACAGTCGGTCTCTTATACTGTTATTGCGTATGCAAAATTTGGACACACCCCAATAACCCTTTGAACCGATGTACAGGATGGCCACATGAAACCAAAGTTCCCATTATTATTCATTTGGTACTCCCATACTGTTTGCCTATGCATTGAATGCAAGGCCTGCCCCAAATTTAGACACACCCTAATATCCCTTGGAAGAGACGTGTAGGAGGGCCTCATAAACATCTGTTCCTTCCCATTACAAATGAGCAGGTCTCTTATACTTGTAATGTTCATGCAGTAAGTGTATGGGCTGACAAACAATTCCCCCTGGGGGGTATACAACAACATACTGTCTAAAAATTTGGTTTAGGGGCATCACAAACACCCTTTAAAACAATAATGTTGCTGTTGCATCAGGGATTACAGTCACCCTGGTGGTATAGTGGTGGTAGATGAGGAGGATGAGGAGGACAAGAGCAAATAGGCCAAATCAGGAAGCGTATACCCCTGTGTGGGTGTGAAGAGGTGCATGGGAATAGACCTCCCAAAAAAAGACACTGGATTGGACTTTATGTTACGCTGCTATCATTCGGTGGTGTAGAGAAGTCTGGTCCAATCCAGCCCTTGTTCATTTTTATAAGAGTCAGCCTGTCAGCATTTTCAGTTGACAGGCTAATGCGCTTATCAGTTATAATTCCGCCAGAGCACTAAAAACCCGCTCTGACAAAATGCTAGCAGCAGGGCAGGCCAGTACCTCCAAGGTGTAGAGAGCCAGTTCATGCCACGTGTCAAGCTTAGATACCCAATAATTATGAGGCACGAAGGAATCAAGGAGGACGTTGGTACGGTCTTCAAGGTACTCCTTCAGCATCTTCCAAAACTTTGCACTCCTTGTGAGAGTACCCTGCGCCTCAGGGCCTGTGAAATGGCACAGAGTCTGAGAAAACGCTCCCAGAACTTTGCCAGTGTTCCCCTGCCTCTGCTGGATTGGAGTTGTCTCTCTCGTCTGTACTCCTTGGTTTTCCAATGAACTGTGACCTCTGCAGCCAGCGTTTTCACATGGGAATTTTTTTAAATAATTCTGCAACAAGGGCCATCTGGTACTGCACAATTTTATTACACTTGTCTGCCTCTGATTGAAAGTTCCCCTTGTAGCGTGGGTCTAGAAGTGTCACCAAACAGTAATGACTGTCACCCAAAATTTTGAGAACGCGAGGGTCATGGTCAAGACAGCGTAACATAAACTCAGCCATGGGTGCCAGATTACTAACAGGCAAGACTTCCAAGTCCTCACCAAGAGGAAGACTGACCATGTTCTCCTCCTCCTCTTCCTCCTGCTCCTCCTCCCTGTCCTCAGGCCATCCGTGCTGAACAGAGAGTATGACAGTTGTGCAGGAAGTACAGTCTATAGCGCATGAAACTTGCTCCTGTTCTTCCTCCGTCTCCTGCTCTTCCTCATTGTCTCCCAATCCACGTTGGGATGAGGGGAGGCTGGGTTGTGTGTAATCACCCTGTATGGTTCCTTGCTCCATCTCATCGTGCTCCGCCTTCAATGCATCCTCTTTGACTGTGAGCAGAGAGCGTTTTAAAACACAGAGAAGCATGATGATGATGCTAATTATGGCATCATCGCCGCTCACCATCTTGGTGGAGCCCTCAAAGTTTTGTAGGATGGTACATATGTCTGACATCCATGTCCACTCCTGAGGTGTTTTGTGTGGAGACTGAACTGAATACCGACGGCCTTGTTGATGCTTGTAGTCAACAACTGCCCTCTTCTGCTCACAAATCCTTTCCAACATATGCAGTGTAGAGTTCAATGCGTGGGGACATCACACAACAGTCGGTGAGCTGGAAGCTGCAAACGCTGCTCAAGCACGGCAAGGGTGGCGGAAGCTGTAGCTAACTTTCTAAAATGGGCACACAGGCAGCATACTTTCACAAGCAGATCCAGCAGCTCCGGGTAGCTTTTGAGAAAGTGTTGAACAATGTGGTTAAGCACATGGGCTAGGCGTGGTACATGTGTGAATACAAAAAAGATAGAGCAAAAATGTCCCAAACAACATGTAAGAAAATAATCCAAAAATAAGTTTATTAAGAAATCACATAAAAAATCACATAGAAAAGTCATATGAAAAATATTCAAATATACATGCGGTAAACATTGTATATTATTCAGAAGGTGAAAAATTGGAGGAGACATGAAGTTAAACTAGGATCAGGAAGGGGAGCACAATTCATCCCAGCGAAGCAAATATATAGTGAGCACATCATAGAAAAGCACAATGGCAATAAAGAGGCAAAACCAATAGTATTATAATGAACAAGCATTAAAAATAAATATAGAAGCCTCCGGTATAGTTCATAAATGTATGCTTACCCATAGATCAGTCAGGGAGCTCACCCACCGTACCCAGCAGTCCCTTGACGCGCGTTTCACGGTCAGCTTTCTCAAAACCCCTATATTTATATTTGATGCTTGCAAATTTGCAAAAAATTCTACATGTCTGTTTTTTTTCAGTCAAGATGGCGTCAGAGTGTACATTAATGAGAAATAATATGAACTTTTTTGAATTTACCAAATAGCTGCAATGAAACAAAGACTGAAAAATTTAAAGGGTCTGAATACTTTCCGTACCCACTATAAGTAACAATTTGTTTTGTCAGCAAACTGGTGTCAATAAGTAGGCTAAGACACAGCAAAAAACAATTCAATGGAGCCCAAAAAATGCAAGAATTTTTAGCCCACAGATAGGTGAGGTGTGTGACGGAGATACCCGACTTTTAAATATCTGGCCTGTTTTTTTTTTTTTTCACAACAAAATAGGGTCAATAACTAGGCTAAGATACAGCAAAAACAGTTAACAAAAAATGCCACAATTTTTAGACCACAGATAGATTAGGCATATGAGGGAGATAACCGACTTTAACCCCTTTATTCCATCAGACGTACTATTCCGTCCATGTGACCCTGGACCTAATTCCCATGGACGGAATAGTACGTCATGGGCGATCAGCTGCACTCCCGGGGGGAGCGCAGCTGATCGCGGCCGGGTGTCAGCTGTTTATCACAGCTGACACCCAGCACTATGTGTCAGGAGCGGTCACGGCACATTAACCCCTGGCACACCGCGATCAAACATGATCGCGGTGTACCGGGGGCACAGGGAGGAGGCTCCCTGCGCGCTCCCCTGAGACCCTCAGAGCAGCGCGATGTGTGGCGCTGTTCCGAGGGTCCGTCCTCCCTCCAGGTCCCCGGATCCAAGATGGCGCCGGGGTCCTGCAGGGAGGCGGCTTCCTCAGTGCCTGCTGAGAGCAGGCGCTGAGGAAGCCTGCAGCAATGCCAGAGCGATCGCTGGTGTGACAGAGTGCTGTACACACTGTCACACCAGTGATCTGCTAAAATACTGTGATGTCCCACCCTGTAAAAAAGTAAAAAAAATAAAAAGTGGTAAAAAAAATCATAAAAAAAAAAAATATTCCCCAATAAATTCATTTTTTCCTGTAAATAAAAAAAACAAAACAATAAAAGTACACATATTTGGTATCGCCGCGTCCGTAACGACCCCCCCTATAAAACTGTCCCACTAGTTAACCCCTTTAGTGAACCCCTTAAAAAAAAAAAAAAAGAAGCAAAAAATCAATGCTTTATCATCATACTGCCGAACAAAAAGTGGAATAACACGCGATCAAAAAGACCGATATAAATAATCATGGTACTGCTGAAAACGTCATCTTGTCCCGCAAAAAACGAGCCATCATACAGCATCATCAGTGAAAAAATAAAAAAGTTATAGCTCGCAGAATAAAGCAATGCAAAAATAATAATTTTTTTATATAAAATTGTTTTCATCCTATAAAAGCGCCAAAACATAAAAACATGATATAAATGAGGTATCACCGTAATCGTACTGACACGAAGAATAAAACTGCCTTATCAATTTTACCACACGCGGAACGGTATAAACGCCTCCCCCAAAAGAAATTCATGAATTGCTGATTTTTGTTCATTCTAACCTCCCAAAAATCGAAATAAAAAGCGATCAAAAAATGTCACGTGCTCAAAAATGACACCAATAAAAACGTCAACTTGTACCACAAAAAATAAGACCTCACATGACTCTGTGGGCCAAAATATGCAAAAATTATAGCTCTCAAAATGTGGTGATGCAAAAAACTATTTTTTGCAATAAAAAGCGTCTTTTAGCGTGACAGCTGCCAATCATAAAAACCCACTATAAATAGTAAATCAAACCCCCTTTATCACCCCCTTAGTTAGGGAAAAATAATGAAATAAAAAAAATGTATTTATTTCCATTTTCCCGTTAGGGTTAGGGTTGCGGCTAAAGTTAGGGTTAGGGTTAGCTCTAACGTTAGGATTAGAGTTAGGGTTGGGATTACGGTTAGGGGTGTGTTAGGGTTAGGTTTGTGGTTAGGGTTGGGACTAGGGTTAGGGGTGTGTTGGGGTTAGGGTTGGAGTTAGAATTGGGGGGTTTCTGCTGTTTAGGCACATCAGGGGCTCTCCAAATGTGACATGGCATCTGAACTCAATTCCAGCCAATTCTGCGTTGAAAAAGTCAAACGGTGCTCCTTCACTTCTGAGCTCTGCCATGCGCCCAAACAGTAGTTTACCCCCGCATATGGGGTATCAGCGTACTCTGGACCACAAGAGTTATTGTGCAATTTGTCCTATTTCTTCTGTTACCCTTGGGAAAATAAAAAAACTGGGTGCGACAAAATCATTTTTGTAAAAAAAAAAATGATTTTTTTGTTTTTACGGCTGTATGTTATAAAAGCACTTGGGGCTTCATAGCGCTCACCACACTTCTAGATAAGTTCCTTGTGGGGTCTATTTTCCAAAATGGGGTCACTTGTGGGGGGTTTCCACTGTTTAGGCGCATCAGGGGCTCTCCAAATGTGACATGACTCCCCCAGACCATTCCATCAAAGTCTGCAATCCAAAACGTCACTACTCCCCTTCCGAGCCCCGATGTGCGCCCATACAGTAGTTTACTCCCACATATTGGGTATCAGCATACTCAGGACAAATTGGACAACAACTTTTGGGGTCAAATTTCTCCTGTTACCCTTGTGAAAATAAAATATTGGGGGCGAAAAAATCATTTTTGTAAAAAAAAAAAAGGATTTTTTATTTTTACGGCTGTACGTTATAAACTTCTGTGAAGCACTTTGGGGTTCAAAGTGCTCACCACACATCTAGATAAGTTCCTTGTGGGGTCTATTTTCCAAAATGGGGTCACTTGTGGGGGGTTTCCACTGTTTAGGCGCATCAGGGGCTCTCCAAATGCGACATGACTCCCCCAGACCATTCCATCAAAGTCTGCAATCCAAAACGTCACTACTTCCCTTCCGAGCCCCGATGTGCGCCCATACAGTAGTTTACTCCCACATATTGGGTATCAGCATACTCAGGACAAATTGGACAACAACTTTTGGGGTCAAATTTCTCCTGTTACCCTTGTGAAAATAAAATATTGGGGGCGAAAAAAATCATTTTTGTAAAAAAAAAAAAGAGATTTTTTATTTTACGGCTGTACATTATAAACTTCTATGAAGCACTTTGGGGTTCAAAGTGCTCACCACACATCTAGATAAGTTCCTTGAGGGGTCTAGTTTCCAAAATGGTGTCATTTGTGGGGGGTTTCCACTGTTTAGGCAGATCAGGAGCTCTCCAAACACGACATGGCATCCAGTCAATTCTGCGTTGAAAAAGTCAAACGGCGCTCCTTCCCTTCCAAACTCTGCCATGCACCCAAACAGTGGTTTACCCCCACATATGGGGTATCAGCGTACTCAGGACAAATTGCACAATAACTTTTGGAGTCTTGTTACCCTTGGGAAAATAAAAATTGGGGTGAAAAGATCAATTTTGTGGAAAAAATATGATTTTTTAATTTTACGGCTCTACATTATAAACTTGTGTGAAGCACTTGGGGGTTCAAATTGCTCACCAAAGATCTAGATAAGTTCCTTAGGGGGTCTAGTTTCCCAAATGGGGTCACTTGTGGGGGGTTTCCACTGTTTAGGCACATCAGTGGCTCTCCAAATGCAACATGGCGTCTAATCTCAATTCCAGCCAATTTTGGTTGGAAAAAGTCAAATGGTGCTCCTTCCATTCCGAGCTCTGCCATGCGCCCAAACAGTGGTTCCCCCCCATATATGGGGTATTAGCGTACTCAGGACAAATTGGACAACAAACTTTGTGGTCCAATTTCTCCTGTTACCTATGGGAAAATAAAAAATTAGTGACTAAGAGATAATTTTTGTGGGAAAAAAATAGGATTTTTTATTTTCATGCCCGGGCATTATAAACTTGTGTGAAGCACTTGGGGGTTCAAAGTGCTCACCAAAGATCTAGATAAGTTCCTTAGGGGGTCTAGCTTCCACAATGGGGTCACTTGTGGGGGGTTTCCACTGTTTAGGCTCATCTGGGGCACTACAAATGGAACATGACCCCCATCAATGTTTGCATTCCAAAACGTTACTGCTTCCTTTCCAAGCAGTAACGCGTACTCAGGACAAATTGGACAACAAGTTTTGGGGTCCAATTTCCTTGGGAAAAATCAAAAATTTGGGACTAAAAAATCATTTTTGTGGAAAATTGTTTTTTTTTTTTTTCACACCCAGGCATTATAAACTTTTGTGAAACACTTTGGGGTTCAAAGTGCTCACAACAGATCTAGATAAGTTCCTTAGGGGGTCTAGTTTCCAAAATGGTGTCACTTGTGGGGGGTTTCCACTGTTTAGGCGTATCAGGGGCTCTCCAAACACGACATGGCGTCCAATCTCAACTCCAGCCAATTTTAGTTTGAAAAAGTCAAACGGCGCTCCTTCCCTTACGAGCTCTGCCGTGTGCCCAAACAGTGGTTTTTCCCCACATATGGGGTATTGGCGTACTCAGGAGAAATTGCACAACAACTTTATCTGCCCATTTTCTCCTTTTACCCTTGTGAAAATAAAAAAAAGTTAAAAGATCATTTTTGTGGCTAAAAAGTTAAATATTAATTTTTTCCTTCCACGTTGCTTCAGCTCCTGTGAAGCACCTGAAGGGTTATTAAACTTCTTGAATGTGGTTTTGAGTACCTTGAGGGGTGCAGTTTTTAGAATGGTGTCACTTTTTGGTATTTTCTGCTATATAGACCCGTCAAAGTGAAAAATGCAAAATTTTCAAAACGTGAAGTACAATATGTCACGAGAAAACAGTCTTAGAATCGCGAAGATCCGTTGAAGCGTTCCAGAGTTATAACCTCATAAAGAGACAGTGGTCAGAATTGTAAAAATTGGCCCGGTCATTAACGTGCAAACCACCCTTGGGGGTGAAGGGGTTAAAATATCTTGCCTGTACTTTTTTCCCCCAGCAAAATGGTGTTAATAACTAGACTAAGACACAGCAAAACCAGTTCAATGGAGCCCAAAAAATGCCACAATTTTTAGCCCACAGATAGGTGAGGTGTGTGACGGAGATCACCCACTTTTAAATATCTGGCCTGTATTTTTTTTTTTGCCAGCTAACTACAGTAGTGTCAATAACTAGGCTAAGACACAGCAAATAAAAATTCAATGGAGGCCTGAAATGCCACAATTTTGAGCACAATGATATGCGATCCGTGTGGCAAACAAAACACAGTGTAAAAGATGCCCTGTAGGTAAAAAAATTTTTTTCAGCAAACTGGTGTCAAGAACTTGTATAAGACACTCCAACAAAATTTTACAGTACCATAAAAATGGCAGAATTTTCTGCGCCTTCAGATGTGATCGCTGTGACGGCCTGTACCTGTACCGCACTGGGTCTGGAACTGTTGAGGCTGCCTCCCATGATGCCTGGGGAAAGGAATGAGAGACCAGACCAACCTCATGACCCGGGTAGGAGGGGTGTTATAAAAGGAAAAAGACACGTGCAGTGACAGGCAGTTTGACGCGAACAAGCAGAGCGCAGCAGGGTGAGCAGTGTGCTCCGCCTCTTGAGCACAGGCGCTGCGACAAACTGCATTCGTCGGCTCCCAACATCTCTAGCGGAGCCGAGAGAGAGGTGCCGTGTGCCAGAGACTGCGAGTACTGCACATGTAAAGGGACGGCCACGGGGCCAATGCACTGGAAGCTGCTACGTATTTTACCTCTGCAGTCTCCATTCGCCTGGGATGTTCTCCTCCCGTGAGGGAGCGTACAGAGCAATTAGAGTCAGAGTCCCAAATCACGTCAAACCGTTCAGCTTTATTTTCCTCTGGACACAGCAGATCCAAGACACCATAAGCACGTCACATATTTTTTATAACTTTCTAACTGGATCTCTAACGTGCCCCCATTAGTGATCCCTCGCAACACTGAACCCATAAATATATACACTACCCTAACAGTGCCCTCCTCTAGTGACCCCAAGGATGCACTAACTACCTACAACCAAACCCCTACAAATCTGACATACCACTAGTACATGACATCACACAGTTCATACATTTACACATGTTAACACAATTAAAGGGGATGACACATTTAAAGGGTTAATACCCTTGACCTCCTTACAGACACATGCAGAAGAGACAAGGCCAAGTACAATACCCTTGACCTCCTTACATTCCCCCTTCCTTTAACTATTGCCGTCCCGGCAATAAGGGCACTAAAAATATACATTTACATATTTACTGAGACATATATTAAAACATTAAACACATTTTCAATGAGGTAGAATGACATTATATATAAAAAACAAAAATGTCCTTTCCTCCCCCTTCCTTTGAAGGAAGCACTGCTCCAAAAAAAAACAAAAGCACAAAGACAGAGGACCGTTTCCACTCTCCATGGGAGTGTTGCAGGGTTCCCTACCCTGGGGGATGCTGAACAGTCCCTGAAAGTTGCAAATGTGCCCTAGAAGGGAAAAGGGCCAAGGATCTTTTAGCGGCGTGCATTCTGCACGGTTTTTTCCACTTGATGCCCGGCTCCTGGCACGGGCTGAAGGGGACTCTGCAGCCATAAAGTTTCTAGGGTGATGAGCATGGTCAGGGGCAGAGGTGTCATCGGTTGTCTCTGCACGTGAATCCTCATCTCCTCCGATGGGATCGTCTTCCGCAGGAACCTGACGGAAGTGCGGGGGTGAGGTGACGCGGGCCTAGTATCAGCGTTGCCCCGCGAAAGCGATGGAGCAGGGGCTGTAGGACCCGTCGCGCACTGGGGTAAAGGCTCACTCACCGCTAGCTATCTCATTGTGTCACTCAGGCTGGCCCTCATCTCCTGCAGGTATGCATCATGCGGGAGGCCGGGGTTTCTCCCGGCTCTACTTCCTCCTTTTCCCGGGTACCAGCAGCACTCTCAGACATGGCAGCGGCGTCCTCCTCCGGTCAGGTGGTCTCCGTCAGCTTGTGGTCACTACCGGTACTTGTTTCCGTGGTGCACTTGTGTTCCATCTCCGACAGTACGACGGGAACAGCTTCCTGGCACGTTGGTTCCGGCACAGCCTGTTCTTCTGGCCTCGTCTCCTCGTAGTTGGCCACCACTTCCTGTCCCCACTGACGTGGAACTGGCTCCTGCATAGGGAGAGATGCTCCGGCTCCTGACGTTGAGGCCCAGATCCCGGCAGCCTCCTAGGTTGCTTCAACACAGGTGAGAGATTTTCCTCGCCAGGTACTCTGTTTCTTGGCTTCTCCCATTCCAGGGTGGGGCTCTCGCCGGACTCTCCACCAATTTTCCAGCATTAGGTGGGAAAGGGCGAACGTACATCTGCACACACTCCTCCTCACGTTTGCAGTCCCGCCATTGTTGACAGTTCTCGTTTGGCGCCATCCAGATGCTGTCACGCCCATGAAGTGCACCTTGTTGACAAGAACAGTCCATTTTGGCGCCACAATCCTCCATCTTGACGGTCGCCATCTTGGGGTCTGTGGGATCCTTTCTCGGTTCCTCCTCAGTCAAATCCGATACTTTAGTCATGTGCAATTTGTAGAACTTCTCATAGCACTCTTCAATCTGTACATAACGGGTTACTGCATTCAGTGTCGCTCTCCCCATATTCTTCATCTCCGCTGCGGTCTCGCCGCTCTATGGGGCAGCGAGATCCTGCCGACTACACCACTTGTAAAGGGACGGCCGCAGGGCCGATGCACTGGAAGCTGCTACGTATTTTACCTCTGCAGTCTCCATTCGCCTGGGATGTTCTCCTCCCATGAGGGAGCGTACAGAGCAATTAGAGTCAGAATCCCAAATCACGTCAAACAGTTCTGGTTTATATTCCTCTGGACACAGCACATCCAAGACACCATAAGCACATCTTAAACGATACCAGCAATACATTATTTACAACCCTGCTTCTTCTCCTCTGCTAGACCAGAATGGACCAATAAGTATTGATGGGACAAGGAGCCCGGTGAAAACGGCCCTTTGATCTCTTCCCCTGGAGACACTTCAATCCAGCATAAGAAAGACACATCTGTTGTGAATGGGTTTGAGATGAGTTCTGAGCAGAGGCTCCCTCTGGTGGTTACAAGCGGTACTAGTGAAGATTGTGAGGACTGGGAATCAGGTGTTACTGACTGGTCTTATATAAGGGAGTCATTTTCCCATCAGGGTTGCCGGTGATCAATTGTTCTGGTCTGAATCCTTCTTTCCAGTTTCCCTTGTAGCCTGCTGTGTCGTGTCTGCATCTCCTGCTATCAGATAAGACATTTTCTTCTTTTGTGTTTGTGCTATATTTTTGCATTTTGTCCTGCACTTCTGTGGGGGCCTTCAGGGTCCCCTCCGGGGGCTTTTGCCCTCTCTGTTTAGTTCAGCCACTGAGTTTTGTACTTTTGCTTTTTCCAGTTTTTTCAGTGGCTGCTGTTTTGATTTTGTTACACCAGAGAACTAATTTAGGTGGTAGAGGTCGTGTGATCTCAGGTGATTTTGAAATTAGTGGAGTTGGTGTTTTTCAGGGTTTTCTGAGATTGCAGTAAGTACCCTTCCTGTCCTTTTCTATTTAGATAGTTTGGGCCCCAGCGTTTGCTCATTCTATTTTCTTTCTGTGTCAGTATTTCCTCTTGTCTAACCGCCATTACATGTTTGGGGGCTTTCTATTATCTTTGGGGTTCTGCTCCGGGCAGATAGCTTTCCTATTTCTGTCTTTAGGTGTAGTTAGTTTCTCAGGCTGTGACGAGGCGTCTAGGACCAACGTAGGAACGCTCCACGGCTGCCTCTAGTTGCGGTGGTTAGTCAGGGTACTGCAATCTCATAGATTCCAACTGCTCTGGTGTATTTCCTTTTTTACCTGCACTCCTCAGCTACCGAAACATAACAGTATCACCGGCCCATAAATTGTATGGTACTCACAGAAGGGAAAAAATATTGTGAAGGAAGAAAGGTTGTCAGAGTTGTCAGAGATATTTTTCTGTTTGTTGCATTTTTTTTTTTTTTTTTTTTCCCTCTGTATCTCTGGGTGCTGGGGAGGATCTTTTCTCCCAATGGAGTTTGCACAGTTGTCTGGCCGTGTGGATCAGCTTGCCACTGAGGTTCAGAGTATTGCTGCATATCTTGCTAGGTTGCCTGTTGTGGAACCTAGGTTCCCCATGCCAGATTTGTTTTTAGGGGATCGAGCTAAGTTTCAGAATTTCAAAAATAATTGTAAATTGTTTTTTGCCTTAAAATCTAAGTCCTCAGGAAACGCAGCGCAGCAGGTTCAAATTATCATCTCTCTCCTGCGCGGCGATCCTCAGGATTGGGCTTTTTCCCTGATACCTGGGGATCCTGTTTTGAGTGATGTTGATGCATTTTTTCAGGCTTTGGGGTTATTGTATGATGAGCCTAATGTCACTGATCAAGCTGAAAAAGCCTTGTTGGCATTAAATCAGGGGCTTGATGACGCTGAGTTGTACTGTCAGAGATTCCGTAGGTGGGCAGTCCTGACCAAATGGAATGACGACGCTTTGGCGGCCCTTTTCCGGAAGGGTCTGTCGGATAATGTAAAGGATGTTATGGTGGGATTCCCTGTCCCCTCTGGTCTCAATGATTCTATGTCATTAGCGATTCAAATTGACAGACGTTTGCGTGAGCGGAGAAGTATGCGTGGAGTGGTGTTGCCTTGTGAGCCAGCTTCTGAGCCCATGCAGTGTGATGGAGTGGTGTCTGGGGCACAGCGTCATGAGTTTCGAAAGCGCAATGGGTTATGTTTCTACTGTGGTGATGCCTCTCATGCTATTTCAGTCTGCCCTAAGCGGGGAAGACGTTTTGCACGCTCAGTTGTCTTGGGTAGTGTTCAGACTAAGTTTTTATTAACTGTCACTCTGATATGCTCTCTGTCCTCATTTTCTGCTCAGGCTTTCGTTGATTCTGGAGCAGCTATTAACCTGATGGATTATGATTTTGCTAAACGTTGTGGGTTTCCCTTGATACCCCTACAGAAGTCTATTCCTCTACTGGGGATCGATTCTACCCCTTTGGCTGAGAATAAACCCCAGTTTTCTACTCAGGTGATAATGAGGGTTGAACCTGATCACCAGGAGTGCTGCAAATTTTTGGTTCTATATAATCTGCATGACATTATCGTGCTGGGTTTCCCTTGGTTACAGTCTCATAATCCTGTTTTGGATTGGAAATCTGTGTCTGTAACCAGTTGGGGCTGCCAATGTGTTAATACCAACACTCCTGTTTTTTCTGCCTCCCCCCAGGCTCAGGATGTTCCTGACTTTTTGTTTGATTTTTCTGATGTGTTTAGCGAAAGTAAATCTGCATCCTTACCTCCCATAGGAGCTATGACTGCGCTATTGAATTAGTGCCAGGTAGTAAATTCCCTAAAGGTCGCCTTTTTAACTTGTCTGTACCTGAACATGACGCTATGCGGTCTTATATCAAGGAATCATTGGAGAAGGGTCATATCAGACCATCCTCTTCACCCTTAGGTGCCGGTTTTTTCTTTGTGGCCAAAAAAGATGGTTCATTAAGGCCGTGTATTGATTATCGTCTCTTGAACAATATTACTGTGAAATATCAATACCCGTTACCCTTGATTTCTGACCTGTTTTCCAGGGTGAAAAACGCTACTTGGTTTACCAAGCTTGACCTCAGGGGGGCGTATAACCTTATTCGCATTAAGCACGGGGATGAATGGAAGATGGCATTCAATACCCCGAAGGGCATTTTGAGTACCTAGTGATGCCCTTTGGGCTCACTAATGCTCCTTCCGTCTTCCAGTCCTTCATGAATGACATTTTCAGGGATTTTGTGGACAAATTTCTGATTGTTTATTTGGATGATATCTTGATTTTTTCTAATGACTGGGACTCTCATGTGAAACATGTTCGAACTGTATTCCAGATTTTGAGAGAGAATGCTCTGTATGTGAAGGGATCAAAGTGTCTTTTTGGCGTACAGAAGATCTCATTTCTGGGATTCATTTTGTCCCCATCTGTTATTGAAATGGACCCGGTCAAGGTTCAGGCCATCTGTGATTGGGTCCAACCTACTTCATTAAAGGCTCTTCAGAGATTTTTGGGTTTTGCCAATTTTTATCGTAAATTTATTGGTAATTTCTCGGTTATTGTTAAACCATTAACTGATTTGACCAGAAAGGGTTCTGATGTGGTGAATTGGCCTCCTGAGGCAGTCTCTGCATTTCAGGAACTTAAGCAGAGATTCACTTCTGCTCCTGTTCTACGGCAGCCTGATGTTTCTCTGCCATTTCAGGTGGAGGTTGATGCCTCTGAAATTGGGGCAGGTGCCGTTTTGTCCCAAAAAGATCCAGAGACCTCTAAAAGTAACCCTTGTGCCTTTTTCTCTTGAAAATTTTCTCCTACTGAACGAATTATGACGTGGGTAATCGGGAGTTATTGGCCATGAAGTGGGCTTTTGAAGAGTGGAGACATTGGCTGGAGGGAGCCAAACATCAGGTGGTGGTCCTTACGGACCATAAGAATCTGGTCTATCTGGAATCTGCCAAGCGACTCAATCCTAGACAGGCCAGGTGGGCCTTGTTTTTCACACGTTTTAATTTTGTGGTTTCCTTTCTTCCTGGCACTAAGAATGTTAAGGCGGATGCCCTCTCGAGGAGTTTCCTTGCGGACTCTCCTGAGTTATCTGATCCTTCTGTTATTTTGAAGGAGGGTGTAGTTCTTTCCGCCATCTCGCCCAATTTGAGACTTGCTCTGGAGGGGTGTCAGGAGGATAGGCCCGAGCGCTGCCCTGTTGGAAAATTGTTTGTCCCGGACCAATGGAAAAAGAGTGTGATGTCTGAGATTCATTGTTCCGCATTGGCTGGGCATCCCGGAATTTTTGGTACCAGAGACTTGGTTAGTCGGTCCTTTTGGTGGCCTACCTTGTCTCGCGATGTCAGGGAATTTGTGCAGTCCTGCGGGACTTGCTCTCGCTCCAAGCCTTGCTCTCGCTCTAGTGGTTTGTTGATGCCATTGCCTGTGCCCAAGAGACCATGGACCCATATCTCTATGGATTTCATTTCCGATCTTCCTGTTTCTCAGAGAATGACCACCATCTGGGTAATTTGTGATAGGTTTTCCAAAATGATACATCTTGTGCCATTACCTAAGTTGCCTTCCTCCTCTGAATTGGTGCCGTTGTTCCTTCAGCACGTGGTTCGTTTACACGGCATTCCTGAGAACATTGTGTCTGACAGAGGAGTCCAGTTTGTTTCCAGATTTTGGAGGACTTTTTGTTCTAAACTGGGTGTTCAATTGTCTTTCTCCTCGGCATTTCATCCTCAGACCAATGGTCAAACTGAGAGAACAAACCAGACATTGGAGACTTATCTAAGATGCTTTGTGTCTGCTGATCAGGATGACTGGGTCTCTTTTTTGCCTTTGGCTGAGTTTGCTCTTAATAATAGGGCTAGCTCTGCCACTTTGATGTCTCCGTTTTTCTGTAATTCTGGGTTTCACCCTCGATTTTCTTCAGGACAGACGGAAGCTTCTGTCTGTCCAGGTGTTGACTCTGTTGTTGAGCGTATGCAACAGATTTGGGACCAGGTAGTGGAGAGGTTGTCCCTCTCTCAGGAGAAGGCCCAGCGGTTTGCTAACCGGCATAGGACTGATGGTCCTCGGTTTAAAGTGGGGGACTTGGTCTGGTTGTCCTCAAAGAATATTCCTATGAGAGTAGCATCTCCTAAATTTAAGCCTAGGTTCATTGGACCTTATAAGATCATGGAGATTATTAATCCTGTTTCTTTTCGTTTGCTTCTTCCAGGGACATTTAAGATCCATAACGTGTTCCACAAGTCCTTGTTGAAGAGGTTTGTTGAGCCAGTGGTTCCTGCTGCTGTGCCTCCTGACCCTGTTTTGGTTGAGGGCAATCTGGAGTATGTGGTTGAGAAAATATTGGATTCTCGTTTTTCTAGACGAAGACTCCAGTATTTGGTTAAATGGAGAGGTTATGGTCAGGAAGACAATTCTTGGGTGTTTGCTTCGGACATCCATGCTAGGAGACTTATCCGTGCGTATCATAGAACTCATCCTGACCGACCTGGTTGCTCAAATGAGGGTTCGGTGACCCCTCCTCAAGGGGGGGGGTACTGTTGTGAATGGGTTTGAGATGAGTTCTGAGCAGAGGCTCCCTCTGGTGGTTACAAGCGGTACTAGTGAAGATTGTGAGGACTGGGAATCAGGTGTTACTGACTGGTCTTATATAAGGGAGTCATTTTCCCATCAGGGTTGCCGGTGATCAATTGTTCTGGTCTGAATCCTTCTTTCCAGTTTCCCTTGTAGCCTGCTGTGTCGTGTCTGCATCTCCTGCTATCAGATAAGACATTTTCTTCTTTTGTGTTTGTGCTATATTTTTGCATTTTGTCCTGCACTTCTGTGGGGGCCTTCAGGGTCCCCTCCGGGGCTTTTGCCCTCTCTGTTTAGTTCAGCCACTGAGTTTTGTACTTTTGCTTTTTCCCGTTTTTTCAGTGGCTGCTGTTTTGATTTTGTTACACCAGAGAACTAATTTAGGTGGTAGAGGTCGTGTGATCTCAGGTGATTTTGAAATTAGTGGAGTTGGTGTTTTTCAGGGTTTTCTGAGATTGCAGTAAGTACCCTTCCTGTCCTTTTCTATTTAGATAGTTTGGGCCCCAGCGTTTGCTCATTCTATTTTCTTTCTGTGTCAGTATTTCCTCTTGTCTAACCGCCATTACATGTTTGGGGGCTTTCTATTATCTTTGGGGTTCTGCTCCGGGGCAGATAGCTTTCCTATTTCTATCTTTAGGTGTAGTTAGTTTCTCAGGCTGTGACGAGGCGTCTAGGACCAACGTAGGAACGCTCCACGGCTGCCTCTAGTTGCGGTGGTTAGTCAGGGTACTGCAATCTCATAGATTCCAACTGCTCTGGTGTATTTCCTTTTTTACCTGCACTCCTCAGCTACCGAAACATAACACACATCTACTAGGTCGTCCACACCTCTCTGGCTATCCTGCCCCGGTACTTCTGATGGCCCACTCGCTTCTATGCTCTGCACAACCTCTTCTTCTGAGCATTCCCACAGTGATACTCCCACTGGACTACTGCTACGTAAACCCACTCTCTTTGGGCTCACGATTCCCACAGTGAATTATTCACCGGCTTCTTCAGGGTTGCTGGTCCCCTCTTCTTCCTACCCTATGCTCAGGGCCCTGGAAAGTGGACATCCTCACACGAGCAAGGTCCACCCCTGACTGACTCCCGCTAAGAGGAAGTCTTCCTGACAGATTCACGCTTGGAGGCAATCCTTCCCTAGCAACAAGTCCCTAACTATTGTCCCTATAGGACTGGATGTGCTCAATGCCCCCCTCTAGTGACCAAACCCAATTACTGCTTTGACATATTTTTTATAACTTTCTAACTGGATCTCTAACGTGCCCCCATTAGTGATCCCTTGCAACACTTAACCCATAAATATATACACTACCCTAACAGTGCCCTCCTCTAGTGACCCCAAGGATACACTAACTACCTACAACCAAACCCCTACATATCTGACATACCACTAGTACATGTCATCGCACAGTTCATACATTTACCCATGTTAACACAACTAAAGGGGATGACACATTTAAAGGGTTAATACCATTGACCTCACAGGCACATGCAGAAGAGAGAAGGCCAAGTACCAGACACTCGTTTGCGGCCTTCCCTGCCATTTGCTGGATGCCAGCCCATGTTTGACTGCGAAAGTGCTGCGGCCTGATTTGCTCTAAAGAGCACCAAACATGCAGGGCAGGGACCCGAGCAACCCCAGAAATGCTCACCACTCGCCGAGCTTCGCGAGCACCAAGCATTGCCGCTACTGGATATCCTTAAGGACAAATATGCCCAGGAAAGATGGGAAATCTTCAAAAATGAGATTCTCAAAGCACAATCATTAACAATTCTGAAAAAAGAAAAGTCAAAGATGCTATAGGATTTTTACAAGATGAAAATGATGAAATTGTAAGAAAGGTTGCTGAGAAGGCCGAACTTTTAAATTCCTATTTTGCATGTTTCTCTCAGAAAGGAAATGTAACATCAACTGATCTTCACTGTCCTATTAAAGGAATAGAAGAATCCAGGCTATCTATAAAAAAGAAAGATAGTGCGGGAATATTTAGTTAACATAAATGAATTCAAGTCTCCAGGTCCAGATGAATTACGCCCCAGAGTACTGAAGGAGATAGCAGAAGAAATGTTTGAACCACTCTCCATAATCTTTGAAAATTCTTGGAAAACAGGAGAAGTCACGGAAGGCTGGAGAAGAGCAAATGTTGTTCCTATCTTCAAAAAGGGAAAGAAGTTGGACCCAAGGAACTATAGGCTGGTGGGTCTGACTTCTATACCAGGAAAGATCTTTGAACAAATTATTAATCAACATATATGTAAGTCCCTGGATAAGAATAAAGTGATTAACCAGAGTCAGCATGGGTTTGTAACTAATAAGTCATGTCAGACTAACGTAATTTCCTTCTATGACAAAATCAATGACTGAGAGGATCAGGGAAATGCTGTAGATATAGTATATATTGACTTCAGCAAAGCAATTGACAAAGTATCTCACACCATCCTTATTGAAAAAATGACTAAGTATGGAATGAACAAGGCAACTGTTAGGTGGATTTATAACTGGCTTAGTGATCGGACCCAAAGAGTGGTCGTAAATGGCTGTACATCCAGTTGGAAGAATGTCTTAAGTGAGGTGCCACAGGGCTCTGTCCTGGGCCCTGTATTGTTCAACATCTTTATCAATGATTTAGTTGAAGAAATTGAGGGTAAACTGATTAAATTTGCTGATGACACAAAGCTAGAAGGGATAGTTAATAGTAGAGAAGAGAGAGAGAGAGAGGATTTAAAAAGATATAAATATACTGGAGCAGTGGGCAGCAACTAACAGAATGGTTTTTAACAGGGAAAAGTGCAAAGTACTACATCTGGGCAAAAAAAATGAAGAAAGCATATACAGCATGGGAGGAATAGGGCTAAGCAACAGTACATGTGAAAAAACACTTTGGTATACTAATAGATCACATACTGAACATGAGTCAACAGTGTGATGCAGCAGCAAAAAAGGAAAATACAATTCTGGGATGTATTAACAGAAGCATACAGTCTAGATCACGTGAAGTCGTTATTGCCCTCTACTCCTCTTTGGTCAGACCTCATCTGGAATACTGTGTCCAGTTTTGGGCACCACATTTTAAAAAAGACATCAACAAACGAGCAAGTTCAGAGAAGAGTGACCAGAATGGTGACTGGTCTGTAAACCATGTCCTATGAGGAACGGTTACAGGATTTGGGAATGTTGAGCTTGCAAAAGATAAGACTGAGAGGAAACTTAATAGCTGTATACAAATATCTCAAGGGCTGTCACATTGTAGAAGGATTATCTTTATTCTCATTTGCACAAGGAAAGACTAGAAGCAATGGGATGAAACTGAATGGGAGGAGACACAGATTAGATATTAGAAAAACTTTTTGACAGTTAGGGTGATCAATGAGTGGAACAGGCTGCCAGGAGAGGTGGTGAGTTCTCCTTCAATTGAAGTCTTCAAACAGAGGCTGGACCAATATTTGTCCGGGATGATTTACTGAATCCTGATTTGAGCAGGGGGTTGGACCAGATGACCCAGGAGGTCCTTTCCAACACTACCACTCTATGATTCTATGATTCTCACCAAACACCACCATTAGCAAGAGGAACCACTAACCAAACACCACCATTAACAAGAGGCACTACTAACCAAACACCATGAAGACCAAGGAGATCTCCAAACAAGTCAGGGACAAAGTTGTTGAGAAGAACAAGTTAGGGTTGGGTTATAAAAAATATCCCAATCTCTGAGGATCCCCTGAAGCACCATCAAATCCATTATCATCAAATGGAAAGTACATAATACCACAACAAACCTGCCAAGAGAGGGCCACCCACCAAAACTCTCAACCTATGCAAGGAGGGCATTAATCAGAGAGGCCGCACAGAGACCAAAGGTAACCCTGAAGGAGCTGCAGAGTTCCCAAACAGAGACTGGAGTATCTGCCCATATGACCACAATAAGCCATACACCCCATAGAGGTGGCCTTTATGTAAGAGTGGACAGAAAAAAGCCTTTAATTACACACAAAAATTGTAAGGCTTATTTTCAGTTTGCCAAAAGACATGTGGGAGACTCCTTAAATATATGGAAGAAGGTGCTGTGGTCAGATGAGCCCAAAATTGAAATTTTTGGCCACCAAGGTAAATGCTATGTCTAGCTTCAAACCAACACAGCTCATCACCCCAAGGACACCATCCCCACAGTGAAACGTCACGAATGATGGCAGCATCATGCTGTGGGGATGTTTTTCGGTAGCAGGGAAAGGGAAAATGGTCGAGTCTGTCAGTGATTTGAGATTTGGACGAGGTTCAGCTTCCAACAAGAAAATGACCCAAACAATCTGCTAAAGCAACACTCAAGTGGTTTAAGGGGAAATGTGTAAATGTTTTGGAGTGGTCGAGTCAAAGTCCAGACCTTAATCCAATTGAGAATCTATTGTCAGACTTGAAGATTGATGTGCACCAAAAGAAATGATTTATCTTGAAGGAGCTGGAGCAATTTTGACTTGAAGAATGGGCAAAAATGCAGGTGGCAAGATGTGGAAAGCTCAAGGAGGCTCTACAAAGTACTGACTTTAGGGGTGAACAGTTATGCACACTGAAGTTTTCAGTTATTTTGTCCAATTTGTTGTTTGCTTCACAATAAAAAGAAAACCAAATATTCACAGTTGAAGGCATGTTCTTTACATGAACTTATGCAAACCCTCAGAACAAACAGTGAAAGTCCAGGTTGTGAGGTACCAAAATACAAAAAATTCCAAGGGGGTGAGTACTTTCGTAAGCCACTGTATCTATCAAATTCAAACAAGCTTTTGTGGCGTCTGCCCACTGCAGGTCTGAACTGCAGGTAAGACAGCACCCCGAGACCCTTTACCCCTATACAGGGGGTAGCTGCCTATGAGAGCAGTGGACCGGAGTAGGAAGGACGCTAGGATGGGAATAAAAAGTGAGACCAAATGCGTGGTCAGTAGTGTTGAGCGATACGATACTGCAAATATCGGGTATCGGCCGATATTAGCTGTATCGGGCTTTCGATTCCGAATACCGATATTTTCGTCATATCGGATACCGGAATCGGATTTGTCACTGTCACTGTGAGTGTCCGTCGGTCGGGTCTGTCAGGAGTCAGCGGCACTTACCTGGCAGAAGATCTCCGGCGGTCACGTCCTGGACTGCTTGATGGCTGCCATTATCTTCTCCCTGGCGGTCACATGCAGTTTTTCGCGATAACTGCAGTGACTGCAGGGTAATCCCGGCCGTAAACCAGTCCGATGACGTCACCGCCGGGGAAGCAGGTAATCAGCTGTGCTGCGCCGGGATGACAGGCTCTGCCTGTCATTCTGATGTAGGAGAGCTGGATCGTCGTGGGACACTCGTTACTATGGACTGCGTCGGTCAGGTGGTATACTTTTTTTTTTTTTTTTTCATTTTTTTACAGGAGATCGATGGCGTCGCAGGATGAGACTGTAATAAAAGTAATGAAAACTGTGTTTTTTTTTTTTATTAAATTAAAAAACTTTTTTATGAACATT